>CM062817.1:1413170547-1413770547 GCA_031772625.1 Pinus tabuliformis | reverse complement strand
AATTCTAGAATATCTTGTTGATTCATTATTTAAAATTGATCCTCCTATAGTAGGGAGCAGGTCCCTAAATTATCTCCTCCCCCAAATCTTCATAATATTCCCAATATTCTCACAATATTCCACAAAAATAAATAATATTAAGCACAAATACGAAATTATCCATAGACCTTTCTAATGAACATATTAAAGTTAAAAATACATTATCTAATGCAAAAAGATAGGTTTAATGTGTTGAAGGATGGTCTTAATATATGTCTTATTTAGAGGCATGAGATTTAATTTATGTCTAATCTAGAGGCCCATCATCAACCAAACATGATCAATCATGACAGGATCGGTTGAGATAATCGCCAACCTGTTGACTTAGCCTAACTAGCCAACCTACCACAAACACTCGTGATCTGTAAACTTTCGTGGATATTCTACTTGAAAGTTCATCACAACGGATCTGATAAAATTATATTTAAAATCAGAAATTTTACACTATAAAATTTTTATATCTCCATAGATTTATAGATATGTAGATTATTGTTAATAGTGTATGCATGAGAATTAAAATTATGTTGAAAATAAAGAACAAAAAAATAAAAACTCTCAAACACATTTGACACATGATATGACCCGAGAAACCCTTTCGAGAGAAAAACCTAACTAAAAGGTGAGGATGCTCTACTCTCTTTTTCTGAATAGAAAATGTCTGCAAGTACAAAGAATTATATCGTGTGACCTATGGGATACTATAGTGCACAAATCCTCTCTATGTGATCTATCTCTTATCTGTCTCAGATATTTTTATTTAGCCATGGAAAAAATTCACTCTAAAGGATGGAACTCCCTTTCTTCCTAATGGCTCGATTATAACACAACCTGATAGCCTAGTAGTGGTTATGTTTGAATACCTCAACTCTTGACCAAAGTTATAATATACACTCTTATAGAGTCTTCTTCATCATGATCATGTGTCCAACCCCTCCTCCATGCATAATGGGGGCTAAATTGCATCCTCTCGAATTATGGTGTAGAAAACAGGAAGGTCAACTTCTAGGTGGAATAATTTTCAGACACTGACTCTCATTGACATGATTCTAATTCCATTGGAAAGGTATCTATGTGTATAATAGGAAAAAAAATGTGCTTTTCTAAAGAAGAAAATATTTACCCCAAAAAGTATTGTTTGATGCCTCAAAATGCTCCTGGAAGGTTTTAGACCCTGATTTTCCAAAATGAGTCCCACTGGTAAAAAGGGTCTTGTGAGCTAATTCCTCCACTTTGTTTCCACTATGAAAGCATACAGATGGATGAAAATCAATATAATGATCCAATAAAAATCACGTCTCCCCATTTTGGGAAGCTTTTGGTCCCCAAAATCGTTTACTAAATGAGGTGAGGAAATTTTTCCTCCACCTTCTCCTAGGTGTACCATTTAACTTTTCCTGGAAGTTTTCCTTTCAGTCCAATATGCCAAAGGTCATGATGCCCCTGTAACTATAATTTTATACCTCTTCTACAAAATTGTATCTTCTTCCAACTCTTACTTAGCTTCTAGTGCCAATCCTGCACAGAATGTTGGACTTATTCCTCTTCTTGATCTAGCATGGAAGGCTCATAGAGTTTTAGATTCTCTACGTTCACAACTGTGTAAATGCGCATATATGGTCATAAAATGAGTTGATGTCCATTATCATCCACCTTTTCAATATCTCAAAGGGGCCATACTGCAGATCCTTGATTTTATTACCAGGCCCCTCTGGCCTCTCCCTATTCAACTATAACCATACTCTATCTCCCACCTTGAACAGTTTCTTCGTTCTATGTTGACCATGTCTAGCCTTATATTTATCCTATGATTTTTGCAGTGTCTCTTATGCTTGTATATTGATTTGTTTGATATTCTCTATAAAATTTTCAGCCCTTGAGGTGCCTCTATAAGATCATTCCTCACTCCTCCTTGTTTTCCATATGCAATGTTGAAAGTTGAAGGCAGAAAATATCCAAAAAAAGTTTCAAATGGGGACTTTCTAGTAGAAATGTGGATTTCTCTATTGTAAGAATGTTGTATATATACCATATTTTCATCCCATGTCTTTGGATGTTTCTGGTGTTAATTTTTCTTATGGATATATTGTTCTTTTCTTTAGATAATTGCATTTCATTACTTACATATTGAATTCACCCCACAACATCATAACATTATTCAACAACATATGCAACTATATAAAAAAAAATATCATCATCAATGTAGCGGAACAATAGAAGAAAAACATTCACACATAGAGACACTAGGATTGGTCAGAGACTAGGGGAAAACCCCACAAGGAGGAAAATACTTTCAAATTCTTCTTCCTATTATATTTCTATTGAATGTTTCAACAAAGAGAGAGTACAATGATCCATATCTTCAACCACAAAACTATCCAGAAAAATCAACTAAACAACATTGAAGAAATGAACCCAACAATGCTAATAATAAAAATGTTGATTCAGAAGCATGCGGTGTACTATCAATATATGTGGTCAATTATTAAATTATGCGGTCAATTGATGAAATAAAACCCTAGATTCCAACCGCATGAAGAGAGTGTACATTTATGCAGTTGAAAACCTTGAACCACACCCATAAGCATATGTGCCTGTGGTTGCAGCCAAAAATTCCCCATGGAAACCCTCTGGATGCAAATCAAAACCCTATATCACAAGTGTAAGCTTCAGACCCTACAATTTCAGACTTGTACGAACCAATCTCCATGAACCAATTCAAACATATTCAAGCCAAATCAAAGAAATAAGAATAATTGATGATATCTAAATGATAGTCACTTAACTTGTATTTATATCCATCTAAGGGTGTCCAGATTCTTCTTTCACTCAACCTATCATTTTGTGCACATGCAGGTTTTCATAATAAAATTATATTTTTCCTCAACCAAATTAAATTCTTCCAAGGGCTAGGAGGGGTCTTTCTTGATGAGGAAGACTATCCAAAGGAGGGAATTTTTCCATGAGATGCCAAAATTAACACTCCCTCTCAACTAGGGAAAAATTACTAACTGCAACATATGTCCCATCACATGTATATCGTCAAAAAATGTCATCACTACATATATAGGCTCATCTCTGCTCATATTTGTTTATCTCTTCTCATCTATGCCTGTATCTACTCATATGTTGAACATTATCGAATCTAAAAGAAGAATAATTTGATATTGGAGGGGAGTCCAAGCTACCACCCTCTACTCATTGGGGATCCACTGCTACCATTGGGAATCATTGCCAATGGGGATCCCAATGCTACTACCCTATAAACGTTAGAGAGATTATCATTAGGGAGCCCTGCTCAACGTAGAACCAACAATGAACTTCAAGAGTCATGTGGTAGAAAAGATGCATCATAATCTAGCTTGGCTGAGATACCTGACTTCCCAAAGGTAAGGATCACACACCCCTAAGCTCTCTCAACCTATTGGTCAGACGCGAAGCAACAATCCCAATAATCCCATCTTGTGGGTATGATGCCACTAGTGTATATTCTACATAGACTAAGATAGGGGAGCTATGTATTCCACCCTATGGGTGAAAGATATGGGCAATACCCTATTGTCCAGAGATCCCTCAACCCCAGTAGCCATACATTCCTCATCCGAGGAGCTCAGAGAGGGGGGAAGAGTTGGCTCAGTGTCCTTGATCATCCATTCTCTTTGTATATTAGAAAAATATCAACGTGCTCATATTTGACACTTCCTTAAATAGTTCATTGAAAAGTTCAATCATAATGCCTCATACAATACCAAGAGAAAAATCCTATGTTTTCCTATTCATGCAAGACATTAAATCAAATATTATGCTAGAATAAATACATGTCACAAAAATATACCTTATTCTTCCTTTCTCCCTCTCATGGAGGTATCAACCAAAAGCCTAAGCTTGTTTCATACATCAACACTATCCCAACACAAAGAGATGTCTCAATCCCAAAAATATATAGGATTTTTTACCTATAGGACCCCACCCTGCCTTTTTTGTCACAATATATCACTGTCATAGCCAGAACCTGCTCAAACAGCTCTACAAAGAGCTTCCTTAACCAAACTTCCCCATAGCTAGCCATGCTAGCAACAATGTACACAACCTCAGTCATTCTTAAAGCTACAAACTTATATTTCCTACTTATCAAAATGTTATGTCAGATCCCAAGCTAAAGAAACACCCAAATGTGCTCTCTTTGTATCGATGGAATCGTCATTCTCCTGAATTATATCTTAGACCAAGAATGATCATCCCATGCAAATATTTCAAAATGTGCTTTTCGACAACCCAATGTGTATGAAGTGATTTAATCATGAATTGACTCAGGTTGTTCTCTGCAAAACATATATCTAAATAGGTGTTTACAAAGAACATCAATGCGTCAATCATCTGACAATTGTCAATTCAACAATATCTCTGCATAACTTCTTGAAATTCAAATCCATCAGTGTGTCCAAGGATTTGCATTCCATCATGCCAAATAACTTCATGACATATTTTCCTTCTCCAATCTTTTAGTCTCAGAAAGTAGTGCATCATGTCAAGGTCTTCCATCTCGATCTCAAAGGTCAAATTGATCTTAATATTATCATTAGAGGCTTGTTACTTGTCAAGTATAAATCGTCAACATATAAAACTAAAATCAAAGGCATACCTTGGATCACTTTGAAGTAGAGGTTTAGATTGACACATCTTCCAAGCTTTACTAGGTGACTATAAATGTGGACATACCAAGCTTGGGAAGGTTTCTTTAAACTATAAAATAATTTCTACAAACATAATACTAACCAAACAAATATACTTAACCTTAAACAAGTCAATATTGTGCAATCAAATTAGCCAAGTTTGTTTATCAAGCCTTAAATTCCAACCAAAACTAATATCAAAGCTATAAAAGTTCATGTCAATATCGTTGACAAACTCTTCAAACCAACTGCCAGGAAGAGCTCACACCCAAATACTATGTTACAACCTTATTAATTGTCATGTCAATAAATTTTTATTTGCCAAGCAATATCCATCCAAACTTTATCAAGCCATCCTCATGATCATAATGTGAATCATTTATGTCCATAGATGTGAATACATACATCAAGGATAAGTCATATAAGTTTTATCCATTCATTGCAATATCACTGCATACTAATTCACAATTGTTTACACTTCCATCAACGTGCCAAATGCTAATTAAGGCAATACAAAATAAATACTAAATACCAATATTAGTCATTGAAATGCATTATGCCCACATAGCATTGTCATTTCACATCAAGGAAAATCACCATTATTAAGTACCAAATAAAAAATAAACCTAACTTGTTATCACTGTGAATCCAATCAATCCATAAGCCAAATCATATCTATGAATTTTCAAGAATCATGACAAAAGTCCAATACTACTCATCTATATTAAGCCAAGTCAATAATCCAAATCTTGTCAACCCTTGCAATTGTTACCAAATATTGCCATATACTAGCTCAAGTGATCAAGTTAAGGAAAACAACATACTTATATGCATATATTAGTCCCCTGCAAACACAATATTAGCCAAGACATTCACATTCTCTATAATAATTCAATTATTATGTAGATCTAAAAAAATTCCATGTTCATAGAAATCTTCATTATTTATTCCATGTTTGTAGGTCTGTCATACTCCTGGTGCACTCCTGGTTTTGTGCATAAGATTTTAGCTTTTGTATCCTACAAGCTCAATCACACCCATAAGCCTTATTTCGTGCAGTTGGTAGGATTATAACTACCCCCTTAAGCCTTTCTCCCAACAATTTAGGCTTGGAATAGGAGAAACCTTCTTTGCTCAGTTCAGAACTTGCCAAAATGTTTTCCACAAGATTAGATGTTTGTTCATGACCAAAATTCTTC
This sequence comes from Pinus tabuliformis, assembly GCA_031772625.1. Taxonomy (NCBI): domain Eukaryota; kingdom Viridiplantae; phylum Streptophyta; class Pinopsida; order Pinales; family Pinaceae; genus Pinus; species Pinus tabuliformis. The sequence continues at coordinate 1,413,764,639 of CM062817.1, read as the reverse complement.
CTTCTGCAGTCAAGTGTCTTCTATTTATTTCCTACAAATAATGACATGTTTTGGGATTGTATGGATATTTTCTCCTTCTAAATGGGAAGCCACTTCAATCAACATTAACCAAGACATCAACCAGTCTATCATAATACTGTCATGCATCATCAAAACTATTAGATCATGAAATCAAACTATATGATATATGCATCATAGTCATTACTCAATCATCATGTCAGGGCATCCCATTTTTTCATACTGCCAAATTTACTAAGCTTGTCAAAAACCTAACCAAGTTCAATAACAAGATCCTAGGTATCAATATTATTTTTACACATTTATAATCAAGGTTACTGTGCTTATCACAAGCAGTATCAAGTCACAATATATAAACACAATGCATCTAGGGAATTCATCATGTATAAAATGTAATATACTTGTCAAATATCAAGTGCACCAATATATCACATGTACTAGAGCTCAAACTTACTTGTATGCATGCATGATTAATTTATGAAGGTGATTTTCTTGTCATACCTAATGGATTAACTAGCCATCCAACATAGCAGCTTAATTAAAACACTGAAAGAATACACTATACATACCTGGGGGTATTCAGATACCACTACAACTTTTATATCATAATTTTCAAATGCTACTTTGAAATATATTCATCAAGTACCACCAAATCTTTATTACCTGCACTAGATTTCCTTTCTTACACCTTAGATGATCCTCAAAAGGATCTAATTATCACATCTCATCTAGAGGTTATTAGATGCTCAAATATTCATGCACGAAGTATAAGAAATGATCAAAACAATAATAGTATCACAAATAATTAACATAAATCTAAAAGGTACTTATCTCCCTCTTTGAACCAACCTTTAAGAGTTAATATTGTCCATTATCCATGAAACAATGTTTCCTTCAATGATTCCATCAAACTCATAGGCAACTAGGCCTAATTGAGGCTATCCTGTCTAGGGTTACGCTTAAATCTATTACAAGAGCTAGAACAAAAATTCAAGCCTTTAACACACTCAAGGGTTTTTTTCCAAACCGTAACCTTAAGATAACCATTAAACACTAATAGCCAAATTTCCTAGGGTTTCCTTCAAACCCTAGTATTTTTTAGGTATCCTCCATCTTTTATTGCTCTCATCAAATGGTTTCTTAATACGGGTGATCTCAATGACTTTTCTTCAGCTCAAATCTGATACCATGTTACTTTTTCTTAGGGATATATTGTTCTTTGATTTATATAATTTCATTTCATTATTTACATATTGAATTCAACCCACAACATCATAAAATTATTCAACAACATGTGAAACTATACAGAAAGATCATTATCATCAATAATGAAGCGGAAAAGAAAGGAAAAATAGAAGAAAATCATTCACACATAGAGACACCAAGATTGGTCTGAAACCAGGGAAAAACCTCACTAGTGGGAAAACCATTTCAAATTCTTCTTCTTATTAGATTTTCATTGAATGTTTCAACAAAGAGAAAGTAAAATGATCCATATATTCAACCACATAACTATCCAGCAAAATCAACTAAACAACATCCAAGAGATGAACCCAACAATGCTAATAATCAAAACCATGATTCCGAAGCTTGTGGTCAACTGTCAATATCTGCGGTCAATTACCGGATTCTGTGGTCAATCGATGAAATAAAACCCTAGTTTCTAGCCACACACAGAGACTATATGTGCATGTGGTTGAAACCCTCAAACCACACTCAAAAGCCTGTGTGCTTGTGGTTGCAACCAAAACTTCCCTGTAGCAACCTTGCGGATGCAAACCAAAACCCTTGATCACATGTGTGAGCTTCAGACCCTACAATTTTGGACCTGTACAAACCAATCTCCGTAAACCACTTCCGACCTATGCGAGCCAAATCAACGAAAGAATAATAATTGATTATCTCCCAATGAGGGTCAACTTGTATTTATAGACATCCAAGGGTGTCTATATTCTTCTTTCGGACGACCTATCCTTTTGTGCACATGTGGGGTTTTCATAATAAATTATATTTTTCCTCAACCAAATTAAATTCTTCCAAGGGCTAGGAGGGGTAATTTTTTATGAGGATGACTATCCAAAGGAGGGAATTATTCCATGAGCTGCTAAAAATTAACATATGGTTGCATCCCCTCGGAAGTTGCACCAAAGTCCTATTGACTACTTCTATTTTCCCATCTATTTGTGTATGGAATGTTGTATATCTCTTCAACTTTGTGTCCGTATTCTCCCACAATGTAGTCCAAAATTCACTGAGAAATTTTATGTCCTTATCAGAAATGATGCTCCTTGGTATCCCGAAGTGTACCCAGACCTGTCCAGAGAAAAAATTTGCTACTTCTTACTCACTGATGGTCTTTTTACAGGGCATCAGAACACACATCTTGTTGAACTTGTCAACTACCACAAACATGTAGTCATGTCCCTTCCTAGTTGGAAGGCCTCCCACAGATTCCATGGAAATGCTCTCCCAAGGATGAGTAGGTACAATTAAGGGATGATATAGACCCTGTTTCATGTTGCTAGGTTTGATGGTACAAAAAATCATGCATCCTATGATGAACCTAGCTACATGTTCTTACATATTGGGCTAATACACATACCTCTGCACTTTGGCCATGATCTTCCCTACACCAAATTTCCCTGCAACCTTAGAAGAGTGAGTCTCTCAAATAAGCTGCAATCACTCACCTTTAGGAACACATAGCTTATCTAGCCTATAGAGTAACCCATCCTAGATATGGTAGTCAACAATGTTGTTGCAATCGTGAACATGAATCTGACTCTGCAACTATTGAAAGACCTCCTTGAAGTCCTCTTCCTCTAAATATGCCTCTTTGTATGCATCAAGGTTGATGGCTCCATGTGCATAAGAGTCCCCAAATAAGTTATATTTGATGTGGGTGGCCTTGAAAGCATATTGGCCAACTTTTTCTATCATCATTTGTACTTAATCACTAAATGAAATTGTTGTAGAAACCCCATCCACTTGTAATGCCTGGTCTGTTATATCTTACTCTAGGCCTACCGGGTACTATAGTGACTAGTGATCTGTGTGGATTTTGTCTCCTTTCCCATCAGATAGTGCTTCCACTTCTTCAAAAGTTCCACTAGGGCATAAATATCATTATCGTAGGTAGGGTAATTAATAACTTCCCAATGAAATACTACAAAATGGTAGCATATAGGTATTCCTCCCTGCATCAAGACCACTCTTATAACATGCCCACTCACATCTATCTCCACTTCAAAAGGTTGTTGCAAGTTTGGTAATGCAAGAAATGGTGCTTGAATTATCTTCTTCTTTAGCTCCTCGAAATCCCTCTGTTGACCCTTTCCCCACTAGAAACCCTTGCCACTTGTTTTTATGGCTTGGAGCATTGTTGCTACTACTGAAAATGAGGATATGAATTTCCATAGGTACTATGTTGCTCCAATGAAACTCCAAACCTCAGAAAAATTAGTAGGCATTATCCATTTCATGATGGCCTCCATATTGGCAAGATCTATATTCAGCTCTCCTCCTATTATCACATACGCTAGATACACCAAAGATTGTTGTGAAAACTCACACTTCTTGAGATTTTCTAGTAGTTGGTGCCTCTTTAATGTATCCAACACCTGTGCCAAAGTTGATATGTGCTCCTCCTAGGTAGCATTGTATACCAATATATCATCCAAATAGACAATACCAAATGAATCTATAAAAGGGCACAATACATCATCCATTAATATCATAAATGTAGTTGGTGCATTGCATAGGCCAAATGGCATGACTAACCACTTATGAAGAACCTTGACTAGTTTTGAAGGCATCTTCCAAGTATCCTCTTCTCTAACTTGAACTTGGTGATATCCAGAATTTAAGTCCAACTTGGTGAAGTATTATTCTTGTTGCAACTAATCCTGTAGATCATCTATCCTAGGCAAGGGGTACTTGTTCTTGAACATGATTTTGTTCTATACATATCTTCCAAGTCCCATCCTTCTTTTGCACAAAGATGATGGGTGACCCACATGGTGATGTACACAGTCGAATAGAACCTTGTTCCAATAGTTTCTAAAAAAATTTCTTCACCTCAATTTCTTCTTAACAAACTTCCTGTACAACCCAATGTTTGAAAATGAGGAGTTCAGCAATAGTTGGATCTCATGCTACACTTCCCTCTTAGGTGGTAACCCTTTAGGCTCCCAGAACACATCATTGTATTCCTTTAGAAACTCTTCCAATTATTATTTTTGTTTCTTAGTACACCCCTCCAGGGATGCCTTACCTCTTATTGACTCTTCTACAAACTTATTTTCTCTTAAAAACAACAAAACGTACTTCTTGCTGGAACTTATCAATTTTTTGGCTTGGTTGGAACTCACCAGTGAAATTTTTGAATTATCATTGTGAACGTTGATGGTGAATGATTTTCTATCATTGACAATTCGATATTGGTTGGATCTCCACATCAATATTTCATCTTTCATGTATATGTAGGGACTCCCAAACACGACTCCACATACATCAAGGGGAACCACATCCAATTCTACTTCATCAATAAAATCAACACTAATAACAATATAATTTTTCACAGTTTTGTTACCTTCATCTCTGCATCCTTATTTACCCATCCCAATGGATATGGGCTTGGATGATCATGAACTTCCAATCCAAACTTCTTGTCCAGCTCTGCTGCAATGGGATTTGCCTACGACCCTAAGTCAAATAGGGCATCAATCTTGGTCTTCTTGACCTCTACCTTATTATGGAAGAGTTCAGTCATTTCTTTCTCTTCCTATTGTTGAAGGCTACTAATATTCACCTCCTTTTGCAATAATGTACAAACAATCTTCTCATCCATGTCTGGGTTTCTTTTAACTTGGTTACTTGAATCAATGGCCATGAGATTTTTCTTCTTATTTTCTTTATTTTTGTTCTTCGAGTTAAGCTCTAGATGCAACTTCCAACACTTCTCCTCAATATGGTTGTCAATGTTGCAATAGTTTCAGTGGTTGCCGAGATCTTTTCACTGATCTACCATGGTTGGTGTCTTTATATCTTTTCCTCCTTTCTGCTTCTTCTTCGCCTTCTTAGAAGAACCCTATTTTTCCTTCTTCTTCGATCCACTTGATTGTGCTCTCTTCTGGCTTATATTCTCTAGGAATTTTGCTTGTACATAAGACTCATCCACCAATATGGAATTGAACAAAATCACTTGCTCCCATAGGTGGTGGTGTAAACACTCCAGATACTTTAGGAGTACATATGGGTTCTTTAAGGAGATACCCATCATCATGGACATCCTTATAAACTTTTTGGTGTACTCATGACTACTTTTCCCTAAATTTTCCTGAAGTAGTTCCACCAGATCCACTTGTCCTGTACATAACCAATAGGGTAAAATTGTGACTTAATGAGGGTTTTAAAGTCCTCCCACTTATTCATTGGAGGCTCTCCATTCAATCTCAAGGTCTCCGTGTTTTTTTTTCCACCAAGTTAGGGCATGACCCTCTAATTTCATCCATCACTACTAAATATTGAGCCAATTTTCAATGGGTCTTTGTCTTTCTTGCAACAACCATTCGTAGATATAATAAAAAAAAACACATTTTCGCGAAAAATCATTATTTTATGGTTGTATTTTCGACATTTACTTTATCATCATAAATTCAAATGAAATATTCATTACAATTCATGGGGTCAACATTTCAACAACAATCATTGTTGGCCCTCGATCTTGGTCAATTTTTCTTATTAAAAATCCACTTAAATTCCATCATATTCCACCTTACATCATCCATATATGACTTATTTTGACCTTATTATGCATATATATGTAAATAAATTATGTTTTTCAATTTTTAGATATTTTTGCAAAAATTGGGTTTTAAGAGTATTTTTGGACAGAACTGGAAATTTCCGTAATAGCTCCATTAAAGTGATATAGTAGGACACCTAGGCTCGAGTTGAATACATATTTGGAAATATTAGGAACCACAGATGGATGAACAATTATTGGCTCGATCAAAATGAGCAATTACAAGCCCGGTCAACGCTAGTCAAACCTGACATGTCATGCCGAAATCCCTATTAAAAAGGGGTAGTTTTAGGATTTTTTTTTTAATTTTTCAAGATTTCTTGTAACTAATGGATGGCTTCGACCTGAAGAAGTTGGATAAAATTAATGATGGTTGTTTAAGACTTTTTAGCTTATATGGTTATCATTTTTCCTATTTGAAGAGAGGCATTCATAGTTAGAGTATGTAGAAAAACTTATTATTTTGAGATAATTGAAGACAAAGCTTTTGTTTCATGATTTATTTGTGTTTTCTGGAGTGAATGAGTTTTTGTAGCTGAGTATTTTAGCAGTGTACCAGCAAGGTTGGAGGGCCCCCATACCAAGCTAAGTACACTTTGTTGTATAATGTTCATATTTGTGCATATGCTAGTTTAATTCTCCATGTTTATTATATTCAATTGCTGTAAATATTTGTAAATATCTTTAATGTGAATTTATTTTATGAAATGTGTTAAGTGAAGATTGCTTCCTTTAGTGATTAGCTTGAATGTGGAAGGACAACCAGGTCTCTTAAGAAAGAGCCTCTTCTCCGTGAGCTAGGACTAAGAATGAACAAGATTCACTTCTTTCAAGCTTTCTTAGATTAAGTTCTTATGCTTTCATTACATTCTTTTATGCTTACTTAGATATTGACAATGCCATTATAGAATTGTTGAGGGAGGACAACCAGGTCTCTTTGAAAGAGCCTCTTCCTTGTTTTTCTAAAATGGTTTAATTTCATTAACCAATAATGCATGATTTTATGAAATAGATTTAAATGTTTTTGCTTAGTTAAGTAGAATGATTTATATTTCTAATATGCACTTTTGTTCTCATAACTACTTTCTATATTAGTTCTTATCCAAAAATCCTTATTTGTGGTTTTCTTCTAAGATTACCAACCTCGATTGATAGTAAAATACATGTCTTAATTTACACAATAAATTGAGCTGACATTTTTGGCGCCATTGACGAGGAAGCATATTTTGGATATAACTAATTAGGAATATTATTAAAAAAGAAAAAAACATAGATAGGATTTTTAATTATGGTCATTTATGCCTAGATATAGAGATGAGAAGGGTAGATACATAAAACAAGAGCCCCCAACTACTAAGCCATTGGTAGAAGTAGGTCTTCCTCCATTTGAATTAACTACACCAATTGCTGGAAAACCAACTTTGGAAGAGTTAGAGGAAAAACAATGTTTAGGACAAAGGTTAGCTCTTGTTAAATGACAAACTTGTTATCTTATGAAGTGAAAAGAAGACAAAAACAAACAAAAATATCTCCCATGGGAAAACAAAGAGAGACAAGAAAGCCAATTTATTAGCCTATTATTGAACAAATAAATCAACCTATCTTTGAAAACATAGAACAATTTGAATCTCAAATTTCTATTGAAACAGTTGAAACTACTGAAAAAGATATGTCAGAAGAAGGGCAAGGATCTACCATCCTCACTACAGAATAAAGGTTGCAATATGAAAAACAACAAAAATAATGGAAAAGAAGAAGAGAAGAAGGGACAAGAAGAGAAGCAGAAAGAAAACGAGAAGAAGATCTCAAAATATAATATGATCATACAAGAAGACAAGATGAAGAAAATGATGAAGAAGCTACTTTTGGATTTCCAGTTGTAGATACTAGAGAAATTCTAGAAGAAGAAGTAAAATGAAGAATATTCCACCTTCAATTTTTCCAAATTTCTATGGAATGTCTATTGAAGATCCTGATTAGTTCATGTTCAAATTTGATATCTTATGTAGAACTTATGGTTACACCAATGATACACATAAGCTTTGCCTTTATCCTGCTACTCTTAAAGAAGCTGCATTAAAATGGTTTATGGGATTACGAGAACACTCTATTAATTTTTGGGAAGTAATGAAGAAATTTTTTCTTAAGAAATATCAAGCCTATTCCAAGCCTAGAGATTCAAAAGAAGATATTTTTAGAATGTCTCAACAAGAAGATGAGAGTTTAGAGGAATATTTGGAAAAATTTATTTACAACCTACAAAAATCCAAATAACATTCTCTAAATCCTAATACCATTAAAACAATTTTTCTTAAAGGAATAAGAGATGAGTATCTTGATATTCTCAATGTAATGGGTAAAGGAGATATTCCATACATACCATTTGATGAAATAGCTGAACTATGTCAAAATTACTCTTGAGGTAGATCCAAAACAGGGAAAAGAGATGTAACTTCTAGAGCTTCTAAATTTGCAGCAAGAGGAGTGACAAGATAAGAAACAGGGAGTTTGTTAGAAAACTTTAAAATAGATCTTTTGAGTACCTTAGGAATACAAGTTGATGTATTAAAAGAAAATAACAAACAAGAAGAAGAAGAACAAACAATGTCAATCTTTTGTCCTAAGTGTAGGAAGAAGCATCTTTTATGAGAATGTCCTTTGGATAATATACATGTTTGTGGACTATGTACAGAAAATCATGTTACAGACGATTGTCCAACATTAAAAGAATTGCAAGCAAGTCAAATAGAAGAAACTCAAGGATTTTATTATATGGCACCAAGAAGAGCTTGGCAACCACATTTTGCAGGTACATCTCAATAGTTTCCTCAACAAATTCCCCAAAATTTTCAATATCAAAATTCATGGAATACTCCTATGCCATGGCAGGTTTGGCCTCCTCAGCAAAACCAAAACCAACCTTCACAAAGTTGGCAAGGATATTCTTATGGAGCCCAACCTCCTCAACAATTTTACCCTCAACAATATCAATCTTATCCATCATATCAACAACCATATCCTCAACAATCATTTCCATATCAACAATTCCAGCAATCCACTCAATCAAATCCATTTACACAACAATCAATGCCTGCACTAACTCAACCTCAGTAGCTTCAGCTGCCTTCTAATCAACCACCACCTAAACCAACTCAATTACTAGCTTAGCCAGTAGAAAATCCGAGTAATAGAGTGGAAAGACCAGCATATAATATGGAAGAAACAACATTATTTCCTACATATTATATTCTTCCTATACAAGATGTCCACTTAAGGTCTGGGAAAGTATCATACAAAGGCTATCCACCAATCATAGAAGAGAAAACTGAAAAAGGAGAACAATCTGAAAAATCTTATCCATGAAATCAAATTTAGAAAGGAAAAGCTATTATGACTCAAGCGCCACCTTATCGAGAGAGGTTAGTAGAGCAGAAAATCAAAATTCCAATTTCTCTTCCTGAATTTGATATTGTAGATGAATTACAGAATGCTTATGTCAAAATTCATTTGTTGCAAGCTATTAAGGAAATTTCAATTTATAGAAAAACAATAAAGGAATTATGCATTAAGCAAACTAGTATAAAGAAAAGAGATCCACCCATAATTCAAGTCATTGGAAAATTAGCTAGTCTCATGTCTACAAAAACAACAATTGAAAAATATATTGATCCTGGGATACCTATGGTTACCATTTCAATCAATAATTTTTCAGTTCCTAAAACTTTAATTGATCTAGGAGCTGCTATAAATGTCATGACAACAGAAACTATGAAGTATTTAAAATTGTCAAACATCCAACCTACTACTACAATTTTAGAACTAGTAGATAGATCTAAAGTTGTACCAGAAGGAATACTTGAAGACATCATTGTTTCTTTAGATTCATGGGAATACCTTGTAGAATTTTTTATCTTGCAACCAAAAACAAATCTAGGAAGCCATCCTTTAATTCTTGATAAAGCATGGTTAGCCACAACAGATGCCTTCATTGGATGCAGATCAGGAAGCATGATCATAGCACATGGAGATGAAAGGAAACATATTACACTCTATCCTCCTGCTCAATCTCCTTTACTATCATGGCTTGATGATGAACAAGAAAACACTCAACCTATTTTAAGCATTAATCAAGCCTTTAATTTTAGAGAAGAGGAAGAAAATTAGGATTTAATAGATCTTTTTATCTCATAACCCGATATTTCTGAACATCTAAGAATAACACAATATGAAGCTGCAAATATCTTCTAAATCAATTTTTTCAGGAAAATTGTATTATTCAATCATTGCAAAATTCATTTGAAAGCATTTTTCTTGTCAACTCAATTACCAATTCTAAAAGAAAATTGTTGAAATCAATCCGGGAAAGAATCTAAATATTGGTAATAATCTACAATCATCACAAGAAGAATAGGTAATTGCATTATTATAGAAATATTCAAAAGATTTTTCCTGGGATTATACAAACATGCAAGGAATTCATCCAAAGACATGTATTCACCATACCTATATTGATGATCATATCAAACCAGTGATACAACCACAAAGAAGAATGAATCCTATGATGAAAGAAATAGTAAAAGAGGAGCTGCAAAAACGGTTACAAGTAGGATTCATCTATCCTATTTCAGATAGTCAATGGGTTTCACCTTTAGTTTTGGTACCAAAGAAAAATGGCAAATGGAGAATATGTGTAAACTATAGGGAAATGAACAAGGCAACATTAAAAGATCACTTCCCATTACCATTCATTGGCCAAGTACTGGTTTCATTAGCTGGAAATAAATTATTTTCTTTTCTTGATGGATTTAGTGGATACAAAAAGATTAAGATAGCATTAGAGGACTAGGATAAAACCACATTTACTTTTCCATGGGGAACATATGCATATAATTTTTTTCCCATTGGGTTATGTAATTCACTTGCTACTTTTCAAAGAGCAGTCCTTGCAATCTTTGTTGATCTACTTCATGAATGTGTAGAAGTTTACATGGATGATTTTGCTGTATATGGAGAGATTTGATTATTTTTTGAATAATCTTGAAATTTTTTTAAAGAGATGCATAGAGACAAAACTATCCCTTAGCAATGAGAAATGTTTTATGATGTTAATTGAAGGGATAGTGTTGGGACACCACATTTCTTCTTCTGGAATCAAGGTAGACCTAACAAAGATACAAGTTATTGTAAACTTAATGCCACCAAAAACACAGAAAGAAGTAAGAAGTTTCTTGGGATATGCAGGCTACTACAAAAGATTCATTGAAAACTTCAGTAAGATAGCTTTACCCTTGTTTAAACTACTTGTAAAAGACATTGATTTTCAATGGACTACAAATTGTCAAAATGCATTTGAAAAATTGAAAGAAAAATTGTCTATAACACCCATTCTCAAAGGACCAAATTGGTCATTACCATTCCATATATCTACTGATGCATTAGATACAACAATAGGAGCATCTCTAGGAAAAAAAGAAAATCAGTTTAACTATGTCATCTATTTCATAAGAAAAAATTTAACTTTGGCAGAATTAAACTACACAGTAACTGAAAAAGAAATGCTAGTTGTTGTGCATGCAATCAACAAATTTAGGAATTATATAACATGTTATCAAGTATTTGTCCATACAAATAATTCAGCTATTAAATATCTAATGAAAAAAAGATTACTAATGGCAGAATTACTAGATGGTTGTTATTAATGCAAGAATTTAATATCATTGTTTTAGATCGACCAAGAAGAGATAACCAAGTAGTAGACTTTCTATCAAGACTTCATTCTTTTGATGATCTTATACCTGTGTCAGATAACTTCCCTGATGAGCATCTATTTTCTATAACAAGTAAAACCCCATGGTTTGCAGATATAGCTAATTATATATCATCTGGAATATTACCATCACATTTCACTAGCAAGCAGAAAAAGAAAATAATTAGAGACAGTGCAAGATACACTTGGATTAATGGAGATATTTCTATACAGGACCTGATCTTATAATTAGGAAATGTATAAGAGAATATGAAATCATTGATATTTTAAAAGCATGTCATGACGAACCATGTGGTGGTCATTTTGCAGGGAAGAGGACATCATACAAGGTCTTAAATCAAGGCTACTATTGGCCATCACTATTCAAGGATTCAAAGACTTATGCTAAAAGATGTGATAACTGCCAAAGAATAGGTAGACCTATAGTTTCAGATGAAATGCCATTGAAGCCGCAAGTACTGATAGATCCATTTGAACAATGGGCTCTTGACTTTGTGGGTCCTATCAGCCCACCATCAAATGGTAAGAAGTACATCCTAGTATGTACTAACTACATAACAAAATGGGCAGAGGCTAAAGCATTGAGAAAATCAATAGAAACTGTACTAGTTACTTTTCTTTATCAATAAATATTTGTAAGATATGGAGTTCCAAGGCAGATTGTCACAGATCAAGGTACATAGTTCACCTCCAAGCTTGTTCAAGACCTAACAGATAAATACAAGATTAAGCATAGAAAATCAACTCCATACCACCCACAGGCAAATGGAAAAGTTGAATCAACAAACAAAGTACTTGAGAACATTATGACAAAGACAGTGAACATGCATAGAAAATACTGGTCAGAGAAGCTGAATGAAGCACTATGGGCTTATAGGATAACATGGAAAAATACTACTAGATTTAGCCCCTATCAGCTTGTTTATGGAAAAGAAGTCTTGTTGCCAATTGAATTTGAGATTCCTACATATAAACTTGTAGCAGAATTGGGATTGGACCTGACAAAAGCACAACAACAGAGGATCATACAACTCAATGAACTAGATGAGATCAGAAAACAAGCTATGGAACATACATCTCTAGTTCAACAGCAGAGGAAAAATGGCATGACAAATTCATTAAAAACAAAATCTTTCATAAAGGAGACTGGACACTACTTTTTTACTCTAAGTTCAAAGATTTCAAAGCAAAATTTACTACTCATTGGCTTGGGCCATATGAAATAGAAGAAATCTTTGACAATGGAGTAGTAAGGATAAAGACAATAGATGAAGCAACAAATTCTTTTCTGGTTAATGGCCATAGACTAAAAGTTTATCATAAGCCTATAAATAGAGAAGACTTTTTGAAATCAGTTTCAAACAACAATGATATGGAAGTATTGGAAAAGCATAGCAATATTCCTTCCCCACCTCTAGAAAAATAAGAAAAAACAAAAGTTAAAAAATAATAAAAGAGTTTGGTTGTGAAAATCCAGGGTACTAACACAATACAACGTCGAATTCATATCGAAAAACTAACATGTTTGGCCAATATGAATTATTTTTCATGTTTTTCTTTCCATTTTTCTTTTTACATGATCATTCTCCAAAACTTAAAAGACTTGAGGACAAGTCTAAATATAAGAAAGGGGGGAAGATTCACAATAAATCAACAAACCATGCAATGGTTTGATATCAAGCAGTTATTTATGAGAAGAGACCTGAAATAAACATCATCAACAAGTATCAGAAGGGACCTAAAATAAACATCATCAACAAATATCAGAAGGGACCTGAAAACATCATCATTAACATATATAGAAGGGATCTGAATCAAATTAATGTCAAAGGGACTTGAAACATTATTCAAAAGATCATTGCTGAAGGGACTCAAATGAATATCAAATGCAAAAACATGAAACAACATCAAAAGGATTAAATAAGTAGATACAAGTGTCTACATTCCATCAGAATTTATCTTTGAAGAACTATCATCATTCAAAAGAGTCAAGTATGGACGAGCTAGCAAAGGTCATCATCAATGAACATTGAGCTATTATGTGAAAGAAGAAGTACTGTAAGTAAAAAAAGTATATTCTTAAAACCTTTTTTTTTTTTTTAATTCTAGAATTGTTAAAACTAATTTAACTTGGATATGCATCCTACTACATTTCATTATAGTCCTACATTAACCCCATATACTCCTTCATTCATATTATATTTATCCTAACTACATCACCACATAAAACATTACATTCATTATCCTACCCTACATTTCATTAACCCCATATACTCCTTCGTTATCCTTCAACATAAACATAAGCATTTTTGATAATAAAAAAATTGAGGCTCAAAATTTTTTCCCATAAGGAATTTTTGCTTGCCTACAAAAACAACAAGGGTTAGTATCATTATAAAAATATTTGATACTATGGTCATTTTAAAATCAACTACATATAATTGCAAACATGCAGAATATGATGGTGCTTTCAATGAGAAATGAACGAAACTATAGTGGCACTTACAAAACTATGAGAAATGCATATGATGGTGCTTACAAACTATAGTGGGCAAACAAAGAAATGAACGAAACTATGATTAAAAATGAACATAGCAGAACATGGGTAGTGCAAGCATTATGGTGATAAGACAGGCATGCAAAGCTATGAATCGAAGAGTGTACATGAAGAACAGAATGCAGTCAAGATTGTGACACATAGGCAACCATGGGAAGGTAGGATGGAGTATGAGCTAGGAGCGTAAAATGGTCAAAATACATTCAAACAAACAAAACTTTGTCTTTCACCATAAACTGAACTCTGTGTAAGTCTCTCTTCTTCCATCATAGCAAAGAATCGAGCTCAGAAGGTGAGAGTAACATTGTGCATTTATGCAGCGTAAGGATAAACCCTCATAGAAGAAGAAAAAGTGTAGAGAAAATACGAAAATAGAAGAGAATTCTACATAAGACAAAGAAACTAGAACAGAGAGGTTTGTGAAGCCCTTAACAGAGAAGGGAGCACATAAGAAATAGAAAATGAGGTTAAAGATTCTATGGAGAAATCAGGAAAGCTACATTGGTTTTAATGAGGAGATTGAAGGCCAATATTCTCTCTGCACCAAGTTGACCATGCTTCCCAACAAACTCCAGAAATTCCACAAGAGAAGAGGTAAGAGCCAAATCCCAGATTTTTATCAGCAATTAAACGAATTCCAAGGGTAGTTAAGCTTGAGATGTGGTTAAGATGTGTCAGTTTTTGAGGGAGAAAGAATTCAGTTGTCGATTTGAAAACTCTGCCACCATTAAAAATACCTTGCCACCTGTTTCATGAGTAAATCTTCAAAGATGTTGAAAGGAGTTCTAATTAAAATGACACTGTTTAAACACAGGAAAACAAGTTATTAACTTAGAGACATTCACGAGTTTTCTTCTAGTTCAAGTATCCTATTTCAAATTCCCTCATGCATATTTGTGAAATTTCTCTATTTGAAAAAACACAAAGTCCTATTTTTCATATGCACAGTGAGCATTTCTAGAAGCAATTTTCATAAAAAAATTGGGAAAACAGAGATTGAAGCACAAGTTTAGGAGCAGTGAAATATTGTTAAGGTGTCTTTGATATCTTTTACATAGTGCGAATTTTTTATAAGATAATTGGACTCATTTTTGCAGCAGAACCGAGGAAATTGAAAAGGATTCAAGCAAGAAAATCATTCCATTTTTTCAAATAACTTCAAAGATCAAGTAAGCCTATTTTCCATGATAATTATCCATGAATCAAAATTGCATGAATAAGAAGATATAGGTATATATATACATGTATTTTTGTTTATGATGAGGATGTTAACTATCCAAGGATACATTAATTGGTATACAGAGCACATGGAAACCATAATTGAGCCAAATGAATTCAAGATAGAGAACTGGGGGAAAGAAAGCATAGAAAAATTGTATCAAGTAGGATTGATAGGGTTTCTTCATAAGTTTAATGGGCATAATGACAAGATTACAAAAGAATTCATAAATCATTATGAACAGGGACAAACAAAAGTGGGTGACCTCTCCATACCACTAAACCCATAATTTCTTTCCCAAGCTCTAGATCTTCCCTTAACAAGAGAAGAATACCATAAAGGATTACATTTCAAAGAGAAAGGTTGGACATTCTTCTTAGAAAAATAGAGAAAAGGATCCTTTGATAGATCAAAAGGAATTCAAAGGGACTGGTTCAGGGAGCCTTGGTCCAAATTAGTTCTAATCATTCAAAGATATTTCACTTGTGACAATAGGAACATCCTAGTTTATCTTTACCACATTAGGCTACTTCAACACATAAAGGGAGAATCCAAGATTAATCTACCCTATTTCTTCTCAAGAAGCTTGATCAAAATGATAGAGGGTGTTAAAAATAAAATTGAAGTGAAAGAGGCACATATTTATCATCAAGGGCTCATCAAA
The DNA here is from genome assembly GCA_031772625.1 of Pinus tabuliformis. Taxonomy (NCBI): domain Eukaryota; kingdom Viridiplantae; phylum Streptophyta; class Pinopsida; order Pinales; family Pinaceae; genus Pinus; species Pinus tabuliformis. The sequence continues at coordinate 1,413,748,608 of CM062817.1, read as the reverse complement.
ATAATTTTAGAACATCAAGTGAGAAGCAATGGATTGATTTGGAAATAATATTTGGTTCAACATCATATTGAGGCGCAAACAACAAAAGAAAAATTTCAACAAATGCATGTTACTAGGAGCATCATGAACTCCCCTATGTATCCTAGGACCCGATATGAGAAGAAACAGGATAGTGGCATGGTTGAGAAATAAATTTCCTTCCTATCTGTTCTTAGAAGGCCTAGGAAGAAAATGCAAGAAGAGCCAAGTGAGAAAGAAAAAGACCAAGAGGTAGAAATTGTTGAACCTCCAACAATATCAAAAGAAGTTAACGAGATATTGCAAAGAATGGAAAGGGAAGTTCAAGAAGAGCCTTTGGAAAATGATTCCTACTTTGAGCATGCATGGATAGGAGACACTTCATCACATTCATTTTCCAAGGAGACTGTAGGAGAAGAAAGAGAGCTACAACAAGAAGAACACCTCAAGAAGATAGAAGAGTTGACAAGGGAGTTGGAAGTCAACAAGATTTTGGAAAGGCATTTGAAGAAAGAGAATAAGATGTACAAACAAAACAATAAAAATCTCATCAAAGAAAATGAAAAATTGAACAAGAAAATTGATAAGCTTGAAACAAAGAACATCCTGATCTCTAAACAAGCTTACAGGTGGCTCAATGAAAAGAACACATGGAAATACAAATATGAGAGACAAAAGGTGATGGCTACCATCTACAAGGAAGGAAAATATGAAGGTATTGATTGTCTTCTACAGGAAACACAACAAGAGGCTTCAAGATCAGGGACAATAGGTACATCAGCACTCAGAATATCAAAGAGAAGAAAGCAAGCATGAGGACATGCTTGAAGATCAACAAGGGGGAGATGTTGGCCCTCGATTTTGGTCAATTTTTCTTATTAAAAATCCACTTAACTTCCATCATATTCCACCTTAAATCATCCATATATGCCTTATTTTGACCTTATTATGCATATTCAGGTAAATAAATTATGTTTTTCAATTTTTAGATATTTTTGCAAAAAATGGGTTTTAAGAGTATTTTTGGACAGAACTGGAAATTCCTGTAATAGCTCCATTAAAGTGATATATGAAAGACACATAGGATCAATATGAATACATATTTGGAAATATTAGGAGCCATGGATGGATGAAAAACTATTGGCTTGGTCAAAATGAGCAAATACAGGCCCGATCAATGCTAGTCAAACTTGACGTGTCACCCAGAAATCCCTATTAAAAGGGGCAGTTTTAGGATTTTTTGGAATTTTTCCAGATTTCTTGTAACTAATGGATGGCTTCAACCTGATGAAGTGGGATAACATTAATTATGGTTGTTTTAGACTTTTTAGCTTATATGGTTATCATTTTTCCTATTTAAAGAGAGGCATTCATAGTTAGAGTATGTAGAAAAACTTATTATTTTGAGATAATTGAAGACAGAGCTTTTGTTTCATGATTTCTTTGTGTCTTCTGGAGTGAATGAATTGTTGTAGCTGAGTATTTTGTAGTGTACCAACAAGGTTGGAGGGCCCCCATACCAAGCTAAGTACACTTTGTTGTATAATGTTCATATTTGTGCATGCTAGTTTAATTCTCCATGTTTATTATATTCATTTGCCATAAATATTTGTAAATATATTTAATGTGAATTTATTTTATGTGAATTTATTTTATGAAATTTTTTAAGTGAAGATTGCTTCCTTTAGTGATTAGTTTTAATGTTGAAGGACAACCAGGTCTCTTAATAAAGAGCCTCTTCTCTGTGAGCTAGGACTAAGAATGAACAAGATTCACTTCTTTCAAGCTTTCTTAGATTAGTTCTTATGCTTTCATTACATTCTTTTATGCTTACTTAGATATTGGAAATGTCATTATAGAATTGATGAGGGAGGACAACCAGGTCTCTTTGAAAGAGCCTCTTCCTTGTTTATTTAAAATAGTCTAATTTCATTGACCAATAATGCATGCTTTTATGAAATAGATTTAATTTTTTTTTCTTAGTTATGTAGAATGATTTATATTTGTAATATGAACTTTTGTTCTCATAACTACTTTCTATATTAGTTCTTATCCCAAAATCCATAAATTGTGGTTTGCTTCTAAGATTACCAACCTAGATTGATAGTAAAATACATGTCTTAATTTACATAATAAAGTGAGCTGAAAATCATCTTCGCATCTCATTTGAAGACAATTTGTTTGTGTCATCGAAACGTGCATTGAAATATCGGTGTAAACTTGACATAGTTGTGATGTTTAGGCATGTGAATTGCAACATTTTTAGTGAATGAATTGTGATGTCTAGGCATGGGAATTGCAACATTTAGGCATGGGAAAGATCATCGCAAGTCTCGTCTCAATTCTGACGGCTAGTAGTGACAAATTTAGGCAAGGGAAGTGTGACACTTTGGCATGGGAATTTTCATATTTTAGAAAAGTGAATTGTGATTTTTAGGCATGGGAAACATTGTTGCAAGTCACGTCTCAATTCTGATAGCTAGTCGTGAAACATTTAGGTGTGGGATGTGCAATGTTTTGGCATGGGCATTGAGACATTTTAGGAGAGATAATTGTGGAATTGAGCATGGGAATTGCGACATTTAAGCGTAGGAATACTGATAGCCCTAGCTAGTGCTACGATTATATGAGTTTTGAAATACCGACAAAGTTAGAAATTTAAAAAAAAAATCACCTTCCAAACATGCCACCTTCCAAACATGAAAAATAAAAGCTTCCCATTATGATGGATCCCACGATTTGTAATTACTTTACAATTTGATGCTTGACATGGACCTTGGTTTGATTATATTATGATCTTGGAAGATAAGAAGGTTTCCTCAAGGAATTAATTGCTTTAAGATAAGAAGATTATTTCCTTTACTTGTTCTCTTTTGCATGATAACTTATAATCCTTTTTCCATTTTATGATGTCTCTACTTTTTGGAGTCATGAGAGATTTGATGCATTTTCCTCCCCACTATTATGGTGTGGAATGTTCAGTATGGATATCCTTGGAATCTGAATAATATTTGGAATTTATTTCACCATCAATCCATTCTTTAAGATTTTATGATGTCTCTTACCCAATCATTACTTGGGTTTCCTCCTTTTCCCCTTTCTTTTCTAGCATGTTAGTGCCCTATCAAAAATTGTGTTAAATTCATCTATGGCCAGGTGATAATATGTACCAATGTTGACAATTACAATAATATCATAGTATATGGTTGAGATGCTCATTGTTTCTTTTTGTAGCAACCTTCTTATTGGCCAGGGTTAAAACCCTCACATTGAAGAAATTGATGATAATAAAACGATCTCTTGATACAAGTTGTATTCTGATTCCTATTAATCTATTGGAGTGTCTCCTTCTAGGTAGTGCATCTGCCATCTAGTTCAACAACATGTTTGTTTTGTTGATGAAATAATTAGTGGAAAGATGATTGAATTAGTTGAATCTTGTCAATCCTTTTATCTCTCAATAATTATGTCTTATGAAGGAAAAACATTCCTAAGAAAGAAAACCACTCATTGTTACCTTGAGGAAGAATTTTTGTAAAATCTTCAGTTTCAACCTTTTTAGTATTGAGATCTTCTATACTCTGAGAAACATGAGCCAAAAATCCCAAGTAAGATCTTGTTAATTGCTTGACTTCTTGCAAACTTTGTGTGCTGCAAACAAATTATTGAATGGTCAATTGCATTAATGAGTATTGGAAATTATTAAAAGACATGAAGTCCATTTTAGCAAAACTACAAATGCATGAAGAATAAATTGTTTGTTTCCCATGTTTTAAGATCATAGTTACAGGGCATGAAAGTACAAAACTAAAAATGCTTGAAATAAGGGAAACCATATAAAGGACTATGGATCAACAATACCAACTACTGACACAAAACCAGTTCTTGAGAATGAAACTATTCTAATAACTTCAAACTCACTTTCAATCTCTAGTATAGTTGTTTATGGGCCTACAACCTCCTTGTGGGAAGAGGTACCTAAAGATAGTTCACAAGAAAGGTTAGTAAGACTTATTTATAGAAGTACTACATCAATTTTTCATGTGATATGCTTCTCGTCTACTCACATGAAATCACTGATGGACTTTGTTGACCATGATTGATTATTCAGGCCTTCTAGAGAATACAATATGGTAGTATCAACTTTTAAGAAAACAACGTTTCAAATTACTTCCATGAGACATTGAAAAGCTCCTGAATACTAAGAGTATGTATTTTCTGGAAGGCATGAGTTGCTATTACCACAAGCACTACACAACCCACTTCCTTTTACTTCTGATGGTGCATAAGATGTAGAGAAAAAATTTGATATGATAGCTTCATCATTTCTCATCAAAAGACTCTTTTTGGGTTGCTTCCGTAAAACAAAAATTACAAGGTAGTGCATTGTATAGCTCCATCCAAATGTTGTCATATAGCTTGGATGGAAAGACTTCATTCCTCAGAAATTGTTCAAGCTCATGTCACTTTTCTTGTTACACATTCTCTCATTCATAATAGTGGAAACATCATATGAATTAACATGGTTACAATACTTTCCGACCATTATATCCTTCATGATCCTTCATGGAATAGTTCTTAAAATCAACGTATCCTAGCTTGAATCAAGGGATATTAGATATACTTCCTTATTTTTTATTGCTTCCATACAATCAAAAGTTGTCTTCCTCTTTACATTGTGACGTAGAATGGTTATTTAAGTCATATTCATTTAGTATAAAATAAAGTTTCTCGTTGAATGAAATGAGCATCTTCAATCAAACTGGAAATAGTTTAGATAAAGGACATACCACTTCTGGTTGTAATCATGCACTAGACTCAAAAGAATCATATGTGTTGGCAGATTTTTACTTGGATTAGTTTCTTTAGGTAGCTTTGTAGTTGGATCAATGTCTTCAACTATTGGTTTAGGTGCTGAGGAGTTCTCAATTGTAGGTGAAGTGATTGCAAGAGGTGATGGGAAAGGAGAAAGTGCATATCCTCAGGTGGATCTTGGAGCAGGTGCATATGATTTTGAATTTATATTTCTTTACACAACATGTAACCACATATCAAAAGAAACTACATGCTTACTTCATATTCATAACAACGATTGTAAATATTAACATGTCCAAATGAAAGTATAATATACCTTCTATTGACCTAACAATTTTATAGGGAGTACCATAAGGTTCCCACCTCCTTTATAAAACCTGTTACTTGGTTTATTTAGCATACTTGTGCTTTGAGTTTTGTTCGTGTATTGTTATGTTCCTAGCTCTACACCTATATTAGAAGGATGAATGATTATTTTTTCACTGCAAATTTTCTCACTAAAGGGATCCACAATATCCATACCAATAAATCCACATTTTCTATAATTTGTAAGAAGTAGTGATATTGTCATGACAGTCTTACCAAGCCCCATGACATCTACCAAAATCATAAAAGAAAAGAAAAGTCACATTGTGAGGTGAAAAAATATAGGTCAAATAAACAAAAAAATGTACAACATCTTCAACAAAGCAATATCTCAAGACTAGAAATCTAAAATTCTCCTCCTTTGCCCAGTTGCAATGCACTAAGAAACTCAATTGTCATATTTTTCTATGTAGGCCCCCCAGTGCATCCAACATGACAACTACACAAGCCATGGCAACAATGATGCATTGTGAAAGGGTTGTGGAACTTTCCAACATAACCACATAATTAGCCAACAAGGTTAATGACATCTTTGTTAGTAAGCCACCTCCCAAACATGAAAAATGAAAGCTTCCCATTATGATGGATCCCATGATCTGTAAGTACTTAATAGTTGGATGCTTTACATGGACCTTGGTTTGATTATATTATGATCCTGGAAGATAAGAATATTTATGTGCATATTTGATATAGAATTAAGAAGATCATTGGCAAGATGTGTACATGGCATGAAATAATATGCAAACATTACAATCGAATGTGAGAATATAAATCTTGGAGATAACAAGGCTCTATAGACCCACTATATTGAAGAATTAGAGGTGAAAAACACATAGCACAAGTTCCTACGAAAATTTGATATAAAATTAAAGAAACATTGGAAATATGTGTACAACCACCAAAAACCTTATCCTCAATTTGGGTATAAGTTGTAACAGACTAGAATCCATGATAATACTCTATTTCATTGATGGTATTTGAAACTAAAAAATAATCTAGGTGTCCTTGAAACCTTTGATCATAAGATTGCAGTACAAAATCTTGGTGATAGTAATTCAGAAATGAACACCTCCCCCCTTGAGAAACACCTAGTTCACTCAAATTTAGACATCTCAAGTATTGATAAAGGAAAAAAAACATGGTGACCAGATCATTACAAAAACAAATGATTTGTGCAAAAAATAATTGTTAAGGAATATGGAAATCATAGATCTATAATCTCTCTCCTATAGGCATGAATTCAAGTATGAAATAATAAATCTAATATGGCAGATGGTAACATAAATATCTGGACCAAATTCTAACTTCCCAACAAAGGGGCATGCCATAAAATTTTAGAATATTAGAATGGAAAAATACCCATAGATCACATGATAAAGTCTGTTAAAAGGATTGGAATTCATCATTTACAACCATAGGAATTCAAAATCATTCAGTAGACCAGTTATGCAAGGAAAAATACTATTTGTTAATGGACAAGGAAATCAATATATATATATTCGATAAAAAAAACTTCAAGCCTTCATATACTAACACTTCAACTCCATATGCTAGGCTACTTAAAGATCGATTGATCTAACATAAAGTTACAACAAACTTAAAACACATCCAATGTAAACAGTTGAATTTTACTGTGTTGAAAATAGCAACAAGAAATGTTAAAAATAGAATCCAAAAATTCCAATTTAATTTGTCCTTGAATTAAATTGTAATTATTTTCTCATAGCAACTTGTAATAGTTAACTAAGTTAAGTTGACTGAGTTAACTTAGGAATTTCGAGTTGGAAGCCTTTCTGAAGTCATATATATGTTCTCCCTATATTATAGGGGTCCAAGATGAGTTAAGTATGAGTTGTAATTAGTTAACTCGTTTTATTGAGTTAAGTCCAGTTAAATTAGTTCCAAACTGTTTGAGGAACTAATAGTGAGTTAACAGTCAGTTGATGCATTAGTGCACTCAACTAGTGCTACTCCAGTTAACTGAAGATTCCCTCATCAGAAACTCATGCATGTCAATTCTGAGAAAGACCCAGTTGAGACTAGAGTGCATGGACAATGTACTATTTGTTGTATAATTTTCTGAGTTGTACAGATGGTGCATGCAATCAGGAATTGAACCTAGTTTGGATTGTGTAGTTATGGATGAGGAATTTCCCTTTAAATATGGGCTAATTCTCCCAGGAATTGTGCAAAGAATTAGAAGCTTGGTGGCTTGGAAATTTCGCTAATTATTGGCCAAATGAAGTCATCAAGCAGAGGATAGGAAATATTTGCGTAGGTTAAGCTCAAGGTTGAGCAGAGCATATTGTATTCATCCAAATTCTTTGACCAAGGGTGCAAGGAAATAGGGACTTGGAGAGAAAGAGAATTTGCTAAGTGTTTGCCAAGAGTTTGCTTGTGAGTTGGATATTGATTTTACTGAGTGTTGGGATTGTTCTTGTGAGAACAAGCATTGTATTATCATCTTGGATTTCTAATTAATGAAATATAGGTAGTGGGGTTTTGAGCTATGGCTTTCCCTGGATATTTATTGTGTTATGTGTCATTGGTGTTCTTCCTCTTGTCGATTATTGTTTTGCTCAATCTTTATGGGCTTCTATTGTAAAGAGTAGAAGTAGATTATTGTCACTTGTTTTAGTATATTACATGAGCTTGTGAATCTATATGATAATTATACATACTGTGTCCATGGGTTCAAAGTATGCTAAATGTGGAAATTTTGACAATGCACAGAAAGTCATTGAAGAAATGCATGAGCGGGAAGTTATTTATTAGAATACAATGATTACAAGATATGCACAGGATGGATATGTTGAGTTGGTGCATAAAATATTCTCTAAAATTCTACTATCAACACTAAAAATATCAATCTGATCACTCTTTCTAATTTGCTTGGAGCATGTGCCAACCTAGAAACCCCAGAACATGGAAAGCATATTGATACCTATATAATTAAATTAGGGTTTCAGCCTGATGTCTCTGTTGCAAGTTCCCTTGTTGGTATGCATTTCAAATGTGGGAGCATAATGGTTCCAGGGAGAGTTTTTGATAGCCTTGTTGAAACATATATGGTCTCTTGGAATTAAATAATCATAATATATGCTCAAAATGACCATAGAGAAGAGGCTTTTGTTCTTCTTCATGAATTGAAAAGGTTTGGTATGATTATAATTCAAATCACATTTTCTATGGTGCTTAGGGAATGTGTTATCTTAACAACTACATAACAGGGAAAACAATGTTTTGTTCATATCATAAAAATTGTGGTCTAGGAAGATGTCTATGTGGGGATCAGTGATATTTTTCTTAAATAAAAGAGGCACAAAATATAGGATGACATAGATATGACCCTGTCCCACTATGTCGTATATGGTTCTATGATGATATCCCTTTGAAACTTGTGCATAATCATGCTATCTATCTCCATGTGAGATAATTGAATAAAGCAAGATATTGTATGGAGAACCTATGAACTATATGTTATTTTCTACCTTGCTTTTCCAGAACTAAAAGAATGCATTGAAGAGTCTGGTTATTAAGAGAAACCAAAGAACAATCAACAAACAAGATTTTCTTGGTTGTGATGTGGAGAAATTGAAATTATATTTCATTGGATATTAGATGAAATTCACACACCAATGGGAGCGAAGTAGAGAACAAAAACAATGGAATTGATGATGGGAGAAAGGCCAAAAAGTTTAGAAATTAGATGTTAATATTTTCTCTAGATGCAATCCATGCCTAGCCAGAATGGGTCATGAGTATATGGAACCGCTTAGTGTGTCATGAAATCCTCAGTGTGGCATGTTATTTAGATAGATTTTAATGCATGACATCACAATGGTGGGTTGGAGATCTATGTGAATACAACTACAAATTATGGTGAGACAAGTTTACAACAAAGGATCCTAGATGGTGAAATACTTGAATTTAACAATGAAGAGAATAACAAAGAGACTATTTTTGAGATAGAACTAATTGATCAAAGTATAACCATTCATACTTTTTAGAGATACAGTTATATAGACATGGAGAAGGTTTTGTTACACCACATGTCAAAAAATATTTTGTTACAACACATTAGAGCCTAAGGGGGAGAATCAATGAAAGGATAATTGTATATTCAATAAAACCTAGAGAGTAGTATTCTATACAAAGTAAATCAAGGTTTGGTCCCTCCTAGATTTGTTGATTTATTTGTTGGTCCAATGGTATCTATGTCAAGGTTTGGGATAGGAGCTACTTAGAAGTCTCATGGAGTATTTTCAAGCGAGACCATGAGAAAATCCAAGGTCTCACCAATCTCATATTTGAAGAAAATTGGACCTCTACATGTTACGTGTTTCCCGAATCACGATGGTACAACATCGAAGAAAGGAACTACCCTCTTTAATGGGCTCCAGGTAGGGCAGTTCACATAGAGACTGTAATCTAAGTTTTAAAATTTCCCTCCAGAAAAAATCTAAACATATCTAGTGTGGATAACAAAAGAATTTGAAGATAGAGCCACTTGAAATGTGGTAAAGGTAGTAAATATCCTCTTGATTTTATAGTAAATAAGGCATATGAAGATGAGGTGCTCTAAATTGGTCTCCTAAAGGTGGAAAAACTAGATATCTGGGTGAGAAAGGTGGTGATTACTCAATCCAAAGCTAATGACATCCAAACCAAAACTATCCAAGGGGGATCATTAGGGCATGAATATATCCCTTTGCACGTATATGCAAGCCTAAAAACTACATGAAATGTTTAAAATAGAAATATGTCTTGGGGCTAAGATCCTTAAGGGGTGCAATCTAAGTAACCTAGATATACTACTTGTAGATGTCCCTCTAATTACCTAGTTTAAAACATGTCTAGATGATAGGAGGGTAACATAAATCATATGAAGAGTACCTATAAGGGTAAATATGACTAGCAGAGATGGGCACTTGCTAAAGTAAATTGGAGGCCTCAAAAAACCAACAATGAATCCACCCAAGGAGTCCTACATAAGAAAAATTCTTGAAAGAATAGAGAGCTAGGTAGGGGTATTGATCCCCACCGACAACATGGTCACTAAGAGTTTGGACTCTATTAAGGAAGGATACAAGTCTAAAGATGCCTTGATTTGTAAAGGAGGGGTCCCCAAACCTTATAAGCATAAAAATAAATGGATTTGATGTTTGTGTCTTTCCAACACCATTATATGACTAATGATCATTGAATGGTACACATATACAAAGGTGTTTAACTAATTCCATTTGACTAAAAAAATGGTATACATATATAATTTGTAGTGTCCCACCTTGGCAAGATTAGTTTTGTGACACTTGGAAAGGGTGATTTTGATGCAATGATATAAGATTATGCATTTCAAACTCATGTATATGCTTGTATGCTATATACTTGGTTTGTGTCACTTGGTTGCTATGTGTTTATGATAATATCTATGGTTGTGTGTATAAGATGATTTTTGTTAAGTACATATTATCAATATTTTCTCTTTTGGTGTCCTAGTTTTGAGATATGTGTATAACATGGATGGTGATCCAATACTGAGACACATACATCCATGGATGATCATGGTTATGTGGAACATATGGTTAATTATGATTTATGGATGATACATGATTTGTATGATTATATATGCTTAATCTTGTACTGAGCAGGATGTGGTAGGGGACCTAGTCATTTGCCAACAAGGATTTCTAAATTATAAATTATTGTGGAAGTCATTTCTTTAAAACCAAAATGACTATGGAATTCACGAAAAATTCTTGGTCTTGGAACAAGACCTTACCAATGAACCATCAGATGTGTATGAGCTCATAATCAGTACCTTAAGGTGAGGCACAAATTTTTAAAGTAGAGTAGGTGAGAAGCCATGGAAATTGTGTGCAAAGTCCTAAATCCATGAAATATAAATATGTGGAGTATTGTATATATAATAAAAGGATTAGGATGTGAATCCCTAAATATTTAAAATATCAAGGTGTGGAATCTTGGATCCTTGGAGTAGATCAGTGTGTGAAGTCCTCAGTCTACTAAGGCATGGAGATGCATGCAATAGGGATGCAAAATCCATATTCTCTCAAAGAAAAATACCACTCATGGGCAACTCGGGGATGAATTTCCTTAATAAAATCTCATTTTTGACAATTCTGGAGTGACTTTCTAAAAATAGAAAGTCATGTCTAGCATCTCAAGTATGACTTTCCAAAAATAGTAAATCACCTTTCATCAATTGGTAATCAAGTATAGTTAAAGTAATATCAGTTAGCTCATCACTAGTCAACCCTAATAGTTCAATCTTGACTTAATAATCAATATTATTAATATTATTCTCTATGAGACAATGATATTATTAAACAGAATTAAAAGTTACCTTCATCACCTCAATCACTTCACACTTCTCTCCTTGATGACTCTCATGGCTCTACATAACTCTCTCTCTTAATGATACATTGCACTCTCTCTTACACACTCATCAAAGACATGGCATATTCCTCTTACACATTAAAATCATGTCATAAAAGATTCCTATTACACTCACTTTAATTCATATGTTACACTCTCCTTAACTAAGGTATGCAAACTGCCCATGGGGCTTTCATTGACGGTGAATGGGTGCATTGTTAAGTCACTCCTTGCGATAGGTCACTGGTTCAAATCCCCCGTGGGTGCTTAGGTAGTATATATATATATATATATATATATATATATATATATATATATATATATATATATATATATATATATATAACTAAGGTATGCATGCCCCTCCTTAAGACCATGGCTTACATTCCTCTAAATGGAATAAGTTATTGTTCCTCAAGGCATTCATATTACTCCTCCTTTATGACATGAATTTGTTGCTCCTCTTATATATGTGCCCCATGTCTTCTAACTAGGGGGAGAGAGAGGTGCATGGCGATACAAAGAGCTTGGGAAATTTGAAGAAGAATGTGAGAGGGAGAGATTTGGAGAGCAGACAAATGCTAATCTAAATTACTAAGTAGCTCTACCCAATGGATTTGAACATGAGTGGTATTGGGAGGAAGTGAAACTTATCTTCCTTGGCTTGCCTTATATATCTCTCTACTACTATTTTTTGGTATTGTTTGTGAGCTTATGCAGCTTGGGGTTCCAAGGGGAAAGTTATCACTAGATATCGTTGGGTGGAAAATTGGATAGTTCAAATAAGTTGTTTAAGGAATCAAAGATGGATCATATTCTCAATTATTGGAGTTGCATATCTCATCAGGTATAAATTTAAATGTCTTGAAATTTTAGTATAGAATTAAAAAAAGTAGAAAAATATATTTTTGTAAGCATCTAATTTTATTTTTAGCTTATGTTATCTGGAATCTTATTGGCTAATTGAAAATGAAGACTAAGATTGGTCTATATGTATATATTTTTAGATTCCAAGTTGGAATTATTATTGGTATAGTTTATGGTACTAACCTTGATATTGTAGCAAATTGAGGAAGAAAAGCCAAATATTGCTAAAAGTAATTACAATGAAGAATTACAAAAGAGGTTGGATAATATTTTTATGACTTACGGTTTTGTGTTCTTTTAATTGAAATAGGCAATTAGATGCATTTTATAAAGGGTTTTAGGGTATCTTTGCAAAGTGTTTGACAAAATCCTGGAATGGTAATGCTATCATCTATATATATATATATATAAGTGTTAAATTCCAACCCATGAGAGAAGTAAGAAAGTGGACATGTACCCAGAATATACTTGGAAGAATTATAGGATCAACCCTTAAAAGAAAATGTGAAAACGATGGCAACCAAAGTATGGTTTGGAAGATCAAAGGATCGAGGTAAGTTGACTTAATTTTCATTCATTTCATAGAATATGTTTCAAATTCTTATTAATAATTAAATGTTTTCATGATTCAATTTTTGGTATAGTTTTGTTACTTTACACAACAACAAACTATTTGATCGAAATATTTAATGATTGTAGCATTCAAGGCTGCCATGTTTTTGCCAAATTGTAGTAGTGGTTGCAATAAGTTTGAAATTTTGTCAAGAGAAGTATCTTTGTAGATTTTAAAATGTTTGATTAAATACATGTAGTGAACTTATAAATTTGTAAATTCAATGACAAACTCATAGTAGCATAATTTTGGGTTGTCTTTCTTCATGTAGAGTTGAAAATGAAAGTATGCTTTCTATGTGTTTTACAAAAGTGGTAAATGAGATCTAAAGTTTTTTTGTTTTAAAGAATTTCATCCCTAGGAGTTTCAGATGTGATTCAACTCAATATCAGGGGGTATTCGTACCTTATGCCCATGCAACCCCTAATTTGATTCCAAAAAAATGATTTTCAGAACCTGAATCATACATTTGAGCGATTTTCCAAATTGCTCTTGCCAACTGTGTTTGCATGTTGTCAAGTTTTTTTGGTGAAAGTCCCTATTTAATATGCCAACATTTGAAGTTCAATTTATGAATTTTATGAGTTAAATAAGTTGAGGAAAAATCTTAGCTAATTGTTGTCAAAATTTTCCTTAAGAGATTATGGCTACCAAGTGTTTGACAAAATGCCTCAATGGCCATAGATTGCATGCTTGCAAACTGTTTGTCAAAAAACCTCAATGGCTGTAGATTTTATGCACATAAATTGTTAGAGTAAATGTCTTAATGAATGTAGCTTTTATGTATTAGAAATTTATGAATAGATTATTCAATGGATGTAGCTTCCCGTGTCTACAAATTTTTGTATGAATGTGAAAATGAATTTAATAAAGTTGCTAAAGTGTAAATCGATAATATTTTAGTAGGACAATTGTTACTTTTATCATCGAAAGCTATCATGAAAAAAGGGGTTGTTGTTGGAAACAATTTTTACAGTGACAAATTATGTAGGATTTAATTACTTATGCAAGTCATCATAATAACTTGTCTGAGTTTCATGTATTCAAGGGCCCAACCTTATGCTTTGATGATTGTAGCAAACAACTATTTGTGCCCAATTTTGGTAGGTCCATTGTTTTACTTGGAATTTTTGAATAATAATATGATTTTGAATTTGTAACACTGGTTGCTCTTGCTGCAACATTCATTATATGAGTCTCATTATTGAAGCAATGTCATTTCACAAATAATTGTTTTGCCTTAATAATTGGTGTGTGTTGTGGCCACCAACAACCCCCCTCCTTATTTAGTATTAGCAATAACACTATGTAAGTGGGGACCCTTAGTCAAAAAATTCAAAAAATCAATTAGTGCTCATATATGTCACTCCTTAAGAAATATCGCATCGCGCAGAGAATGATAGGGCATTTTCTTATGAGTCAAAATGATGAAATGCGAGATTGCGACGCGAACTCCATCGCATTGCATGCATTAAGAAACACTCACGTTGGAAAACCTTAAAAATCGCTGATATGTGATATCGCATCTCGCAAAATTGCATGGAGGACACATAATGATTAAACGATTAAGCGATCTGCGATCTTGCGATACTACGATCTACAATCTTGCGATAGCGCGATCTGCGATCCTTGCGATATCGCGATCAAGCAACCTTGCGATAGCACAGCACGATGAAATTGCAGTAATGCGATACAACGAAATGCGATACTGCGATGTAGATCGCAGAAACATTCCATCGCAGATTTTCCTGGCTCAATATTCAAGAAAAAAGTTTTCCATAAACCAAGAACTGGTTACGCACTTTAATGATAATTAATGAGTTATATGCCAGTTGTTAATAAAATATGGTTTTCTGTTGTTCGAAGAGCCAGTTCACGTCAGGTGGTGTGTTTTTGCATATCCATAGCATTTAAAGCTTTCCTGTCATTATTTATTATCATTACTCTCTCCTCACTTGTGAACAGCAGGAACGAAAAACAAAAGTTACACAAAGCAATGTGCAGGAAGCCATCAGGAAAAAGGGTAGAGTTCCAATGTTCAAAGACAGAGAAAAGACGCCCTCATAAACAGATACCGCATGCAACAGAGCCGCAGATTCACAGAATGTTGTTGAGCCATCCATTACAGATCTTTCATATACAGCCATGGTTGAATGAGTACTGAACGATGCTGATATCAAGAGGCAGTGTAATGCTCAGAGTCAAGAGCTCACGAGGCCACTATTTTTACAAATTTTGAAGCTTTATACCCGATAAAGATGAAGAGGCGCAAAAAGCGAAAAACACATCAGAGAAGCCTGGATCAAAGAACGGAGGCAGTTTCCAATCGCTGAGAAAATTGCTCAAGAAGGAAAGCCTCTAACTGCTCAGTCACCTGTAAGCCCGAAAAATGCAAGAAAGCAATGGTAAAAAAACAAACTGGAAACAGAAAGTTAAAGAAAAGGCAGAAGCAATCCAAAGGGTTAACCAAGTTGAACTGAGATTATTACTGGGCATACACGGTAAAGCCACATAGTTAGAAGATGACTCTCGAGTATATCATCGATTTTGCTGAGAAGATGGTGCTAGCTCTTACCAATTCTGTTTGCTTAGCTCAACCAAAAGCGGAAGACAGTCAGCCGACTATACCCAGGCAAATACTGAATTCTTGCAACGTTAAGGAGCAAATACAGAAATAGTTAGATATTAGATTTAATTTTTAGAAATGGTTTTGTTTTATTTTTTATTAGAAAAAGGGTGGTCATTTAAACCGTACCCTGAATCTGTGTAATTAAGTTATTTAGTTAGTATTATTTAAACCCTTCTCATGCATTTAGAGAAGGGTCCAGAAATTTATCAAAAACTTGTCCTCAGAACATGCACTTTTGCACCCTCAAAGGAGGTTTTGGTGAATGAATGGAACAGGATTTGTTGATGTTTGCATTTGATATCTGCTACTGATGATGCACTTTTGTACTCTTAGTGGATGTTAGAGCAAAGAGAGATAAATCATTGTCGCTTTAAGCTCATGAGTAGGACTAGTCATAAATGGTACTTTTATCTCTTGACGATTTTTGCTTATGTGTTAAAGTGATATACAGTTTTTAGTTGTTTATGTATTATTGCATGAATGCCTGAGTTATCATTTGGCACTTTTGTATGGTGATAACTATTTATTTATGCTTAATGTATGAATAGCTCATTATGCGATATGTTTTTCACAACTGTTTCATCTAACTTTTTATGCGAAGTGGTTCATCCTTATTGATTTCTTTTCTCATAATAGCTTAATGATCTTTATTACCAGTTGTTATTTGAAATCTTTTTAGATCGCATAATAGAAGAATTACATCCCGGGTTAGTATAGACTTAGATGTTGTTGCTTATTAGATTACAATAGCATAGCATTAGATTATATTTAGAATTAGAATATCTTAATTAGGAACTGTTAGATCAGGAACATCAAATTCTACACACACACACACTCATAGATTGGTAAACTGGTCTCATATCCCCAGTCGGACCCACTATACCAAACGGATAAGGAGCTGCCAACCAAGGTCTGGACCGGGTGAGTATCCCCCTTGTTGTAGACCCGATTTTCGGGGCTTCAACATATTTGGTGCTAGAAGGAGGGCCTGAACTATGAATGGCAAGTAAATCTAAATCTGAATACCATTCTGAGAGTAAATCGCCCTCACCATCTCCCCCGACTTCTCCATTACACTTAAATCCAGAGTTAGAAGTCGCTCGAGTATCAACCACTGCTACAAACCCTGACATTTCAGAACAATCTACCATTGAACTTCCTGAAGTCGAAACTCTGATTCACAAACTTCAACGATTTTCCATTTCTCCTCAAAGGTCTGATAAATCTCAAGGCAGCGTGACTTCGCAATATAACCCTGCTCATCCCCTGACCAAGCTAAAGAGTGAAAAATTTGGCGTTCAGCCAACCGAATTACCTCTTCCCACCAGGAAAAGAGCAAGGAAATCACCTAAAGAGTCCGACAGTGAGACTCTTTCGTCAGCATCATCCATCTCAACTTCTTCACTGCGAAGTCAACCATCCACTCCGCCACTTCAGATCATCGTCCATCCGTCCACTGGAACCCCCACAACTCTTCCTCAATCATCTACAATCGTAGTATCCTCATCTTCCCAGCCACATGGATCATCTTCTGCACTTTCCACTGTTAGTAGTACAGCAATGGCCCAGTCTCCATGGAATAACCCTGGGGCAGTCTTAATGCCTGCACCCTTGAGTCAAATACCGGCCCATCCTGAGAAATGGTTGCCTAAATTTAATCTTGAGGCAGGCATGCTAGTAGAAGAGCACATAAAAAACTTTATGCTATCCATTAATCTCAATGGGGTTACTAATGAAGATGTTGTTGTTCGACTCTTTCCTTATACTCTGCAAGGAACAGCCGGATCATGGTATTTTTCATTACCCTCCGGATCTATCACTAGTTGGGATATCTTCCAGGAGCAATTCCTAACCAAGTTTGGTGATGACAAGTCTACGGCAACGTTAATCAATGACCTATCCAACCTTAGGGCCGAAGAAGTACGAAGTGAATGGTATATCACCGCTCTACCATCAAACATAGCAATCTTCATGGACAGGGCTAATAAAACAACCTTAGCCGAAAACATGAAAGAAGCAATAGCAGTAGAGAAATGTATAATAGCCCTGGAAAAGAAATCCACAATAGAGGAACGTAAATCCAAGAAAGTCACCTTCAAGGAAGACTCCAAGAAGAAACAAGCAAAAGATCCATTCGATTTGGAAGGATTGCAGAAAGTTCTAAAGACCATGTCCAATGAAATGGTCGACATCAAAAAGCAAGTAGTATAAACTTCTTCAAAAAATCCCTACAGAGCTTTTAAAAGAGGCCCTTCAACAGATTCAAAGCCACCCAATGCTATTTCAAATGTTGAATCCAAAGAAGAGGAAGAGGAAATTGCCAGTAAAGGGAAAACTGATGAAGAAGAGGTTGTGGAATTACAAGGAATGTGGGATTTCATCCTCCCACAAGAAGAAGATCAAGAAGTATTCCCAGTTAGCGCACGAAGTAAAAATCATCTTAATCCTCCCCAAACTATCCCTAAGCCAAAGAGCGCAAGCTCTGCAATAAAGGATAAAGTCGCAACAAAGAAAACGACATCTAAAGTGACTCAAACCAGCCCATTTTAAACAGATGAATCAACTCCATCCAAAACACTGATCGTGTCGGATGAAATGGAGTAAAATATTATAGAAGATATGAAAAAGACTAGGGCCAACATCACCCTTTACGAACTGAGCAAGTTAAAGCATCAATAGAAGATAATGATGAAAGAATTACATGTTGTGCCAGTTGCACCTTTTCCTGCCACTGTACTTTCTCAAGCTTCTCATAACATGGGAAGACCTCCAACTAATGCGATCAATAAGATTGATCCAAATGACATCGCTCTAATTGGAGTAAGATCGAGATCTCATACTCCCCCGTTTCTCCTTATGAAATTTTCAATAAAAATGTGCACAATTGTTTGGTAGATTCTGGTGCTTCATATAATATTTTACCAAAGTCCATATGTGCCAAGTTAAACGTTCAACCACAAAAATCCACTGTGTGCATAGTTCAGCTAGATCGATCTCAAGTCGAGGTGATTGGTGAACTAAATCAAGTAACCATAAGGTTTTCATCCAACCCAAAGGTATGTCAAGTTATTGACATTTTAGTTGCTGATATTCCAGAATTTTATGGCTTAATTCTTAGCAGGGATTGGTTAGAAAAGCTTCATGGATACTTTGCAACCGACTGGTCGCACATGTGGCTGCCCTACAACGGTAAACCGAATCAAATAAAAGTTGAACGAGAACTACACCAAAAATACATAATAACAGAGCTAGAGGGGGAAAATGAACCAGTAGCATTATTGGAAATTACTCGGTAGATTCTTTCCTCAGAAATTTCAATGCTCATGCGTCACCCTATTTAGAACACTCTGTTTTGTCCCAAGTCGAAAATTTTTCTCGAGCTGATAGTTCAAAATGTATCAATTTTTTAAATAGTCCTGTAAATAAATCTTTGTTTTGGAAATTATTTTTTGATGGTTCTAAATCTGGAGCAGGAGCAGGATGCATTCTGATTAGTCAAGAAGGAGATAAAATCATGCTAACATGCAGACTCGAATTTGATTGCACCAACAATACAGCAGAATATGAGGCTTTGGTCCAAGGGTTGTACAAAGCAATCGGGTTAGATGTCAAGTATCTTCAAGTTTTCGGAGACTCTGAGATTGTGGTTAAACAGGTATGTAACACTATACATTTCTTATCAGGTCATTTAAAACATTATCAATCCTTAGTTCAAGATATGACTGAGCATTTCATAGCATTTAATATCTCTTCAATTCCCAGACTCCAAAACGCAAGTGCAGACCTTTTGGCTAACGTAGCTTCTAAGCTTATTCCTTCAGAAGATTTTAGTCCAGATAGATTCTCAATAGAATTAATCTTTAGACCATCCATTCCCGATAACATCACAAGTTGGAGAGTATTCAATGACGATCCTAATATTGTAAATTTCCTCACATCTGAAGGATCATACTCCAATCAAATAATTGACGAAGACCAACATGATCGACAATTGCAACAAGATAGCACTAACAATGCTATACCTAAGTCGGTAGTCAAGTTAGAAGACTTGTACGATTTGAAGGATCGATTTAAAACGTCTACCAATTAAAAACTCCAAAGTTCAACCTTGAACTACATATTAGTAAACCTAGGAACCGATGCCAAACCACAAAACATTAATCTAGGTCTCGGCCTAGCCCCTGAAGAAAAACTAGCGTATATTCGTCTTTTGAGACAATATAAAAATGTTTTTGCTTGGAATTATGATGAGCTGAAAACATACGACACTTACATCATCCAACATACTATTCCCATGATCGATAATGAAAAACCTATCCAACAAAAGCTTAGAAAGATCCATCCCAATTTAGAAAATCAGATAAAAATTGAGCTCAATAAGTTATTGAAAGCTAGAATAATCTTTCCCGTCAGACATTCCAAATGGGTCTCCAATATGGTACCTGTTAGAAAGAAAAACGGAGATATTAGGATTTGCATTGACTTTCGAAACCTTAACAAGGCCTGTCAAAAAGATAATTTTCCTTTACCACCTATGGAACAGATATTGCAGGCAGTGGCGGGCTCAGAATTAATGTCTTTCTTGGATGGATTTTCAGGATACAATCAAGTGTTGGTACATCCTGATGATCAATTGAAAACCACATTCAGAACTAAATGGGGCACATACGCCTATCGAAAGATGCCATTTGGTTTGATTAATGTTGGTGCCACATTTCAGAGAGCCATGGACATCTCATTCAAAGGTTTAGTCAGTAAATCTGTAGTAATTTATTTGGATGATATAACAATGTATTCCAAAAAACGAAGAGACCATCTTAAAGACTTGAAACAAATCTTCCAAAGGTGTTTAAGGTATGGAATCTCACTTAACCCAAAGAAATATTTTTCGCATTAAGTGAAGGGAAACTTCTAGGATTCATAGTGTCAAAATCCGGTATTCACATCGATTCCAACAGAATCAAAGAGATTTCTGAAATATCCTTACCTCATAACAAAAAAGCCATGCAATCTTTCCTTGGTCAGATCAACTTTGTAAAGAGATTCATTCCAGATTTTTCACGAATCGTCTCTCCTTTGCAAGCCATGATTAAAAAGAACTCAAATTTTAAATGGGGCCAAGATGAACATGAAGCATTCAACCTGATCAAACAAGCTATTATTAATGCTCCATCGTTAGCAACTCCGAATTTTTCAGAGCCTTTTATTTTATATACATTTGCCTCAGATAGGTCATATGCTGCGATACTCACTCAAGCAAATCAAGAAAAAGCGGAAGCCCCAATTGCGTTTTTCAGTTCAAATTTACAGGGCACTGAATTAAATTATTCAGACGTGGAGAAACAGGCTTATGCTGTTTTCAAAGCGGTCAAATACTTTAGACCTTTCTTACTCAAAACCCATACTAAAATTATAGTACCATTTCCAGTGGTAAGGAATCTTCTAGTACAGAAGGATGTGGGTGAGAAAAGGGCCAATTGGGTTACTGCCTTACAGGAATATGACATTGAGATTAAACCAGCAAACATTGTAAGATGCCAAGGCTTTTGCAAAATGCTAGCTGGAGCATCACAAATTTCTAAAATTCCATCTGCAGAGGTACAAATGTACGAGGTAAGCCTAAACAATGCAGAGTCATTATACGCTGATATCATTTATTATCTTAAGAATGGGTATGCTCCTTCACACCTCAGCCATATTAAGAAAAGAGCTCTAAGGTTGAAAGCCAAACATTATCAGCTCATAAATGATATTCTTTTTAGAATAAATTATGATTTTGTTCTTCTTAGGTGTCTTGAGAAATCTGAAGCTGAAAAAGTTTTGCAGGAACTCCACGATGGGCTGGCAAGCGGACACTATGTTGGAGATGCTACTGCACATAAAATCTTGCACGCAGGATATTACTGGCCCACGTTATTTAAAGACTCGCACAGTTACGTGAGGAAATGTCAATTATACCAAACTACTACTGGAAGACAAAAGAAGCCATCCTTGCCACTACAGCCGGTTAACATTGAGAAACCTTTCAGTCAGTGGGGATTGGACATAATAGGTGAGATCGTTCCTCACTCTTCTAAGCAGCATAGATACATCCTCATAGAAACAGATTATTTTACTAAGTGGGTAGAAGCAGTTCCACTCAAGACGGCTAATGCTGAAAATATCATTGAGTTCATAGAGCAATTTATAATCACCAGGTTTGGATTGCCTTCCGCTTTAATGTTTGATAATGCATCATACTTTTCTGGAAATGCAATGACTGAATTTTCACTTAAAAGAGGATTCAAACTTAAATATTCGGCCAATTATTACCCACAAGGCAATGGGTTAGCTGAGTCCACAAATAAAAACCTAATCAAGATTATCAAAAGAACAGTTGACCAAAATCATAAAAATTAGCATAAGGCTTTGATATATGCTTTATGGGCAGACCGAATAATGCAAAAAGCTTCTATCAGCACTTCTCCCTTTAATTTAGTTTATGGGAAAGAAGTGGTTCTTCCGACTCATTTAGCAATTCCCTCTTTGTCTCTAGTTCAATACATCGATGAAGTACCTACTTCCTCCTTACAGCTAAAACAAATGGAAATAATCAAATTAGAAGAACAACGAGAACAGGCTGAGAAAACGCATGCTCATCATCAAGCACTAGTAAAATCCTCTTTTGATTCAAACATAATGAGTAGAAAAGATTTTCAGATGGGAGACTTAGTTTTAAAATGGGACAAGGCTCATGAAGAGAAAGGCAAACATACAAAATTTCAAATAATGTGGCTTGGTCCTTTTCAAATTGTAGAAGTCATAGGTCCATCGACGTTTGTGTTACAGGATTTAGTAGGTAAAAGAGACTCTTTGCCTGTTAACGGACAAATTCTCAAGAAATATTTTCCATAGAAGATTATTCTTCTATTTTTTGTAGAGTAGTTATTTTTCTTTTCATAATAAACCAGTTGTGAGTAGTTACATTAGGCATTTACGAAAAAGACACCAATTCTCTTTCAAATTTTGAACTTTTCGCTTGTATAAATAGCAAATCTTTTGGAAAACTGATCTTTATTATTGATAGATACAGTTAAAGACTCTAGCCCAGATATGATACTAGTTTCAACTTCAAAAATTTTGATGAAAACAAACTTTAGTGAAGAAATTGTTTTATCTCAGTACAATGAAAGGTATCAATAACAAAATAAAGATTCTCTGTAGAACAGTTGTTTCCAAAAACTCTATTATTGTCGTCCAAAGCTATCTTAAGGAAACAATGACTTCCTCCTTGCTAAGGAAATCACAACTTTCAGAGGAACAACCCAAGGATACACTTTATCTTGAAGAATAAGAGGTCTCATCACGAGCCAACTTGTTTAGCAAAGTTATAAATCAAGTGAATGACTGTGTCATTATTTGGCTACCAAACCAAGACATTGTTCTTTAAGAGAAAAAACGAAAATCAAAGCAATAAGTGTGTACATGGATTTTTCTTTGAAAGTTGTAGGCTACCTTAAGTAGGATACAGGATCATTGATGGGTAACAAGTAACCCTGTCGAGGCTATAAACCCCTGCTGGTAGTAGAGGCTCTACCTACGACAAATGAGCATATTTAAAACTGGTTTACAGAGGAGACTTTTTTTTATCTTTACAAGACCAAGAAATGACTGATGTAAATACAAGGACTAGCCTGAGGAAGCAGATAATCAAATTTGAAAATAGTTGAAACAAAAATATCATTGACAGGTTAGAGCATAATGTACCTTATCTTTCCATAATAAAGTTTAATTTTCTGAAAAAATTTATGTTTTGGAAGTTTAGAAAATTCAATAGAAAAACAGAGATAACTGGTTCTTTCAAGTGAATCGCCAATTGTTGTGGCCACCAACAACCCCCTCCTTATTTAGTATTAGCAATAACACTATGTAAGTGGGGACCCTTAGTCAAAAAATTCAAAAAATCAATTAGTGCTCATATATGTCACTCCTTAAGAAATATTGCATCGCGCAGAGAATGATAGGGCATTTTCTTATGAGTCAAAATGATGAAATGCGAGATTGCGACGCGAACTCCATCGCATCACATGCATTAAGAAACACTCACGTTGGAAAACCTTAAAAATCACCAATATGCGATATCGCATATCGCATCTCGCAAAATTGCATGGAGGACACATAATGATTAAACGATTAAGCGATCTGCGATCTTGCGATACTGTGATCTACGATCTTGCGATAGTGCGATCTGTGATCCTTGCGATATCGCGATCAAGCAACCTTGCGATAGCACAACACGATGAAATTGCGGTAATGCGATACAGCGAAATGCGATACTGCGATGTAGATCGCAGAAACATTCCATCGCAGATTTTCCTGGCTCAATATTCAAGAAAAAGTTTTCCATAAACCAAGAACTAGTTACGCGCTTTAATGATAATTAATGAGTTATATGCCAGTTGTTAATAAAATATGGTTTTGTGTTGTTCGAAGAGCCAGTTCACGTCAGGTGGCGTGTTTTTGCATATCCATAGCATTTAAAGCTTTCCTGTCATTATTTATTATCATTACTCTCTCCTCACTTGTGAACTGCAGGAACGAAAAACAAAAGTTACACAAAGCAATGTGCAGGAAGCTATGAGGAAAAATGGTAGAGCTCCAATGTTCAAAGACAGAGAAAAGACGCCCTCATAAATAGATATCGCATGCAACAGAGCCATAGATTCACAGAATGTTGTTGATCCATCCATTACAGATATTTCATATACATCCATGGTTGAATGAGTACTGAACAATGTTGATATCAACAGGTAGTTTAATGCTCAGAGTCAAGAGCTCACGAGGCCATTATTTTTACAAATTTTGAAGCTTTATACTCGATAAAGATGAAGAGGTGCAAAAGGCGAAAAACACATCAGAGAAGCCTGGATCAAAGAACGGAGGCAGTTTCCGATCGCTAAATTGCTCGAGAAGGAAAGCCTCTAACTGCTCAGTCACCTATAAGCCCGAAAAATGCAAGAAAGAAATGGTAAAAAACAAACTGGAAACAGAAAGTTAAAGAAAAGGCAGAAGCAATCAAAAGGGTTAACCAATTTGAACTGAGATTATTACTAGGCATACGCGGTAAAGCCACATAGTCAGAAGATGACTCTCAAGTATATCATCGATTTTGCTGAGAAGATGGTGCCAACTCTTATCAATTCTGTTTGCTTAGCTCAACCAAAAGCGGAAGACAGCCAACCGACTATACCCAGGCAAATATTGAATGCTTGCAACGTTAAGGAGAAAATACAGAAATAGTTAGATATTAGATTTAATTTTTAGAAATAGTTTTGTTTTATTTTTGCTTAGAAAAAGGGTGGTCATTTAAACCATACCCTGAATCTGTGTAATTAAGTTATTTAGTTAGTAGTATTTAAACCCTTCTCATGCGTTTAGAGAAGGGTCCAGAAATTTATCAAAAACTCGTCCTGAGAACATGCACTTTTTCACCCTCAGAGGAGGTTTTGGTGAATGAATGGAACAGGATTTGTTGATGTTTGAATTTGATATCTGTTACTAATGTTGCACTTCTGTACTCTCAGTGGATGTTAGAGCAAAGAGAGATAAATCATTGTCGCTTGAAGCTCATGAGTAGGACTAGTCATAAATGGTACTTTTATCTCTTGACCATTTCTGCTTATGTGTTAAAGTGATATACAGTTTTTAGTTGTTTATGTATTATTGAATGAATGCCTGAGTTATCATTTGGCACTTTTGTACGGTGATAGCTATTTATTTATGCTTAATGTATGAATAGCTCATTATGCGATATGTTTTTCACCACTGTTTTGTCTAACTTTTTATGCGAAGTGGTTCATCCTTATTGATTTCTTTTCTCATAATAGCTTAATGATCTTTATTACCAGTTGTTATTTGAAATCTTTTTAGATCGCATAATAGAAGAATTACATCCCGGGTTAGTATAGACTTAGATGTTGCTGCTTATTAGATTACAATAGTATAGCATTAGATTAAATTTAGAATTAGAATATCTTAATTAGGAACAGGTAGATCAGGAACATCAAATTCTACACACACACACACTCATAGATTGGTAAACTGGTCCCATATCCCCAGTCGGACCCGCTATACCAAACGGATAAGGAGCTGCCAACCAAGGTCCGGACCGGGCGGATATCCCCCTTGTTGTAGACCCGAGTTTCATGTATTCAAGGGCCCAACCTTATTCTTTGATGATTGTAGCAAACAACTATTTTTGCCCAATTTTGGTAGGTCCATTGTTTTACTTGGAATTTATTAATAATAATATGATTTTGAATTTGTAACACTGGTTGCTCTTGCTGCAACATTCATTATATGAGCCTCATTATTGAAGCAATGTCATTTAACAAATAATTGTTTTGCCTTAATAATTGGTGTGGTGAAGTAAAATTATAAGTGCGGACACAAATGAATTCCTCTAGCTCGATAATGGGTCTAGCCACAACAGATACATTCTATGGAATATTTCCTTAGGTTAGAATCAATCAAGAGGGCCTACCTCTTGGTCAATTATCTTGTTTGATGAAGTCTTTGCTTGCTCGCTCCAGCAATCTCTCGCTTCCTTCTTCAAGTTCCTAAAGCAAGTAAACAACAACAACACACAAACATAATAATAGACAAATTTCAATTCAACCTACTTAAGGAGTCAAGAAGCATTAAGACATAGATATGTAATATTACAAAACATGTAGGAAATCAATCAATAGTTTCATATATTAATGTCAAAGAGAGATTACAGCCATTCGTCTTGATGCTGCAATCTTCCTCTAACAAGGCCGGGTTCCCACACACTTCTGCTAGCATTCCATGATGGATTCAAACAACAATAGTTTAAAGGCTCTTCCCTTTGGGATTCACTCCAAACCAAAACACACTTCTTCCTCACACAACTAGGTAGCTAAAACTAGTAATAGCTTGCTTGTCTAATCCAAAATAGTATCAACACTCAACAATAACTCCGCCAAACTATCAACTGTGACTATAACATTCACACTAGTTTGTGCTTGGGAAGAAGGGATGTTTATATAAGAAATATGGATGGGAGATGGATCCTCTTCTTATGGGAGAAGGACTTATCCCTTGAGGTAGTTCCATCATTATAAGGGAAAGGAGCCCAAACTATCATCCTCGACCCCATCTAGCCAAACCATTTACCAAACTTACGTTACGGAGCTTCTAGAGCTAGAAGCTTCGGCTCTAATTTAAAAAACTTTCCATAACAGGACTGGCGCAACTGAAACACAGCTCAATCACTCCGGTTGACATGAGGAGTAGTGCTAATCTCTACACATCAGTGTAGGAGAGACAAAGGCCATTAGCTACGGTCTTGTAAAATGGACAAAATAGAAGTTTCAAGGGAAATGGTGCAAAAGGGAAATGATTTTCTCATGAAGAGGGACATAATGGGAGTTTCTCCATGAAGGAAAAGCATGTGGGGTTCACTGTAGAGGTCCTCCAAGATCAATGAATGGGAGTATAAGGACAGTGAAAAAATGTTGTGTAACAGATGCCCCCTAAAGCGTGAAGGCCGAGCTGGAGTGAGGGATGAAATGCTTTATAAATCAGTGCGGGGAACTGGTCTGCCATTGTAAAACCTGCAAGCAAATACAGATACATATACATAAAGTGAGATCTTTTTCAAATGATACATGAATTGTGGCATGGACGCAGCCATCTAGAGAATGATCATGTAAATGAATCCAAGTATGGGCGCAGCCATCCGTCAAAGAGGATCATAATGAAACCAAGGTATGGTCGCAACCATCCAATAATAAGAAGGATCACATATGATAACTCATGGTCTGGTTGCAGCCAGCCATCTGAAAGAGACATGCATATCATCAAAATCATGTCACACCACTTCGTAACCTAGACTTGTGTGATTTGAGTCCAGGGTCTTCCGCTCCAACGTGACCTGAATAAAGTACAGATCCTAGCATGTGAATGGATGTGTTGATGTTCAGCATGCTAGAAAGTCACTTGATTACTAGTCAATGATGTAAATTGTTAACAAGCGCGAGAGAAACCACCAATAATGACAATGGTCCTCAAGGTACTATCAATACAATCCACGAAATGTGAATAGAGGAACTGAATTCGAACACCTGTGAAATCACTCGATCGAAAGCCAATGATGTGAACTTGTTGTCGAGTGCGAAGAACTTGCCATTAGGGCATGCAATATCTAAGGTACTGGAACGGAGTCTCTCGGTCAACTTCCCGGATAATGAGTTGAAGTCAACAAAAAGCAACTGTGTCGAAGGAAGGCCATGATGAATCCCACATCATTGACGCAAGAGAAGAGGATGCAAAATTATTTTGGATGATATAGAGAATCAAATGTAAGTGTAACTGCAGAAGGACAGCTCTTGAACATATCAGCGACACAACTGGAAGTTTGGTAGCTTTTGGATCAATGGGATCAGTGGTCATGATGACGTGGCAGAGATCAAATGGAAGGCAAAAATGAACGGCCCAAACCCATGAAGGTCAACGATACAAAGGAGGATTTCCTAACCTGACATGAAGCAAAAAGTGTCATGTTCAAGAGTGAGTTGATGACATGACTGATAGATTTCCAAATTTTCCCCAACCATTTTTGGTGAGTACCCCAATTATTTTTTAATCACAAGCTTGAAGGGGATAGAATATACTTGCACTATAAGTTCATCCTTCGGATGAATCTGACCTAGTAAGTTTAACGAGCCCTAGGAAGGAGAAGCTCATGTTCATCATGATGACGAATCCGATGTCGTTTAATAATTTAACGAGTCCGACAAAGGTGTAACTCGATATCTTTTTCATGTTTAGAGAGTTTGGAAAAGACACATAAAAGAAAACTCCACATGGTCCCTTTTCGTACATTTATGTCTCTCAAGCCCAAAAAGGTAGAAAACGATACTTGAGAGAACTGCTTGACGATTTCAGTCAAGGAGTACCTTTTTCGTAAATAGTGCATCCCAGCCCAAAAAAGGGATAAACTTATATTGGGTGCATGACGTTTCACATCTGTTAACGAGTTTGAAACGACAAGGGCTCGACCATATTGCTTTTAAAGGGTCGGAAAAGAGTTGAAAGCAGACCCCCCATTTTTATTCTCTTTAACGAGTCAAAAAGCGAAAAATACTCAACAATATTTTCATCCGAGTTTAGCGAGTCGAGAAAAGAGCTGAAATGTGACTCATCATCATCGTCAAACATCCATCACCAGTTGCTACATAAGTAAGGCAAAGTGTATTATCGAGTCCTTGAGGCAAAATTGGTCAAAAATATTTACAAAACCTGATATTTCATATTTTCACGAAAAATGAATAAAAAGGGGGAAAGTAAATATATTTTTACCATTTACCATTTTACATTTGCATTGAAGACTTTTTACCCACTTTTGCCCTAGTTGTTCCGGAGAATATTGCGGGAGATTCGGGAAGTCAATGGATGAGTCGTTAATTCCAAGTAATAGTCGAAGCCTTGATCTCCATTTTCATGCCATTCATTTCTATTTTTAGCCATTTTTTTGGATTTTTAGGGAGTTTTTTGAAAAAAAAAAGTGCCCTCGATCGGTGCGATTTCTGGGCACCGAATCACACCAGCCAAGGGTGATTTACACAACCATCTGCTTCGATTGACACAACTATTTTTAAAACAGGTGCGCCATTGCCGTGGATAGGGAAAAACCATTTTTTCTCAAAAACTAACCGTTTAAACTTGAATTTTATGTGCCAAGGATGATTATTGACTCAAATTAATGGCATTTGCAAGAGAGAAATTGCCAAAAAATGGTGGATTGGAAGGAAAGGGAACATGAAGATGTTGATACCCTGGCAATGAATGATTCAAATTTCCTGGAGGCTTTGAGGGCTTGCAGGCTCCTCAAATTCTTCATTACACCATGGATGCAGGCCCAACTTGAGTTGCTTTGATACTTGATAAGCCTTTGGGACATTAATCGAGAGATTTTTGTCATTGGGGACCAGGAGATGGAGTTGAAAAATTCAGATATCTACTTCATCACTGTACTGTCTTGTAGAGGTGAGCCACTGAACTTGTATGGGTCACATCTGATCGGGGCAAGCATAACTTCCCTGCTTGCCGAACACTGCCCTGAAATCCAATAGTGGGAAGATAGAGATTTCCAGTGTGTGGGATTTGACACTGAGGGTGCTTTTGTTGACTATCAACAAAGTGGTAGGGTCCCAGGTGGAACATGAGACTAACAAGTCGAATTTCCTTTATGCTATTGACTGCACAACTCCTACGATATTCAACTAAGCAAAGACCATGAAGATGAACATCAAGCGCCAGTTGTCCAAGGCCAAGGCAGGGAATCTGAAGAAATTTGGCTTCGGATTAGTACTTGTGAATTAGTTGACTAAGGTCGATCCACTTACACCACACGATCCGTGAATGGCCCACTGGATTCATTTGATGCCCAGGATCACTGGGGGTTAGCATATGTCATACTGACCTGCATTCTTCTCATGGCTACTGTTAGCACTTGAGATTTCACCCTAGGCTGAGGAAGGTAAACCTTCAAGGCAACATAAAACCATTTCACCTCGTAGCTAGCCCTACGGGGTATGAGAAGGCTCTCTCCGGTCAAACTCGGTAGATCTTTCAATAGGATGAGCTGACCCAATTAGGAACACTGATATTAGGCTAGTAAACTGATAAGGAGGGTTGATTTAAAGTTTTTTGGGGTTTTTGGTGGCAATTGGAGGGAGTGCAATTCAGGGTGTGGGGATTGAGCTCAGTTTTTGCAGGTGGGTCTTTGGGGCAAGGAAGGAGTTTGTGCTGATGCCTTAAGCTGAGATGGATGATCAAGGAAGAAAGAGAGGGAGCTAAAGAGGGAAAACAATGACTTTCAATCCTCTTTAGACAGTGGAAAACATAAATATTAAACAAAATTGAAAGCTGAGCATGGCATGCATGAATTCAAACTTTATCACTTCTTTTGTTTAATTAGCAGCAATAGAATAAGAGATGGAACACATAAACACACTTACAATGAAAAGTAGGAAACACACCATCAACACAATAATCCACAATGATGTCTGCAAAACCCTGGCCTTCCTTTTCCTCAAATTGCAGAGATACAAGTAAAATATACAATAGAGCTTCACCCTCAAGAGTCCAACCATCAAAATGAGGATGAGAAGGCATCATATAGCTGATCTAACTCCTTTTCCCACCTCTAGGGGTCGAGCTCAGCTTCCTAGGAGCAGTTTGAACTAATTCTAAACTAAGAACTAGATAATAGGCAGTCAAAACAACTTGCCTCTAAAACTTAGGAAACTAATCCATGCATTAAATTTTCACTATTTACATCAAAGAAAGTTCTAGAAGTGTCAAAGGAGAGTAAATGCATCCATGTGCCATGAAAATTACACCAAAGTTTCTTATTTACATGCCCAAAAGTCATCCAAGAGTAAAAACAGTGTTTTGCTGGCCGAAATGGTCAAATCTGGCAATTTTCCTTGAGTGGTCGCGCCCCTGATCCTGAGTGGTCGCGCCCCTTTGCAGCTCTGGTTGAAGGCCTTCCCGGTGTCCAAATCAGGTGCAAGATAGCTCGTTGGAAAGTTCTGGGAGTCTACTTTCCAACCCAAGTGGAATTTCTGAATTTGGAGTTGATTTGACCCCTCAAAAATCATTTCTCCCAAGGCAGATTTATGCAACTCAAAAAAGGGGCAGAAAGTCAAAATTTGCATGTATTTTGAGCTTTTGGAG
The DNA here is from genome assembly GCA_031772625.1 of Pinus tabuliformis. Taxonomy (NCBI): domain Eukaryota; kingdom Viridiplantae; phylum Streptophyta; class Pinopsida; order Pinales; family Pinaceae; genus Pinus; species Pinus tabuliformis. The sequence goes on along the minus strand of CM062817.1, from coordinate 1,413,717,154 downwards.
GCCCAAATCTCCATAAAATTTGAAACACATCCATATCCAAGTGTATTTTGTCATGAAAAATCCAAATATGTAGAGTTTTCCTCAATCCGAGCTGTCCCCATGAGTGGTCGCGCGGGGGGTGAGACCACTCAAATGACCAAAACCTGTAAAATGCCAAAAAATGCCAAAAATGCTTCAAAATCCTCAAAATTTCTTGTGTTTGCTGCTGGGAGGATACTAATGAGTATCATGGTGAGTGAGTGATGCCTCAGCCAAGATACGGAGTGGGTTGTTCTTCTTCTTCCTCTTGCGGGCCTCGGACAACTTCCTTTGGAGTATCTTCATCTTTGCCTTGCAATCATGCATTCTTGCCCAATAATGATTTTTCATGTTCTGTAGCAGCCTCTTGTCCTCGTTTGCCTTCTCTAACAGCCTCTGTAAGTGTGCATTCACCCAGATGAGCATGGACTCCCTCTCCTTGGGCAATAGGTCTCCGGGCCTCCTACGGTTGATGACTCGGTCGGTTCGAATCTTCCATAGCTCATCAAGCTCTTTGTCATCCTCTGTACCTCAACCTCTGTAGAAGATGAATGGTCATCACTTTGCTCAGAGGTTTCGGTGTCTGACATGGTTTAGGAGCAAAGTGGACAAAGTGAACTACTGTCTCTGCCTGCAAAAATACTGAGTTGTATGTTGTTTTCAAGGGGAACAAAATCATGAAGGAAATGTTAGGGGAGGGGATTTTTCATTAGGAAAGGGAAACATATAAAAACAGGGATTTTTAAGGGATAATTCACAAAATGTAACACATATCATCTCATCTTCCATCATTAGGAAATCATTTGCAAAGAAATACTTTATTAGGGAAAACATGTATGATAGTCATCAAGGGAAAGGACATGCATTTGCAACGGGAGTATAGGACAGCATAGATAGCTTGCTCTTTTGAGTTTTTGTTTTTCAATGTACATCATAAGGTAAACACTGCTTTTTCAAAGGATTTTATGTACATTTAGTCATAGGGGAACAAGGCTTCTTTTACATCTTGTCATAAGGGAAAAGGGATCTTAATTGAACAGGGATTTTAGGGAAGGGATAGAGAGGAAAACAGGGCTTGGGTTTTGGGGAGACACAACAATATTCTTTTGGAAACAATATTTACAGCAATATGTCCATTTTATACATATACACTGTTTTTGTTGTGGATATGCACAGCAGTGTGTCTTCTATTTTTCAATGACTATGCACAGCAATATCTTTTTTTTTATTTGGTCATTTTGCCATATTATTGCTTTTTTCTCTTTTTACATAACATTTTCTTTATCCTTGTTGTTTTTTATTTATTTTCCTTGCCATGTGTGGAGGGTATTAGGTTTTGGGTAGAATACATGAAAGGGCATTAGGGTTTTGTAAAAGGATTTGGGGGAGGGATAGGGTTTAGGAATTTGGGATAGGAGATTTAGTATTTATTGCAAATGAGATAAGATATAAACATATTATGACATTTGTGAATTTAATAGGAAACAAGGAGGGAATAAATAGGGATTTAAACCTTGAAAAAACATCAACCCTAGCATAATGCCTACATGAACAAGCAACTACCAATGTCTTCTTTCCTTGCATTCTTGGAGGTATAATCACAAGCATGAGGATCCACAACCACCATCAACCAACAAAACAATTTGTAGATAGCCTACCTCAACCCAATTTGCGAGTTTGAAGGAGATTTTGATGATTTGGAGGTGATTTTGGCACTTACAGCCTGAGTGGTCGCGCACCTCCTGAGTGGTCGCGCACGTTGTAATTTAACACTGCAGGAGAGCCTCTGAGTGGTCGCGCACCTCCTGAGTGGTCGCGCACATTGAGAGGCCTGCTTGGGGGCCTTCCCAGTGTCAGAATCAGGCGCAGGATAGCTTGTTGGAAATTTCTTTGAGTCTACTTTCCAACACAAGTGGAATTTTTCAATTTGGAGTTGATTTGACCTGTCAAAAATCAAATCTCCCGAGACTGTTCAAAAAGTGCCCAATGAGGTTGCCTCAAGGAAGAGTGTTGTTGCAGTCAACTTTTGAATACCTTCCTCAACCCCAAATTGAGCTCATGATATTTCATTGGAAATATATTTGTGTCTAGTTATCATTTTACCCATCAAGCAAGTCATTTGGTCAACCAAGCTAGGAGAAAACTTGATTTTCCAAAGTCACTTCAGAGGTGCCTTTGATTCTCCTGAAGCAACGGTATTCTTGACATTTCTCTCAAACCATGACACCTGTGAAAAAAGTGAAGGAGGTTTCTCTTCCTTATCATGTTTTTGACAAAAACCTCTCTCAGTTTTACAAAATTCATCTTTGATTGCTCAGAACCATCATTTTAGTGAAACTTGTCCCGATGTGTGAAACAAGGAATTTTGTCGAAATGGAGCGAAATGAAGGGGATAAGGGGCTTCTAAATTCTTGAGGAAATTTTTGGGAGTAGGGACGGATTTTAGGAAGCAGGGGAAAGTGGAATCTCAGAGATTGAGTGAGAGGAAGGGGTTCAAAAGAGTGAAACACAGGCCCAACCTAGAAAATTGCCAGGTTGTAGCTAGAAACTAGGGTTTGTGCAAAAATGAGGAATTTGGCGGATCTAAGGGATGGGAAGTGTTTGATAAGGTACTTTAAGGATAGGGGAAGGTGTATGAACATCAGGAAACAAGTTTTTCCGGTGATTTGACCGTCCAAGAGAAATTGGCTTTCAAAACCCTAGGAGAGGGAAATGAGCTTGCCTAGGCGCAACATGAAGCATGAACAAGGTGTAAAATGACTCATTAGACACTGACATGATAATGAAAACCCTACGAATGATGATAAACTCAGCTGAATGGTGACATGGACTGACATTTGGGCAAACCCTAGACCTAATGCCTAGTGACAAAATTTTGCTTGAAGACTCACTGAAATGACAAAATTTGACCTTGACACTTCAAAATCACTATGTAAGAGCACATTTGATCACTGGAGGAAGGTTGTAAAGACTGACACTAGCAGCTACAACGACAAAATATCGTCATGGAGGACTGGACGTATAGTGGCACTAACTTCCATGGAGATCTAGATATGCCCTTACCAGATGGAGAAGACTTCGATGACGAAGGTAAAAATCAAATTTTCAGTTTTGATATTTTTAATTGTTTTTGGTATATGTGTGCTTATAACATTTCTCTTGTTTATGCATATGTTGGACCAGAGCAGCCGATCGAAATGTCTCTAATAGCCAGGCGCATACCCCACCCTATTGACACTATCGCCCCTTATTAGGAAGGGAGCAACAATGAGGAGGAGATCGCAAGGAACATTGAGGGGTTAACTCATGGTATCCCAGAGTATGCTCGGATAGGAGACATGCCCTGTCGATACCAGAGACACACGGTGGGAGTCTCATATCGGATCCGCCGACTGTTGAGTTGTGTTGCATGAGTTTTCTCATGCTACCATGCAAGGAAAATTTTAAGGATGGAAAATTTTCTTGAAGTTTAAAACATTGGCGAATCTCACTAATCCCTAATATGAAAATTATAAATGTTTATTGATATATTTGTAAAATTAATCAAATTTATAATTATTTTATATATAGTCTCTATATAATGTTGGCGATTTTTAAGGTAAAATAATTTTATATTCTAAAATTTGGGCGAATCGTCTTTTATAAAATTGGAAATTGGCGAAACTTGTTTGTGGAAAAATCATGGAAAATTAGCCCACTAGGCGAACATTAGCCCCTAAAATTTTCCATGCTACCATGACAACCATGCTAAGTAGTTCCTAGGTCCAGCACTTATCTATTTTTTGAGGCCTGCGAGCTACCAATGTTATTCTAGACACACATATTATTTTTGGGGTTGTGATGTATCAAACATTCTCACCATATATATATATATATATATATGTTTTATTTTCAGGTCTATTATGGTACAAATGGTTTGTCTTATCTTTTACATGTTTCGTAAATGTCTATCCAACACGTAATTAGCTAATGCATCTGTCAATGTATTCATGTGTCTAGGAATATGATGATATGTAATATAATCAAAATTCCTTTCCAATAGATGGATACGGAGATATATTCGTAATATTTGAGGGTTCCTGATGGAATATTGCCTGTTGAGTTGAAGGATGACAAGCTGTGAATCCAGGTTGACAACCAATTCTCTGATGCCTAGAGCGATGGCTTCTGACAACAGTTCGATGACCGCATTGTATTCAACAATGTTGTTGGTTGTGCGACCTAGGCAAATACCTTGAAGTTCAATCAACTCACCATTAGGGTCATAGATAGCCCATGCCGCGGATGATAGGTTCCGAGTACTACAGGAAGCACCATCGACGAAACCAACGTGAGGAGTTATAGAAATCTGCAAAGCAAGAAAAGCATAGTAAACAAGAAATATGTTTGAAAACTATCACACAAAACCACGTTGTACAAAAATGAATCACACACTAATGTACATAAGTAACCATGCAAGATGACCTAGGCATAGTACTTTTTGAGGTAGGAGTCCATGCTGGGACTCGGGTAATCAATCAACACAGAAGGACACCGGAGTGTTACCATTGTCATGATGAGTAAGCAAAAAATCGGCCAAATAATGTAGAACTCATATAAGGATTTGCCCCCATGCCCCCTGGGCGAGGGAGGGTTACGAGTCGGAGGAAAATCGGTGAAAACTTGGAGAGGGTGAAAAAACCTGAATCCATGAAGGGATAAAGGTGCCCTTAGTTGAAAGATCTTGATCATGTCAAGATGAACTGACACATCAATAAGCAATGGAGAAGAGGACTCTTCAAAAGCGATAGACGTGACCACCGGGCAAGGCAGGAATGAGGAGCGATGACGAGTATCGATCCATGGTGGTTCCTCGAGAGACATGATTTCCATGATACCTTCATCAGCGAGGAAGGTCTCGACTAAGGGATCGGATGATTCCAAAGTGCAAAGTCAGGGGGATTGAGAATACATATCGAGAGATGTCTTCAACATATGAGAATCATATGATGCAGAGTTCGAAGCTGAAACAATTTCCACGTAATTGACTTCAGCGGGACTAAGCAGCATAACCTCGCCCCAAGTATCAACAAGATCTAGTGCAGGTATGACCTAGAGATCAGATTTGACCAAGACCATGTTGATAGAGGCAACATGAGGAGGTGGGAGTGGAAAATTCTCATTAAGGCAAAATCTTTGAAGAGATACACCCCCACACTCTCATAGGGAGCACCAGAGTGCTTGACGTATGGAACATTGCCATCTGAGGAGGAAGAGACAAAGAAAGACAGTTGATCGATGGTGATAATCTTCCCTTGATGAGGAAAATGAATCACACAAAACAAAGAGGAGGCCATGGCATGAGTCCAACTTCGGCCAAGTAGAAGATTATAATTGAGATTGGCGTCAATAATATCTACTTCGACTTGCATTGTCTTTCCTTCCAGGGTGATGACAAGGTTAGGTAAGACACGGAAGGGTCACGAATCGTGCCCATTGAATGCTTCCAAAGTGTTCAGAGACTAGTTCAGTGTACGGGAACCAATAGCCTTCCAACATGCAGTTGACATGATGCAGGTGGAAGCACCTTCATCGATGGTAGTGCGGTGGATGGTCTTCTCATTAATGATTACCTAAATAAGAAATGCAACCTGATGAGGGAGCCGTGGAACATGGTTCTCTAGATCAAAACATATCAAATTAGAATCAGTGGGGTCGATGCCCTTGATAGCTGACATCAAAGATTTCCGTTGTGATGGGCAACTTTGGAGTACCTTGAGAGCCGACATGGCTGATGACACCTGAGCCAAATCCTCAACAATATTGTAGTGTTGAGCGGCTTGGGTGTTGGGATTATACGAGGATTTCCGCAGCACACCTTGAGAGGATGGCAGCGTAGTGGAATCAGGGTTAGGATGCTTGATTTGCAGAGGGCCAGAACTCAGGGTAGAAGAAGAAGAATGTGCAACTTCTTTTTCTTTCCCAACTGTCGGAGCTAGAGTTTGATAATCTTTCGATCGGGTAGCCACACTAATAGGCGTGCTCATCATGAACACTTGAGATTCAGAGGAAGGAGATTAGGGTTGGTATACCATTTGGGTCTGCTGAGACGGAAATGGCTCTTTAAGGACAATAGGGGTCCCTTTGAGCAGGCGACTAACTTCGGATCGTTGAGGAAAATCCTTAGTGTAGTGATCCTCCTCGTAAATGAGGAAGGGATACTTGGTTTCTGTTGTGAAGATTCGCCATTAGACAATTTGGGAGGACCCTGTTTCGGGGCATCGACTTTATCTTTTCCTTTGCCTTTCTTCTTTCCTTTCGAGGATTTATCCACTGTGGTAGACTAGAAAACATGGACCTCTGAGGTTTTACCAGGTCCAGGTGGATTCTGAGATGAACTATTAGGAGCAGCATTCGAGACCAACTTCTGTTTGGAAGAAGTTTTAGGGGTTTGGGATATTTAACCAATAACTCCATCAACGGGAGGAATAGCTGGTGACTTCTATGCTGCGGGATTGGATGATGGTTGTGGAGCATTGGGTAACAACTCATATAAAGTGCTAGACTGAGAGTAAACCAAATCCAAGTATTGGGCATGAGCGATGGCTTGCTCTTCAGTGACGCATCCACCCATAGCTATATCACTAGCAACTGGGGCTACGAATGATTTGGTCAACCATTTAGTGAGCAACCGATAAGCTATCTCGAATTTTATCAGGAAACGTCTACGTATCCAATCATGGATATGATCAAAGATGTGTGTCGCGGTGTCTTGTTTAAGTGATGTGAGCAAATAGGTTCCAGTTTCATAGCGAAGTGGCAACTGAAAATGCGTGAGGAAAGCCATGGCTAACGAATTAAAGTCATGGAAAGTAATCTGAGGTATCTCGATGTACCATTTTGATGCGACACCCGTGAGGGTTCGTTGGAAAAGATGAAGACGAATGGAATCGTCCACGTACAATTTCGACGAGCACCAGAGGTGATATGTCATCAGATGGGCCTGAGGATCTTCTTTTGCTTTTCCATCGAACTTTGGGCAATCACTTGGTATCTTGGACGGCACCAAAGGCCAGTATAGCGAATGAAGGATTGGATCATTCATAAGGCGCGATACATCCGAAAACTTGAGTGTAACCAAGAAAGGTAATTGAGTGTTAAAAGGCATGGGAGGTCGACAGAAGGGCCCATAAGGAGGAGACCATCCCTACTAGTAAGGATTTTGGCCATATGGCAACTGAGGTTGCCCCCATTGCGGATTATCTTGACCATAGGGAGGATTCTGACCTTGAATACCTTGAAACTATCCAGGCATAGGTTGTTGATAGGCAAATATGGGTTAAAAGGCTGTTGAGCCTGTTGACCTTGGACATATGGATATGGGACCTATTCTCCTGGAACATAGAGCTGATGAACCTATTGTCCCTGAACAAGAGGGTTCTGGACCTGCAGTCCTTGGGCATAAGGTTGATACACTTGTTGCCCTTGGACGTAGGGGTTTTGTACTTGGTGCCCTTGGCTAGCAAGATTTTGAACCTGTTGACCTAGGACAAGAGGGTTTTGGGCCTTCTGTTGCAGGACTTTACCTTGACCCTACTCTTGCAAGGGTTGACCTTGTTGGTATGTATACAAGGGTTGTTGTTGCCCTGGTTGGTTTTGTTGTTGCAAGGGCTGACTTTGCGGTTGCAAAATTTGTCTCAGGGTTTGCAGAGGTTGGCCCTGCAAGGGTATGGGTTGAGAGGTATGTGGAGCATATTGCTTCTGCTTCTGCGTGGATTGCTGCAACTACTATAAGGATTGACCTTGCGGTTGTTGCAAGAGACCTTGCTACAGGATAATTTTCCCTTGCTATTGCACTTAGAACCCTTGTTGCAAAAAAGGTTTCCCATGCGGTAACAAAGGCTACCCTGGTTGTTGTAAAGGTTTTCCTTGCTGTTGCAAGGGTACTTGAACAGTGACTGGGAAATTACCGAACTAAATCTAGTTGTAGCCAGGTTGGATGTATTGCCCAGCTTGGAGGGTGTATGGTTGATTAACCAATCCTTGAGAACCATATGGAACATAAGGATTTTGGTATTAGACCTGAGCCCCATAGGGATGCTGATATTGAACATTGCTCGATCCAAATGGACCAATGGGATTTCGAACCTGTTGGTACTGGATATTGCTTGATCTAGTAGGGTCAACAGGGTTATAAATAAGACAAGAAGAGGGTTGGTTTATACCAAGCATGTGAACTTGTGAGTTTCTCATATTAGTGGCACCTGACACCATAGAGACATTTAGGTTGTGCCCCCCAGGTAGTGGCACAATCTGGCCACTGACTAACGGGACAGAGGAACTAACAAAGATAATCTTTGAAACTGCCGATTATGATTGACGTGTAACTGGGATCAACGATACAAGGGTATTCGGAACGGTGGGTTGCACAGGGATTGAAGTAATAGCCTATTGGGAAGGCATGTTCGTTATGAATGGACATGACATAGGCCTGACGCGTGACGCCCATACAAGATTATGGTAGAGTGATGAGGCACTAGGTATGCCTGAAACTAAGTGCCCCAAAGACACATAGTTGGGTGGAAAACTGGCGAGAATACCTTCCAAATAAGGGAAACCCTCGGGAGGGAACTACATTACAATTCTTGCCCCTCAACAGTGTGTGAAGTAGAAACTCCATAATCATCCGGATATGCGACTGGAGCATCACCTTCAAGTTCCATGTTTGAAAGAAAATGACGACAAATGGTCGAACATGTACTGGGGGATCATTCCAAAGGAACACCTGGCTAGTTGTATGAAATGTAAGGAAGCTGTGGTGATATCTCAACAATGTCAAACAGAGGGTTCGAAGGATAAATAACCAGTCCAAGCTGACCATCAGCGGTCGACAAGTTCTCTGGAGTTTGAATGGGATTTTTCGGAGATTCTGGGTGAAGATCAGTAGATGACCCTGAATCGAAAGCAGGCGGAGGATGAGATGACAATGGTTGAACACTCAAAACAATTGCGAGTTCAACATTTTGGTCCTCAAGTGACTTTGATAACTCAAGAAACGACTCCTCAGACAATCTTTCAGACGAAGGAGAGGAAGAGGAATTGGGTGAACTAGATGGTTTAGCCACGATGACCTTGTCTTAGTCGACAAAAAAATAAATTCAAGGCTTTAAAATGCCCTTTTAAGGGAAATCACAATTTGGTCAAAAAGACTAGCAAGATGTTTTGGATCGTGGGCAATCAATTATTAAGACACATAAAATATTGTTGTTCTTTCATTTTTCAAGAGTTGAGAAAGAAACAAAGGTGAATCTATCACTTTCGATTGGAAACGAGCTCGAAAGGACAAGTGCTAGAATGATCTTTTAAACTTAATGAGTCCAAAATATCAAATTAATGCTCTGGATGATCTAGGTAAATAGGATTACCAAGCAACCGTGAACTGCAAAATACCTCCTGGTGAACCAAGAAGTATGAGCAGGAAATCTCCCCAAATGTTGTGTTCGGTGTATCACATTCGCAAGGCGGTCAACTCAGCTTCCTAAGGATAAAAGGATTGCAACCTAGTGGGGTCTCCCGTTATATACTCAATGGTACGTGGAGCACAAATCCGTTCTAGTGATGTTTAATGCCGAAGTTAACGACAGATGTTAGTTTTAAAGACGCTGGAACACATCTCTAGCTTAGACCTTCTAGATATGATCGTTAATTTCAAATGCACCTTAGGTTAATTGAATTCATTTTAGAGTTGATCTTGAGTTAATTTTGATTTTTCAGGTCTTAGCGATGCTACTCAAAAAACCTAAAATACAACTAAATGAGACAAGACCATTTCAATTTGATGAAATGCCTACACTAGAGAGGGTAGAAACTACTTAATCAAAAGCAAAAAATCAAGCAATTGAAACTGAAATGATCTTTCACTGCCTTACTTTTTCAAAAAATAAACTAATGAAAAATGCATTACAACTCCTAATTTCCTGACAAGCACTTATCTATTATTCCTTTCAAAATGAAAAATTCTCTTCCTTTTTCAAATGTTGATGCAATTCTAGTCTTTAAAAAATGCAATTTTTTGTAACATAATGATGCAACAGGCTAGAATTTCATGCTTTCTCATGAAACAACGAAACAAACTTTTCGCATACAATCTTTCAATGAAAATTTTTTCGAGACAATGAGCTCTTCAAGCAAATGAAAACAAAAAAAGAGAAGTTCATTCAGATCAATGAAACACCGACTTTGAAAAACACAAGGCCAAAAATGTAATCTATGTCGGAAAGAGATGTTCAAGCTAGTAAAAGAAACTTTTTCAAACTTGTGCAAAAAGAGTTCAAAGTCATAAAAAGGACCAAAAAACAAACGCAAGGAGTAAACACATCTACAACTTGGTGAGTTCACAAACTGCTAAATGGGCAACCAACTAGATTCCCTAGTGTCACTGGCCACTCAATGACTCAATCAATCGAATAGCAAGCTGAAAAGCCAACAAGTAAGAAAAACAAAATGAAAAGTAGCTTTCTAATCAGGGAGAAAACAGTCAAAAAGGGTCACGAGCTCAAAACACAAGAGCAGAACACGCTGGACAAGATTAGGTTCAAGCCCTAATCTTCACTTACAGGCATCGGTGCAACTGCCGAACTGACAACGAGCACCAGAGGCTGGCTAGCGCAACTGTTCCTCAACAATTCGAGCTGGTCGGTGCGAATGTCAGTGGATTAAGTGCGCTGGCCGAGGTAACTAAGGAAAAATAAAAATAAAATAAACACAAGAACCAGATCTGCTACTATGAATTTTGGACTTAGGCCAGTAAGTAGGAGAAAAGAAACATAATCAAAGGGAAAATGTGAAACTAGAAAAGTTCTCATGAAATCATGAAATCCAAAACAAACAAAAGGATTGGTTTCCCCAGTATAGTCACCAATTTGTGGTGAAGTAAAATTATAAGTGCGGACACGAACAAATTCCTCTAGCCGATAATGGATCTAGCCACAACAGATACATTCTATGGAAGATTTCCTTAGGTTAGAATCAATCAAGAGGGCCTACCTCTTGGTCGCTTATCCTGTTTGATGAAGTTTTTGCTTGCTTTCTCCAATAATCTCTTGCTTCCTTCTTCAAGTTCCAAAAACAAGTAAACAACAACAACACAAAAACATAATAATAGACAAATTGCAGTTCAACCTACTTAACGCGTTAAGAAGCATTAAGACATTGATATGTAATATTACAAAACATCTAGGAAGTCAATCGATAGTTGCATATATTAATATCAAAGAGAGATTACAACCATTCATCTTGACGCTGCAATCTTCCTCTGACAAGACCGAGTTCCCACACACTTCTGCTAGCATTCCATAATGGCTTCAAACAAAAATCGTTTAAAGGCTCTTCCCTTTGGGCTTCACTCCAAACTAGAACACACTTCTCCCTCACACAGCTAGGTAGCTACAACTAGTAATAGCTTGCTTGTCTACTCCAAAATAGTATCATCGCTCAACAATAACTCTGCCAAACTATCAGCTGTGACTATAACATTCACACTAGTTTGTGCTTGGGAAGAAGGGAAGTTTATATAGGAAATATGGATAGGAGATGGATCCTCTTCTTATGGGAGGACTTATCCCTTGAGGTAGTTCCATCATTATAGGGGAAGGGAGCCCAAACTATCATCCTTAACTCCATCTGGCCAAACCATTTATCGTACTTCTGTTACGGAGCTTCTAGAGCTGGAAGATTCGTCTCTAATTTAGAAAAATTTCCATAACAAGACTAGCGCGATTGAAACACAGCTCAGTCGTGTAGAAATTCCCACTATAGATCAACAGATTATGCAATATACTAAAACAAAATACAAGATCTACTTCTACAACACTTTGTGGAAGCTTAATCGAATTGAGCTAGATCAAGAGAACACATATAACTAAGAATGATAAATCAATCACACATAACACAGAAGAAATAACCCGGGGAATGCCTCAGCCTAAAACCCCAATCTCTGTATTATCATACAAGTGGAAATCTTGTTTAAGTTACAAAAATAATCAGCTCTCAAGCTATCCTGCTATCTACAATCAAAAAATACAACTCACACACTGAATAGACATAGTATATGTCCTCCTCAAGCCCTCCAAGCCTCCTATTTCCTTGCACAATTTTTCTTGGGGTCTAGTGAAGCCACATGTGTGAATTGGCCTCATCAGACTCACAAAACCTAAAGAAGTAACTGTGCGATCCTCATGGAAAGAATTCCTTCTGCATGTAAGGAATATTCACAATGGAATATTTTAGCAACTGATAGTACACTGCCCCTCCATCTGATCTCAACTAGGTCTTTGTCTGAACTGGCAGGCATGAGTTATTTATGAGAGAATATTCAGTTATCTGAAGTGCAACAATTACATGCATGCAAGCATTAACTAAATGAACTTACATTAATTCAACACACTGTTTGAATTAATCTAACTGGACTTGACTCAATTAACTGAGCCAACTAATGAATACTCAATATTACAACTCATCCTTATCTCTTTAACTGATGGATAAATTCCTCAATTAATGGAGAAACTGTTGCATGTCCCCACATAGACTTCATGTTTGATTTTCCTTAACTAATTAACTCAAGATGAATTAATTAATTAATTTACAAACAACTGCTAAGATCAAATTCGAATTTTACTTCACTATTTTAGTTTAGTGACTGACTAAAATAGGAAGGTATCCCGAAATGCTATTTATAGAATTCTATTTTTAGCACTTCCATTTTTCATTCCTTGTTGCTATGTTCAACACTGGCTGAACTTCTATTTATAGCAGTGTTATTTTTAGCATTTCTTGTTGCTATTTTCAACACTCCCTCTCAACAAGAAAGGGATTATCAGTAACCCCAAGCCTGTCTCTGTGGAAATCGAACTTGCATTTTGACAATGCCTTAGTCAAAATATCTACATCCTGTTCCGTGGTCGAAACATACAGCAACAACATGATCCTCTTGACCACACAGTCTCGAAGATGGTGATATCGGATATCAATGTGCTTGGACCTGTCATGAAAAACTAGATTCTCAAAGAGTTTGATACAACTCTGGTTATCATAGTAGATCACTGTAGGATCCATCCTCTGACCAAACAATACCACTAGAATCTTCCGCATCCAAATGGCCTCACATGTAGCCTGACTAGCAGCCACGTATTCAGCCTCTGCTGAGTTAAGTGCAACTGATCTTTGTTTCTTGTTGTACAAGGAAATTGTAGCTGAACCAAGGTTGAAGATTCCTCCAGAAGTGCTCTTCTGGTCTGATGGACTCCTTTCCCAATCCGCATCTGTGAAGCCCTGAAGCTTCACTCCCTCTATCCGTATGTACCACAATTTGAACTGAGATGTGCCTTTGAGGTATCTCAGCACATGCTTCGCTACCTTCCAAAATAGCTTGGTAGGCCGAACCATAGCTTGACTCAGCTGGTTCACCGCAAAGCATAAGTCGGGTCGTGTGTTCACCAGATACATAAGTGAACCCACCAGCTGCTGGTAAACAGTAGTAGCTACTACCTCACCTGAAGTAGCATCCTCCTTCGTCTAGTTCCTAGCTAGAGGAGTCTACATGGGCTTGCACTTCTCCATGGGAAAGAGCCTGAGTATCTCATTGGCATACTTGCCTTGAGACACAAATACTTCACCATCTTTCCGCCACACCTCCATGCCTACAAAGTAGTGCATAAGACCCATGTCCTTCATCTCGAACTCTCTTGCAAGGTCCTCCTTGCAAGACTGTATCAACTAATCATCACCTGTCAAAATCAGATCATCAACATAAAGAACAATGATCAATGGTTTACCTCCTACCATGATGTGGTAAAGGTTCGCATCTGCTTCACTCTTGATGAAGCCCAAACTGATGAAATAGTTGTCGATCCTGGTGTACCAAGCCCGGGGTGCTTGCTTCAGCCCATACAAAGCCCTCTTGAGTTGGCATACATGCGACTCATGATTGAAGGTCTCGAAACCCTCTAGCTGCTCAATGTACACCTCCTCCTCAATCTTCCCATTGAGGAATGTTGTCTTCACATGCATCTGGCAGATCTTCCACCCCATCTGAGCTGATAGTGCCAATATTGATATAATCGATGAGTACCTTGCTCGATCCCCTCAACCTGTGAGAAACCCCGGGCAACAAACCTTGCCTTATGTTTCTCAACACTGCCATCAGCTGCCTACTTTACCTTGTAAAGCCATCTAGAACTCACCACTGACCTTCCCTGAGGCCTTGGGACAACATCCCACACACTGTTCTGAATGATAGAGTCATACTCCTCTACCATTGCATCAACCCAGACTGGTTTATGCACTACCTCCTCGAATGAAGAAGGTTTGGTATCTACACACTCCCCAACCAAGGCCATGTACCCAGTGTACTGCTCGGGTGACCTCCTCTGTCTGTTTTAAGATGGTTGTCCAACATTCTCCCATGCATCCGGCATCAACCTATCAGCTTCCCTTGAGCGTTTCCACCCATCTCTGGAAGTATCAGCATGAGTGGATGTCTCCACTCCTGGATCTTCTACATGCGGTTGCTCTGCATCAATCTGAGACTCCTCCTCCTTAGGAACTGAAGGTTCCTCCTCTGCATGCAACTTGAGCTTCCTCTCAAGTGACACTTGCATGGCTTTCTACTCGTCGAACTTCAGATCCCTGCATACCACAGTCCTCTGAGTGGAAGGCAGGTACACCCGATAGTTTTGGGGTGTATCCGTGTACCCCACAAGTATTCCCAACTCAGTTGTTGGGTCTAGCTTCTTCCTGGCATCTTTGGTCACATGATAGAAAACTGATGATCTGAAGATTCGGAAGTGACTTACATTAGGTCACTTCCTGGAATAGGCCTCCATAGGTGTCTTCATTCCCAATATACGGTGTGGGCTTATGTTTTGCAAGTATACTGTTGTATTGCATGCATTAGCCCACAAATGCAGTGGTAGGCTTTGGTCATGCAACATCACTCGAGATACTCCCACAATCAATCTATTCTTCCTTTTGGTCACCCCATTCTATTGTGGGTTATGGGGTGCCATCAACTCCCATTTAATACCTTCTGCAACACATAAGTCTTTAAACTGTTGGGAGACATACTCTCCACTATTGTCACTATGCAAGGCTTTTATTTTCTTTCCAGATTCTTTCTCTACCAAGGCTTTAAACTCACAAAACCTCAAGAAGGTCTAATCCTTCTTTTTCATAAAGTGATCCAGCATCTACGAGAAAAATCATCAACAAAAATAACATAGTATCTTTGTTTAGCGATGGACGCTTTAGAGAAAGGTCCACAAACATTTGAGTGGACTCACTCCAGGATTGCTCCAGATCTACTGTCTCAATCCAGAAAGGAAGATTTCGCATAATTACCCAAGGTACAACCTTTGCATGTAGTCGTCTGCTCAAGTTTTCCTTTGGGTAATCCAGTAGAACTCTGCTGCATGATCTTCAGGGATTCATGGTGCAAGTGCCCCAGTCTTCTATGCCATAGCTCGCCAACATCTTGGCTCTGCACCATCTCAGCTTTGGAGCTCAAATCAACACATTCATTTACCTGTAGCTTGTAGAGATTCTTAACTTGAATCCTTATTCGCTTTGTCTATCCAGTACCGATATGCCTCAAGAATACCTTTCCTTTACTAAAGACTACATCATAGCCTTTATCTTCTAGCATAGTGACAGACACAAGATTCTTCTTCAGACCTAGTACATACACTACATCAGTCAGGGTGAGGGGACCTCCATGCTCCCTCTGAAATAAAACCGTACTTTCACCTAAAACACATACTTTCCATCATCACCCATCTCGATCCGCATCTGGAGATCCTTCTCGTCCAAGGTACTTAAAAGATTCTTGTCACCTAACATGTGGAATGAATCTCCACTATCCAGGTACCACACACACCCCACCATGGATGAAACCATGGATGCAATAAGCAAGAAATCCAGCTCAAACTGGGAGGCCAGTGCCTCACCATCAGATCCCTTCGAGGAACCCTTCTTGGATTTCTTCTGTGGACAATTCATAGCATAATGGCCCACTTCATGACAATGAAAGAATCACACTTTTGATTTGTCAATCTTCTTCCCACCATGGGAAGAACCAGATTTGGAATGGAAAGCCTTCCCTTTCCCTTTCCCTTTCCCTTTCCTCGCCTTACTCGCTAAGGCTAGATTTTCCTCGTCATTTTGCTTCGATGAGAATCCATCTCTGGTGCTTCTTCTTATTTCCTCCTACATCAGATCTGACCAAACTCATTCCCAATCTCGTAGTTTTTCTCTTCCATTAACTGAGTCTTGGTATCTATGCCAGCTCTTAGGAAGACCAAGGAGTGCAAGACTCACCATGTCATCATTAGTGGTCGTAATCCCTACACTTCCAAGTTCATCCCTGCAGGTGGTGAGCTTGTTCAGATATGTAGAGATCGTGTCACCCTTTTCACACTTGATCTTACAAAGCTTGTCTTTCAGCGCCAACTTCCTTTGATCATTTCTATTTTGATATAAATCTTTCAATGTTTTCCACATCGAAAACAATGTCTCCTTCCCATGGAGGCTCGAGACAATGTGGTCTCGAACTCCCTCCAAGAGGATTCTCCTTGCTCTAGCCACACATTTCTTCCATTCCACCAGTTGAGTAGCATCAGTCGGCTTTTACCCCTAATACTACCTCCATGCGATCCTTCCAAGGTATATAATTCGAGTTGCCATCAAGGGCATACTCGAGTCTTAAACTGTTGAACGCCATTGGTGAAATTGAGATGTGATAAGAACTCAATTTCTATATTCATAAACAACAAACTTCGAACTTCAAACTTCTTGTATAATATTCTTCACCTTGATAACCTTTGCTCTGATACCATATAGAAATTCCTACTGTAGATCAACAAATTATGCAATATACTAAAACACAATACAAGATCCACTTCTACAACACTTTGCGGAAGCTTAATCGAATTGAGGAAGATCATGAGAACACATATAACTGAGAATGAGAAATCAATCACACATAACATAGAAGAAATAACTCGGGGAATGCCTCAGCCTAAAACTCCAATCTCTGTATTATCATACAAGTGGAAATCTTGTTCAAGTTACAAAAAGAATCAGCTCTCAAGCTATCCTTTTCTCTCTGCAATCAAACAATACACCTCACAGACTGAACTAACATAGTATATGTCCTCCTCAAGCCCTCCAAGCCTCCTATTTCCTTGTACAGTTTTTCTTGGGGTCTAGTGAAGCCACATGTGTGAATTGGCCTCATCACATTCACAAAACCTGAAGAAGTAACTGTGCAATCCTCAAGGAAAGAATTCCTTCTGCATGCAAGGAATATTCACTATGGAATATTCTAGCAACTGATAGTACACTGCCCCTCCATCTGATCTCAACTGGGTCTCTGTCTAAACTGGCATGCATGAGTTATTTATGAGAGAATATTCAGTTATCTGAAGTGCAACAATTACATGCATGCAAGCATTAACTTACTGAACTTACATTAATTCAACAAACTGTTTGAATTAATCTAACTGGACTTGACTCAGTTAACTGAGCCGACTAATTACAACTCAATATTACAACTCATCCTTATCTCTTTAACTGATGGATAAATTCCTCAATTAATGGAGAAACTTTTGCATGTCCCCACATAGACTTCATGTTTGATTTTCCTTAACTAATTAACTCAAGATGAATTAACTAATTATTTTACAAATAGTTGCTAAGATCAAATTCGAATTTTACTTCACTATTTTAGTTTAGGGACTGACTAAAATAGGAAGGTATCCCGAAATGCTATTTATAGAATATTTTTTTTTTAGCACTTCCATTTTTTATTCCTTGTTGTTATGTTCAACACTGGCTAAACTGCTATTTATAGCAGTGCTAATTTTAGCATTTCTATTTTAGCTTTTCTTGTTGATATTTCCAACACTCCCTCTCAACAAGAAAGGGATTATCAGTAACGCTAATCCTGTCTCTATGGAACTCGAACTTGCATTTTGACAATGCCTTAGTCAAAATATCTGCATCATGTTCCTCGGTCGAAACATACAACAACAACATGATCCTCTTGACGACACAGTCTCGAAGATGGTGATACTGAATATCAATGTGCTTGGACCTGTCATTAAAAACTAGATTCTCAAAGAGATTGATACAACTCTGGTTATCGCAGTAGATCACTGTAGGATTCATCCTCTGAACAAACAATCCCACTAGAATCTTCCACATCCAAATGGCCTCACATGCAACCTAACTAGCAGCCATGTATTCAGCCTCTGCTGAGCTAAGTGCAACTGATCTCTATTTCCTGTTGTACCAGGAAACTATAATTGAACCAAGGTTGAAGATTCCTCCAGAAGTGCTCTTCAGGTCTAATGGACTCCCTACCCAATCTGCATTCGTGAAGCCCTGAAGCTTCACTCCCTCTGTCCGTCTGTACCACAATTTGAACTGAGATGTGCCTCTAAGGTATCTCAGAACATGCTTCGCTGCCTTCCAAAACAGCTTAGTAGGTCGAACCATAGCTTGACTCAGCTAGTTCACCGCAAAGCATAAGTCGGGTCATGTGTTCACTAGATACATAAGTGAACCCGCTAGCTTCCGATAAAAAGTAGCAGCTACTACCTCACCTGAAGTAGCATCCTCCTTCGTCTAGTTCCTAGCTAGAGGAGTCTGCATGGGCTTGCACTTCTCCATTTGAAATCGCCTGAGTATCTCATTGGCATACTTGCCTTGAGACACAAATACTTCACCATCTTTCTGCCACACCTCCATGCCTAGAAAGTAGTGCATAAGGCCCATGTCTTTCATCTCGAACTCTCTTGCAAGGTCCTCCTTGGAAGACTGTATCAGCTAATCATCACCTGTCAAAATCAGATCATCAACATAAAGAACAATGATCAATGGTTTACCTTCTACCATGATGTGGTAAAGGTTCGCATCTGCTTCACTCTTGGTGAAGCCAAAACCGATGAAATAGTTGTCGATCTTGGTGTACCAAGCATGTGGTGCTTGCTTCAACCCATACAAAGCCCTCTTGAGTCGGCATAAATTCGACTCACGATTGAAGGTCTCAAAACCCTCAAGCTACTCAATGTACACCTCCTCCTCAATCTTCCCATTGAGGAATGTTGTCTTCACATCCATCTGGTGGATCTTCCACCCCATCTGAGCCGATAGTGCCAATATCGATATAATCAATGAGTACCTTACTATGGGAGCAAAAGTCTCATCGTAATCGATCCCCTCAACCTGTGAGAAACCCCGGGCAACAAACCTTGCCTTATGTTTCTCAACACTGCCATAAACTGCCTGCTTTACCTTGTAAAGCCATCTAGAACTCAACACTGACCTACCCTGAGGCCTTGGGACAACATCCCACACACTGTTTCAAATGATAGAGTCGTACTCCTCTACCATTGCATCAACCCAGACTTTTTTCTGCAATGCATCCTCAAATGAAGAAGGTTTGGTATCTACACACTCCCCAACCAGGGCCATGTACCCAGTGTACCGCTCAGGTGGCCTCCTCTGTCTGCGTTGAGAAGATGGTTGTCCCACATTCTCCCGTGCATCCAGCATCAACCTGTTAGCTTCCCTTGAGCGTTTCCGCCCATCTCTGGAAGTAGTAGCATGATTGGATGTCTCCACTCCTGGATCCTCTGCATGTGGCTGCTCCGCATCAATCTGAGGCTCCTCCTCCTTAGGAACTGAAGGTTCCTCCTCTGTATGCAACTTGAGCTCCCTCTCAAGTGACACTTGCATGGCTTTCTTCTCGTCGAACTTCAGATCCCTGCGTACCACAGTCCTCTGAGTGGAAGGCATGTACACCTGATAGTTGTGGGGTGTATCCATCTACCCCGCAAGTATTGCCAACTCAGCTGTTGGGTCTAGCTTCTTCCTAGCATCTTTGGTCACATGATAGTAAACTGGTGATCAAAATATTCAGAAGTGACTTACATCAGGTCGCTTCCCAGAATAGGCCTCCATAGGTGTCTTCATTCCCATTATACGGTGTGGGCTTCTGTTCTGCAAGCATACTGTTGTATTGCATGCCTCAGCCCACAAATGCAGTGGTAGGCTTTGGTCATGCAACATCGCTCGAGCTGCTCCCACAATCGATATGTTCTTCCTTTTAGTCACCCCATTCTACTGTGGGTTATGGGGTGCCGTCAAATCCCATTTAATACCTTCTGCAGCACATAAGTCTTTAAATTGTTGGGAGAAATACTCTCCACCATTGTCACTATGCAAGGCTTTTATTTTCTTTCCAGATTCTTTCTCTGCCAAGGCTTTAAACTCACAAAACCTCTAGAAGGTCTGAACCTTCGTTTGCATAAAGTAAATCCATCATCTACTAGAAAAATCATCAATAAAAATAACATAGTACCTTTGTTTAGCAGTGGAGGCTGTAGAGAAAGGTCCATAAACATCTGAGTGAACTCGCTCCAGGATTGCTCCAGCTCTACTGTCTCGATCCGGAAAGGAAGATTTTGCATACTTACCCAAGGTACAACCTTTGCATGTAGTTGTCTTCTCAAGTTTTCCCTTGGGTAATCCAGTAGAAATTGGCTGCATGATCTTCAGGGCTCCATGGTGCAAGTGGCCCAGTCTTCTACGCCATAGCTCGCCAGCATCTTAGCTCTGCAACATCTCAACTTTGGAACTCAAAGCAGCATAGTCTTCTACCTCCAGCTTGTAGAGATTCTTAACTCGAATCCTTATTCGCTTTGTCTATCCAGTACCGATATGCCTCAAGAATACCTTTCCTTTACTAAAGACTACATCATAGCCTTTATCTTCTAGCATAGCCACAGAAACAAGATTCTTCCTCAAACCTGGTACATACTTTACATCAATCAGGGTGAGGGGAGCTCCATCCTCTCTCTGAAACACAACTGTACCTTCACCTAAAACACGGTACTTTCCATCATCGCCCATCTCGATCTGCATCTAGAGATCCTTCTCGTCCAAGGTACGGAAAAGATTCTTGTCACCTGACATGTGGAATGAAGCTCCACTATCCAGGTACCACACACACCCCACCATGGATGAATCCATGCATGTGATAAGTGATAAATCCAACTCATATTGTGAGGCCAGTGCCTCACCATCAGATCCCTTCGAGGAACCCTTCTTGGATTTCTTCTGTTGACAATTCATAGCATAATGGCCCACTTCATGACAATGAAAGAATCACACTTTCGATTTGTCAATCTTCTTCCCACCATGGGAAGAACCGGATTTGGAATGGGACGCCTTCCCTTTCCCTTTCCCTTTCCCTTTCCATTTCCTTACTGTTGGGCCATGAATATGACCACTTTGTAACACTTATTTCATCCATTTTTACTCTTCTCTATTATATCATCTATTATAATTTATCATTTAAATCCATTTTATAAATGATTTATGCTCTTATGGATGAATATTATTTATTCTCCTTTATTTCTAATAAATTGATGATTATGCATGATTTTATCAATGATAGTTTTAATAAATCAGTTGTAACATTATTCACCATTTTTAGCCTCCAAGATAATTTCCAGATTGAAGACTTGATCATTAAAAGTGCCAACTCAGAAATTCGCTGGAATAAGAAGTGACGGTTTTGCAGTTGAGATTCTGAGCAAATGAAGCAGAATTTGGAAAATCTGGAACATGGGTTTTGTCCAGAACGGACCCAATTAACTTTAGTACAGAACGGTTTGCCCAAATTCGGCTTGTACTGAGAGAAACGCAGAGTTATTTGAGCACGATTTTCTCAAATTTGTTGTTGCGGCCGTCCTCCAAATCTCAGCTGCAAAGCCAAATTCGTCTTGCTCTTGTTGAAAGCTGGATGGAAATATATCTTCTTGTTTATCAATTGGTTGGAAACAATCTAATTTTATAATAGAAATCATGTTGTACTTATCTTGATTGTAACTGCTCTCTGATCTCTCTTTATTTAAATCAGAACAGAGATCAGAGAAGGGGGTGATTTCGGGGTGATTTCAGAGGGATTCGAATAATGGAATTGAGGATGAATTAGAGCTTCAGAATTGAGGATGGCAGAGAGAATGGATAATGGCTGATAGATTGAGAGATTTCTTGTTGTAATCCATTGTAACTCTGCTCTGATATTTTAATATAAATCTAGTTTCCATTTCATCCTTGATCCTGAAGTAACCCAGCAGCATCCGCTGGCGGCTAAGGGCCCAGCCTCTGGTGGAGTACGCTGCTGCTATATTATATCTTTATGCTTCATGTGTGGTTTGATTTCTTTCTTTTACTCTGTTCAGTAATCTGACGCACTTTACTGTTTTACATATCAGCGCTATTAGATATACTTGATTGGATACTATCGTTATCTGCAACAGGAATGCTATGTTATCATTTTAACTTTGTATCGCATTGCTGTTCCTTTTGATAATTGATATAACATTGTTGTTCCTTACATATTGTCATTCGATTAAAGATTAACTGCGTTGTATGTTCCTAAATCGGTACAACTGTATGATGTATTCTTAAATTGTGACTGTTGTTTATTCGGGATTGTTGTTCCGTTACAATTGCTGTTACTTTATAACTGTGATTCATGCATATTGTATCGAAGCTCGGATTACTGTCCCTTTTAATGATAAGTGTGTTGCGTGCTTGATTTGGATTGTTGTACATTCATATTTAGTTGTTGTTCCATTTCTGAATTGTTGTTTCATTTCAATTGCTGGTCTATTTCAAGATTGTTGATTTGTTGTTTCATTTACTTGCCATTTCTTAAGGACAGACTCAGGTTGTAGTGAGTGTCAGCTTCTGCTATTTGGCTCCCAGACCTCTGATCTATTCCCATCAGTTATGAAAGGGATAGGTTATTGCCACCAAACCCTTGGCTGATGTGCTGTTCTATTTCATTGTTATTTCCTTTACTTGTCATTTCATTTACATTCATCAAGGACGATCTTAGGCTGTAGTGAGCCCCAGCATCTGCTACCTAGCTCCCAGACCTCGGATTTGTTCTCATCAGTTATGAAAAGGATGGGTTATTGCTACCGAACCTTCGACTGATGCAATGCTTGGTGTGATTTAGCCTTTTGAAGTAGTTAAGTTGCATACATGCACCCATTTACTTTGTTGTTCATTTCTATTTATTAATTGCACTAGTTTGTTTTTAAAGAGTTTTTCTAGTTTACTTTCAATGGCAGCTTTAGTTCAAGTTCGATTTCCTTTTGATTGCTTTAAAGCAGGACTGTCAACTGTAGAGAACATTGGTTATTGCTTCCTCGTTCCCAGATTGATTGTCTTGTTCCGGTTTGATTTCAATTGCATCAATCTCTAGAGGAATGAGTTATTGCTACTGTATCCTCAATTGATGTTTGCTGAGTGAATAGTTGGATTTCAGAGCATTTGAGTTTATGTTATTGTTAGATTTCTTTTTCAAGCATTCATTTACTTTTGTAGCTTTTAAGCACTATACTACAAAACATTACTCTTGAGTAAATAGCCGCCTCAGACTGAGTACACTCTTGAAATAAAAAGTCGTCCCTGGGTTGATAATTAATGTGAAGGTAATTAGGAGTTTAAAAGACACCTTTTTATCGCTCCACAATTTGTCCCCGTTTTTTCTGTTCCTTTGGAAAAGGAATGGCACTTTTCATTTTTGTTGTTCCTTTTCCAAAGGAACGGCACTTGCGTTTTTGCTGTTCCTTTTCCAAAGGAACGACACTTTTCATTTTTGCTGTTCCTTTTCCAAAGGAACGACACTTGCGTTTTTGCTGTTCCTTTTCCAAAGGAACGGCACTTTTCATTTTTGTTGTTCCTTTTCCAAAGGAACGGCACTTGTGTTTTTGCTGTTCCTTTTCCAAAGGAACGACACTTTTCATTTTTGTTGTTCCTTTTCCAAAGGAACGACACTTGTGTTTTTGCTGTTCCTTTTCCAAAGGAACGGCACTTTTCATTTTTGTTGTTCCTTTTCCAAAGGAACGGCACTTGCGTTTTTCTGTTCCTTTTCTAAAGGAACAACACTTTTAGTTTTTGCTCTTCCTTTTTCCAAAGGAACGACATTTCCATTTTCACACTTTTTGGTGTGTATTTTTGCTTTTTTTTTGTGTGCATTTCCTTTGTTGTTCCCTACAAGGAATAACACTTTTTTGAGTGTTTTTGCTGTTCATTCAAAAGAGTAACACTTTGGGATTACTCCTAGTTCATCTCAACCACATTTTACTGATTCCCTTTCATGGCATGAAGTACACTACTTTTATAAGGACAAGAATTATGGATTCTATTGAAGCGATTTAATATCATTCACGTTATGATCTTTAACAGGACAACTCCTTGATGATAGCTTAGTTTCAAAAGGGACACAATTATTTATATACTACTTTACTGCATTGTTTTCTGTTGAACATGATATTGATTGATCATCTTAATACCATGCTAGTTCCACCCTTCCTGGTTATAATCTTCTTTGTCTCTAATAAATGAGATTATGGGTATATTTTTCTATTGACATGTTCAACTTCTTCCACCATCTCTACTCTTAAGAAGTACTGAGCCTCCCTCTTTTTATCATAAAAATGTGTAATAACAACAAAATTTTGTTTGCAGATGGAGGATAGGGGGTCTCATTACGAGCCAGCCTACCATGTTCATAAGGTTGTAACAAAGTGACATTCCCATTATGGCCACCACACCAGGGTTATGATCCATTGGATAGCCAAATTATCCTTGGAATAGGAGGTCTCATCACGAGCCAGCCTAATCACTTTTGCTACATCCCAGTGAATGGCAGTGTGATTATCTGGTTACCATGCCAGCACACTGATCTCTTCTGTAGAACAGCACTGTAATGCTCTATTTATAAATTGAGGATCCTGGCTCATATGGGTTAAAAAGCAACCCTGCCGAGGCTATGGACGCCTGCTGGCAGCAGAGGCTCTGCTTATGGTATTGAAGTTATATCTTATCGTCAATTATTATAATAATACCATTTTCTTATTTATTTTTTTATCAGAGAAGTTATTTCCTTAACTTTTTCCCTGTTTTGAACCTTTATGCATGAGAAATTGTTTTATGACCAATCACATCATTTTCAGCTAGAATACCGTCAACAAAGCATCTTTTTAGCATATTGTTGTCCTTTTTCGTTTTGCATAAACTATCATCAATCCAAAGCGTCCTATCTCTTATTCATAACTATCTTTACACACTTTGCTCTCAATATAACCATAACTTTCACCGTCCTATCATTGATAAGTGTACTCTGCTTCACTTACTGATATATTGTTCATTCCATTGCCTTGCCGTCAGCACCACCCCTTTCATATGCTTTATGGCTATGGAACCCATTTTCCAATTGGAGGGGGGAATGTATGCATTATGGGATTGCATGCGATATGATTACTGCACTTTGCCATACCTTGTTGATTTGACAACATATTAGTATTGCATGTATACATAAGTTTTTCTAATTGAAATTTTGCATGCATCTTATCTGTTGCTATTCAAAGCTAACACTATGGATTCAAGAACATTGTATGCAAAATAGTGCTTTGTTTACAGGAGAACAACAAGTATGGGCAGAATTCTATTCGTAGCATGACCACACTATTGCACTTAACAGAAGAGGCTCGCGAACGTGAACAATTCTTCAGACATGATATGCTTACCTGGATTCCACCTTTTGCATCACTTTCTGCACCAACTCAGCTTCAACAACTGCCAATCCATATATGTCATTTCACATTTTTCTTTTTGTAGGTAAAACTCAAGGTAAAATAGCATAATTTTCTAATTTATTACGAATTTAGGAGAATTTAATGAAAATCCATTTTGAGCATTATTTATCATCCTTCATTTCACATCTTTACCACTTCCCCTTTTTCAGCAGCATATCATTTTCGAGTGTGGGGGAGTGTTCCTTCATTTCTTTCTTATGACCACGTCATTCATATTCTTTATCATCCATTGCTATTCTTATTCATTCTCAACACCTCCCTTATTCCATGTTGTTTTACACCAAGCATAGAATTCAACAGATAGTAGCAACCACCTCTATTTGTTTTCTAGCATCGCATGAGGGCATGCTAATTTTCAAAGAGGGGGAGGAATTGCTACGCATGATGGATGTTTTATATTTTCTTTCTCATTTAAGGCATACAATTTCAGTGTAGAAATTGATTTCCATAATATTTTTAAAACTATGAACTCAATTCTTGTGATCTCTAGGAAACACAGACATA
Organism: Pinus tabuliformis; assembly: GCA_031772625.1. Taxonomy (NCBI): domain Eukaryota; kingdom Viridiplantae; phylum Streptophyta; class Pinopsida; order Pinales; family Pinaceae; genus Pinus; species Pinus tabuliformis. The sequence goes on along the minus strand of CM062817.1, from coordinate 1,413,690,914 downwards.
CTATTAAAATCCACATACCTAGATAAATTCAAGATAAATTGGTTCATAAAATTTCGGAAATCATGCACTCTCACCTACAGCCATTTTGTTTATATCTCATGATCCGTGCATCAAAACAGTCCGATTTTTGGATCATAAAGGCATTCATATATTATAAATTTACTTGCCAAATTTCAACAAAAACTAGTTTGTAGTTTTTGAGAAAATGGTTAATGAAGTTTGCTGTTACTTATATCATATTTTGTTGCAACTTCATATATACATATAATTGAATGTCAATGTAAAAATTGTTATGCCTTCATCAAGATTACTAAAAGTGACTATTCATTAATTAAGGAAGAATTCATTTGTTCTATCCATTTCATGAGCTGAGATGAACATATTTTTTATCGCTTGGTTAACACATGGGTTTTTGTCTTTGGGTTGCATGAAGACATGCAATATATTCAGTTTTCGTTGCATGAGGACATGCAACATATCGAGTGTGGGGGTATGTTGGGTGATGAATACGACCACTTTGTAACACTTATTTCATCCATTTTTACTCTTCTCTATTATATCATCTATTATAATTTATCATTTAAATCCATTTTATAAATGATTTATGCTCTTATGGATGAATATTATTTATTCTCCTTTATTTCTAATAAATTGATGATTATGCATGATTTTATCAATGATAGTTTTAATAAATCAGTTGTAACATTATTCACCATTTTTAGCCTCCAAGATAATTTCCAGATTGAAGACTTGATCATTAAAAGTGCCAACTCAGAAATTCGCTAGAATAAGAAGTGACAGTTTTGCGGTTGAGATTCTGAGCAAATGAAGCAGAATCTGGAAAATCTGGAACATGGGTTTTGTCCAGAACGGACCCAATTAACTTTAATAAAGAACGGTTTGCCCAAATTCGGCTTGTACTGAGAGAAACGCAGAGTTATTTGAGCACGATTTTCTCAAATTTGTTGTTGCGGCCGTCCTCCAAATCTCAGCTGCAAAGCCAAATTCGTCTTGCTCTTGTTGAAAGCTGGATGGAAATATATCTTCTTGTTTATCAATTGGTTGGAAACAATCTAATTTTATAATAGAAATCATGTTGTACTTATCTTGATTGTAACTGCTCTCTGATCTCTCTTTATTTAAATCAGAACAGAGATCAGAGAAGGGGGTGATTTCGGGGTGATTTCAGAGGGATTCGAATAATGGAATTGAGGATGAATTAGAGCTTCAGAATTAAGGATGGCAGAGAGAATGGATAATGGCTGAGAGATTGAGAGATTTCTTGTTGTAATCCACTGTAACTCTGCTCTGATATTTTAATATAAATCTAGTTGCCATTTCATCCTTGATCCTGAAGTAACCCAGCAGCATCCGCTGGCGGCTAAGGGCCCAGCCTCTGGTGGAGTACGCTGCTGCTGTATTATATCTTTATGCTTCATGTATGGTTTGATTTCTTTCTTTTACTCTGTTCAGTAATCTGACGCACTTTACTGTTTTACATATCAGCGCTATTAGATATACTTGATTGGATACTATCGTTATCTGCAACAGGAATGCTATGTTATCATTTTAACTTTGTATCGCATTGCTGTTCCTTTTGATAATTGATATAACATTGTTGTTCCTTACAGATTGTCATTCGATTACAGATTAACTGCGCTGTATGTTCCTAAATCGGTACAACTGTATAATGTATTCTTAAATTGTGACTGTTGTTTATTCGGGATTGTTGTTCCGTTACAATTGCTGTTACTTTATAACTGTGATTCATGCATATTGTATCGAAGCTCGGATTACTGTCCCTTTTAATGATAAGTGTGTTGCGTGCTTGATTTAGATTGTTGTACATTCATATTTAGTTGCTGTTCCATTTCTAAATTGTTGTTTCATTTCAATTGCTGGTCTATTTCAAGATTGTTGATTTGTTGTTTCATTTACTTGCCATTTCTTAAGGACAGACTCAAGCTGTAGTGAGTGTCAACTTCTGCTATTTGGATCCCAGACCTCTGATCTGTTCCCATCAGTTATGAAAGGGATAGGTTATTGCCACCAAACCCTTGGCTGATGTGTTGTTCTATTTCATTGTTATTTCCTTTACTTGCCATTTCATTTACATTCATCAAGGATGATCTCAGGCTGTAGTGAGCCCCAACATCTGCTACCTAGCTCCCAGACCTCGGATTTATTCTCATCAGTTATGAAATGATGGGTTATTGCTACCAAACCTTCGAACATTCCCAATATGGTATTTTTTCTCTTCCATTAACCGAGTCTTGGTAGCTATGCTAGCTCTTAGGAAGACCAAGGTGTGCAAGACTCACCATGTTATCATTAGCGGTCGTGATCCCTACACTTCCAAGTTCATCCCTGCAGGTGGTGAGCTTGTTCAGATATGTAGAGATTGTGTCACCCTTTTCACACTTGATCTTACGAAGCTTGTCTTTCATCACCAGCTTCCTCTGATCGTTGTTGTTTTGATATAAATATTTCAATGTTTTCCACATTGAAAACAGTGTCTCCTTCCCATGGATGCTCGAGACAATGTGGTCTCGAACTCCCTCCATGAGGATTCTCCTTGCTCTAGCCACACATTTCTTCCATTCCACCAGTTGAGTAGCATCAGTCGGCTTGGGTACTTCTTGATCAATGATGTCCTTTACCGTTATCCTCTAATACTGCCTCCATGCGATCCTTCCAAGATATATAATTCAAGCTGCCATCAAGGGCATACTCGAGTCTTAAACGCTGAACGCCATTGGTGAAATTGAGATGTGATAAGAAATCGATTTCTATATTCAGAAACCACAAACTTCGAACTTTGAACTTCTTGTATAATGTTCTTCGCCTTGATAATCTTCGCTCTGATACCATGTAGAAATTCCCACTGTAGATCAATAGACTATGCAATATACTAAAACACAATACAAGATCTACTTCTACAACACTTTGCGTAAGCTTAATCAAATTGAGTAAGATCAAGAGAACACATATAACTGAGAAGGAGAAATCAATCACACATAACACAGAAGAAATAACCCGAGGAAATCCTCAGCCTAAAACCCCAATCTCTATATTATCATACATGTGGAAATCTTGTTCAAGTTACAAAAAGAATTAGCTCTCAAGCTATCCTTCTCTCTCTACAATCAAACAATACAACTCACGGACTGAATAGACATAGTATATGTCCTCCTCAAGCCCTCCAAGCCTCTTATTTCCTTTCACAATTTTTCTTTGGGTCCAGTGAATCCACATGTGTGAATTGGCCTCATCACACTCACAAAACTTGAAGAAGTAACTGCACAATCCTCAAGGAAAGAATTGCTTCTGCACGCAATGAATATTCACAATGGAATATTCTAGCAACTGATAGTACACTACCCCTCCATCTGATCTCAACTGGGTCTCTGTCTGAACTAACACGCATGAGTTATTTATGATATAATATTCAGTTATCTGAAGTGCAGTAGTTACATGCATGCAAGCATTAACTAACTGAACTTACATTAATTCAACAAATTGTTTGAATTAATCTAACTAGACTTGACTCAGTTAACCGAGCCAACTAATTACAACTCATCCTTATCTCTTTATCTGATGGATAAATTCCTCAATTAATGGAGAAACTGTTGCATGTCTCCACATAGACTTCATGTTTGATTTTCCTTAACTAATTAACTCAAGATGAATTAATTAATTATTTTACAAACAACTGCTAAGATCAAATTCGAATTTTACTTCACTATTTTAGTTTAGGGACTGACTAAAATCAGAAGGTATCCCAAAATGCTATTTATAGAATGTTATTTTTAGCACTTCCATTTTTCATTCCTTGTTGCTATGTTCAACACTCGCTGAATTGTTATTTATAGCAGTGCTATTTTTAGCATTTCTATTTTTAACATTTCTTGTTGCTATTTTCAACAAGTCGCTCCAGTCGGCACGAGGAGTAGTGCTAATCTCTGCACATCAGCGCAGGGGAGACAAATGCCATTAGTGCTGGTCTTGTAAACTAGGAAAAACAGAAGTTTCAGGGAAAATGGTGCAAAAGGGAAATGATCTGCTCATGAAGAGGGACATAATGGGAGTTTCTCCATGAAGGAAAAGCATGTGGGGTTCACTGTAGAGGTCCTCCAGGATCAAGGAACGGGGAGTACAGGGACAATGACAAAATGTTGTGTAACAATTGGGAGTGAGAATTTTTAGTTGATGAATTTGGAAATTTTGTTGGGTCAATATCTTTTTTTATTCCATTTTTTAATTTCATAAATATATCATTATATTTTTTTATGAAGAGAGTTATATTCCTTCTTCAGTTACCTTGTTATAGGTAGGTTAATACTCATTCCCTTATATGTGACTTTTGTAATAGAAGCATGATATTTTAGGTTCTTATGCCATATATTGTGGTTATGATGTCAAGATTCAATAAGTGGAACCTATTTAGCATAATCTAGGAGATGAAATAGGTTGAATAAGCTTAATGCTCACACATGGCATTATGATGGAGTTTATTTCCAGTCTTACTTAGAACTCACGTATAATTATGAAAAGAGAATATGCTATCTTCTTTTAAAATTGAGGAGAAATGTGTTTTGGAATTGGTTTTAAGGAGACATTATCCCTAACTTCTTATGTTATATTCTTATATTGAAATAGATGAAGGAACATGATTACATAATAACTAAGTTAGTCATATTATGAAAAAAAAATGAGTATTAGTGTTCAATGTGACCTCTACTTCTCTATATTATTGATGGTTGGTAAGGTGGGACCTTACATATGGTATCAGAGCTAGCTACAACACTAGGGCCTAATGGGCCAACATGCTTGTTGGTAGGCTGATGATGTATGAATGTTGATTTTTCATATATGTTGAATTGTTTTGTATGTTGGTATGGAAGCATATTGGTTGCATAAGGGATATTATTATTACGTGATTTAGAAACTCATGAAAGAAAAATAACTCTTTCTTATATTTCTTTATATTTTTGTTGAGACAATTTATTATAAATATGATAAAGGACTTATAGACATGTTGGGAAAGGATGCGTTGGAGAAGTTGGGGTTAAACCCAAGCATGTGAATGGCTTGATTTTCAAAGAGTGAGTGAGATATGTGGAGTGCATTCATGGTTGTATATATGTTTAATTCATCATTATCAATGCGATATGGGCTTAGTAGCCATCGTTACTAGCTGAGATTGTATCTACCAAGAAAAATATTGGCTTAAGCTGGAGTATAGTTTGATGACTTCGGTGTGTATGCTTTGGGGATGTGTAATAAGTGTAAGGCTAAGATTCAATTAATGTGATGATTGAGTTCATCATGTTAACTATGGCTCTTTTATTATGTATACTAATGGAAAACAAAAGTTACCTTGAAGGATGTTACTTTTAACTATGAATGTAGATTCATGAGTAATATATGTGAATTAAATTGATATGTTAAATATGTTTTGGAAATATTCTTAGCGAATAAGAGTGGAATTCTTATGATTTCTTTGACATTATTTTGTGTAGTTGATAATTTATGTATTTTGGGTTGACATTTTTCATCAAATAACTTGAAATTACTCAAATACTAGGTTGTGGTATGACCTCCCTAATAAACAAGAGACTTAAATGACTTGTGTGTGAATGGTTGTGGAAGCCATTTTAAGGAAAACTTGAAGGTTATGTTTTCATTAAGTTATGTATGGGTGTGGAATCCATACTAACACATATCTATGAGCTAAGTAATTATTTTGGTTAGAATGAAAAAATTATTTTGATGTAATCTCATAGACATAATTAAGGAGGATTAGTCATTTGTAATTAAAGTTAAATGGATAGATCTCTATAACATGACTTTTCTTAGATTTAAATCTATTATTTTATTTTATTAAAAATGGTGAAACTAATATTGGTATGGTCATGTACACCGTTAGGTGGTTTAATGTTTTGAATAGTTTATTTTGATATATATATATATAGTCAATTGTGAACTAGGTATGTATCCTCCAATATTGTAATTCTTTCGCATGTGCTTGATTTAGGTAGAATTAAATTGATTTTCAAATTCTTGAACATGTAGAAAAATATTATTGTGATAAGTTGATGAAATATATTTTCTCTTGGCTTAAGACAAATAATGTATAGCATATTTAAAGAAGATTTCATATTGTTGTGTCTAGGAAAGCCATAATAGTCTCCTTAATCAATTATATACTAGTCGAATTGTAATTAACTAAATTAATTTGATGAATTATGAGGATTGGACTCATAAACTACTCTAAATTATTGTTAGTTAGGCGATCGAGTCAAAATCCATATTGTTTATGAACATGATGAATTACTTTCTTGACATTCTATTAACTTGTAAATTGTTAAGAGAATAACATATTTAGAGATAAATATTTTTTGTGGTGGGAATTTTGTTAAACGTGAACTTGTAGGATAAGGTATGTGATTAATGAAAAGCTTATTTTAGTTCTTGTTATGTGCTAGTGATATCTTTTGAGGGACAAATAGAAGGAGAGTGAGATCACATTTTCATGAATTGGAATTGTTGCATGATTTACAAAACCTAAGATGATTGTATTGTATGTGGAGTGGAAGAGATTGTTGGATTGAGTAATTTGTGCTTGAATGTATAGTTGTATAAGTAGTTATTAGTCCTACAAAAGGTCATAATATTTTGGGTGGGTGGTAATTCTCCTTAGAAAAAATAATGACTTAGCTTTAGGCTGGAAATGCTCTTGTGATAGTCTAAATCTTATTTAAAATCAACAAGATTCTTCAAAGTTTGAGAAACGTATGGTCTTTGTAGCTTGTTTTATTTTGTGTATTTATTAACAGTAAGGAATAATACTTTAAACCAAATGAATTAATTGATTATTGAATAGAAATCATAAGTATTTTTATAGTTGGAAAATAGGTTGACTTGCAGTTATCAAGATAGATTCAATAATATAGATATCATATTTGCATAATTATGAGAGTTATTCTTGATTACAAGCTTGCAAAAAGATATGTTTAATTTGTTTTTGGAATGAAGATCTTCTAACTGAGTCATTCATAAATGATTCTCAGGTAAGAGAAGTGATTAATATTATGGGAATTCAAGGAATGGTCTATAATACAAAAATGGGTCAATGAGGATCGTATGGAACCTTAGCTTATTAGTTAAAAAAAAAAAACAATTTTCTTGAACCTCAAATTGTGATTTTTCCTAAAGAGTAAACATTTAATAAAAGTTGTAGGTAGATCCTAAATATTTTGATTATAGGTATGTCTTATGGAATGAAAAGGAGAAAATTGGATTGTGAGGACATAAATAAAGTGAGATGTAAGAGTGGGATATATATATATGACATCTTGTTTTGTTGCATAGTTTCATTGGCAATTGCATGTGGATGAGTAGATGCTTCTTGTGTGCGAACTTGATTGAGAGATGGGATGGACCATCATTATTGTTTATACAACTAATGTGGGAGTTGTTTGAGTTGAAAAGTTCAATTTTTCTATAGAAACCTAAGAGAATAACACATGAAAGATTATTGAATTTTTAATACATTAGATAGGGAAAAGACAATCATGTGCAATGTGAGATCATTGTCATTATATGAATATATGTTTTATATGTTATATAATTTATAAATAATATTATCTAGATATAATATGCTTGATTAGATGATTGTTTTGATATATTATGTATTGTGGTGTATGTCAAAATCTATCTAGTATGACATGACTATACATGGTACTTGATTAATAATGGAGTGTTTATCTTCATAGACTACCTAATTAGATTTTGGATATATATATATATATATATATATATATATATATATATATATATATATATATATATATATATATATGTATGTATATATATATAGAGAGAGAGAGAGAGAGAGATCCAACAACTATGAAAACTTCAGGCCAAGTTTAATCCAAGAGGGGGAGTATGTAGTGTCCCACCTTGGCAAGGTTAGTTTTGTGACACTTGGAGAGGGTGATTTTTATGCAATGATACAATATTATGCATTTCAGACTCATGTATATGCTTCTATGCTCTAGACTTGGTTTGGGGCACCTGGTTGTTGTGTTCTTAGGATACTATATATGGTTGTGTGTATAGGACTAATTTTGATTAAGTACATATTATCAATATTTTCTCTTTTGGTGTCCTAATTTTGACATAGGTGTATGACATGGATGGTGATCCAGGATTGAGACACATAGATCCATGAATGATCATAGTTATGTGGAACATATGGTTAATTATGATATATGGATGATACATGATTTGTATGATTATATATGCTTAATCATGTACTGAGCAGGATGTGGCAGGGGACTTGGTCATTTTCCAACATGGGTGCCCAAATTATAAATGATTGTGGAATTCATGAAAAATTATTGGTCTTGGAACAAGGCATTACTAACAAACCATCAGATGGGTATAATCTCACAATCCATACCTTAAGGTGAATCGCGGAGTTTCAAAGCAGAGAGGGTGAAAAGCCATGGAAATTAGGGTGTGGAGTCGTAAATCCATGAAATATAAAGACACTGAGTATTATATATATAATAAAATGATTATTACATGGAGTCTTAAATATTTAAAAGATCAAAGTGTGGAATGTTGGATCCTTGGAGTAGATCACGTCATGGATTCCTTAATATACTAAGGCATGGAGATTCATGCAATAGGGATGTGAAATCCCTATTCTACAGAAGAAAAATACCACTCATGGGAAGACCAGGGATGAATTTCCTTAATAAAATATCATTTCTGACAATTTTGCAGTGACTTTCTAAAATTAGAAAGTCATGTCTAGCATCTCAAGTATGAATTTCCCAAAATAGTAAATCACCTTGCATAAATTGATAATCGATTATAGTTGAAGAAAAATTACTTAAGTCATCACTAATCAACCCTAAAAATTCAGTCTTGATTTAATCATCAATACCATTAGTGCTATCCTCTATGAGACTATGATATTATTAAAAGGAATTACAAGTCACCTTCATCATCTTAATCACTTCACACCTCTCTCCTTGATGACTTGCATGGCTCTACATAACTCTCTCCCTTAATGATATGTTTCACCCTCTCTTACGCACTCATCAAAGACATGATGTATTCCTCTTACTCTCATCAAAATAATGTCATAAAGCATTCCTCTTACACTCACTTTAATGCATATGTTACACTCTCCTTAACTAAGGCATGCATACCTCTCCTTAATGGCATGTGTTACACTGTAAATGGAATATGTTACCTTTCCTCAAGGCATGCATATTATCCTCCTTTATGACAAGAATTTTTTGTTCCTCTTATATATGTGTCTCATGTCTTCTCACCAGTTGGAGAGAGAGGTGCATGGTGATACCAAGAGTTTGGGATATTTGAAGAAGATTGTGAGAGGGAGATATTTTGAGAGTAGCCAAATGCTAATCTAAATTACTAAGTAGCTCTACCCAATGGAGTTGAACATGAGTGGTATTGAGAGGAAGTGAAACTTATCTTCCTCAGCTTGCCTTGTATATCTCTCTACTGCTATATTTTGGTATTGTTTGTGAGCTTATACAACTCAGGGGTTCTAGGGGGGGAAGTTCTCCCTAGATATGGTTGGGTGGAAAATTGGATAGTTCAAATAAGTTGGTTAAGGAATCAAATATGGATCATATTGTCATCGATTGGAGTTGCATATCTCATCAGGTATAAATTTAATTGTCCTAAACTTTTAGTATAGGATTAAAAAAAAGGTGGAAAATTAAATTGTTGTAAGCATCTAATTTTGGTTTAAGCTATTTTTACTAAAATATTATTGGCTAATTAAAAATGAAAACTAAGAGTTGTATATATGTATGGATGTTTAGATCTCAAGTTAGAATTATTATCGGTGTAGTTTATTATACTAACCTTGGTATTGTAGCAAATTGAAGAAGAAATGCCAAATATTACTAGAATTCATTACAATGAAGAATTACAAAGGAGGTTGGGTAAGAGTTTCATGACTTATGGTTTTGTCTTGTTTTAATTGAAATAGATAATTAGGTGAAGTTTAGAAAGGTTTTTAGTGTATGTTTGCAAAGTGTTTGAAAAAATCCCTGAATGTGTAATGCTATCATTATATATATATCTATATATATATATATATATATATATATATATATATATATATATATATATATATATATATATATATATATATATATATATATATATATATATATATATATATATATATATATATATTATATTATATATATATTATATATATATTATATTATTTATTTATTTATTTATTTATTTATGCATGAATAAGTGCTGACTTGTAGCCTACAAAAGAAGAAATAAAATGGACATGTACCCAAAATATACTTGGAGGAATTATAAGATCAACCCTTAAAAGAAAATGCAAAAACAATGGAAGCCAAAGTATGGTTTGGAAGATCAAAGGCTTGAGGTAAGTTGAGGTAATTTTTAGTCATTTCATAGAATATGTTTCATATTCTTATTAATAATTCAATGTGATTGTGATTCGATTTTTGGTGAAGTTTTGTTACTTTACACAACTACGAACTATTTGATAGAAATTTTGAATGGTTGTACCATTCAAGGTTTCTATGTGTTTTCCAAATTTTAGCATTGGTTGTAATAAGTTTGAAACTATGTTAAGAGAAGTACCTTTGTAGGTTGTAAAAGGTTTGATTAGATACATGTATCAAGAATTCATATAGTGAACTTAGAAATTTGTAAATTCAATGAAAAATGCATAGTAGCATAATTTTGGTTTGTCTTTCTTCATGTCGAGTTGTAGATGAAAGTTTGCATTCTATGTGTTTGACAAAAGTGGTAAATAAAATCTAAAATTCTGTTGTTTTAATGAATTGCATCTCTGGGATTTTTGGATACGATTCAGCTCAATATCAGGGGGTATTCGTACCATATCACCATGTAACCCCCGATTTGATTCCAACAAAATTGATTTTCAAAACTTGATTTGTACATTTGAGTGATTTTGCAAATTGTTGTCGCCAACTGTATTTCTCTGTTGTCGAGTTTTTTTGGTGAAAGTCCCTCTTTAATATGCCAACATTTGAAGTTAAATTTATGAATTTTATGAGTTAAATAAGTTGAGGAAAATTCTTAGCTAATTTTTGTTAGAATTTTCCTTGAGAGATTATGACTGCCAAATGTTTGACAAAATGCCTCAATGGCCATAGATTGCATGCTTGTAAATTGTTTCTAAAAAATCCTCAATGGTTGTAGATTCTATGCACATAAATTGTTAACGAATGTAGCTTTTATGTATTAGAAATTTATGAATAGATTATTCAATGGATGTAGTTTATTGTGTCTACAAATTTTTGTATAAATGTGAAAATGAAGTGTAAATCGAGAATATTTGAGTAGGACAGTTGTTACTTTTATCATCTAAATCCATCATGTAAAAAGGGGTTCTTGGAAACAATTTTACAGTAACCAATTCAGTAGGATTTAATTTCTTGTGCAAGTGAGCATAATAAGTTGTCTAAGTTGCATGTATTTAGGGGGGATACCTTTTGCTTCTATGAATGTAGAAATCAACTATTTATTCTGAATTTTGGTGGGTCCATTGTTTTAATTGGAACTTTTGAAGAATAATATGCTTCTGAATTTGTAACAGTGGTTTCTCTTGCTGTAACATTCATTATACGAGTCTCATAATTGAAGCAATGTCATTTTGTAAATAATTGTTTTGCCTTAATAATTGGGAATGTAAATTTTTAGTTGATGAACTTAGAAATGTTGTTGGGTCAATCTATTTTAGTTTCTTCTGTTTTCCATTTCATACACATATCATTAGATTTTTTGATGAAGAGAGGCATATTCCTTCTTCAGATACCTTGTTACAAGTAGGTTAATATTCATACCCGTATATGTGATTTTTGTAATAGAAGCATGGTATTTTAGGTTCTTGTGGCATACTATTTTGGTTATGATGTCAAGATTCAATAGGTGGAACCTATGTAGCATAATCTAGGAGATGAAATAGGTTGAATAAGATTAATTCTCACATATGGAATTATGGTGGACTTTATTTCCAATCTTACTTAGAACGCATGTATAAGTATGAAAAGAGAACATGATATCTTCTTTTAAACTTGAGGAGAAATGTGTTTTGTAATTGGTTTTGAAGGCAAAGTTATCCCTGACTTCTTATGTTATATTCTTATATTGAAATAGATGAAGGAACATGATTACATTATAACTAAGTTAGTCATATAATGTGGAAAAAAATGAGTATTAGTGACATTCATTGTGACCTCTACTTCTATTTATTATTGATGGTTGTGGGACCTTACATCTATTTGTTGATTATTGAATCTAGGGTCATTTCATTTGGTCTCCTGCTAATTTAGAACCCTAATGAGTTGAGAGAAAGTTGAAAGGCAAGGTCTTGCCATTATTTGAGTATGTTGATCTATGGACTCTAGCCAAGGGTTGAATTAGAAGGATCTAGGGTTTGCATCATAGGATTGATTGCTTCTACTATAAAGTAATTGACACCTGATATGAAATTAAATTCTTAAAGGTTTTTTAAAAAATTGAAAGAAAGTTTATGTATTGTGGGCAATGGATCAAGTTGGAAAAGTACATAAACTTAGTGTTTTTTAAACTCAATTTGCAGAAATAAAATAGAAAAAAAATGAACAATGAACAAAAAAAAAAATTTGATAACAGAGTTCACCTCTCCTGGGCTACGTCTTCGGGTCCATCTTCCAATGTTGGGCCTCTTCAATTATATGCTCATATATGAAGTTACATAAGTTCACAGTGCTCAAAAACCCCCATCTAGGCTCTTCTTGAACTCAAAAAGGTTCAAAACTGAGTGACATATGCCTCCTTGAACAAATTCTACTATCGTTTCGACAAAAAATTCATTTTGGCTAATCACCCTACAAATTCCTCCTTTCCGCTAGTTGTAGAATGATAAATTCGCCTAGGACCAATAGGATCCCTGCCGAAAAGTGTGCAATTTGTTGCCTTGTTAAATCCACTAATAACTCCATTAAGCGCCAAAATAGGGTCACGTGGAATGCCATGTGGCCTTGGATTGGGGCTAACCACCCGCCCCCACTAGTTCAGCCCTCCGCATTGGACGACATGGTCATGTAGCAACTGATATGATCAAGGGTTGGGCCAACTGCCTCTCCCCTCCGTTGGAGCCTAGGTAATGGTCACATATACCACTGAGAACTCAGGGCCAAGGCATATCTGGATGCACCCTCTATTATGGCTCCTCCACGTGGTTGTGTGCTTGTGTATGACCAGGGGTTGGGGCCAAGTGCCCTGCCCCCTTCCCCCGATGTGCCAAACACTGTATTTTAAATATAATTAGAGTTGCATATAGGTTAAGAAACATTTGTGTGGTGTTGCGGTAGGCCGTGGAGTTGTGTTGCGGTAGGTCGAGGGTTTGAACCCCACTAGGGCCACTTTACAACATTTTGGCCAATAGATAAGGACCAAATGGCACCCTCCCATTATGCCACATGGTGGCTTTTGATTGGACCACTTCAAACTCAATGACCAATCATGATTTGCTAACCCCGTTGTACAACCCTACCACGTGTGACTCTTGGGTTGGTCCATACTTCCCACAGTGCCTACCTAGTAAGCTGCTGACATCAGCGTACGACTTGCCTAATCAGCAACCCAATCAACCCTGTTGCTTGACCTTTTAGTTGTTTGGCCAAAATTTAAAACGTGATATCTTGAGCATACGATGTTGGTTTGAGGTGATTCAAGCAATGTTGGATTCAAGATGACAAGCACTATGATCTAGTGCTAGTTTCAAGAAATTTTAATCACTTTAAATTTTGAGAATTTTCTTGATCCCCTAGATCATTCCTCCCCACTAGAAGCTGCCCACCAAAAGGTTTTTTTAGTCAACAAGTAGGTGATGGTACAACTCCCTCACCCACCCGATCTTAATCCACTTGGTGGATTAGTTCCCTTGTGCCCCACACAAAGATACTACAAATTTCCTCTGCATGAAGTCCTTATCTTCTTGTCAAGAATAGTATCTTGTTCAAAATTTTTATAAGTATTCAGAAGAGAAATCTTCTATTGTTGGAATCTAGAAATTCTCTCCTTGATCTTCAGTGATAGGAGGCTCATATAATCTCAAGTTTTCTACATTTACAAAAACATAAATTTGCATGTATGGTGGTAAATCTAATCGAAAGGTGTTATTACCAATCTTCCCCAAGATTTTAAAAGGGCCATATCTAATTGGCTTGAGCTTTTTACGTTCACCTTGGAGTCTTTCCTTGTTGATATAAAGCCAAACTTGATCTCCCACTTGGAATTTCTGGTCAACATGATGTTTATCATGTCTCGCCTTGTACTTGAATTGACTCTTATCCAACTATTTTTGTACCATATGATGCACTAACATAATCTATTCAATGAAGTGCTTAGCCTTATCTATATCATTGTATTCATCCAACGCAACATCTTTCCAAAAGATAAAATCTAAGGGATATTTTGGTAAATATCTTAAACATGTTTTGAATGGAGACTTCTGAGTCAAAAAATGCTTGGCTCTGTTGTAGGAATGTTGGACGTAATGTAAGTGTTCACCCCAAAGCTAAGGATGTTTGTTTTTGTATCCACAAATGATATGTACTACTATTATGTTCACCACTTTTGTCTAGCCATCAATTTGTGGATGAAATTTTGTGCTCTTCTTTAACTTGGTGTCCATGAGTTCTCATAAACTTGACCAAAATTTCCCGACAAATCAATAATCTCGATAAGAAATAATAGAAGTGGGAAACCCAAAGTGTACCCATAAATTTTTGAAGAACATATTTGCATTTTTTTCAATTGTAACATGTTTCTTACATGGCATCAACACACACATTTTGTTGAAATGATCTAGAACAACATAAAGATAATCATGACCTTTCTTTGACATTGGTAGTCATCCTACAAACTCCATAGAAATACTTTCCCAAGGACGAGAAGGAATAGAAAGTGGAGTATACAAACCTAAATTTTTATTGCTAGGCTTGCTAGTAGCACACATAGAACATCCTCTTACATATCTTGATACACTTTCATTAATATGAGGCCAATAATAATACCTTTGTAATTGTCCACTATTTTTCCTACACCAAAGTGGCCAGCAATACGAGAAGTATGAGCTTCCCTTATGATTTTTACTCTTTAACCCTGTGGAACACATGACTTGCTAATATGATACAACACTTTATCATGAACATGATAATCTAACTCTTCAACATGATTGCCTTGACACAAAGTTGCATAAAAATATTTGAAATATTCATCTTTAGCATATTGTTAAACTTAACTCTCATGCATGATTGAATTATGCTTAAGGCTGATAGATACACTAACAATAGGCCTTGATAACATATTAGCAACTTTTTTGTATATACCTTTCTTATACCTTATTACATGGAAAATTTTAGGGGCTAATATTCGCCAGTGGGCTAATTTTCTATACTTTTTCCAAAAAAAAGATTCACCAATTTCCATTTTTTTTGTAAAAATGATTCGCCCAAATTTTATAGAATGAAATTATTTTACCCTAAAAATTGCCAAAAAATTATATACAGACTATATAAAAATATTATAAATTTGAATATTTTTGCACAAATATCTCCAAACATTTTATAGATTTCATATTATGGACTAGTGGGATTCGCCAAGGTTTCTAAACTTTAAGATAAATTTTTGTCCCTAAAATTTCCCTGCCTTATTACCGAATGGAATTTCTATAGAAATCCCATCCACCTGAAATGTCTACCTTGTTGTAGCTTGGTTTGTGTTTGTAAATATTGTAAATCAGTCCTTGAATTTTCGTCTTGATTTCTACATTCTCCAAAACTGACATTTTATACAAGATAATGTTTGGAAGAGGTGCATCCTGCTACAATTGAATCTTATGTTGAATTCCTATTTTAGGAGGCAAACCTTCAGTTCTTGAAACACATTATCATATGTTTTAACAAATTAAACCAAATCATACTTGATTTTTGAATCAAATCCTTGGAAAGTTTCAAATTCAAAAGTATATTTGGGTTCGATCGTCAACAATACAAAATTCTGACTAGCATTTACAATCCTTTTCATTTGACCATCACTTACAAAAGACAAGTTCATCATCTTGCGATGTGCTCTAACAATATACTAGATTCCATATTTAAAAATATGATATATGTTCTCATGAGGATAAAATATGGCCTTTCGGTCATACAAGTATCGACTCCCTAAAACAATTCCACATATGTCAAGTGGTACAACATCAAGCTCTACCTCATCAATAAAGTTTGTAGTGATGGTGAATTAAGTTTACATTTTCTTGTCACTTGAAATTTGGCATTGTCACATACCCAACCCAAAGGATAAGGTTTAGGATGAGGTATAGTTTCTAAGTTTAGTTTCTTGACAATAGCTTCAGAAATAAGGTTAACTTGGGATCCACTATCAAACAAGGTATCAACTTTGGTATGTTTTGTAATGACTCTAATATGGAAAATCTCAATTATTTCTTTATCATTTTTAGGCTCAATAGGATTACTAGAAGAAATAGTACTTGCAATAGAAGCTTTACCTTTCATTCCCATGGCTGTGATGTTGGTCAAATCAACTGAATTAAATCCGATATCTTGTTGAGTTGTTGCAGCAGTCTTTTGTTTCCCCTTGTTGTTAAAATTCATTGGTCTCATTTTTGGATGTAGTTTCCAACAATGGTGCGTCATCATGGCCTTATTTTCAACAATGTTTGCATGTGATTTTGTCTCCCTCTTTCTTGACTGTAGAATTCTTTTTGCCTTTGCCTTTAAACTTCCCCTTTCCTTTGTCTCCATATTTGAATGGCTTCTTGCTAGTATCTTGAGGAACATTCTTCCCTCTTTATTATAATTGAGTTACCTAAAAACATACTTCATCTAGATTGGTGGGATTAAACATAAGAATTGTATGTATCAAATAACTATGTAATCCACCTATGTATTTAAGGAGAGTGTCTTGTGAAGACAAATCTATACCCAAATTAAATCTCTTCTTCTAAATTCTTGTGTGTAACTTTGAACACTCTGACCCTTATCTTGTCTAAAAAAGTTCCAATCCATAATTTCTTTTGGAATATAAGCTAATGGATCAAATTTCCCTCTTAAGGAAACTACAATCATTCCAAGAAGAGGTAATTTTACCACTTTTCTTCAAAACTTCTTAAGTTCTGGCCTCCCACCAAATTAGAGATGCACTTTCCAAACAAAGAGAAGAAAGTTGGATCTTTATCACATCATCCTTAATCCTTTGAATTTTACAATAGAATTCAATATGACAAACTCAATTATCCAACTTTTTAGCATTTACTTCCCCATTATACATAAGCAATTCAAACTTGACATCAAGATTTAACAAAGGAGAATTAGCATGTCCTTTTGGAGATCTTGGAGGAGTATGTGAAGGGAATGAAGTAGATGAGGATGAAGGTGAAGATGGAGGTGGAGGAGGTGGAGGTAGAGGCTTGCTCCCATCACCACCATTACCTTTCGATTGATTTGAACTCTCTCCATGAAACCTTGTTGTCCTTTTTTCATATAAAACTTCCACCATTTAAGACACATCATAGAAAGCCTTTCTGAAAGCTCTCTCACCTGCATGCATCATCTCATTTCCTTATTCATGTGCCATGACTGGTAGAGTTTGAGGAGTTTGTGACCTCCTTGAACCAATTTGAGGATTTGGTTCTTCAAGCACTCATTCTCTCTTTTCAACTTTAACCTTATAAGCAACAATAAAACACTTGCAAAAAAGGTCAAACCTTCAAAACAACCATGATCTGATACCATACTGATCTGAAATTAAAAACTTTAAGGTTTCTTAAAAATTTGCAAGAAAATTTATGTCTTGTGGTCAATGGATCAAGTTGACAAAGTACATAAACTTAGAATTTTTTAAACTTATTTTACAGAAATAAAACAAGGAAAAATGAATGTTAGGTCCCTATAATACTAGTGATTCCCCCATTACTAT
The DNA here is from genome assembly GCA_031772625.1 of Pinus tabuliformis. Taxonomy (NCBI): domain Eukaryota; kingdom Viridiplantae; phylum Streptophyta; class Pinopsida; order Pinales; family Pinaceae; genus Pinus; species Pinus tabuliformis. Next base: position 1,413,672,860 of record CM062817.1, on the reverse strand, counting down.
TGTCATTATAGACCTTATTGTTATTATTGTGCCCCTATTATCCCCATATTGTTATTAGTGTGCCCCATAGAAACCCATTATTGTTATTGTTATGCCCTTATGTTATTACTGTTATGTCGGCTTGATTATATTATGACCCCTTAGACTCCTATATATAGAAGGGAGGTTTAGTCATCAGTATCATCCAATAATTGTTCATTTTTGTAATGTAAAGGAGGTTTCTCCCTCGAAGAGGCTAAATTGTAAGGTGTTGATCTATATTTTCTATCTTTTTGTGAGTTGGTTTCATAACATTTGGTATTAGAGCTTTGGATTCTAGGGTTTCACTGCTCCAAACAGGTCATCATGGAATTTTTGCTATAACTTTTTTCTGTGATGTTTTAGTAGCTAAAAAAGAACCCATTTGAGCCAAAATCGTTCTGTACTTCGGGTCATAATTTCAGATCTTTTCACACTATATTTTTAAAGATATGATCTGACGAAGTTAGGGTTTTTGCAGACTCCCAAATTACATTCCAAAAAGGTGACCTAGGGAAAATCGTCACAAATTTTGTTCTGAGAATCAAATTGAAATTGCATAAGAAGTTTTAGAAAGAGGACGTCTTGTAGTTTTCTGTATATTAGTTTCAGGTACTAAGGTCGAAACAGTGACACATGGAACTTCGTACAAGTTTTCTCTACTGAACTAGTCTATAATCAGGTCACTGTGGGATATTTGGCATAACTCTTCCTTGGAGAATCCAATCTTGATCAGACTTGTGGGGTTAGAAAGAGGACTCAAAGGGCTATTGCAGGACATGATTTCAGATATTCGACATTCGCAGTTACATAGATATAACATATTCAATATTGAGCTCTTACAAAGTGAAAAAAATGGTATGTAGTTTTCTTAAAATTTTGCATAAGATTGGTTTGGAAAATTAGTTTGAAGGAATTCAAAGGAAATAGTGAAGAATTATTAGCATTAATTGATGCCCCGAAGAAATCAAATAGAAACACCTAGTAAGAAACCTGAAAGCTCTAGCATGACTTGTGAAGAAGAGGAAGAAATGCAACATGATATATCAAAATTACAAGACCAAGTACAACAAATTTCACTCTCACAAAAGGTAACTGAAGCCAAGATGAATGGCGTGGAAGCTAAGATGGATGGCATGGAAGCTAAGATGAATGGCATGGATGCTAAGATGGAAGAATTGAAGATAAATTTGAATAAGTTGCTACAAGAAATGGTTACTAATGGTGAAAGGGTAGTAAAGGAAACTCATGATGAGAACAAAAGAAATGTTAATCATGATTTCATAGACTCTAATTTTGGATTGAAGACCCACCATGTTCCAAAAATCGATATGAGGAAGTTTGATGGCAAGGATCACGAAACATGGATATTATATATGGATCAATTTTTTGATCTCCATAATGGGCAAAAAACACAAAAGGTATGAATTGCAACTTTATATTTGGAACCAAATCAGTTTGTATGGTATCGATGGCTTTGCTCTCGTAAACAAATTTTCACTTGGGAAATTTTTATAGAAGAAATGATAGCACATTATGAGGATACAAAAAGCAACACCTTTTTCAGCCAATTGATAAATCTCAAACAAAAGGGTTCAATGATGGAGCACATTGAGGACTTCCATAAATTGAACATAAGGGTAAAAGATATATCGGAGAAGCATAGTATTGATGTGTTCACAGGGAATTTAAAGGACAATATCCAACATGAGGTTCGCCTTTGGGAACTTGATTCATTGGAGAATACATTCAAGTTAGCAAGAAAAATGGAAAGCAAAATTATGGCAAACAGGAAGCCAACCACTAATAACTATAAATATGGAAGTGTTGTTGCCCCTAGCCTTCCACAACCTATAAGGTTGACACCACAACAATTGGAAGAAAAAATAGCAAAAGGGCTTTGTTACAGTTGTGATAAAAAATACACTAAAGGTCATAAGTGTGCTGAGAAGAAATTATTCTACATAGACTGTGAAGAGGAGGAAGAAAAGGAACAAGAAATGTCAAAAGAAGAGGATATACTCCAGGAACAAAGCCTAGATAAAGAAGAAATGAATCTGACCATATCTTGTAATGCATTGGATGGATTTACCACTCCTCAAATGATCAAGATAGAAGGACATATCAAGAATAAAAAGATCATATTGTTGATTGATTCGGAAAGTACCCATAATTTTATTCATTGTAAGATAGCCAAGGAATTGAATTGCTTCCTATATCCAGCACCAGAGTGTCAAGTGATGGTTGCAAGTGGAGGAACCATAAATTTCTCTGGAAAGTGTCATAATATCAAGCTATCCATGGGAGAATATGTATTGAATAGCCCAATGCTTTCCATTCCAATGGTGGTACTGATGTTGTACTAGGAGTCCAATGGCTACAATCCTTGGGTACAATAGCTTTTAATTTCCAAGAACTTCTCATGAAATTTTGTCTGAAAGGAAAGGAAGTTGAATTAAGGGGCATTGCAGGGAAACCGAGAAAGATAATCAGCTCTAATAGTATGACAAATCTTCTAAAGAAGGAACAATGAGGCGTAATTGCACAATTATGTTCGCTAGAGGTTCCCACATCGATATCATATATTTCTCTAGATCTCCAAAAAGTCTTGGACAATCATTCCAAGGTATTTGAGACTCCCAAAGGCCTCCCACCTATTCATGATCATGATCATGCAATTCATTTGATTCCAGGAAGTGTTCCTCCAAACATCAGTCCATACAAATATCCCTACGCCAAAAAGAGTGAAACTGAACGTATGGTTGCAGAAATGCTAGAGGCTGGTATAATTCAACCTAGTCAAAGTTCTTTCTATGCTCTAGTAGTATTGGTGCACAAGAAGGATGGATCATGGCGCATGTGTCCGGATTATAGGGAGCTCAACAAGCTCACAATTAAAGATAAATTTCCCATTTTTGTCATTGATGAATAATTGGATGAATTGCATGGATCAATTTACTTCACCAAGTTGGATCTTCATTCAGGATATCATCAAATCAGAATGAAGACTGAAGACATTCTGAAAACAAAATTTAGAACTCATGAGGGTCATTATGAATTTTTTGTCATGCCTTTTGGACTTACCAATGCACCTTATACATTTCAAGGTTTGATGAATTCCATTTTCAAACCCTTCCTTAGAAAATTTGTGTTAGTATTTTTTGATGATATACTAATCTACAGCAAGTCTTGGAAGTATCATGTTCAACATGTTGACAGGGTGATCAAACTATTGGAGCAGAAACAATTATATGCAAAAAGCTCAAAATGTTTATTTGGAGTACAAGAGGTGGAATATCTGGGTCATATTGTATCTCATGAAGGTGTTAAGGTAGACCCTAGCAAAATTAAAACCATTAAGGAATGGAAAATCCACACATCCATAAAGAATCTGCGAGGATTTCTTGGGTTGACAAGGTATTATCACAAGTTTTTTAAGAATTATAGGAGAATAACAGCACCTCTAACAACATTATTGAAGAAAGATGCATTTTCATGGACTCCAGAAGCAACAAATGCCTTCAAACATCTTAAAGAGACAATGTGCCAAGCACCGGTCTTAGCTACACCAGACTTCACAAAAATCTTTATTGTGGAATGTGATGCTTCAGGAAATGGAATTGGTGTTGTTTTAATGCAAGATGAAAGACCCATTACTAAAGTATTTACACAAAGCTATTGATGAGAGGGGAATGTTGGAAATACTACATGCATTTAAGAAATGGTGACCCTACCTAATGGGAAGACACTTCAAGGTAAAATGGATCATGATAGTCTTAAATACTTTCTAGAACAAAGATTATCCTCTGAAGAGCAACAAAAATGGGTCACAAAGATGTTGAGTTATGACTTTGAAATCATGTACAAAAAAGGGAAGCAAAATGTTGTGGCAGATGCACTCTCAAGAAAGGATGAGGATGTGAAAGCATTGTTGTGTGCCATTTCTATTATCCAACCAAATTGGATAAACGAAACAAGGGATGAATGGAAGAATGAAGAAGAAGTGTGGGCACTCATTCAAAAGTTACAACAAGATCCCAGTACATCTGATACATTTAGCTGGAAAAATGATTGGTTATGGTACAAAGATCACTTATAACTATGTAAGAATTCCCAACTCAAACAAAAGATTCTTATGGAATTACACATTTCTCCCTTAGAAGAGCACTCAGGATTTTTATAAAATTACCACAGGGTTAAGAAAGAAGTTTTTTTAGGATGGCCTTAAATCAGATATTCAAAAGTTTGTGGCAGAATGTTTGGTTTGCCAACAAAATAAAGTTGAAACAATTAAGACCCCAGGTCTATTACAACCTTTATCCATTCCAAGCCAACGTTGGGAGGAGGTTTCAATGGATTTTATCACAGGTTTACCCAAGAACGAAGGAAAGAGTGTCATCATGGTGGTAGTTGACAGACTTACCAAGTATGCACACTTTTGTACATTATCGCATCCATTTAAAGCTAGTACAATTTCTACTGCATTTATGGAAACAATTCAAAAGCTACATGGAAACCCAAAGATTATTGTAAGCGACAGAGATCCAATTTTCACTGGAAATTTTGGACAAAATTATTTTCTTTTCTCGGTACTCAGTTAGCTCTTAGCTCATCTTATCATCCTCAATCTGATGGGAAAAGTGAGATAGTAAACAAATGTTTGGAAGGATATCTTCGTTTCTTTCTATCTAATAAACAGACACAATGGGTCAAATGGTTGCCTCTGGCTGAATGGTGGTATAACACTTCCTTCCATACTGCAACAAAAATGACCCCATTTATGGCACTTTATGGATATCATCCACCATCCATCACATCGTATTTAAGAGAAAATTCTAAGGTTCAAGTAGTGGAACATCACATCGAGCATCAACAACAAGTTCTCCAACTCTTAAAGGATAACCTCACATTGGCACAAAATAGAATGAAACAATAGGTAGATCAACATCGCAGCGAAAGAAGTTTTGATGTAGGTGACTGGGTATTCCTACGGCTACAACCATATAAACAAATGTCCCTCAAGCAAGCTAAGAAGGATAATAAATTATCACCAAAGTATTATGGTCCGTACAAGGTGTTGCAAAATATTGGTACTATGGCATACAAATTGGAGCTTCCTACAGCTTCCCGAGTGCACCTAGTTTTCCATGTTTCATGTTTAAAGAAGGTTATAGGTGACAAGCTCCCTATTCAAACAATATTGCCAGAACTTGACGAGGAAGGAAAAATCATATTGGAACCGGAAGGAATCACAGAAACAAGAACTCGACAGCGACGACGTCGATCAATTTCAGAGTATCTCATCAAGTGGAAGAATTTATCCCCTGGAGATTCCACATGGGACGATAAGAATTTTATACAGAAGCATCCAGAACTACTCAAGCATTGAGGACAACTCTTTTCAGAAGGAGAGGGGCATGTTAGGTCCCTATAATACTATTGATTCCCCCATTACTATTGTCATTGTAGCCCTTATTGTTATTATTGTGCCCCTATTGTCCCCATATTGTTATTAGTGTACCCCATAGAAACCCACTATTGTTATTGTTGTGCCCTTATGTTATTACTGTTATGTCAACTTGATTATATTGTGACCCCTTAGGCTCCTATATATAGAAGGGAGGTTTAGTCATTTGTATCATCCAATAATTGTTCATTTGTGTAATGTAAAGGAGGTTGCCCCCTCGAAGAGGCTGAATTCTAAGGCATTGATCTATATTTTCTATCTTTGTGTGATTTGGTTTCATAAAAATGAACCATGAACAACAACACAAAACAACAATTTGATAATGGTGTTCACCCCTCCTGGGCTACATCTCCGAGTCCAGCTTCTAATGTTGAGCCTCTTCAATTATATGCTCGAATATGAAATTACATTAATTTACAGTTCTCAAATTGCAAAAATAGTGTTGCAAACGGATTCATAATGCTTTTCCATCTAGGCTCTTATTGAGCTCAAAAAGGTTCAAAAATGAGCAAGATATGCCTCTTTGAACAAATTATGCTAATTGTTCTCCAAAAATGCCATTCTAGCTAATCATCCTACAAATTTCTCCTTTTTGTTGGCCACAGAGGAACAAATTTTCCTGAGACCAATAGGATTCTTGTTGAAAATGGTGCAATTTATCACCTTATTAAATCTGCCAATAACCCCCTTAAGTGCCAAAATAGGGTCACGTGGAATGCCATGCGGCTAGGGGTCGGGGCTACCCACCTGCCCTCACCAGTTCATCCCTCTACCCCAATTAGCATGTCCATGTGGTAACTGATAGGATCAAGGGTCGAGACGATTGTTCGCCCCCTTCGCCGGAGCCTTGGGTAATGGCACATATACCGCTGAGAACTGAGGGCTAGGGCCTATCCGCCCACATCCTCTGTAGTGGCTCCTCCGTGTGGTTGTGTGCTTGTTTATGACTGGGGGTTGGGGCCAAGCGCCCTGCCCCCTTCCCACAACACGCCAAACATTGTATTTTAAATATTACTAGAGTTGCATATAGGTTAAGAAACATTAGCGTGGCATGGTGGCAGGTCGTGGAGTTTTGTTGCGGTAGGTCGAGGGATCAAACCCATATGGGGCCATTTTACAAAACTTTTTCCAATATAGAAGGGCCACATGGCATCAATCCATTGGGCCACGTGGCACCCTCCCATTGGGCCATATGGAACCCTCCCATTGGGCCAAATGGCACCATCTCATTGGGCCACATGGCACACTCCCATTAGGCCACATAGCACCCTCCCATTAGGCCACGAGGCACTCTCCCATTGGGCCACATGGCACATTCTTATTCGGCCACTTCAAACTCAACGACTAATCAATATCTTCCAACCCTATTGTATGACCCTACCACGTGATTCTCCCAGATTTCTCTATACTTCCCACTGTGCCTACCCATTCAATTGCTAACGTGAGTGTATGGCCTACCCAGTCAACCTTATTGCTTGACCTTTTAATTGTTTGGCCAAAAGTTCAGAACATGATATCTTGAGCATATGATGTTGGTTTGAGGCCATTCAAGTGGTGTTGGATTCAAGATGACAAGCACTACAATCTAGTGTTGGTTTCAAGAAATTTCACTCACTTTCAATTTTGAGCCTTTTCTTGATCCCCTGGATCATTCCTACCCACTGGAAGATTTTGGACCACCAAAAGGTTATTTTAAATGAGCAAGTAGGTGAGGGTAAGACTCCCTCACCCTTCATATCTTAGAACTTACTTAGGTCAGTTCCCTTGAGCCCCACATGAAGGTACTCCACATTACCTCTACATGAAGTCCTTATCCTCCTGTCAAGAATAGTATCTTGCTGCAATTCTTCTAAGTATTTAGAAGAGAAATATTCTATTGTTGGAATCTGAACATTCTCTCCTTGATCTTTAGTCATAGGAGGCTCATATAATCTCAAGTTTTCTACATTTACAATGACATAAATTTGCATGCATGGGGGTAAATCTAATCGAAAGGTGTTATTACCCCTCTTATCCAAGATTTTAATAGGGCCATATCTAATTGGCTTGATCTTTTTACCTTCACCTTGGAGCCTTTTCTTGCGATATAAAGCCAAACTTGATCTCCCACCTGGAAGTTGTGGTTAATACGATGCTTATAATGTCTCTCCTTGTACTTGGCTTGACTGTCCTCCAACTGTTATTGTACCATTTGATGCACCAAATTTTGCTAATTGTTCTACAAAAATTCCATTCTATCTAATCATCCTATGAATTATTCCTTTCTACTAGTCGCAGAGTGACAAATTTGTCTGGGACTGATGGGATTCCTGCCGAAAATGGTGCAATTGTCATCTCATTAAATCCGTCAATAACCCCCTTAAGCACCAAAATAGGGTCATGTGGCATTCCATGTGGTTGTGGGTTGGGGCTAACGACCCACCCCCACCAATTCAACCCTCTGTATTGGTGTTGGCTTAAGAGGGCCTAACCTAGGTTCAGAGTTATTCGCGCCAACCAACAAAACCTTAACTGCTGGCCCTTTCGGCAACAACCTGCGTAGCGCAGGATGCAATCTCACCCAAAGTAGTATTGGTGGATGTTAGAACTAGCTTTCTACATCTAGAGGCATGTGTGATGGTATTCCTAAGGATATTATAGCTTAGATATGCCTTCACGCATATCTGTTCCTTCCGACTGTCAATTACTACAACTCTACCAAAATGACCTTCAGACCTTCGCGGAGGTACTTGATTGTACTTACCATGCATAAAGGATACAATTTCACTGCTTTCACGTAATAAATTGTATATTTTGAATCCCTTACGACCTAGATCTGTCATCATGCGGATCTCCCCTTTCCGAACAGATAACTACCGCAGATCTATCTAATGACTTCCCGATCTCCACAAACGTGATTAATTATACTTAGTATGCATAAAAATTATATATCTATCTGTTTCGCGCATAAATGAAACATTAATTCACATAAAACATATCCTAGAGCGAAGATACATAAACTTAAGAGAAATAAATAAACAAGGCACAAATGAATAGATTCGGCTCAAAACAGTCTTTATTATGAATAAGTGTTCAATTACAGACTTCTTATCCATGCACACCCAGTTGTAGGGGCCTGCGCACTCAGTTGCGGACTTGCCAAGGTATCCACTCACTCAACTGCAGGAGCCTTCCCCTTTCGCCTAAGTACAGGAAAGAAAAATTTCATGCCTTAGCACTTTTCCCTTACACTAATTCTCTACAAAACATTATCTCCTTAGACTCGCTATGACTCAACTATATATAGCCTTTTCATTACAATACCATGGCCCGTGGACCATGGGTGAGTCTCAAAACCATCATATCACCTACCCATACAAGGGACTAATGCCCCTTTTTACTCTTACCTAGCTTCATGCTCTGCTTCCACATTTCGCGGAGACTTTACATTCTTTTACAAAAAATATGACAAAAATGACCCCAGGGACCCCATCCCAATAGTTGGTCAGCATGGTCATGTGGCAACTGATAGGAATGATGGAGGTTTGCTCCATGACTATCCAAATCCTAAATTATTCTATACTGAATAGGGTCAAGCACATGAAGGTGTAATCTCTTATGCAACCTCCCCCCCCACATCACTCTCTATTCCCCAGTACCCAATTTGTCTATTATAAAAAAATTTGATAGGAACACATTAAGATTCATGCACACACACTAGAGAAACAGAAAAATGATAAAGAAACATATTTGTTGACATTCATCCTCTGGGGACTTCTAATCAAGTATATTTCATATTTTTCTAATATAAGTACAAAAAAGTATGCAAGAAATCATTCAAAAAAATTTATATATCGATATTCATTTTTTTACACAAAAATATTTTACAACAATATGTCTTATACAATATGTTATCACTCAGATGTCTTCCCTAGAAGTTATCAAAGAAGGAATTGTCCAAGGCAAACACAAACCTAATCTTTTAGACTCGGGTTCTAGCCAACCTAAGTCCAGAGAGGGCTCTCTCTTTATAATTTAACTTTGTTTTGAGTAAGATTTCAGGCTAGTTCTTAGGGCTCGTGATGTTTTGGTTTTGATTGGGTGGTGGAATTAAGAAAATAGATGGGCAGAACAAGTATTCATGACATTGGGCTATGAAGTCAATGAAAGAGTGGCTTAACTAGATCAGATCAATTTCTAAAGGAGGAGTTCACAGGGCAGGCTAGCACAGCAAAAAGCAAATCTGCAGGTTCAAATGGATGAGGTATTCGTAACCAAGGTAAAAGGGCAATGAAGAGTCCTTAAACTAGGATCAAGATGAGGAAGAGAAGGAGATCAGTAGAAAAGGGCAACTAAGAATCCTTTACTATGGACCTAAGGGGGGGAACTACGGAAGTAAGGGAGCAATTAAGAATTCCCAGACCAAGATAGTTTAGTAGAAAACAATGAGAAAGTAAACAGTCAAAACAGAGAGCATTAAAGCTAATTCTGAGATATCATTCCTTTTTACTCTTCAGTTTTCATAGAGAAAACATGTGAATATTTATAACATGACGAGAAAACAATATTTAAACATGAAGAGATAATACTTATTTGGTTCCAATTGTGCACAAGAATCCAGCAAAATGTCTTTAGCGTTAATTCATGACCCAACAAAAACTAGTCCAGTCTTGAATATAATAGCTCCTTAGATTGATATAAAATTTCTACAGAAATGTATTTTAATCCACCCCTAATTACTTCAAATTGTAAAGTATTTATACAAAAAATGTTACAAAATATCTCATAACAATATGAGAATTATTCTAGGAAACTGAAAATATCTTTAGAATGAAGATAGAGACAGATGGAGAATTGTCTTCTTGCTGTCCCTTTTATTGTGACTGCGTTGGCTGTTGTAATTCGAATTTGGCTCTTTCAGTTGCTTTATAGCTGTGTGTTGGAATCACTTTCTATCTTCAATCTACTGATACTCTTTACCTGCTACACTTTGACTCTGTTTTATCTATTTTACCTCGCTGTCATATGGATTTACTGCAGTAACTTTATAGTAAATCCGTCAAGTTTTTCCACCATTCACCTTCAAGTAATTTCATCCTCGGAATTTTTCTATATATCTCAATAGCCTTAGTATACTTGGCAAAATTTGGCTTGGTGGCGAACAGGTGCTTTATCTCATGCTCTATAAAAAAACAGATTTTCCAAACTATCATATAATACCTTTCCAGTGGGAAAACCTTTTTCCCCTGAAGTACTAGCTTGGTTGTTGGCCATCTTGTTTAGTCTTTCAATGTAATCCTCCTGATTCATTAGCTTTTCATGGATTACCATAGGACTGAGGAGACATTTTTCCCTTAAAATACCATACTTTGTCATAAATTTGTCAATATCAATTTAGATGCTTTGGCATCTTTTCTCAAGATTGAGCATCAGGTTCCTTTTGGTGAGAATCTTCTTAATTTCTATGATAGTCCCTGTTCTGTCTTCTATGCCAAATTCATCTAACTGATACCTATTTTTACTGTTCAAAAGTTCTATCAATTGGTTGGCCTCTTCAGGTTTATCTCCCAGCTCTTCTCTTGTTTTATGAATTGCTTCGGTGGCCACTTTCACCAATTCAGTTTGCTCAAAAATTACTTGAATAGATGGCCAAACATCATTGACAGAGTCAATGATGTTGGCCCAGAGCATTTCCTTCATATCTCCTAGTGGCTTTTGCAATGTCAAGTCCTTTTCAAGGAATTTTATCCTTTCTCCCATTCTTTGATTCTTTTGAACTTCTTCCTTCTGTTGTATCTGTGCAAGTTTGCAATCAGTCTCCAAACTTGACACTTTTTCTCTAAGCTTCTTAAGCTCAGTAGCCTGGATGGTCATTTCCTCCATGGATTTTACCAATTCAGTTGTCTTTTTTGTGGATGTCCCTGCGCTTGAAGATGTACCTGTGACTGGCATAGTTGTAGCTAGTGGAACTGTTGGTGCTAAGGAAGCAGCCAATGTGGAGGGTACTGTTGTAGAGACTATAGGAATAATAGTCTGAGGAGTGGTGGCCAACTCACTCTGTCTAGACTGAATCAAGTTATCCAACTCTTTCTCTGTCTCTTTTAGTTGATCATTCAGCTTAAGAACTAAGTCTATAAGCTCTTCCTCCTTCCAAGTTTCCAATACTTCAGTTGTTTGTGGATGATGTAGAGGAGGAATTTTACGCTATTTTTTCAATGCAGTTATATCACCATTTCTCTTTTTAATTAACTTTTTTGAATGCTTTACATCTTTGGCATCATTTCCCACCTCTATGATTAAGTCCTCCAAAGATTTTATCCTGGTATCCTTGGCTTGTGAAGAGGCCTTCTCTAACTGAAATTGCGCTAATATATTATTCAGCGAATTTTGGAGTTGGTGTGTAGTAATGGCCTTACTGGTCAATGTAGAATAGACCATTTCCTCAGTCTGTTTGTGTAATTCTATTTGGTCGATAGGATGAATATCCTTCACCAACACCTCAAAATCTGTCTTCAAATAATCTGATATAGACCTGGGCTATTGTGTTGTAGGCTTCATGAAAGTCATTTGCATTTTACCTTCTTTTACATCAAAGGCTGACATTAGCCTTGTTTGATTAGTAGGAGCCAGTTTAAGGTATTGTGCATAACTTTGGGCCTTCAAGCTTTCATTTCTAGCCTTTATTTCTTTATATTTCTCTCTGATGTCCTAGTTCTGACCTGTTGGAGCCCTAAAGGAGGATACTTCCACGCTCTATTGTCTCTCCAACATTTGAGCCTGTGAAGTGGAAGGTTCTTGTGTACCTCCAGAGGGAGTGGTCTGCCTGCTTTCTACTCTTTCTGTACCTATAGTTCCAGCTGTTTCCTCTGTGAACTCCTGTTCTGAAAATGGATTCAACCTTTGCCTTTTAACATAAGTCTGTGCAACAGGTCTGCTAGAAGGAGTGGCCTCCTCTCTATTTCTTTTGGGATTCTTATCCTCATTTAGAGGAGTCTATACAATAGGAAGATTACTCATGATGTGTTCTGGCTGAGCCAGCTCTTCTAATATGTTTGATTGTTCAGATTCCTCTTGCTCTTGAAGTTCTTCTTCTGGTGGTTGCTCACTATGTTCCTGTGTCTCCCTTTGGGATTGGGATTCTTCTGGCACCTGTACAAAGGAATCTTCATCAAGACTTCTTTCTAAATCAATCAACACATTATTGACAACGGTTTTTTTACTATCCATGTCTACTAGAGTGTTCTCCACCCATTCTAGTTGATTTGCATATTGTTCTATTTGAGGAGTTCAGTGGTGGATGTAGGGAGACAATTTGTTTTTCTGTCTTTAGTTACAAATGACATCAAAGGGGTCATATCTCCAAATGAAACTTTGTTTGAGATGGAGCCCTTGAAGAATTTCCTCTGCAGGAGTGAAAATGGACATATAGGCAAGAATAATCTCATCTACATATTCACTAGTAGTATAGCCTAGAATACTGGATATCATTGTTATGATGTCTTTGCCAAGCTGAGAAAAAAAGCATGACATGTAAGGAGGGGGATCCTTTTGTATGTGTTTTTCGTCTACAATGAAATTCTGGAGTATTTGAGCAATTTTGGAAAGGGGTATTTTAGGGAATTTGTCAAGAAAGTCTCCAATAGAAAGGGGAGTAAGATTTTGACCAGATTGCAATTGCAGCATTTCATTTATGGACTCAGCGGTGATGGTGAAGAGTACTATCTGGTTGGGGGACATCACTACTCTTAAGGTGGGATTGTAACTAGCATGACAATAGTGAACAATTTCAGGGAGATATGGACGCTGGGTAATTGGTACTTGGGCAGTTTTGATTCCCAGAGACCTATTTTGTCTGCATGGTTCAAGTACTGATCTCTGTACCTGCAGCACAATTTCAATGGGGATTCTTCAATAGAGATGTCTTTAATTTGAAAGTATTTATCTACTAACGGGAGATGGTCTAAATCCCTGTGGGGAGTAGAAATGGGTAGGATATTCAATGCAACTGGTGCAGCCATCCTTGGTTCTTGTGGATTCAAGGATGGGGGCAAAGGGTTTTCTATAAAATTGGGGGCCAATTGGTTTAGTTTGGAATGGTTTGGAGTTGTTAGGCACCTGTTTTACTTAATTACTTAATAGCTTACAGCAATTGAGTAAAGGTTTAGGAATTCAATAGGGTTTCTTAGTGAATTTGGGTAAATACCTGGTTTCGTCTCTGAACGGATTGATGGGTGACTGTGCACGATTTGCAGGAAGCGTTCGTGCCTGAAGGGTGGTCATGGAGTTCAGCAGCTTCAACAGGTTGGCATTTGGATGTGGGTTGACGGTCGCACGTACTATGGTGCTTGCATGAAGGTATGAGTGGTCTTTTTCACGATAAAACTAAAAACAATGAGTTTTTTAGTTTTATTTGCAAAGTCAATTGTTTTGGCGGGTACACGGGGATAGGTATATTCGAAGTTAAACGAGGGATGAGACATTTTGTCTTCTAGCGGGAGGTGGTAAGAAATCTTATTTCGCACAGCTTTTGGGCTGGAGCGATTTCGGGGGAGGGCCGCCTGATGCCATCCATCGGGTGCCACGTAGCGACAGGGGGAATAGTAAAACCACCCATATCAGAAAGGGAAAGGTAAGCCTTCGGAGGCTGCCCGATATGAGCGATAACCGTCGGATCAAATGGGACCTGATTACACAGTGATCGGGGTGGGGATTTGACATGGGGTTTAATGGGGGGGCCCAACGGGGTTTTAAAAGTGGCATTTTTTAATTAATCACAGGTTTATGGAGGATTAAGGGCACCAGGGATGATTTCATTGGCAGGGGTTGATTATTAATTAACCACAGGTTGATTAATTAATCTCTTTTATTTAGCGGAGGGTTTTTGGTTCTTAATTAGCTGCTGATCAACTAATTTTAACCTATTAATCCTTTAATGACATTAATAAAGTTTATATTTCAAACCTTGGGACAGGATATTATGATTAAAGGGATTTATTAAATATATAGGGGAAAAGGGTTATTTTCTCAGGAGTTAATATATAAATAAAGTCAAAAGTTAATATGAATAAAGGCGGAAAATGTTTTTTAGTGCTAAGTATAAAAATGAGTTCTTTGCAACTTGTTTTGCTTTTCACATAGAAAGCATAAAAACTTATGCTAAGTATGAATTTGTGGGCTTTTTGTGAAAAGGGGTTTTTATGGGGGTAATGACTTTTCCTTGGGAAAAATAGTGTTCAAACCTTAGGAAAAGGGGTTTTGTCATGTAAAATAATTTGTCCTTTAGGAAAAGGGATTTGTTGGGGAATATGAGTGAATTTGAGGGGGTGAATTCTTAGGAGGGGACTTTTAGTACTTAAGACCTATAAGTTATTGGGTTGAGGGTTCGGTCCCTCCAGAAGTCAGAGAAATGCTCTGAGCCCCTTTAACTTAATATTCTAGGTACATTAAGACTTTCTTTGGAAATTAGTTAAGTGAAAAATGTAATCACTGAGGGATGTTAATCAATTGACTTTGTGTGATTTGGTAAATGCTCCATATACTTAGAAATTTGATGATGAAGATGAATAATATGATCTTTATCTAATCAATCATCACCATTCTGCAACCATTCAACTACTTACCCATCTACTTATCCTACCATTTTTTCTTCTCTTTATTAGGATGCACTTAAGCTGGCAATCCCTTTATCAAAACTTTTTCTTTTCTTTTACAAAAATAATCTATCTAAAACTAACCTTATTACATCCAAGGGCTCATATTAAACTGTTGAGCTCCTTTTATTTACTCTACCTATCTACTTATCTGCCGAGATTAAACAGTTTGGTCAGGTTTTATTCTCTAGCTAAAAACATGAAATTCAAAGCATGGAATAACCAAGATTAAAGTGTTTGATTACCATGGATTGTGGCATTAATAACAAGCTGCACACAATCATTATTATGCATAAAAAGTAAATAGTAGTGGCATTTTGTCTTGCACACTTTCATGGTCTTTTTCTTGGGGTTCATTTTCTTTCTTTCTTTCTTTTTGACCTTTTTTATTCTTTTTTTCCTTTGATTTTTCTTTTAGGACATACCCTCTTTACATTTTTTAATTTTTTTGATTTTTGAATATGTAAAACATTTGCAAAAAGCAAAGGTATGTACATATTACAGTTCTAATCTCAGCCATTCAAAAATTATGACTCTTATTGGTATATGAACCTAACAGTGGCTCAACTTGGGGATGGCATTTCCTGGTGAAATGTCAAGAACTAGTAGATCAATGGCCTTCTGAATTACTGTGATTTTACTTTGCAACTTTCCCCTTTTACTTTGCTGCTTTATTGATACTTATGATAGGGAAACTTTTGAAGCTTAGGGCCTTCTCTTCGGGCTTCAACTCCAAAAATTCACTATCCAATCAACACTAAACTTTTTTTAAAATTAGAATATGTATAAGTGATTAGTGAAATCAGTGACTGGGATCTATATAGTGCTTAAGCATTCAACCATTAACTGGTCCTCCTTCTACCTCTGCACCATCCAATTCTTTGAGGAAAATAGCATTATTACCCCTGAAAGCATAAATGATGTAAGGGCCTTTCCATAGGAAGTCGAACTTCCCATGTTTACCTTTATCTTCCCTTCTTGAGTCCCATTTCAAAACTCTATCTCCTAGGTAGAAATATTCTGCCTCGGTCCTTTTGTTAAAAGCTTTCTTAATTTTCTCCTACACAACTTGGGATCTAATATACACTTCTTCCCTTATCTGTTGTAAGTGAATTTTCTGGTTGATCCTTCTTTGAATATCATTTGGCTCAACCTGTGCTTCTTGGAGCAATTTCATTACTAGTGTTCCCAAGGAAGATGGGAAAACAACCTCCATTCCATAGACTAGTTGATAAGGACTGGTACCAATGGATTTCTATGTGGTCAGTCTATCTACCCAAAAGGCATTTACTAGCTTCTTGTTCCAGGTTTTCTTGTTATCTTCCAACAATTTTTTGATAATATTCACTAAGCTCTTGTTGGAAGACTCTTCTAGTCCATTTCCTTGGGGATAGTAGGCTGTGGAGTGACCCAGGGTTATATGATATTTGTTGCAGAAATCAATTATCCTCTTTGACTTAAAAGTTGTTGAGTTGTATGTGATGATTTTGGTTGGACAACTGAATCTAGACAGAATGTTGGCCTCAAGGAAACCTATTATGACAATATTAGTAGCTTGTCTTGAGGGTATGGCTTCTATCCACTTTGTAAAATAATCTGTGGCAGTGAAGATCCATCTATGTTGGGCAGAGGAAGGGGGATGAATTTCACCAATGAAGTCAAGACCCCACTTTTGAAATGGTGCTTCAGTAGATATTGGTTTCAAAGGTAATAGTAATATTTTTCTTTTTCCTTCAAATCTGACATTTGTGACATGAGGTTACAAATTTCTTTACATCAAAAAATATAGTGGGCCAGTAGAAACCAGCTCTTAAGATCTTATCAGTTGTGGTCTTCCAGTAAAGATGTCCCCCACAGTCACCTGCATGAAACTCTTGTAATATTTTGTCAAATTCTTCCTTTAACAAACAATTAAAAAGGATGCCTTCATGATTTTTCCAAAATAAAGCATTGTCAATTATGAAAAACTTCAAAGATTTCATTTTTAAGAACCTACTTTTAGTCCAGGATAACTCTAGAGGAGCTTGAAGATTATGTAGAATATATATAATGTCATCATACCATGGTGAGTCATTAAAGGCCTGGCTGATCTTTGGAGTCGCCATCTCCTCTTCGTTATCCAATTCTGCAATGAAATTTATGTCTAGGGCGTAAGAGTTCGATCCAGCCATGAGCTTGGCTAAACCTTGGCCTTTGATCAATTTTGTAGGCTTAGTTTCTAAGTCATATTATAATATGGTAGCTATCCACTTCCCTCTCTTTCCATCTAGTCCATCCTGTGTTAGGATGTCTTTGACTACAACATTGGGAACATAAGCTACTATATGACAATACAAGATATAAACATGGAAAATTTTAGGGGCTAATGTTCGCCCAGTGGGCTAATTTTCCATGATTTTTCCACAAAAAAGATTCGCCAATTTCCAATTTTATAAAAGACGATTCGCCCAAATTTTAGAATATAAAATTATTTTACCTTAAAAATCGCCAACATTATATAGAGACTATATATAAAATAATTATAAATTTGATTAATTTTACAAATATATCAATAAACATTTATAATTTGCATATTAGGGATTAGTGAGATTCGCCAATATTTTAAACTTCAAGAAAATTTTCCGTCCTTAAAATTTTCCTTGGATATAAACTTTGAAATCTTTAATAGCTTTGACTAGAGAAAAAGCTTGCTTTTCCATTATATTATACTTTAAAGGTGCATCTCTCAGGGCTTTACTAAAGAAGGCTATTGGTTGTTCAAAACCCTGATCATTTTTCTGCAGTAGGACTACAACAATGGTATTTTATGAGGCGAAAGAAAATATGATGAAATCCCTATCGAACATTGGACTGATGAGAACTGGTGTTTGTGTTAAGGCTAGCTTTATATATTGAAAAGACCTTTTAGCCTCTAGAGTCCATTTAATAGTTGAATATTTCTTTAACATGTTGTTTAATAATCTAATTAGTTCAGCTAAGTGTTATAGCTCCAAATCTCACTCTTATGGTTTGTGATGCTGCACTTATGGCCTAGGGCAACCCCTCCTTCCAGACCTGGTCCAAAAATTTAAAAAATAGTGTTTTATTCCCGCCATGACTTATGCGTTGAAGACTCATTCTTCTTTGCTTCTTCGTTTCGTTCTGGCCTTATACCCTAGAGGCTCCTATGTGTGTTGAGTTGTACTTCTGCATTGCATGTTGACCATTTGCACCTTTTGGCCTATAGCCGGCTTCACTTGGACTCGTGTTTAAGCCCACTTTTGACCATGACGTCTGCAAAAATCAACCTTGCATACCCTTGACCTCTGCAGCTTGACATACCCAGATCCGTGGAAGGGACATACCTCTGAGTGTCACTGACCAGTTTTTCACCTCCCTGCATTGAGCATAGGAACGTTCCTTTCCCAGGAACTAGATCATCTGTTTCACCGACACTCGTTCTTTCCACTGTACCATAGCATTCTTTTATTCTTTTTCCGGCTTATCAGAAAAAGACAAAAAAATTAAATATTCCAAAAAGAGCGGGAACAGGGACATTATTTCCATTTATTGTTGGCAGCTAGAGTCAGTCGTGTCGCCCTTGAACAAAGCACTCAAAACAAAGTCTCCTCCGCATGGGTGGGATTTAGTTTGACTTAGGTAAGCCATAACCTTGTTATCGAGTCAGTTCTCCCCCGATTGGTTATCTCTTCCAATCATATGGAGGGTTCGTTCGTGCCTCCTGCATGACGAACTTATATAGATTCATTATATGCTGCCACATAGTCACATTGAGTCGTGCTTTTGTTCAAGGGAAGTTAGCCTGAGTCGGCCTTTCTGCGGTGTCTCTTGACTCATTTTTTCAGTCGGCCATCCCTGGTTGTCAGTGTCATGTCTATCATCACATCAGTTATATTGGTCCTTCACTCGTGCCGGTTTGAGAAGGTCCCCATTGACTTCTTGCTGGCGGGTCTTGTCCTTATCGACGACGACACATTGCTCTGAGGGCAGACCTAGAGACCGCACCCTGGCCCTATTTTCATTATTGATAGGTCACCTTGTGCTCAGCATCGATCAGTATCATGGGTCTTTGACTGAGTGGTTTCCCTTGTGTTCGACATCAGCATACATTATCACACATTGGGATTCGTGCAGTACCTTGGTTTCCATTTGACCCTATTGGTGGATACCTCGCCTCTGTGTCAGCTTTCATTATTGGTTGGTTCAGAGGGTTTCTGCTGTGCGCTAGCCACATCTTGTGTACGCCGGAAACGTACTTCGGTTGGGTTACTACATCTTTTTCGTCCGATTCCTTCCACATTATTGGCCTACGGGTTACACTCGCGCTAGATTGATGGAGGATGCCTTAATGCCTTCCTTCTAGCGGATCTTTCCCTATCGACTCCGACTCATTGCTCTGGGGCAAAGATCTAGAGTCCATTTGGCAGTACCTTGGGGTTTGCAGTCATTAGTGGCAGATTCCTCACTATCGACAGTGGGAAACCATCATTGTCTCCTGATTGATAGATTCTTACAGGTGTTCGACTTCAGCTCATCTATTCACACTTGTTAGATTGTACTGGGTACCTTGACGCTCATTATCATTATCGGTGAGTAGTCTCGCGTTTGTTAACGGTATACATCAATGACCGGTAATCAAACGATTTCTCACATGGTCGACTTCAGATCATTTATTCCCATGGTGTAGAAATGTACCACGGCGGTCGGTGAAGACCTCAGGTTGTATCAGCATTCATTGGTTCACTTGACAGTTGCGCCTATTGCTGCTAGTTGATACCACTCCACCTTATATGTTGCAGTCAGTCATGGCGACATTTTGTATGCTGGCACCTGAGTTTGCAGTGTAGTACCATCCTATTCCATCATGTTCAGTTGGTACCTTATGGGATCAGTCTTTGATTTCAGTGATCCGTTGCATCTTTCAGCATCATTGACAGTTTTATATGTGATATTCAGACATGTACTTACTCATTATGATCAGATGATCCATTATGTATTTTACAGTCATTTATACTTGTATACTTAGTGGATCCGCTTGTACTTGATATGCGGACATGCTTTACTTTTCTTGAGCATGGGTATGCCCGCCTCAGACAGTGTTTCTTTCTGATCTCCTTTCGGTGGCTTGGCAGGCTGAATTCTGGTGAAGTCCTCCTCGGTTTTTCGGCAGAGTTCCTTTCCTTGTACTTACTTAATATGTTTCGGCCATCATGTTCCCCTTCTGACCTCATACATTAGGGGGCATCTGTTATAGCTCCAAATCTCACTCTTATGGTTTGTGATGCTGCACTTATGGCCTAGGGCAACCCCTCCTTCCAGACCTGGTCCAAAAATTTAAAAAACAGTGTTTTATTCCCTATACGCGACTTTGCCCTGTGTTAAACGTGTGTACACGCGGGTCTGTCATACCCAACCCGCGTGTATCTATTAAAACACTTAAAAAAATATAATTTCCTCTTTTTCGAGCGGTGATCGCGGGTTTACCTGCTGGATCACCTGTTAGTGCCCGTGGCCCAACTGTTCCCAACCAACTCCTAACTAAAAAACTACTTTGGAGAGGGTATAAAAAGACATCAAAGGGAAGGCCAAGGGGAGAGAGAAAGGAGAGCAAGATTATTATGCTGAGATTTTTCCCTTAGACCAGGTCTGAAGTCCTTGGTGCATTCTGCACTTCCCCCATTTTGCATAGGAAACCCTTGTTTCCATGTGTATTGGTGATCATTCATCCTTGACATCATCATTGAGTAAGACTTGGAAGGAGCTCTTGTTGGAGGCTTGAGGCTGGAACAAATCCGGGAGGAAGCTTGCTTGGAGCCTGCTGAAGGTGTTCAGGTGATATCTTTCCGATATATGTACTTTATTTGCCTTTATATATAAAGAAACACGTCTTTGTTCCCGAATAATCTTTCTTTATGCTTATGAGATTCTTGTGTTGAATTCTTATGAAAGTGGTTACTTAAAGATTTTTTATAACTAACTTTATAGCATGAAGATGATTTATATATAAACTTCTATACACGTACTGTTGTGTTCTTTGATTTGTTTGTCTTGCAGGTCAAAGAAAGAAGAAGGGAACTCCAAGAAGGGTTTGCACCCTAACGGTCTTCTCGAACGTAGGACCTTAGGTATGTACCCTAAACATTAGAATTTGCTTAAAAGTAAAAAAGATGGCTGTGTGTGTGTGTTTCTTTGAATAAGCAATTTTCAGTCTGGTAGAGTCTTAGCCCAAAGGACCCTAGGGGTACTTTCCCTTCAACCACTAAGTTAGAGATGAATCTCCTCAAAAAGTTTATTTTGCCTAAAAATTCTTATAGTTCTTTGATGTTCCTAGGATGTGGTATCTGTAAAATGGCTTAAATTCTTGTTGGGTTGATCCGAATACCATCTTTGGAGATAATGTGACCTATTAATTTTCCCTCTTCCAACCCAAATAAAGATTTTTTAGGATTCAGAGAAATTCCATACTTCCTACACTTGGTAAAGACCTGCCTGAGATGATCCAGGTGTTGCTGATTTGATTTAGAGAATAATGTGATATCGTCTAGGTATATTACCAAGAAGTCATGGATTTCCTTAGCAAAGGCTATGGGCTTTCAAGGTTTCCTCATCTAAATTACTCATTTTCACTCTCTTTAAGTTGTATTGAAATCTTTCAAGTAAATCCTCCAAGTTCTCATTTTCTTTTTGCGTCATTTTGAATACCTCGTCCTTATGATTAGTGGGCATACAATAATCCAAGTATCTATCCAAAAATGTTTGCTTCATATCATTCCAAGTCCTAATGGATTGAATGACTAATCCCATGAACCATTTCAAAGCAGCTCCTTTTAGTGTTGAAGGAAATAGTTTGAGTTTTTGAGAGTCTTCCATATAGTCATAAGTTCGGCACAAGACTTCAAACTCAAATAGAAATGTTTCAGGATCCTCACTCCACAACCCATAAAAGTTTGGAAGGACAGATGGTGAATTTTTTTTTATTGTTGTATGGGTTTCCTCATCAGCTATAGGGAATCCAAATGAGTTATCTCCTTCCCTATTTCCCCCATTATTACCTCTACCTCCTCCATTGTTTCCTCTACCACCACCTCCAAAGCGTTGTTAGATTCATTAAATTTATTTTATAGTTGATCTTGCTTAAGAAATTTGCCTTTCAAGTTCACCGCGAGATGTAGATGTACAATTCCTAAAATGCAATCTAAGATGATAAACAATCTTTTATCTTCTTTGTGCAATGAAAATCCTAGCTACTAAGGAAAGAGAGACAGTATTCTTTCACAAAGAGCAAAGAGCACACACTAAATGCATTGTCCTAAATCAAACCAATCAAACGGTCTAAATGCAAATGCACATGCATGTATTTTTTTTCGGCTTTCTTAGTATGTGAATGATAAAAAGAAAGCTAATGCGCAAATCTGAATTACTTTTCAAGCGACAGTTACTAACAAGTTTCTTTTCAAAATCAAAAATGAAGACAATCAAAACACTTTACAATTCGGAAATGAATACTTGCTTTCGACACTAGAAAAACTACAAATTCAGACCAAATACAATAGTAACAGGGTAATCGACTATCAAGAGCAACCAAACTCTCTCCTATGACTGAAAACGACACTTGCGACACTTTCAAATCAAGAAACGACAGTACAATTACGTTACTTTTTGCAAAGGAGAACTGAAAATGACTCAACAAATACACAAAAACATTTACAGTTCTTTTGCACAATGGAGGCGGAATATCAGCAAGGAAAGGGGTTTCAAACAGAGATATACTGATTACAAACAGAAAAACTCATGAATAGAACTGAAAAGAATGAACACAGAAACCAAAACTGAGGAACAATGCCTAGTCTAATCAGCGCACATGTAACACAGTGAACTTGAAATGCAGCGCACCTACTACACTCGGGAAGTGCACTGAATTTCAGATTCACAGAACAGAGCCTGCATTGGGTCAGAGACGATACTTTGCTTGGGTTCCGAGTCACAGTTTGCAGTTCAGTTCAGGGGTTTTGGCTGAGCAAATGGTAATCAGTAAACCAACAATCAGGGTTAGATATAAGGAGGTTACTGGAGCTACCACAGGGGCAATTAGAGAGTTTGTAAATCAGTTGTTTAATTCATAAACAAATCCTGGAGATTGACTTAAGCGGCATTTATCTACTTTGCATTTGCATAGCAAATGCAGTTCGAAAGCTACCTGGCTCGACTTCAGGCTCCGTCTGTAAGTTTATAAAATAAAAAACAAGTAAGATAAACAAACAACCTAGTCGTTCCCCAGCGAAGTCACCATTTTGTTACCGGGAAAAGTGTCTACACAGAAATGCTTATCCCACTAAGGTGTGGTAGCTACCTTAGAAACAAACAAAGTAAAGCTACTTTCATTTTTCCTTTATGAAATATAGATGAGAGAAGAACAAAGGAGACCAACCTCTGTCTTGCGCTTATCTCCTAGTTCGATGCCTCTCTCTCCTGATAGTCCTTCGCTACTTGCTTCCTTGTACGCCCAGCTTCACAGAGTACCTGTAGGATCAAAGTAGCATAACACTATACAAGAACATGGATCTATAATCATAAACAATCTAGGATCAGATGTAAATTGACCATACAAATGCATAAAACATAAATGACACAAGAGTATGGAGGAAAACTTGAATAGCTTTTATTGATAATCAAGAAAGAGCCAAGGGAGTTACAACCAGTTGTTCTGACCCAGCATCATCCTCTCAGCAAGTAAGCCCTTCTTCACCTCATACAAAGCTTAGATCACCCAACACTATGATGTTGTCCCAAGAAACCAACAACAATTCCTTACAAGATGCAAAATTCCAGCCTCTGGATCTCTGGGATGAGGGATCCATATATAGATATCTGTAAGGGAGATGAGTCAGCTTGTGCTTTGATTAGTGTCTTCCCTCTGATAGTTCTTGCTTCCACTTGGAGATTGAATATCTCTTACTCATCCTTGGTCGAATTAAGAGAGGCAAGTGTCACAGGAGAAGTTTCTGGAAGATTCCATGCCTCTCCACCTCGCGGATTGACACTGCCATTTGTCACTTCTCGCCCATCGCACCCCATAAAAGGGATTTTTGAAATGCAACGCACCCACAAAGTGTACTTAGGTGAGATGCAACGCACTTTGCCTATGGAGCAGCTGAAATGATCTTGTTTTGACCAGTTTTGAGCAGTTTTTCATGGAGAACTTCTGGGAGAAGCTGTAATCAGTTGACCTTGTTCCTTTAGGGGTTAGAACAACACTTTTAGGGACTTAGGAGCCCTTGGTTTATGGACATTTCATTCTTGGGGTTGCAGTGCCAAAAAATGTCTATAACACCTAGAGCATTGATTTTCTTACAAAACCCCTCTAGCATATCCCTATTGAAATGTAGCCATACTCTATCTCCCACATTGAACAATTTCTCTGTTCATGTTGATCATGCCTGGCCTTATATTTCTCCTGTGATTTCTACAGTATTTGTTGTACATGTATAGGGATCTGCCTGATCCTCTCTATAAACGTTTTAGACCGAAATCCATTAGAGATGAATGGATAGATATTTTAAACATGATCGGGAAGGGAGACATTTCTCAACTTCCACTACATGACATAGCATAACTATGTGTCCATCTCTCAAGGGGAAAATCTAAAACTGGAAAAGGGCCTAGAGATCCTTCTCTTATTAGAGCAAAAAAATCTACAACTAGATCAGTAAGTAGGGCAGAGATTGGCAATATGCTTGATGAGTTCAAAACTGATATTCTAGGGAGCCTTAGTGAACAACTAGACACCTTAAAATTCAAAACAAGCAGAAAGCAGAAGCTGATGCCTTAGCCATCTTTTGCCCAAAATGTAGAAAGAAACATGCTCTAAGGGAATGCCCCTTAGATGCAAAAGTTGTAGAAACATGTATGATTTGCTCAGAAAGTCATGAGACCAAGGATTGTCCTTCAATTCCTGGGCTCAAAGCTGTCTTTCAGGAAGATCCAAAATCAGTGGAATCCCTTTGTTTTATTTCAAGAAGACCTTGGCAAGGGTATCAAAATCAAGGATTTAACAATCCTATGAATTTTCAGCTCCCACCAAATTGGAATTCTTGGCAACAACCTTGGCCCCAACCTCAAAATCCATATCAATCATGGGCACAAGGGGTACAAAATCCTTATGGGAGATTTTCTCAATTCTATCATTATCCTCCATCTTTTCAAAATCAACAACAAAATCCACAACTTTCATTGCCATTTCCACAACAACAACCTTCTCAACAAAATCAAAATTCTCAACTCTTGCTTCCATTTCAACAAAAGCCAAATCAACTACCAGCCTAGCCATTACCAAATCCCAACAACAAAAATCCTCAAAATGCTTACATGGTAGAAGGACAACAATTTCCTACCTATATGATTGTTCCTCTTAATGATGTTCAACTCAGATCTGGTAGAGTTTTAGAAAAGGAAAAACCTTCTATAGATGTTCAAGAGCAAGATGCCTCTAAGGAGGATTCTCTTAAAGTCAATAAAGGTTCTGAGGAAGCATCCCTTCAAAACCCAATCATTCAAAAAGAAAAACAAAAAGAGTCAACCCCCACAACTCCTATAGTTGAGCAACCTGCATCTTCATCCACACCTCCTTTCCCTGAAAGATTACAAATTGACAAAGGGGTGGAAAAACAAATCTTGTTGCCTAACTATGATTTCCTAGATGAATTAAAGAATGTCTGTATCAAGATTCCCTTGCTACAAGCCATTAGAGAGATTCCTATTCTAGCAAAAACAATAAAGGAGTTGAGTTTCAAAAGACCAGGTAGGAAACCAAGAGATACAAAAAGAATCCACCTGGTAGTAAAAATTGCAGATATCATGATGGGAAAGATTACCATGCAAAAATATGTGGATCCAGGTAGTCCAATTTTCAAGACACACATAAATGGGACAGAAATTCCAAATACTTTGATTGATTTAGGGGCTGCTATAAACATTATGAGTAGACAGACTATGGAACAACTTAAACTTCCTAATATTCTTTTTACACCCACCTTACTGCAACTTGCAGATAGATCAATAATCAAACCAGATGGTGTATTAGAAGATATTTCAGTCTCCTTAGATTCTAGGGAATATCCAGTAGATTTCATGATTTTGACTCCCAAGAGTAATCTAGGAGGGCACCTGCTCATCTTAGGAAGACCTTGGCTAGCCACAACTGATGCTTTCATTAGTTGTAGATTTGGGGATATGTACATTTCCGATGGTAGTTCAACAAAAAAATTCAATTTGTATCCTCCAACAAAAGCAATTACAAAATTAGGACACAATGAATGGGTCAATGATGAAGATATTATACAACCTGTCTTTACTATTTCTGAAGTTAGTGAAGATAGTCAAATTTTGAACACATTAGAAAATTTTGAAACATCTTCAGAATATGACCACACACAATTTCAGTTAGATTCTGATATTGAATGTTTTTTATCAAGGCAAATGTCTTTTTACTCTATGGAAGAGTTTGGTAGTTCTACAGTTGAAATTTTTCCAGGTAAAACATTGAATATCAACAAAAATTTGGAAAAGTTACAACAGGCAGAGCTAACCAGAATCTTGCAAAAACATTTTGCTGCATTTGCATGTGAGTATAATGATATGAAAGGTATTGACCCTAAGACTTGCATCCATCATATCTATATCGAGGAAAATAGTAGACCTATCAGACAACCTCAGAGAAGGATGAATCCAAATCTTAGGGAGATTGTGAAAGAAGAGCTCCAAAAACTACTCAATGTAAACTTCATTTACCCAATTTCAGATAGCTAATGGGTTTCTCCCTTGGTTATAGTACCCAAAAAGAATGGTAAATGGAGGGTGTGCATTGATTAGGGAATTGAATAAAGCAACTTTGAAGGATCACTTTCCTTTTCCCTTTATCGATCAAGTATTAGATACATTAGCAGGCAAAAAGTACTTTTCATTTCTGGAGGGTTTTAGTGGTTATAATCAAATTCAGGTAGCACCTGAGGATCAGGATAAAACCACATTTACCTGTCCATGGGGAAATTTTGCTTACCGAGTTCTTCCTTTTGGATTATGTAATGCACCTGCAACATTCCAAAGAGAAGTACTAGGAATTTTTTCTGATCTAATTCATAATTGTGTAGAGGTGTATATGGATGATTTTACAGTTTATGGTAATTCATTTGAAGAGGCATTAGAAAATTTGGAAAAAGTCCTTATAATATGTAAAGAAACAAACCTTTCATTAAGCCATGAAAAATGCTTTATGATGTTTACTGAAGGTATTGTTTTAGGACATCATATTTCAGGGGATGAGATTAAAGTTGATAAATCAAAAGTTGAAGTCATCTCCAAGTTACCTATTCCAAATTGTCAAAAAGATGTTAGAAGTTTTCTGGGATTTACTGGATATTACAGAAGATTTATAGAAAACTTCACCAAAATAACATCTCCACTCTTTAAAATACTTACAAAAGACTGTGAATTCAAATGGAGTCCTGATTGCCAATCAGCATTTGAAGCTTTGAAAACAAGAATATCTTAAGCGCCTATCTTGAGAGGACCAAATTGGGAACTTCCTTTCCATATTTCTACAGATGCTTCAGATATAGCTCTAGGGGCTGTGTTGGGACAAAAAGATTTAGTTCCTTATGCCATTTACTATACCAGTAAAAATTTAACTCCCACTGAGTTGAATTATACTATGACTGAAAAAGAGTTCTTAGTTGTTGTTCATGCAATCAATAAGTTCAGAAATTATATAACAGGCTATGAAACTTTTATTCATACTGATCATTTTGCAATTAGATATCTAATGAACAAGCCCGTTACTTAATGGCAGAGTTACAAGGTAGCTCCTACTTTTACAGGAATTCAATATTACTGTGTTAGATAGAACAAGGAAACAAAACACAGTAGCTGATTTCTTGTCTAGGATTCAGAATACTAAATAAGATTCTCCTATAGAGGACAAGTACCCTGATGAATATTTATTTGTAGTAACTAATAAGACTCCTTGGTATGCAGTAGCTAACTATTTGGTTACAGGGAAACTACCTCCACATTTATTTCCTAGTGAAAGAAGAAATATTATTTAGGAGAGTTCAAAATATTCATGGATTTCTAACGAATTGTTTAAAACAGGGCTAGATCTTGTGATCAGAAGATGTGTCAGGGAAGATGAAATGCCTGATATTCTCAAGGCATGTCATGATGAACCGTGTGGTGGACACTTTGCTGACAAAAGGACAACCTATAAAATCCTTTCTTTAGGATATTATTGGTCGTCCCTCTTCAAGGATGCAAAACAATATTTCAAAAGGTGTGACATCTGCCAAAGAGTAGGGAAACTTACCCTCTCAAATGAGATGCCATTACAACCACAAGTTCTCATCAAACCCTTTGAAAAGTGGGCTTTATATTTTATTGGACCTATTAATCCACCATCTAAACAAAAAATATATATATATTGGTATGTACTGATTATGTCACTAAATGGGTAGAAGCCAAAGCATTATTTTCTGCTACTGAGAATTCAGTTGTTAGTTTTCTTTATGAGGATATTTTTACTCGCTTTGGTGTTCCAAGAGAAATTGTGACAGATTAGGCAGGTCAATTTACACCCAAATTGGTGGAGACGTTGATGGAAGAGTACAAGGTCAAGCATAGAAAATCTACTCCTTACCATCCGCAAGAAAATGGTCAAGTAGAGTCTACAAACAAAGTAATTGAAGGCATCATTACCAAGACTATTCATCTACACAGAAGAGATTGGGCAGAAAGGCTTCCTGAAGCCTTATGGGCCTACAGAACCACATGGAGGAACACAACAGGACATTCTCCCTATGAACTTGTTTATGGGAAGGAAGTTTTGCTCCCCATTGAGTTCCAAGTTAAGACCTTCAAGATGGCAGTTCAATTGGGAATGGATCTATCAGAAGCCCAAAAGCATAGAATGGAGCAGTTGAATGAACTAGATGAGATCAGATAAGAAGTAATCCTAAGAACTGATCTAGTTCAATATCAAAGAGCTAAGTGGCATGGCAAATACATCAAGGAGAAAAAGTTTCAAGAAGGAGATTGGGCATTGCTATTTGATTCTAAGTTCAAATATTTCAAAGGTAAATTCAGACTCATTGGCTTGGGCCATATGAGATTTAAAAAGTTTTTAGCAATGGAGCGGTAAGAATCAAAACAATTGATGAGTATCAAACTCCTCTCATTGTAAATGGTCACAGATTGAAGATCTATCATAAGACACTCTCAAAGGAGGAATTTGTCAAAATCTTTCAAGATAATTCTGCAATAAGGTTGGTGAAGAAGAATCCTTGTTCTTCTCTAGCCTAGTCTTTGTTCTTTTCATTGAAAAAAAATAAAAATGTATAAGCCTGAAAACCAATCACTGATTGGCAGTCTTATACAGAAAATACATGGTGAAAATCAGAAACTTCTAACGCCCTATATTTTCCAAAAAAAATCTCTCTCATTTTATTCATAGTTGTTCCATTTCATGTCATTTCACTTCACTTCATTTCATCCCATTTCACCATCACATTCCAACAAAAAAATTCCTTTCATGTCCACTTTTCATGTATCATTCATTCAGTGATCATTCATTTCCATCCATCTCCATTCACTTCGCCAAGTCATATGTTCACTATGTCAGTTTCCGTAGCCGAATTCTGATTCCTCAGCTGAATACTGATTCCGCAGCTGATTGTTGATTCCGCAGCTAATACTGTGTTACTTTGCAGTGACAGCCAAATGTTAGCCAAGTAATGATGAAAACTAGATGCAGGTATGGAAGAGGAAGATATTTTGAAGATGTTAGCACCTAAAGCACCAACAAGAAGCAGCCAATCAAAATTCAGCGAAGTGGTGAGATTTTAAGGTATGAGCAAAATTAATTTCAAATAGCATTTTAAAACACATAATCTGTATAGTTGTAAAACCACCGACTCCATCATGTGTAATGATTCGAGTTGATAGCTTCTTTAACTCCTCCATGACCTTTGCATAATTCCACCACGAACTTCGCATAAATTTCCAACGGCCTCATGATCCGCTTCCGAATCTAACTCGTACTTAATTGTACGTCTGCATTACACCTGTTGAACCGGTTAATTATGAAGATGTAATCCAATTGACCACGGCTCTTCTCTGCCGCACCACTCCGCAGTCCTTTTATGAATGTGCAAACGTCCACTCTGCAACCTTTTAATTCAAAATTCTGCCAGACTCACTCTATTTCCATAACGATTGTCAGTTTTGGTCTGTTTATACAAGCCTCCGCTCCGTGAACTCATTTTCATTACATGCTCTGTATTCTTTCTGTTTTGTGACTACTGGTTCTCTCCATAATCATCCTCCTCCATCTTCCGCTCATACAACTGTTCCGCCTCTGCCAATGCATCACTTACAGTCCATTACTTACAGAGGTATTTTCGAAGCAAGAGGAAGGAATGGGCCTTCTGGTAAGAACAGAGCTAGACGGGCCTAAATTCATGGAGGGTTATCCATAGTTAAAGAGCACATTAAGGAAATCACAGTGGCTGCAGTTTATATAGAAATTCAGAGGTCATAATAAATAAGTCACGAAGACATTTGCAAGGTCCTTCAACGGCATAGAAGTTGAGGTTGGGGATATCAAATTTTCAATAACAGAGGCTTCTATTGTAGCAGCAATGGGGCTCCCACAGGAAGGAGAACAGTGGTTCAAAAACAAAGACTTCAATGAGAGGGCCTGGAGGATTATTTTGTGTAACCCAGTTATGGATATAACCATTTTTAAACGTGGAATCCCTGTTTCTGCTCTAAAGGAAAGTGGACTAGTTTGTTATTGATAATTCAGAAGTTTAATACGTGTGAAGGAAGGTTTGGGTCCATGTACATGTACCACATCAGGTTATTAATGAATTTTCTGGAGAATCAAACCATCAATTTGCCTTATTTCCTGTTGAGTAGCCTCAAAAAGATGTCCACCACTGTACAAAAGAATTTGGATGACATAGAGCCTCACCTTTATCATCACGGCCTTGTCAAAATTCGAATTGAAAGACAATTGAAGGAAAGAAAGGACACATGGGAACAATTCTTGATTAGAAACTTCTTTCAGGACTCATCTGAAACACCTGAAGGTAGCTCAACAAAGAAAAGTAGGAGAAGAAAAACAAGGGTAAACATTCAAGATACTCCTACTAGCATAGCTAAAGAAACTAGTAAGGAGGAAATGTTGTTTGAAACTTTGATTGAGGTTAGGAAGCAAGTGAAACAAAAGGGGAAAGAAATGTTGAAGATGTTTATCAAACCCTAGAACCTTCCTTAGAAGAGGAATAGATACTTTCTGAAAGACTAATCCACCTTAAAGAACAATTAGCTAAGGCAAAGGAAAAAGGGAAGGAAAAACAGAGTGTAGAAAAAGGAGATACCAGCTCACAGTATCTAAGAAGGAGTTCTAGACTTAAAGGAAAATTGAAGAAAGTGAAAACTAAAGGAGCTTACTTCATAGACTTAGGAGGGGAAACCCCAGAATAGTCACAAGAAATCACCCCTCCTAACCATAGCCCACAATATTCTTCTTTTTCTCAACCAGATTTTGAGATTAGTCCAAGAAAGGCTACACCAGAAATAGATCCAACTCAGCAACAAATGTATGATTTTATTGAATCGTTGGAAAAGACTACAACAGACTAGGGCACTTCATCTAATCAGCCTAATACAACTCGGGAAGTTTTGATCCAATCACTAAAACATGAAGTTTTTGAACTAGAAGTCTTGAATAGACACATCAAAAGGGAAAATGAAACATTGAAAGAACAGAGCAGGTTGGATAAAATTATCCATGACAACACCATGTTGCATCTTGGATTGTGGCACAAGAAAAATAGGAAATTGAAGAAAAAGAATAGGAGGTTGAGCAGAGCCCTCATCAACCTCAAATACAGGTGCCTAATGATGAAGCCCAGGATGACAATGACACCAAGGAAGAAGAAAAGAAGGCTAGATGTATTAGCAGAGGTCTCAGAGCAAATGAATTGAAGGAAGGATGGTCACAGTTTTGGTTGCATGAGGACATGCAACATCTTCATAGTGGGGGTATGTTGAGCCCTAAAACTACCTCTCTTCTACATACTTTCCTAGACCTTTTTCCCACACCAGTGCCTCATAAGCTATCAAAGATCATTACATATTGATTCTAGGAGTGCATTTAAGTGGTTTTCTAACTATATTCTTGTGTGTGCTATTTGATTTATATTTTGTTCATCAACTGCGGAATGCAGCCACTTTCCGCAGCTCACTCGCAATTCCGCAACTATTTTTATTGTTCTATAGGTTACAGGTGTCAGCATGTGAAACGAGGCAAGTGGGTAGCTCAGAAATGATCTATACATGGACAAGGTCCTATCTATTTAGTCAAATTCATGAATAAAATCCTTGGTCAAAGGACGGTCAAACAAGGAGTCCTACAGCAAATAGGTCTCTGTTTTCAGCACGTGAAAGGTCTGAGACCGTTCCTAGATTTGTGGATCCCTCTTGATAGCTGTAGGCCGTATCCACGACACAAACCCAACATCCACCTTTTGTAGATTGAATGATCATGGCAACCAAAACGCTGAGCTTACGGGTTCTGTCTTGTTTACGTGTCTTCTGCTGAAGATTCCTCACAGAAAAACAGTTATCTAATTTCCTCTATAAATAATGCGTTTGCAAACGCAAGTAGTTAGTCTTGATGTTAGTTTTTATGCTATTGTTGTAGTGTTAGTCCTGTTGTTGTAACGAGAAGACATATCCTCTGTTTTGCAATATAAAAACTCTGTTTCTTATGACTGTTTAAGCATGATCTTGGGTTGACAGCGTATTAACCAAAGGCCATGCAGAGGGCCCCTGCTGGCTGAGGTTTTGTTTTTCATTTCTGTAAAATTTTCATGCATCGTTTCCCTTATTTTCACTATATATATTTCATAATTTGTTTAACTATATATGTTTCATAATTCATTTATGGTGTTAATCTTTTACCCCTGTACATGATTTCCAGCGTTGCATACCTTTTACTAACACTGATCAGTGTGTTTCAGGATAGGTTATGCTCGAGTTTTTTCATATAATTTTGCATAAAATAGTGACATGAGATTTGCCTCTCTACTGAACTTTTTAAGCTTTTCAATTTTAGTTATGCTTGTTTTGATTTCAGTGATATTTATTTGCTGCCGTTAGCTAATTTAGATATCAAATTCTTCATGTTATTTGACGTTATCTCCGGT
Source organism: Pinus tabuliformis (assembly GCA_031772625.1). Taxonomy (NCBI): domain Eukaryota; kingdom Viridiplantae; phylum Streptophyta; class Pinopsida; order Pinales; family Pinaceae; genus Pinus; species Pinus tabuliformis. The sequence continues at coordinate 1,413,639,483 of CM062817.1, read as the reverse complement.
GCCATGGCTTAACCCCGAAAAGCTACTTGGTGAGCTATCAGATTATAAGTGAAGTGATTTGATTTTACTTTCATTAACCTGCAAGTAGGTAGTTTAAATATCAAGTTCTTCATGTTATTTGACGTTATCTCCAGTGCCATGGCTTAACCCTGAAAAGCTACTTGGCGAGCTATCAGATTATAAGTGAAGTGATTTGATTTTACTTTCATTAATCTGCAAGTAGGTAATTTAGATATCAATTCTTCGTGTTATTTGACGTTATCTTCGGTGCCATGGCTTAACCCCGAAAAGCTACTTGGCAAGCTATCAGATTATAAGTGAAGTAAATTAATCTTGCTTTCATTAGTCTGCAACTTTTAGTTTGTTTGAGTGCAATAGTTTAGATTTTATTTCTGTAATTAGATGGGCAGTAGAGATAACGATTTCATGATCAATATTTCATCTTTTGTTTGATTTAAGTAGCTCCACGTTTACATTCCCGTTCAAGTACTAATTTTATCACTAGCATGTTTCGAGATCTTTTGAAGTGCTAAGTTCTGGAAGTTATCATAAGAGACATAAACCTTGTCTTAAATCTACATCGATACTTGCCCTCTAAAAGTATCCTTAAAACTTAGGAATAAGATCTCCATTTGCATTAGGAGACAAACAAAGAAAAAACCCAAAAAAAAATTTGAAAACAATAAAAGTAAGAAAGAGGTTGTCTTGCACATACAGTGCACCACACTTCATCAGTTTACGACTCCCGGATTGATAATTAATGTAGCAATTTAGGACATACTAAATTGACTAAACAGTAGGAAATGAAGACCCCAACCAATTCTGGTTCGTCGCGAAGGATGTATGGGAAGCTCATGGTATCAAGGATGATCAAATGAAGAAAGCAACGTTGGTTAGTGATTTGTAGAACCGCACACTAACGTGGTACATTAAGTACAATACTAATAACTTGACGTCCACATTGGCAGATATCTAGACCGCGCTGAATAAGGAATTTAGTAGGCCTAAGTCTCAAGCGCAATCCATTGTGGGATTCAAGGAGATCGTGATGAAGCCTGGGGAGATGCCCTGGGATATGGATCAAATATTGAAGAGTATGATCTGTGAAGCCAACATGAACCTAACTGATGGGCAACACCGCGAATGGTTTGTGGCCTCGCTCCTGCCCCACTTAAGGGTTGCGCTATCACAACAAAAGATCGGGACCTAGGTAGAAGCTCTAGAAATCATGATGAGACTACATGAGACACCAATATAGGATGCTAATCTGGGGGTTTAGCAGATTCACACACAATTTCAGAACCTTTGCCTTGAAATGCAAAGTCAGAAGAAAGATAGAACAATTCGGCCATAGGCGCGCAAAGAAGTCTGGTGCCTGAAATGCAAAGGTCAGGGGCATGACAAGGATCACTATCCAGTCTTCACGAACTATGTTGCAGTAGGGGGGCCAATGCCTCTAAGGGCAGAGGCTACAGTAGGGCCAAGTACAGGGCTTGTGCTATGGTGTGCTACATGCCAGGTAGCTCGGAAGCATGTGACTAAAAATTGCCATCTCCTGCAGAATTTCGTATAGACATTGCAACAACTTTTCTTAAATTTATGTCAATCAGTGGGTCATGACGAGCGCAATTTCTGTAGTTATGAATTAATGATGGACAAGACACCTGCATACAGGGTGCAGGCAGAAACGCGACCTCCGGACCAAGGCGCTGGCGGAGTGTGAGGTGAGTATCAGGGGTGCGACTGAGGTCAAGGTGGAGGAGGTCTGGTAGAGGCTGAGAGCAGCTTATTTGTTACAATTATAGAGGACCAGGACACTACATGAAATACTGCCCAAACCCTACGCGATTGTCATGTCGCTATTGTACTTAGTTTGACCATGTGACTGAGGATTGCCCTATATTGTTGGCTAAGGTTTGCAAAAAGGGGGTGCAACCTCTGCAGCTGACACAGAACCTCCATATGATGAGGGCTGAGCCTTATGAGGAGGACCCTAAAGTAAACATTATGTTGCGAATTGGAACGGTGACTGGCGAGGATAAAGGGAAACATCCTGTAGAAAGTGAGTGGGTCCACAAAGAACCAGAAAAGGAGACTGGGTTTGATTTGGAGCACGCAAAAGAAACATTTATGAAAACAAAGAAGAGCTTCGCTAAGGCCTCTACCTCAAGAAGTCAGGAGAAACCGGGTGAAGAAATGGACCCATCCATGATTACCACGTTCTTGGAGACTTGCATGAAACTACTCCATGATAGTAAGGCTATGAAGGGACTACGGGAACTGATCAATTGATGCATTGGAAAGGAAAACGATACTAGTGAACCACGCAAGTTAGAAATCTTGGTAAGCATAAGGGAAGGACGGGACGTGAGATGAGACTCACTGTGAAGATAGGAGATTATGAGATGGATCAAGTTATTTTGGATCTAGGGTTGGACGCGAATGTTCTGCCTAAGCAGATATGGGAGCGGATGGGGAGACCTATGCTGCAGTGGTCTCCAATTCAGTTAAGAATGGAAATTTAGCAAAAGATCATCCCCATGGGCCGATTTCATGGAGTAACTGTAGATATTGAAGACGCAAGTGCATTGGATGATTTTGAAGTAATAGAAATTGTGGATGACAACAACCCCTACCCTACACTCCTTGGGATTGATTGGGCTATTGACATGAATGGAGTGTTCAACTTGAAGAAGAAAAAAATGTTATTTGAAAGAAAATCGCTTCGCGTAGTAGTACCCCTAGATCTTGCAGAAGGACCATGCTATATTGAACCGGTCCGTGATTACTAAAGAGATGACGATTTAGAACATATATATAAGATAACAACATGAGATCAAGAATGGGTGAATCCAACAGTGGATGACCATATTGCATGGGACTGTGAAAGTTCCTGCACATCAGACTCGGATGAAGAATTAGAGCACTGGCAGAATCAATTATATGAAGTATTTACGTTGCATTGTAATATGATGACTAAGACGTTGCGCTGTAATATGATGACTAAGACGTTGCGCTTGTGTGTCATCGAAGGTGAGGAATTTGCCTTCTTATGATGGGTTGACTGATGTGGATATATTTTTGGATGCATTTGAAAGGGAAGTGCTAGAAACGCATCACTTCCAAGCCTTGGATTAGGCGCTGCGCGCTACACCCGCAAGATGGTGGGGTACACACAAGGGTAGTTTTGATGATTGGTGCGAATATAGGAGGATGATGAGAATACGCTTTGGACAGTTGAAAGTACAGATGACAGACAAGTATGATGGGAGGGATGATCCATGCGATCACTTGGCCAAATGGACTAAAGCTTATGGAGTGGAGCCTCAGCCTGAATGGGTGCATCTGTTCTGTCATACCCTGGATGTCATACCAATGAATTGGTACCTGGAAACAAAGCTCCTTCATGACACTGAAGAATGGGATATTTTCCACCAAGAGTTCGTAATGACATTCAGCTTTGAAAACAGGTTTGACTATATTAATGAAGCACTACAAGAGGTTAAAGCAACGATCTTTAGGATACCACATGATCCTTTAGATCTGATTCAACCTGATTGGACCACTCAGCTGAGCCACGCACTAGAGTGTTATAACGTGACTGTTGAAGAAGAAGACGAGGATCCTAGGAAAATTAATATTTCAAAAACTAAAGGTCACCGCGAAGTTGAAGGACCGTAGGTAGAAAACCCAGACATAACTGCACCACTCAAAACTAGGCAGGTGAACATTGGCACAGAAGCAGAGCCAAAGTTTGCAAAGATTGGGGACTATTGGGACGATGCGATAGTAGATAAGGTCACCGAATTACTCCGCAAATATCAGGATTTGTTCCCCATGAAGTTTTCTGACCTAAAAGGAATAATAGGAGACCTAGGTGTCATGAGGATCACCCTGAAACCGGACGCAAAAACTGTGAAACAAAGACCTTACTGCCTCAATCCGAAGTATAAGAAAAGGGTCCGCATTGAGTTAGATAAGATGCTCATGGCAGGTATTATTGAACCAGTTGAAGAATCTGATTAGGTAAGCCCAATAGTGCTTTAGGAAAAGAAACAAAAGGAAGAAATAAGGATATGTGTATATCTTAGGAAATTGAATGAAACTTTTGAATCATTGACCGGAGAATCCACAGTTAGAACATTTTTGCACCAACGTTTCAAATCCCAAATGGGATCCATCGTCAGGATATGAGAATGATGATAACAAAAGAGCAACAAAGAAATAATAAATAGTGATGAGGATAAATTTTTAGAACAACAAACTGTCGGCTGTAATAATCATTAATTAATTTTAATTAATTTTATATAATTTAATATTAATTTGTTTTAATAAATTACTATTATTTGATTATTATTTAAATTTTGGAAGAGTTCATAAATTAATACCAAACCTAAAGATTAAATAGGGACAAAACTAAAACTAAGGAAACCTATTAAATTAAAAAGAAATAATTTCTATATAAAATTAAATTAATGTGTTAACCTAATCTATATTAACAATTATAAATAATAAGTATTTATAATTGATTAATATATTAATTAATTGTTATATAGAAATTATTTTATTTTATTTTTATTTTATTTTATTTTAAGGAAAAATATTGCTAACTAATAAATTTTAGGGTTATAACTAAAACAAAAATAGACTGAGGAGACTAATTTTTACTAAAAACTATGGAAATATATTAATTCTTTTATAATTTAATTTAAAATATTAATCAAATTATATTAACCATTATAAATAATTAATATTTATAATTAATTAATATAATGACTAATATAATACTAATAGCTATATAGAAATTAATAAATTCTAGTCATTAATGGAATTTTATTATACCTAGATCTAAAGAAAACAAAGACTAAGGACACAAGAAAGGAGAGGGAAACTTACCTGCTGAGGCCTTTACCAGGGGATGTGCTTGCGATTTTTTATTTCCCTGATCAAGGGAGGCCAGCTCCCGCTAATCTCCATACCATTGTCTCTGTTTAGATTGTGTACATGATCCTTTCCCGACCCCGTTCACCGACGAGGTTCTGGATAATGTAGGCAGCCAACAAGCATACTCTTCAGGGAAAATTTTAAGAACCCCCCATAAATTTACATGTATAATAAATGGGAAAATCTCCATGGTATATAGGAAAAATTGAAGGCGATTTTATCAATAATATGATATGTATATATAATTTTTTGGCGAATCTCTCACCAGGAATGGCGAATATTTTACTCAATTATAAAATCTTGTATTTATTGAATACACAAATAAAATCATTGCATTTCTTTAAAATATCTTTTGAAATCAAAATTACCGAAATTACATATCGATAACCTAGTGGGTGTAGGATAAAATTCACCCGTGCCATTCACAGAAAGCATGAGAAAAAACCTAATACTATATATAAAACTAAGAAAAATTCAAATTCATCACTTCTAGGGACCTTGTAACCACCCTGCCAATACACAAGTATGTTCCTGTTTGCAATTAGAAAAATTACCCAAATTACAATCTATTTACTCCAGCATATGTTGGAAAGTTATAGAAGGATGACTAGTGCAATCAATCCATTCCTTTTAGCCCTGGATTTGTTTCAGTTTAAAACAGAAGTATACAAATATACTTGTCCAATGTCTATGCTTTAACCATTCACCTTAAGATGTTTTTACAATATAATTTCCTAAGTCTATTTAATATCTTCTTTATCATAAAAACCAACCTATATCCATCTTAACTCCACATCTACCACTCTTAGGGGGATGAAATCTATTTATCCCTCTGAGCACTTGGTAGACCCAGAATTAAGATGGATCTAAGATGATAGAATTTCCCCTTTAAATAGTTTATGCTCACATGAATACCATGGTATTACCATGGGTCAATACCATGAGTTATCATAAACCTGGAGCTTAAAAATTACTATTAGTAATTTATAAAAATTAATAAAATTAATAGTTGATTTTTATTTTATTTTTTATTTTAACCAAGCTAAATGTTTAACATACATTAAATTACAACATCCATTTTTACTCTTGATCGGATCAAATATTTTTTCACTCTATGCTAGTTTTCATATCACGATATTTGGTACCTCTTGGGGGTTAGTAGATCCAAAGTAAAGATGGATCTATGCTGGTTTAATTCCCCAATTTAAATAGGCTACATTCCAGGTGAATACCATGGGTCAATACCATGTGCCATTTTGGTGAATACCATGGGTCAATACCATGTGCCATTCTTATTTTTATTAATACTAATATTAGGGTTAATAATGTTTTTTTGCATGGTGTATTTGTCCCAGAGTATTTTGCCCATAGGTTTCACCTAAATATAAGGCATTTTTTGAGTGTTCGTAAATATAAGGTGAATTATGGAGTAAATATAAAAAAATGTTTTATTTGTTTACCATACCTCTCGTTTATTTATATTTTTATTAATTTACCATACCTCTTTTACAAATATGGTATTTGGCCCATAGGATTCACTTAAATAAAACCTCTTTCTTGAGCCTTCATAAATAGAAGGAGGGTTATGGACTAAATATAAAAAGATGTTTTATTTATTTACCGTGCGTCTAGTTTATTTATATTTTTATTTATTTACCATATCTTTTGAGTAAGTATAAAAAGACGTTTTATTTATTTACCATACCTCCACTTTACTTATATTTTTATTTGTTTACACCCTTGCATGTATATGAGGTGACTTATGGAGTAAATATAAAAAATGTTTTATTTATTTACCATACCTCTCATTTATTTATATTTTTATTAATTTACCATACTCTTTTATAAATATGGTATTTGGGCCTTTGGCCCATAGGATTCACTTAAATAAAACCTATTCTTGAAAATGGGCGAATGGATTCACTTAAATAAAACCTATTCTTGAAAATGGGCGAATGGAAGGTTGTAACTCCTAATTTAAAGGGATAAATTTACCTTTTTTACCCTCTCCGTTAAAATAAGGTGGGCTATTTGAGGTGATTTGTAAAAATGTACTATGATACAAAATATTCGCCCACTAAAAATTTAAAACCCCTTAATTTTGCCAAAGGGCGAACATTCGCCCCTAAAAGTTTCTATGATACTCTTTCACTGATGGGTTCTCTGTGTACTGGAATGGTGGAAGCATTCAATAAGATACTGGAGAGTGCGCTAATGAAGGTTTGCAATGCTTAGAGAAATGACTAGGATGTGTGCGTCCCTGCGGTGCTATGGGCCTACAGAACGACTTGCAAGAAGCTCACAGGACAAACGCCCTTCAGATTCATGTATGGCGCGGAAGTTGTGATGCCAATGGAATACATTGTACCTAGCCTACGCATAGTGGAATTCATAGGAATGGCGGATCGCGGGGCTTTGGAAGAGAGGCTCGCGCAGATAGTGGAGCTTGAGGAGGACCGATTTCTAGTTGGATTTCATCAACAAGTTCAAAAGGAGTGTGAAAAGGCATGGCACCATTGGCACATCAAATTGCACACCTTCAAGGTAAATGATCTGGTCTTGTTACATGATAGAAAATTTGATAAATTTCCAGGGAAAATTAGGGTGCACTGGTTAGGGTTGTATGTCATCAAGGATATTACCGATGGTGGAGCAGTTCAGCTGGTCAAATTGAATGGAGAACCCTTCCCAGGGAAGGTGAATGGTAGCCGATTGAAGCCATACACTGTTGATCTAGCTAGGTGACTATATGAGGGAAGCACAATATTAACGCTCCAAGAAGTTGAAAGGAAGTGTGGGACTATAAACTACACTGCTCGGGTCAGAGAGTTGCGTGATTGGGTCACTGCGCAGAACAAAGAACTGTCACACAGCCCACAGAAGTGCGCAGTGAGTTGTGCTACCAAAGGAAAAACCGTGCACGACAGCCGGAAAGTGACCATTAAAGTCACTATTCATGATTTGACGATGAAAAAATGGCCAAATGGAGCGGGGGGCAGCATTTAAGTTAGAATTTATGGACTATATCTTTGAAAATCTACCGCCAATCTAGAATTGCTAAACCGATTGTGGGGGGAATGGTTGGATTTGAATTCGAAAATACCTATAAATTACAAAGGGTTTCCCCAGCGAAAAACACTTGGCATTTTTAGAATTGAGGTGTTGAGCTCTCAGGCGTGCATGAACCGTGAAAAATTTAAAGCTTTGATAGTGGGTTCAGTGTTTGAGAAATTTCCAAAGGTGACACAGGAGTTGTTGAATAGCATCATGTCAATGCCGGTTGAGACTATAAATGTTTGGGAAGTAATGACAACCGAAGGAGTTGTCCAGAGGTAGCCATGGCAGTCGCGGGAGTTGCCCTGGAGGTTGCAACTGCGGAAGTACCAGCTGAAGTACCTAAGTCATGTTGGTCGCCCAGTCCGAGGCCTACCCCGACCAAGGAGGGTCCGAAGAAAAAGAAAGGCAAGCAGGTCGTGACACTGCCACTGGTGTGTGCACCACCTAGAAAGCACCCATAGAAGGATAAGCCCACCGCGCAAGAAAAGGGCAAGATGGTTGACCTAGAGCCGGAATAAGAGGTCGAAAAAATCCCCGTGGATGAAGAGGATACTGCGATGGAAACGAAGGATGTTGAGGTTGAGGGGTCTGACCCCATATCTAAGCTACTGGAGGGCATTCCTCCATGTAGGGGAGAAATGAAGGTGCCGAAGGATATTGATGAGAGTAAGGTCACCCTGCATACACCCCTACTGCCAGGTCAAATTGTCTTTGAGGGACCGCACTTGGGGCGTGTCCCCCTTCTAAAATTGGAAGACTGGGATTTAGCTGGCACGGAGCGTTTCCCTCATTTAGCAATCCTCCAACTTATGCATAGTGTCTTCCACAAAAACACTAGAGTGACCACTTTGGAGCTGAGGAAGTGGCTAAAAGGCGTGGATAAGGCATGCCTGATAAACCTACTATGGGTGTCGCATTACCACCGCGCGCCCATCATGATGATCATGATCAAGCAGCTATTGTGCTTGGTGTACGATGGGTGTCTGTGGCTGGAGGAGTCGATACCCATCACTGACATGCTCATCCATAGGATCACACGACTGCTGCACTCAGGACAAAATTCAGCCATGGAGTTTGGCAGAAAGGCTGTCGAGCATGCGCTTGTTGAGGTGATGAAGGAAAAATTCAAGCTGGTAAAGAAGCCACATGGCTAGGCCATCACAAGCATTTATGACCCCGCAATCAAAGTGGTGACAAAAATCTTGGCAGGCAAGGTCATAAGGAAGTGTCGCACAGATGAAGAGCCGACACCAGTGATAGCCTTGGCGGCCCAGTGTGCAGAGGGTGTACAGTTTAACTGGGTATGCTACCTTTGCGGTCAGTTCCTCGCAAACGATCGTGAGGCACAAGATCATAGTAAGAAATTCCACTATTCATGGCTACTGCTGTCCATAGTGTTGGTTGCGTGGGAGCTACACGAAGATAGCCAGGTTCCTCTGGTCACGCTAGACCTACCAGAAACAGTAAAGTTCACTTACTTTGGGCTATGAAGGATCCTTAGTGGATCAAGGACAACAAGATCTTCTAGATCTTTATGGAGATGAGCATCCATATGGCCATCAACCACAAGTCGCTGTTGTCACCAACTAATTTTGATAAGCTGTACGAGTACATGGAATTCAATGCCGACTTCCACCATGTCTCAATACGTGTGTGAAAGGACCATGAAAAGAAGTGGCATGACCTTCCATACTTGGCCATAGATGATGCGATTGTAGTGGTCCTCAACTACTAGCCGACAAAGTGGCACACTAGTACGGACTTGACAATGGGATCTAGCAAGTTCGCTGCACAATGAAAGAAGGAAGAAGCCAAGCTGAAAATGGAACAGTTAGCCATGAAGAGGAGACACGAGGCCGAGGATAAGGCCAAGGTAGAGCACGCTTCTGCGAAGCAGATAGGTGGGCATGTGGGGTAAGAGGAACGTGGCTCTGACCGGAGTTAGAAATCACCCTCCCCGGAGAGAGAAGAAGAGGATGCACAGACAGAGCAGGGAGGAGCGGACCTGGAGACGACTCTATTCCACGTCAAGCACAACAAAGATCCTGAAAAGGTAGGGCCGTGAAAGAAGTTCTTGCAAGACATCCCTCGACCCGATCACCCTAACGGAGGGGGACTTGAATGACATAGGTGATACGGTAAGGGATGCCATTGTAGAACTGCTACAGCAGTTTGAGCAGCAATAAAAATAGGCTTTGGGTGCTATTCAGATGAGTCTGCGTGAGCTGCAGATCCACGCATCACAGATACAGACTGGCACAACATCAATTAGTTTGGTGCATGGCACTTTAGAAGCCACAGGAATGTTGCGCACATGGTATCCCCGAGCAATAGTGTTGCCAGATGGAGCACTGGCTACAGAGATAGAGGCTGACAGGCCCGCTGTCAGCACCCTCAAGGGAGTTGGAATTAACTTGGCCATGCTTCCCAGTGAGGCGCTTCACCTTTGTAGGATGGCGTGATTGTGGAACTGTGGTCCTGTGAACAATGCGTGTTACAGGTAATCAGTGAGCAGCAGGTCAATAACGCACAGATGGATGTACAACGAGACTCCGCCATTGACCTTGTGAAAGACCTTATGGACAAGAATCAGTGCCTGACTAAGATCTTGGCTAAGGCATTTAGATTTGTCCCGAAGCTGGAAATTCCCGAGGTTGAGCTAATAGATGTGTGGGTTCGGAAGCCCGCTGCTGCAGTGTGCGACGCACACACATAATTGGAAAAGGTCTAGTTGGAACTGAACCTCCAAATCACAGAGTTGTAGTTGAAGGTCCAACCTTTGACTCCACTAGAAATCAGAGAACAATGCGAGTTAGCTGTGAATGACGGCATACCAGTAGTGGAAAACGCAGTGAAGGACTACATGGCACTCTTCGGGCAGTCGCTCGAGGTGGTCACCAGCTTGCAAGAAGACTCCACTGTGCAGAGGCTAGAAACAGAAGCACGGGAGCTATAGTGGCACTATGACAAAGTTAAAGCAACAATGCGCACTGTCACCATCATGCAGAGGCTGGAAAAGCTGCAGGAGGCCAAGAATTTGAAAGAGAAGGTAGATGTAGCTCAACATAAGGAAGCAGTGCTAAAGGCTCACTTAAAGCCTTGGTTGGATGATTCTTATTTGATCACAACCACTATTGAAGGCAAGCTGGCTAGTCTACAGGAGACTCAGTAGAAGATTCAGTCAGACAGCGCGGGGCTAGCAACAGAGCAGCTGGTCGAGGAGATGAAGCAGGTGGCATCATAGTGTACTGACGAAGTCATAGTGATACAAGAGGAGCTGGGAGGTCTTCGCGACAAGATATCCACGCTAGCAGAGTGACTCAGGGGTGAGTCACCAGATTTGTGTTAGGGGCCTGTTGGTAATGGGTCCCCTAGGGTCAATTTTGGGGTTAAAATCCCAAGTTTTGGGGCAGAAAGCCCAAATTTTGTATAAAGGAATGCAAATTCTCTGCATTTTGTGGCCGTGGAGCACGAAGATATGAAGAGTCAAAAAGGGTTTCCACCCTTAGTTTAGATAACTTGTGTCAGCTTTAGAGATCTGCCCTTGGTCCGCGGACCATGGGATTATATAAAAAAGAGAGTCTTAAAGAGTCTAAGGGGGAAGTGAAGTTCATGATAGGGAATAATGAAGGTAAGGGGTCGATAGAAGTGAAGAGCGTAGAGTATTAGCATAGGGGGAGGCTTTGTAGCTGAGTGCGCATAGACCTAGGGTAGAAGTCCGCAGCTGAGTGCGAAAACCCCTGCAGTTGTGTGCGTAGGGCAGATAAAGTCTGTATTGGAAATATGAATTATCATTAAAGAGAAGTATTCTGAAATTACTGTGTATTTTTCCTTTGTGGATTGCATACAATTATGTTATGTTAAATTCTAGGTTTATGTATAATACTAATTTGATGCGCGAATATATATGTTTCTATCTGCTATATGAACGCAACTAAGGATATATGTTTATGTGAAGATAATATTAATTGCATGGTAGAATTAGCAAACACTTAAGATAACACGGGAAATTATACAATAACGCAGTAAAAAAGGCGTGTAAGTGCATGTTCCACCGTTAGGGTTGTGCGAAGGATGATCGTATACCTTCGCAGAGATTCTACGAGACCTAAGAGAGAATACATCGATAAGCCCTAAGGGCTTATCGATATGCATGAAGGAAGGGTGTAAGATATAAAACTGACATCACAACCATCTCAGGATGCGGAAACTTAGTTCCTGCATCCCCCTATACTGCTTCGGGTGAGATTTCAATCTGTGCTTCGCGGACTGATGCCGAAAGGGCCAGTAGTGTAGGGATTTGCTTGGCTGACTACCGCTGAACCTTGATCAGGGCCCATCAAGCCAACAATAATATAAAAGGAAGGTATGGTTGTTTCTTTGTGGACATAGCCCAAATTGGGTGAACCATGTATATTTGTGTCTCTCTTGTTTTATGTGTTTCTGTATTTGTGTTTCCACAATATTTTGTGTATTTCATTGCTTTGTTAATTAATTTATAAGAGAGGCAGTTTCCTTTCGTATATTGATGAAATTTGTAGGGGATCTAGATCATATGGGCCAAAATTCATAAAACCCTAATCATGGTTGATGAATTTGTGAATATCCCTCATATCCTACAGAGGAAAGGTTTTCGTGACTAAAACAACAAGTATTAGATATAAATCATAATGTAAATCATCCCATGGAGGCCCTAACTAATAAGCTTGGAATATTCATAAAAGATGGAGTGTCTAATGCAAAGGATAAATCAAAAGGTGGATCAGGAGATCGAGAAGAAACAGAGAACTAGTCCAAGAAAGAACTTGAAAATGTTCAATCCAGATCAAGTATTTTGAATCAGTGATAGCCCCTATTCAAAATGGAAGAAAAGGTTGAGATCAAGATGCACCAAGGTGAGATCAACGCTTTCAATCTAAATAATTAGTTGTAGCAACTAGAAGGGTATTTCAATGTTCATCATATAGAGGAGGAACAAAATATTTCATTTGCACGATTGGAATTAGAGGGCCATGCCCTAACTTGGTGGAAAAGCCACAATAAAACGATGAGGTTAGGGGATATCCTCTAGTAACTAAGTGGAAGGACATTAAAACCTCCATTAAGTCAAATTTTTACCCTAATGGGTACATAGAGGAAAAATGGATATGGTGGCACTACTTCAAGCATAATTCTGGGAAAGCATCAGGAGTACACCATAGAGTTCAGAAAGATGATCATAATGCTAGGTATCTCCCAAAATAATGAAAATTTACTGCTCAAGTATTTGGTGGGTATACAATACCACTTGTAGGATCAAGTTGTGTTATTCAAGCCTAAATCAAAAGACAAGGCTTGTGTGCAACCACAATACTTGGAGAACATAGACCTAAAGAAAAAGAAATCAAGTGGATCGAAGTAGAAGGAGAAATAGGATGCTTCTAAGGAGGGGAAGCATAAGAAAAAAGGGGGAAGACAACAAACATGGCACATCAGTGAAAAATATCCCAAAAAACAATGCAACATAGATGACCATACATATGATAAGTGTTGGAAGTTTCATCCCGAGTTTTACATGAAGAACAAAAAAAAAGAAAATAAGAAGAAGAATCTCATGGCCACTAATTCTAGAAACCAGGTTAAAAGAAACTTGGACGTGGATGAGGAGATCATTTGTACATCAATGTAGAAGGAGGTAAATTTGAGTAGCCTTCAATAACAAGAAGAGAAAGAAATGACCAAACTCTTCCATATAAAGGTACAATTCGAGAAGGCCAAGATTGATGCTTTGTTTGACTCAAGATCACAGACGAATATCATTGTAGTATATTTGGTTAAGAAGTTGGGGCTAGAATTTCGAGATCATCCAAGCCCATATCCATTGGGATGGGTAAATAAGGATGCAAAGATTGAGGTAAAAAAATAGTGAAAAAATAGATTTTCTATAATTCAATGCTAATTTTATTAATGAAGTAGAACTAGATGTTGTTCCCATTGATGTATTAAGAGTCATGTTTGGGAGTCCCTACATGTACATGTGAGATGCAATATTCATACAAAGAGCCAACCAGTATGCAGGTCACCCATAATCAGTGCGATAAAGAAGGATGAGACTTGGCAGATGTGTATAGTTTACAAGGCATTGAACAAAATAATGCTCAAGAACATGTACCCCTTTCCCAGGATAGATGGTCTTACAGATCAGTCGCAACAAGAAAAATAATTCACCAAGTTGGATTTAAAGTCCGGATATCCCTAGGTTCGATTTAGAGAAGAAGATACCTAGAAGACCACCTTGAAAACAAGACAATGTTTGTATGATTAGTTAGTCATGCCATTTAGCCTATGCAATGCACTAGCTACATTTATGATATTAATGAATGATGTACTATGCCATTTTATAAATTCATTTGTTATTGTCTATTTGGACGATATATTGGTATTTATATAACCTGGGAGGAGCACATCTCACATTCGATGCAAGTGTCTGAGACATTAAAGAAGCACTAGCTGCTAGAAAATCTCAAGAAGTGTGAGTTTGCACAATAGTATTTGATTTGGGGAATGTGATAGTCGAGGAGAGCTGAATATAGATCTTGCCAAGATGGAGGCCATCATGAAATGGTCAATGCCTAATCGTGATTCTAATGTTAGGAGTTCCATTGAGGTGACATAGTACTTGAGGATATTCATAGCCCTGTTTCTAGTGGTAGCAACAACGCTCCAAGCCATAAAAGAAAGTGGAAAGAGTTTCCAATGGAGAAAGGGTCAACAAAGGTCTTTCAAGGAGATTAATAACAAGATTAGTCAAGCACCATTTTTGGAATTACCAAAATTGTAGTAGCCCTTTTAAGTGGAGACAAATGTGAGTGGGTGTGTTATTGGAGCGGTCTTGATGCAAGGAGGAAGGCTTATATGCTACTACTATGAAGTATTGCATGGGGTAGTTCTTACTACCCTACCTGCGACAAGGAGAGTTCTTGGTGCAAGCTATGAAGAAGTGGAAGCACTATCTGAAGGGAAAGGAGACAATAATCCACAAAAACCACTACCCACTACAGTACCTGCAAACCTAGAGTAAGCTACAAAAAACCATGCATTACAAGTGGATGTGGTTTCTACAACAATTTAATTTAGTGATTAAGTACAAGAAGGACAACAACAAAAAAGTTGGTTGAAATGATTTCAAGGCCACCCACATCAAATATCACAGCTTTGGGGACTCTTATGCACATGGAATCATTCACCCATGATGTGTACAAAGAGGTATATTCAGATGATGAGGAATTGAAGGTGGTGTTTCTGTAGTTGTGGAGTTAGATTCTTATGCATGATGACGATGAAACTGTTGACTACCATCTCCACGATGGATAAGCTATGTGTTCCTAAAGGTGAGTGATTGTAGCTAATTAGAAAGGCTCACACTTCCAAGTTTTTAGGGCACATTGGTGTAAGGAAGACCGTGGCCAACTTGCAAACGTATATGTATTGACCCAAAATGTAAGAACATGTAGCTATGTTCATAAGAGGATGCATGACTTGAAATAGGGTATATATAATCCCTTACCTATACCCATTATAATCCCTTACCTATACCCACTCATCATTAGGAGAGCATTTCCATGGAATCTGTGGGAGGGTTACCAACAACCAGGAAGGGACATGATTACTTGTTCATGGTAGTTGATAGGTTTGGAAATATGTGAATTTTAATTCCATGTAAAATCATCATCAATGGGAAAGAAGCATCAAAATTTTTCTTTGGATAGGTGTTACACAAAAATATCGTCACCATGATTATTTGCAGTCAGTATGGGTCTATCATCACTTGTACTGTCCTCCTAAGCAAGTCTAGGACCTCAGTTCTTCAAATCAAGCTTTGGAAGTGGGAGAAAGACATTAAAAATCAATGTAACTCTGGTCCCGCACTTTCTCTCATGGTCACCTGCGGTCCCACACCTTCTGTGTACAAAAGCTGCGTACCTACCTGCTCTGTTCCTAACAGTGCAGGTGCGGACCCCTGTGAAAGTCAAAAGGCGCAATTTTTATCTTAAAAAACTCACTTTGGGTTAATTCTAGAGTTTTCTAGAAGGAATTTTGACGTGGATTGTTCGCTCTGAGGTGGTTCATGCATCCCAAAAGAGAAGGAGCTAATCCCTTGACTAAAGGAGCTATCCCTTTGAAGGAGGGCTTTATCCCTTTAAAGGAGGACCTAGTAACTTCCCTCCATTGCACTATAAATACAAGCATTGGGGTGAGGACTAGAGAGGTTAGAAGCTCAACATTTTGAGGGTAAATGCTGGTGAAATCAAGACTCTTTGGTTGAGCTTGAGAGGAAAGATCACATACCTCTTGGTTCCATTAGAGAGTGAGTGAAGCTTGTCAAAGTAGAGGAGACATCTTGTTGGACCCTGGGAGGAGCTTGTACAGCGTCAAGGCAAAGGTTGTAAAGTTCTTCTTCTTTTGAATTAATACAATCAAACTCATTTTTCTCAACAAGTATCTTATGTTATTTGTTTCATGGACTCCTTGACTTTCATGTTAAATATGTTTCATGCAATTGGTTTTTCAGGTGCTATTTAATTTGTTTGCCTTGTTTGTGTTTGCAGATTCGCGAAGAGGAGCTCATTTGGATCAAAAGAGCGAGGGCATCCACAAGCTTGCGTTGGACCAAAGGTAGGCCCTAAAAACCTTTGTTTGCTATTGTTTATTGAAGCATATTTAGAGAAAGATAGTGTCTGGTTGGTTTGCTTGTCGTTAGGTCTTCTTTAGATTCTAGGAAGGTCTATCTTGTCCGCAAGATCGACTCATTCCGCGCGACAGAATGGCGACTCCGCTGGGGACTTGATTGTTTTCTTTGTCTATACTTTGACCTGAGAAACTGTATTTTCTTTTTCTGTTTTTGACTTGATGATTGTGGGATTGGGTGAATTTAGTTGATTTTGAGTTAGTTTTCATTTTTCATAGTTTTGGGAGAGGTACGCACCCTCTGAGTTAAGCACAGTGCGTACTTGTACGCACTTTTTCTTTGTGCACAGAGCGTAGACGCACCTGTGTAAACAGGTTGCCTGCGTACCCTGTCAAAAATTTGAAGAATTTCAGATTTTCCTCTTTTTTATCAGTTTAGAATTTGTTTATAAGTTTTAGCCATTGCCCAGACCTGCTTGTTCCCTGTCAAAAACTTTCCTTGGTTTAATTTCATTAGCATTAGGGTTTTAGGTGGAATTCCTAGGAATTTTGCTTGTTGGGTTTGTTTTTCGTTTTGGTTGTGTAGTGGCTCTGAGCTTAGAAGCCCTAGGGACCTCAGATTACCTTGGTGTCTACTAGTCTTCTTGTGAGTCTGACCATTTATGAAATCTCCCCTTGTTGAGGAATTCGCTTTGAGTTTTCTCATTTCAAAATTTCGTAAAGCTTGTAGTTGAAAGTTTGGAATTTTCATTTTTACAAAAAGAAAACGAAAGATTGGTTGTTTTTTGACTAATTGTGATTCTGCATAAATTAGTCCTTAGCTCACATTTAGCTAAGTAAAACATCCTCAAAAAGACTTTTAGTAGGCTTTGAATTCAAGTAGCTTTTTATAGTTTGTAGCTCTCAAAGTTAGTCATTTTCATTAGTTTTGAGTGTCTTTTTTACAAAATATAAAAAACAAAATCTCTTTTGGAAAAGTTTGTCTTTTGTAGTGATTGAGTGCTTTGAAAAGAAAAGGGAAATTTGTGTGAAATACCTAGTTGTCTCGTTTTGAGTGCTTTGGAAAGGAAAAGCTCTCCTTTTAATTTGTTTAATTGAGAAAGATTTGTGTTTACAAAGTAGTTGCATTTCTCAAACTCTTTCTTAGTTTAGCAGTTCATCGAAGAGAAAAGATTGTTTAAATCATCCTAGGTGCATCTTTTTAGTGATTTCGAGTCGAGTCTTTACACCACGAGTTTCATCTCCGCCACCTCTTGACTTAAACAACAACCACTAAAATTAACGCTTAAAGTAAAATTCACCTAGTAACATTTTATTTCTAGGGCTCTGATACACCAACTTAGCTTAGGCTAGTGTCTTGGAGTAGGAGAGTAATTAACTCTCCAAGAGAGTAAAAACAAACAAGTAGTTGTATCTTGTGGTAGGAAGAAATCCAATTGTTGCATTTATGCTCTGGGAAAGCTCCTCTTAAAGGAGAAGCACGAGATCGTGTCTTAACCCGTGTGGGAATCAATCCTTCCTCATTGGGAACGACGCCAGATATTCACGTATTAAAAACGGTAAACCTCGAATTAACCATTGTCGAGGAGCCTGGGGTCACTTGTTGGTAAACCTTGGATTATGTCAAGGAGCCTTCAAAGGGATTGAGCTTGCTACTCTGCCCTTGCGTGTGTATCGGATCGTAGACTGTTCCCCCAGGTGTATTTGTCTCAGTTGGTAACCTTAGTGGCCATATTCTTTAGGATTCTTCCTAAGGTGACAGTGGTGGGAAGATCCCACTGTACCTGGAGCAGACGTCGGCTAGACTCACTTGGATTTTCTGGGGGATTCACTTCACTCGAGAGAGTTAAGTGGAGGAACTTGGTCTAGTCTATTCATTAAGCAGGTTGCCGGGGTAACTGTTCCAACCGCCATTTCTGTACTGAATTCTGCGACGTTGGATTTCATCACCAACTAGTGTTTTCGGTCCGAAAAGTTACTGTTTGTGTGTGTTTTGATCTCTAGATTCTTTAGGCGTGTGATTCAAATTTGTTTGGTTCTTTAGAGGCTTTAGGTGTTTTTCATTGAGATTTTACTTTGTTTACGTGTGAAGTAGTTAAAAGTTTTTAACTGTGGCTGAATTACCAAGATAGTCCCGTAGACTTCGGGGCCAGTCTCCTGAGTTTGTAACCGTGGCTGATTTACTGAGGAAGTCCCATAGACTTTGGGGCCAACCTCCTGAAGAAGTCCCGAGCCATCTTGAAGGCTTGAAAGTCCTCGTAACTCCTAGTGGCAGTAAAGTTGGTTCACCTGAAGAAGGAGAGTCTTCATTGGTTGTACATCCTGATTACCAAACTCTAGAAATAGGTTATAATCCTGAATCTATTTCGGTTTCCGAACTTGCTGGTAGCTTTTCATCTACTAGTGATATAGGTGAAGAACCTGAGATATCTGAACCTGTTACTCCAACATCAGGGTTTGTCTCTCCAACTTCTAGTGGTCCTAATTCACCTAGGGTAGAAAGAGTAATCACCGAAAATCTTCCTTCTGGTTTGATAGCTATTGAAGAACTTGCTCCAGAAGAAGAAGTAGGCATCCCTATCCCTGAAAATCAACTTGTTATTGATCTAAGGGAGCGTGAATCAATTTTTTACAGTCCACCTAGAAGTACTACTTGGTATCTTTCTTTGACTAATTATTTGGAAAACTCAGTGTTAAGTTTTTCACCACCTCGTGCTCCTTATCATCCTAGAGGTTTTTATACTCCCGTAAATATGTCAGGTCAGTCGTCCATGTTTACTCAATCGCCTGAATCTTTTTTGTACGGCGGTCCTTCTGTTCCCGATGGGTATCAGTCACTTTCTGGTACTTTTTCGGGAGCATCTCCTCAACCCATTGAACAAGGGTTATTCACTGGAAGCAATGGTGCAAAGCCATTGAGCGTAGAAGACATTCTTATGATGTCAGGTTCTATTCCCAATTCTCAACCTCAAGGTGGCCAGTTACCGCCTGGGGGGCAGCCTCATTTAATGCCTGGGGGACAACCTCAAGGTACACAATTTGCATCTGGGGGGCAACCTCAAGGACAGTACGTACCTACGATACAATACGTTCCTCAAGGTCAACCCCAGACTGAATATGTACTCCAAGGTCAACCCGAGTATCAATTTATACCTCAAGGTCAACCCCAGTATCAGTACGTGCCTCAGGGATATCTACCCCAATGTCAGTACTCGAACCAAGGTTTCCAACCACCCCAAGGTCAATCTTATGTTCAAGGGACGGGAAATGTACCTTTCAACTATCAAACCTACCCTCAACCTGGTTATGGTCCTCAATATTCTCAACCTATTATGGGTCAGTACCCCGGAACAAACATAGTGTGGGATCCATCGTAAACTCAACAGGTGTTGCAGCCAGGTGTACAGTTGTCATCTCAAACTGGACAACCCTTAGTTTCTGGTTCACCCCAGCAACCAGTCCAATCTAACATTCAAACTTCTGTACCTTCGGTAGTTTCACAGTCTGGGCCTACTGCGCCTCGTACTCCATCTCAAATGACTGCTGCAATTGCCACAACATCTGTTCCATCTACCCCACCTACTTCTGGAGTATCGACAGCTCCAGTTTCTACTGTTTCTGTATCTACTCCTCAGACATCTTTACCACCGTCTGGATCCACCATTCAAACTACGATTCAGATTCTTGTAGGACAACCTGGTTTAAGTACGGTTGTCACCAGTCAACCTCAATTCACCTATCAACCGTACCAGGGACAGTACCAATTCGGTCCTACTGTCCAGCAGCCAGTTTATCTGTATCAACCGTATCCTGGGTACACTTATCGACAACCTCAACAACCCAGTACGGTCCGGTTAATCCTGGTTTTCCGGGAGGATACAATATCCCGAACGTGATTCCTATTCCTAGTTATCCTGGATATCCTCCTCCTGGAGCTGGTCTCATGACCCAGAGTTTTAGGGATCCTAATCGGCAGTTACCATTTATCGCAACTTTGGACTTACCAGACTTGTCGCGCCTAACGAACGATCCGATTAATTATCTTCCGTTTTGGCCGCCAATGCCGAATAAGTTGCCCAGTGACATTCCCAAGTTCGAAGGTGAATCTGGAGAGGACCCGTTGAACCATGTGATGACTTGCCACCTCTGGTGTGCATCTAACTCCATCACAGATGATTCGATCCGTCTTAGACTTTTCCAGCGCACTCTAGGTCTCGCGGCCAAGTGGTACATTGAGTTACCGCGAGGCACTTTTTATAATTTTAGTCAATTAGCTACCTCGTTTTTAACTCATTTCCAGTTGCCAGTTCGATATGACAATGTCACGGAATTGTTAACTTCGCTAAAACAATCGACATCCACGTATATTTCAGATCATATTCATGAGTGGAGACGTCGACGACGTTTAGTGAAGGTATTCATTCCGGATCAAATCTTGGCTGAGTGGTTTGTAAAATCTTTGTTGCCAAGGATCACTGAAGATGTTGCTAAGGCCGGAGTTGTTACTGAGGAGAAAGTGATTGCTCAAGCACAGTACCTTGACTTGGTCTATACTCAGTCAGGTACGTTACACGAAAAGATCCCCGATCTTCCCAAGTCAAATCAAATCACTGCAGCTCCTTCGGGATCTCATGCCGCTGACGGTATGATTGGTACGGTTAACACTAAAAGTAAGAAGAAGTCTTCCAAGAATTCTTCTCCTATCATAACCTTGCCTGATTCCCCGACAGGAGATTCTTTTGCAGAGGTTTCCGCCGATGTTCACGTTGTAGAATAATCTACAGCTAAATCAAAATCCGGTGGGAAGAAGAAAGGAAAGAAGAAGAATAAAACGGACAAAAGTTCAAAGGAGAAACCTGAAAAGGCGGAATCCAATGATGAAAAGCGCAAACCTCGTTATCCGTGTCTCATTTGTGAGGAAGAACATTTCACAAGAGACTACCCTCATCGAGCAGAGGTTGCGAAAATCGTCAAAGGTTCCCAAACTCCTGCTGTTTTGAAGGATCCATTTCCAAATCAAGATAGCAAGATGACAGGTTCTTCCTCGAGTGCCAATGAAGAACCCATATTGATGATGTCCCATGTAAGGATTGCGACTCGATCGCAAGATTATGGCAGTAAAAGTCCTGTTGATGGCAAAGAAGCAGAGTCTTCTCATTCTAATCCATCAACCTCAGCTCCCGGTTCCAATCCACTACAGATCGAGAAACCTAATCCAGACTTAGTAATCAAACCGCCCGCCAAGGGTGTACTTCGAAGGTCAGCTTTCAATCCACATGTGAGAGTGGCTCAGAATTATAACATTGTTGAGGATTTAGTTGTTTCACCCTCAGTAATGTCGGCTTTGGAAGTGCTGCAATCATGCCCAGCACAACGCAAATTACTTTTGTCGGCTATAGGAGTTGTTGATGTTCAGGACTCGAACCTAATAATCTTTGATCTAGAAAATAGTACACCGCGTTTGCCTCATCAAATGGCTTTCCAGATTCCAGTGATAGTAAAAAACAGGCCTATTCATCGGACTGTAATTGATGAGGGAGCCTCAATGTGTATTATGTCGATACAATGTTTGAGATCGCTTGGTTCTCCTTCACTAAATCAATCCCCGACGATTCTTAAGGCCTTTGATGGCCGTGGATTTCATCCTTTTGGCATTCTACAGGATTTGCCTATAGGGGTTGAAGGAAAAACCGTTAGTCTAGATGTGGAGGTGGTTGATGCCCCTCTAGACTACAACCTTCTCTTGGGTCGAAGTTGGTCTTACGCTATGACAGCGGTCGTTTCATCGGTCTTTAGAGTCATAAATTTTCCACATAATGGAAAGATCGTAAAAATAGACCAGCTGGCTTACTTTTCATCCGACCCAGCCTCTTCGGAGAGTATTCAGCACGTCGGTAAAACGACTATCCCATATAAGGATGTTGGAGTAGGATTAGTTAAAGATGCCAGTTTACTAGGAACTTTTCCTTTTCCTCCAATCAATGCATCATCTTCATTTGCAACTATTCATATGATTACATCAGACACTATTTTTTATGACGATCCTTGGATCGTTCCTTCTGAATCTGAAATAGACTCATTTGGTAATTCCATGCCTTTGAGTCCATATGAAATTGCCTATGAAGCTGTGCAGTCTTTTGCCGACCCGTGTTCAACCGAAAAAGACTTAATGAATGTGGTCCGTGAGGAATCACTTTTCACATCAACCTCGGATTTAACTACATTTTCTGAACTTGTTCAGTCTGATGAGCAAATTCGTGAAATCCTATGTGTAGATGATTTACCATGGGAAGATCTCCATCACAGATCTTCGTTTTTACCTGAGGATGATCGTTTTGAAAATAATTTCTCATCAATCTTTACGACCGAATATGTCAAGGAACCTCAGAATCCAATGAAACATCCCGATTCAGAGTTAAATTTGGGAAACATCTCTCGAACTATTCCCATTGACATTTCGGTTAAGCCTGGAAATGTTGAGAACATTCATATAGGTGCCTCGTGTACAGATGACAAAATTCAATTATATAAGGCCCTATTTCAAGAATTCTGCGACGTGTTTTCCTGGTCCTATGAGGAAATGCCAGGAATTGATCCCACAATTGTTGTTCATGAGATCAAAACTTACCCGGACGCTAAACCCGTCCGGCAACGTTTGCGTCAGATTCACCCACGAAAAGCTGCTGCAATTGAAGCAGAAGTTGAAAAACTATTGAAATCAGGTTTCATTTATCCGATCCCGCTAACGGATTGGGTATCGAATATTGTTCCAGTTAACAAAAAACAGGGGACAATAAGAATATGCGTCTATTATAGGGACATTAATTGAGCCTGTCCAAAGGACAATTACCCAACTCCCTACATCAATCAAATCATTGATGATTGTGCCGGCAGCGAAATATTTTCCTTTATGGACGGTTTTTCCGGATACAATCAAATCAACATTCTACCTGCCGATCAACCAAAAACGGCTTTTATTTATCCATGGGGGACATTTGCTTATTGCAAATTACCTTTTGGGCTTAAGAATGCCGGAGCAACTTTTCAGAGGGCGATGTCTTATGCATTTCATGACATCAAGCACATTGTGCAACCCTATATTGATGACTTGCCTGCTCATTCACTACATCGAGCTGATCACCTCGTCCACTTACGAGCAATCTTTATGAGGTGTAGGCATTATCGTATTCGGTTGAACCCACACAAATGTGTCTTCTGTATAGAAACGGGTCGATTGCTGGGATTTGTAGTTTCGAAAGCCGGCATTCACGTTGATCCCTCGAAGGTCGAAGCTATTATCAATTTTCCTCCTCCTTCGAGTCTTCGCCAACTCCAAAGTTTGCAGGGGAAAGCAAACTTTTTACGACGATTCATTCCTAACTACGCCGAGGTTACAAAGGGTTTTACCTGGTTGTTGAAGCAAAACACTCAATTCTATTGGGATGAGATAGCTCAGAAATCTTTTGATGCACTCAAACACGCGTTGACCCATGCACCGTTGTTGCATCCTCCCAACTACAACCAGGATTACTTCTTGTTTCTCGCTGCCTCTCATTCCACCATTGGAATGGTCTTAGTTCAGGAAGATGAATCAGGAACGGAACATGTGATATATTACCTCAGTCGCACGCTAAATCCAACTGAGCTAAAATACTCGCATGTGGAGAAATTGGCATTGGTAGCTGTGCAAGTTGTCCAACGTTTCCGTCACTACATTCTACTACGCAAAACTACGGTAATTTTGGATTGCAACCCTATGATCTACATTTTGACCAAGCAATTGCTAGGGGGCAAGTACTCTAAATGGATCGTTATCCTGCAAGAGTTCGACTTGGAGTTTGAGAAATCTAAGTCTAAGAAATCTTTAGTTTTTGCGGAGTTAATGTGTGACTTCCCGCATGCTGACACAGAAACTGTGGTGGAGGAGCCCATTGTGGACGAATCCTTGTTTCTAATCAGCACTTTAGATCCGTGGTATAGGGATATCATTGTTTATCTCCAGACCCAATCCTTTCGGCCAGAAATTTCAAGGTCAGAACATCGGAAAATTCGATTCCAGTCCCAACAATCGAGGTTTCTTGGGATGAGATAGCTCCGAAGTCTTTTGATGCACTCAAACACGCGTTAACCCATGCACCGTTGTTGCATCCTCCCAACTACAACCAGGATTACTTTTTGTATCTCGCCGCCTCCCATTCCACCATTGGAATGGTCTTAGTTCAGGAAGATGAATTCGGAATGGAACATGTGATATATTACCTTAGTCGCACGTTAAATCCAACTGAGCTAAAATACTCACATGTGGAGAAATTGGCATTGGCAGCTGTTCAAGCTGTCCAACGTTTTCGTCACTACATTTTACTACATAAAACTACGGTAATTTCATATTGCAACCCTATGATCTACATTTTGACCAAACAATTGCTAGGGGGCAAGTACTCTAAATGGATCGTTATCCTGCAAGAGTTCGACTTGGAGTTTGAGAAATCTAAGTCTAAGAAATATTTAATTTTTGCAGAGTTAATGTGTGACTTCCCACGTGTTGACACAGAAACTATGGCAGAGGATCCCATTGCGGACGAATCTTTGTTTCTAATCAGCACTTTAGATCCGTGGTATGGGGATATCATCGTCTATCTCTAGACCCAATCCTTTCAGCCAGAAATTTCAAGGTTGGAACGTCGGAAAATTCGCTTCCAGTCCCAACAATTCAAAATTATTGGAGATACTCTTTATTTCCGTGGGGTGGATTCTATTTTTCGACGTTGCTTAACTCATGAAGAGGCTGAGAGAGTTCTAAATGACTGTCACTCTGGATCATGTGGCGGTCATATGTCTGGGTATGCCACAGCCCAAAAGATTTTGCGCGCTGGCTATTTCTGGTCGTCCTTGTTTAAAGATTGTATTACGGTGGTCCAAAAATGCCACAACTGCTAGATTTTTTATCGTAAGATGCGCGCTCCACCTGCTCCTGTCGACCCTATAATTGTCGTTGGTCCTTTTGCCAAATGGGGTATCGATTTTATTACATGTAACCCTCACTCGGCCAGGGGGCATGCGTATATCATCCTTGCGGTAGATTATTTTACTAAGTGGGCCGAGGCGATGCCTACATTCGAGGTAGATGGCAAGGCAGCTACAATTTTCGTGTTCAATCATATAATTGCTAGGTTTGGTGTCCCACAAGCGATAATCACTGATCGTGGGCGTCATTTTCGAAACGTTATGATGACCTAACTTACAGGCCAGCTTGGTTTACGTCACGATAGTTCAACCCCTTATTATCCACAAGCAAATGGTCTGGTTGAATCCATCAACAAAGTTTTAGTTATCATGATCCGACGAATCATTGGAATTCATCGGTCGAATTGGCACAACATGTTATTTTCAGCGCTTTGGGTGTACTGAACTTCAGTAAAACATCAACAGGGTTCACTCCTTTCCAACTAGTCTATGGTTTGGAAGCTGTGTTACCCATTGAGTGCGAAATCCTGTCACTGCAAATGGCCATCGAGTTACTTCCAGCTACTTCCGAAGAGGAAAAGCGTTTTTTATACTTAGCTCAATTAGATGAGAATCGACGTGATGTTGCATTGGCGATCGAGACTCACGCAAAACGTATGAAAGCTCAGTATGATCGGAATGTGACCCCTCGAAATTTTTCGGAAGGAGACCTAGTGTTATTGTATGATCAAGCTAATGATAAAATAGGCGCTGGGAAATTCGTTCCTATGTGGCATGGTCCCTATATTGTTAAGCAAAAGCTAGAAAAAGGGGCCTATGAGTTAGTAGACTTTGATGGGGACTCTTTGGGTAAACCCAGAAATGGCCTTTACTTGAAGAGGTACTATGCTTAAAAGAATGGGGTATGGAGATTTTTAGTTAGGATAGTTTTCTTTCTAGCTGGTGTGTTTTAGTTTAAAAACAAAAGTGTGCTTAGCTTAGAGAGTGTTTTTTCGTCATTATTCTTGCTTATCTTGGTTTTACTCTTGATATTGCAGATGTCGATGCCTCTCCAAACATACATTGGATTTGCTGATGGTGCTTGTCGTAATACACGGAACATCTCTTCCGCAGCTTGGGTTATCTATTCGCCCTCTGACGAGTTAGTTTCTATGCATGGGGTAAGTCTCGGTCAAACAACAAACAACATTGCAGAGTATAGTGCAGTGATTGAGTTATTATCTGAATCTATTTCATTTGGGATTCAGAGTTTGATAGTGAGGTTGGATTCTGAACTCGTTGTATTACAGCTTAATAGAGTGTATGCCATTAGAAATCCAGTGTTATTAAGATTATTTTTGAGAGTGCGTCTCTTGGAATGTGAGTTTGATTACATTGAATATCAACATATTCCAAGGTCTTTAAATACATTAGCAGATGCAATTGCTTCTCGAATGTTAAATAGACATTTGCAATAATCATACATGTAAATTTAAAACCATTCCATGATATGATTTACAAGATAAGCCAGTAATAGTGATATATATATAGGAGTGTGTCAAAAAATACATCTTTTTCGATCATAGGTTGAAAAAAACCTTATGATCAACAAAAATGATAAGTACAAAAAACAAAAATGTCACATATGCCCACAAAAGGCGATCATCCTATCACTGGTGATGATCTCTATAAGAAACCATTGCCCGAGCCACCTTGCAAAGGAACCTCCTAAAAGGTCCCGGGACTCTAATCACATAGTGCTGAAGTCGACGAGGAATGTCGTTGATAGTGGTCACAGGAATATCTCCTGTCAAGCGCTCAAGATGACTCTCCAACTCGGCCAAAACCTCTGCTGATTCGTCCTGTGGGGCTGGCGCGGGTGCAACTGGTTGCCTCCTCTCGAAAGGCCGGAGAGCGGCTGGTCGCTGTGGACCCACATCTGCATTTGAAATTTTTACTATCAGTTTTGAGACGATGAAAAATATAAAAAAAAAAATTAAATAGGGAAAGTTGAAAAGGATTTTACCTGACTCGTCCCACTGCTATCTTGGTGGAAGAGCCATGTCTGGGTCACCACGGAAATCTATCCCAGCGTAAGGGAAATCCTGAATGCAAAAGACCTGGTTTTCCAACCATTGGAAATACTCAGGTTTGAACCGAGTAACCTCTGTCCTCTCGTCCGGGTGACGGGCCATGACTGCGACCCATCGCATCAGTTTGGGCTCTCGAGGAATCCCACCTCCAACAGTAAGATGCTGTGGGATCAGCATAGGAACCCTCTCCAGGCCAAAAATCATGACCAAAGCCCCATAACCAAAGGTCTTTAGTCGTCCGCTCTTGGCCCTGGTTAGTTGGCCTTTCACATTGGCTAGCACAACATTGCACCAGTTGAAGATGGTGCCTTGAAAGCAATCAACTGCCATACTCATCTGGGATCCGGTGGCAACATGTAATGCGGCAGCTCCGCAAAGTCTGGTGACAATAAACACAATCACCATGAGCTCAGGACGGGATATGGTCTTTATGTCTATCCCTTTGTCTTTAGCCTGGCTGTTGCAGTACTCTTGCCGGAGGCTATCGACAGACTGGCCACCTGGCCTAGTCCCAAATAGAGTCAAGTCCTCGCCTCTCTTAGGTAAACCAGTCAAGAAATAAATGTCCTCCGGCTCGATTTCGAGCCGGTGTCTGCCAATGAAAAAGCACTGGTCCTGTACGCTCCATCTGTCCACCAGCCACTGCAAGAAATCTACCTGAGCCCTCATGCCAGGAATGGTCCAGAACTTGTACAGTCTGCATGCCCTCAAAGCATCAAGTGAAGGCTGATGATTCCATGCGGCGGTATCCACGTCCTCATGCTCCCGTTCTCGCCAATCTAGCATGATATATTCTCTGCATCAAGTATAAAGATTAATTAGATTGCTAGAAAACATTTTGATTGGTCCATTTTTGAGGAATTTTAGGTTCAAAACCCTTGCTGCGGGGTACGCACCCTCCACGTTAGACACAGTGCGTGGGTCCGCACTTTGTCTACACGGAAGGTGCGAACCCCGAGCTTTTTCCCAATGGAGAAAAAGTCGGGGTCCGCGGGTCCGCAATGGTAAACCTGCGGACCCCCGCGCGCGGGTTTTGCGCCTAAAAACTCTCCCAAAAAACAAAATGAGGGGCTAAATCAAAAAACTAAACGGTTGAAAATGAAGAGTAGGATGATGTGGATTACCTGGAGAAGACGGCGCTCGATTCCGACAGTTGGATTTTCCAAAATCTTCACGGGAAGTTTTCTAAGCAAAAACACTATTTTCTCACCCAAACTCGAACGGTAAAAATGAATTGACAAAGGCCATTTTTATAAGTTTTTTGAGTAAATAAATCGCAAGTTTGTTTATGTTTCACTTTGAAAAGGTATTTTGCAACGCTTTTATCCATTTCAAACAGGTATGAGTAATGTTTGTGTCTTTGTGCAGAATACAGGATTATTCAGGCAAAATCTATCATTTTCAACGAAAAAACAAGTAGAGTCATCTTTAAGCCCTTTTCTGACTCCTAAAACATGAAAAGATTGCCAAGCGTTTCTTTTACACTCGTTAAGACGAAATTAAAGGCAGTCCACTTATAGCTCTTTTCCGACCGTAAAAACATGAAAAGATTGCCAGATTTTTGTCGTTTCAAATTTGATATTGGTTATAAAATGACGTGTCGTTGATCGCTTTTTTACTTTTTCGGGTCAGTGACACTAATAACGAAAAGTACTCCTTGCTTGTAAAAGATCAAGCGGTTCTCTCAAGTATTATTTTATACTTTTTCGGGCTTGGGAGACACAAATTTACAAAAAAGGTCAACCCTGGAGTCTTCTTAAGTTTTTTCAGACTCTCTAAAATTGAAAAACGCTGAGTTTCTCCTATATTGGACTGGTTAAAATTTCACAGTAAAGGACCTGTTCAATTACAAACAGGAACGAACCACTCCTTCTTAGGGTTCGAATTTAAACTAAGTTGGACTCATCCGAAGGATGAGCTTATAATCAAGCAAATGTTATCCTCCTCAAGCTTGTCAAAAATAAAGAGGTACTTGCTAGAAATGGTGGGGGAAAAGAGAGGAAAATGAGTCTGTTTGTCATACTTTGTAACCACTCTTGAACACGACACTTTTATTCACCTGGGTTGGGAAATCCTTTGCCTAACAGTTGATCAAACCACATTGAAAGTCTTCAGCCGGTTTCTGGGTATTAACTTTGGGTCAATTGTCACCAAGCCATCTGTCGTGTCGTTATGTGTTCAAGAGGTCACTGCCAATAAGCCATTCATCTGCAAAATATCTGTCATCCATCTTAACCATCCCTGAGTCAATCCTTGCAAATAAATTTCTTCAACTTGATCTATGATTTCATGTTGTGGGCTTTCCTATGACGGATCACTTTCTATTGACATCAGCTCATTATCTAGAAAGATGATCTAGAAATCGTCAGTACCTTGAAATCTGCATGCCTCAATGGCAGGTTTCTCGCCTTTGACGACAGTTTACATCATTGACTTTCGATCGAAGGATTTCGTGATATGTTCGACATCAACACATTTACTCACATCTCATGGATTGTACTGGGTACTTTGAGAGCCATTGACATCACTGGTGGTTTCTCTCACACTTGTTAACAGTTTACATCATTGACTGGTAATCAAGTGGTTTCTACCATGTTCGACATCAACACATTTATTCGCATGGATAGAATCGTACTATTTCGGGAAATAGAAATGAAGACCCTGGATCTAGTTTCCACCATCCAGGCTGCGAGGAATTTGTACTCATTATGTTGTGGACTATTCATAAAAGATATCTGCGTCCATACTGTGTTCACACGAGTCTATACTTATGATGTTTTACAAGATCATTCCTATATCAGAGCAGTAGATAGGTTTCTAGTTAGTTTTGATCTGAGTATGGGAATGCCTACCTCAACGATGATATGATCTCATATATATATCTTGCATTGAATGTTTTTATAGGTTCTGACCGGGCTCTCCACAAGATAATCCTCGAAATGATAAAGTACTTCACTCTTCCTATATGATAAATGAAATCCTCATCTACTACAGACTTTGCACTTTAGGGGGCAATCTGTTACACAAAAATATCGTCACCATGATTATTTGCAGTCAGTATGGGTCTATCATCACTTGTACTGTCCTCCTAAGCAAGTCTAGGACCTCAGCTCTTCAAATCAAGCTTTGGAAGTGGGAGAAAGACATTAAAAATCAATGTAACTCTAGTTCCGCACTTTCTCTCATGGTCACCTGCGGTCCCGCACCTTCTGTGTACAAAAGCTGCGTACCTACCCGCTCTGTTCCTAACGGTGCAGGTGCGGACCCCTGTGAAAGTCAAAAGGCGCAATTTTTATCTTAAAAAACTCACTTTGGGTTAATTCTAGAGTTTTCTAGAAGGAATTTTGACGTGGATTGTTCGCTCTGAGGTGGTTCATGCATCCCAAAAGAGAAGGAGCTAATCCCTTGACTAAAGGAGCTATCCCTTTGAAGGAGGGCTTTATCCCTTTGAAGGAGGACCTAGTAACTTCCCTCCATTGCACTATAAATACAGACATTGGGGTGAGGACTAGAGAGGTTAGAAGCTGAACATTTTGAGCGTAAATGCTGGTGAAATAAAGACTCTTTGGTTGAGCTTGAGAGGAAAGATCACATACCGCTTGGTTCCATTGGAGAGTGAGTGAAGCTTGTCAAAGTAGAGGAGACATCTTGTTGGACCCTAGGAGGAGCTTGTACAACGTCAAGGCAAAGGTTGTAAAGTTCTTCTTCTTTTGAATTAATACAATCAAACTCATTTTTCTCAACAAGTATCTTATGTTATTTGTTTCATGGACTCCTTGACTTTCATGTTAAATATGTTTCATGCAATTGCTTTTTCAGGTGCTATTTAATTTGTTTGCCTTGTTTGTGTTTGCAGATTCGCGAAGAGGAGCTCATTTGGATCAAAAGAGCGAGGGCATCCACAAGCTTGCATTGGACCAAAGGTGGGCCCTAAAAACCTTTGTTTGCTATTGTTTATTAAAGCATATTTAGAGAAAGATAGTGTCTGGTTGGTTTGCTTGTCGTTAGGTCTTCTTTAGATTCTAGTAAGGTCTATCTTGTCCGCAAGATCGACTCATTCCGCGTGACAATAGGTCTAGGTGCACTTTGGGATGCGAAAGAGCATAGTTTCAGAGAGGGACACAATGTTTCTTCGTGAATTCTGGACTACATTGTGGGAGAAGATGGACATGTAGTTGAAGAGATATACAACATTCCATCCACAAACGGATGGGAAGACAAAAGTAGTCAAAAATATTTTGGTGTAGCTTTTGTGGGGATACAACCAGAAACAACTGAAGACTTGGGATGAAAATCTGGTATATCCACAACATTTTTACAACAAATAAATCCACACTTTTACTAGAAACTTCCCATTTGAAACTTGTTTTGGATATTTTCCGCCTTCACCTTTAGACATTGCATATGGGCAGAAAGGAGTAGTAAGAGAAGATCTTATAGGAGATGGCCTGAGGGCTAAATTTTTTATAGAGTAGATCAGGAAGATCCATACACTGATACAAGATACACTATAAAAGTCAAAGGAGAAATATAAGGCCAAGAATGATCATCATAGAATATAGAAATTGTTTGTGGGAGACAAAGTATGGCTACAGTTGAACAGGGAGAGGTTATAGGGGCATGGTAATAAAATTAGGGCTTTGTAGTATGGTCCCTTCAAGATGTTGGAAAAGGAGGGTGAATTTATATCAACTTAGTTTACCACTATATATGCACATTTTGTTAGTTGTGAATGTAGAGAATCTGAAAATCTATGATCCTTCCATGTTATATCAGGAAGAGGAACAAGTCCTAGCTTTTGTGGAGGTTTTGGCACGAGAAGGTTAGGAAGAGTTGACAGAAGATACAAATTTTCAAAAGAGGTTCAGAACTACAAGATAGGGACAACATGAACTTTGGCAGCTTGGGTTGAGAGGACAACTTCCAAGCAAAGATAAATGGTACACCCAAGAGAAGGTGGATCAAATATTTCCTCACCTCATTTGGTAAAAGCTTTTGGGGACCAAAATCCTCCAAAAATGGGGAGTCATGATTCATATTTGATCATTATATTATTTTTCATCCATCTTGATGCTTTTAGAGTGGAAAAAAATGGAGGAATAATCTCACATGACCCTTTATACTAACATGAACTAGTTTGATAAATTAGTGTTTGAAACCTTTCATGAGCATTTTGCGGTATCAAATGACATTTTTTTGAGGTAAAATTATGTTTCCTTATCGAAACACCTTTTTTTCCTATTATACACACAAAGACCTTTCCAACAATGCCAGAATCACATCAATTAGAGTTCAGATGAAAAATTTATGCTACCCAAATCTTTTCCTTTCTTTTTTCACCACCATAATTTGAGAGGATGCCATGTCAGCCCCCATTATTCATGGAAAATGGGCTCGCCACATGATCATGATGAATAATACTCTATAATATTCTATATTGTAGCTTTGGTTAAGATTTGAGGTAGTCAAAGTTAACCACTAGTAGGCTATTAGACTATGTTATAACCAGGCCACTAGGAAGAAAAGGGGTTCAATTATGTTGAGTGAATTTGTTCGATAGCTGAGAAAAAATAGTTGAGGGATTGGAGATAGAGCAGAGACAGAGGATTTGTGAATTTTAGTAGCCCATGGGACACAAGTCATACTTCTTTGTACTCATAGACAATTTCTATTCAAAGAAAGAGAGAAGAGTAGCCTCACCTTCAAGTTGGGGTTTTCTCCCGAAAGGGTTTCCTAGGTCATATCACGTGTCAAATGTGTTTGTAAATTTTTATTTTTATGTTCTCTATTTTATGCATAACTTTAATTTGAATGCATACAATATTAACAATAATCTATAGATCTATAAATCTAAGGAGATAGGAAACTATAATAGTGTAGAGTTTCATATTTTAAATATAATTTTATCACATGTGTTGTGCCAAATGGTCTAGTGGAAGATCCATGACAATTTATGGATCATATTGGTATAAAAGGTGGTATCTTTGGGTATGTTAGAGCCTATATTTGTCTCAGGCTGAAAAGACAAGGTTCTAGGTCCACATCAAACCACGCTCAGCCTCGTAGCTAGCCCTAAGAGGACAGGAGAGGGCTCTCTCCGGGTCAATCTCGGCAAAAGGTGATCAATGAGGCTCGAGATGACTAAATTGGCAATTGATCTTAGGCTAGGTATGAAGTACAAGGAGTTTGAGGTTGATTTTTGAGGTTTTTGTTGAATCAAAGGAAAAGGCAATTTTGGGTGCGAGGATGAGACACAGTTTTTGCAGAGGTCTACTTGGGGCGAGGTAGGCGATTTTCTTGATGCTTTAAAGATAATGAATGGCTAGATTTGACTGGTGAGAAGCTAAGGAGAGCAAGAAACTTTCAGGGATTCTCCTTAAACAGACGAAAACATGGAAAATCAAACAAACTTAAAGGCAGAGCATAACAATCTATGGATTCTACCTTAACACTTCATTTGTTCAATTGCAGAAGATGAAAGAAAGAAAATGATACACATTAACAACTTACAATTACATAAAGAAGCACACCATCAACACACAAAGCCACAAGGATCCCAAACAGTGCTGCAAAACCCTGGTCTTTCCTTTGCCAAAAATGCAGAAGTGAATGTACAATAGAGTGTTAAGCTTTTCCCAAGAGTCCAACCTATGATACTCACTAAAAATTTACATATATAGATCAAGACAACTCATTCCCTAACCTCTAGGGGTCGAGCTCCTCCTTCTAGGAGCAGTTTGAACAAATTCTAAACATGGAGCAAAAATCTAGGTGACCAAAACAACCTGCCTCTAAAAAGAAGGAAACTGATTCATTACATTAATTTCTTGCTAATATGTGAATGAATCATCTAGAAGAAGGTAAATAAGTGCCATGTTACCTTACACACATCAAATTACATCATGTTGGGTCAAAAATTTTTGAGATTGCAACAAGATGATGGAGCTTAGTGAAAAGAGTCGCCTTCACTAAGTGGGCCCGCAGGAAAATTATGCGCAAGTTCTATTTTTGATCCCAGCAGGGATGATCACAGTGTGGGTGACCATAGTATGAGTGATCACAGTGTGGGTGACCATAGTGTGAGTGATCACAGTGTGAGTGATCAAAGTCTATTTTTAGACTGGCTGTCAAAAATAGAAAAGTCAAATATTATTGTCTCATAATAATATTTGGACTATAAACTTGATCTTATTCTCTTGGAGCACTTCAGTTTGAGCTACAGATGTAGCCCATGCAGCTGTCAGAAGGAAGTACGCTTTTCTTATGAGTCAGTTGAGTTGTTGCATGCAGGACTTCAGTTAGAACTCAAGTGAGTTGAGTTTAGTGGAATGGAGGTGCAGTTGATGGAGTTGTGTTTAGTTTAGCTTTGTTAAACTGGTTGTATTTAGTCTAACTGGCAAATAGACTAGAGATGAGTTGGGTGAATTAGTTATTAATTAATTCACAAGTTATTAACTCATAATGCAACTATAGAATACATCAGTTAACTCAGTTGCATGTCAGTGCATGTTCAGTTCAGTAGGGACAGGTGTTAGAGGATCAGATTGCTATCAATTGTGACTATAGTTGTGCATGATGATTTGCACAATCAGAGGGATTGAGTATGCCAATGAATTGGCCAATACCAAGAATTCTAGCCTGTGCTCAAGTCCAACAGAGTGTGAGTGATTCTTTGCAGGTGAAATACGAGTTTGGTAAACCATTCTCGTCAATTCTTGAGCAGGTATTGAGCTGTGGAGGCAGGCAAGTAGTGGAATAGATTTGGAGATCAGACCTGAGCTGTATTGTGTGTAACAGGTGGAGCTGGTACTGGATTGCTTGTGATAAGCATTGTACTTTGTAATGTTACATGGTCTCAATCATTAATATACAGATAGTGTGGGGTTTTTAGCGAGATGCTTTCCCCGGGTTACATATTGTGTTAATGTGTGAATGCTCTTGATGTTTTATTGTTATTGATGATCAACGTAGAGGAGCTTATGTATTGTGTATGTATTCCGCAATAGTACATGATCACGATAATATCTGTTGAATATGTGTTAAATTTTTCAAAATTTCTACATGGTATCAGAGCGAGCTAGATAATTGTAGAAAAAGTTTCTACATGGTATCAGAGCTGTTGAACATCAGATCTACTATTCAGGAAGTGTTTACATTCTATTTCTTCAGGCAGAGTTTGTAATCGGGCCAGGTAGCCTCTGGATTCATCCTTCCTTTGGAAGGTGAGATATCCGGTGAATGCCCATACAGTTAATCTCTATACAAGAAATATTGTGTTCTCACGAGTCTTAGATCCGAGGCGGTTGAGTTGGTTGCTGGTGGAATTCGAATTTGTAGCAATGTTTTCTTGGTGACAACGCAACAATGTCTTTCAACAGATTGCGATTGGAGTATGCTCTTGAGGGAAGCTCAAACTATATTGCATGGAAGGACAGGATGGAGGCAGTATTGGATGATAACAGGCTGAAGGAGTTCAGAGATACGGATATCCCAAAGCCTACTTGTGTTGCTGAGGCGGAAGTTTGGCAAAAGAAGACCACAAAATGTCGAAGGATTCTGTTGGAGGGCGTGAAGGATCACATTGTGTCCAGCCTCCATGGAAAGGCTACTCCATATTTGATGTGGAAATCATTAACAGAATTATTCCAAAGCAAGAGCGATCAGATGAAGCTGGTGCTCAAAGATAAACTCAGAAATATCAAATGCGAGAAGGGTGACAGTATACCCAAGTATCTCACGAAGTTCACTCAGTGTCGAGATGAGCTGGGAAGTGTGGGGGTTACTATCGATGATGAGGACTTGGTGAGCTTGGCTCTCCTTGGTCTTCCGAAGAGTTGGCATTCCTATCAGGACTCTGTCAATGGTCGGGAGAAATTGCCAGGATGGGAAAGACTATGGTCAGATCTTGTGCAGGAGGAGATCAGGCGGAGTACCAGGGACGGATCTTCGTCAAAGGGAGCTGATGAAGAGAATTGTGCTTTAGCTGCCAAAGCAAAGAAAGGGAAGAGCAAGAAAGCTTCTCAGTCTGGTGAGAAAGGCAAGAAGCAGGATATGTCCAAGGTAAAGTGTTTTCACTGTCACCAACACGGACACTATGCCACTAATTGTCCGCAGAAGAAGAAGAACAAGCAGGCTGCTGGATCTTCAGCAGGAGAGGCTCTAACCTCACAGTTTGAGCTTGATTTTTCATTGATCGCATGCTTGGTTTCAATTGTGATGAGATCAGTGTGGTTCTTGGACAGTGGTGCGTCTTTTCACATGACGAGAGATAGAGATTTGTTCTCTGATCTGGAGGACAAAGATCTTGGAGTGCACATCGAGATGGGTGATGATGGTAGATACAGTGCGACCGGTATCGGTACCATTTCCTTTGAGAGGGAGTCTGGTAAACCCTTCGTATTGAAGGAAGCCATGCATGTTCCACGATTGAAGAAGAATCTTATCTCAGTGGCGATGTTAGAAGACAAGGGGTAGGATGTTGTTTTCAGCGAGGGAAAGGCTTTCCTGTGCAACAAGACAACTGGTGAGACCCGAAAGATAGGGGTTCGAGTGAGGAACCTTTATCAGTTGCATGTAGATGGATGCGCAGCAATGGCGGGCAAGGTAGAAGGATTGGTGAGCCGGGATGATGGAGAGTTGTGGCACAGGAGATTGGGTCACCTTCACCATGGAGCCTTGAAGATACTGCAGTAGATCACTACAGGGCTCCCTAAAGGCACACTTGCGCAGTCAGATCAGTGCAAGGGGTGTACTTTGGGGAAGTTTGTGAAAGCCACCTTCCACGAGAAGGATAGTTGCGCCACGATGATCCTTGAGAGAATTCACACAGACGTGTGTGGACCTTTCTCAGTTGCTTCGACAATAAAACACAGGTATTATGTGATTTTTGTTGATGATTTCTCTCGTAAGTGCTGGATCTTCTTCATGCAGAAGAAGAGCGAGACATATTCAAAGTTCTGTGAATTCAAAGCACTGGTCGAGAAGGAGTCGGGGAAGAAGGTGAAGGCTCTTAGGAGTGATAATGGTGGTGAATACATCTCGGACGAGTTCAAGGATTTCTGCAAGGCATAAGGGATTCGAAGAAAGCTCATAGCTCCCCATAACCCACAACAGAATGGGGTAGCTGAGTGGAAGAACAGAACGATTGTGGGTGCTGCACGGGCAATGTTGCATGATCAGGGCCTACCCCTTCACTTGTGGGCGGAAGCATGCAATACAGCAGTTTATGTGCAGAACCGTTGTCCTCATAGGATAATTGGCATGAGTACACCCGAGGAGGCTTATTCTGGTAAGAAACCTGATCTTTCTCATTTAAGGATTTTTGGTGCTAACTTTTACATGCATGTGACGAAGGATGCCAGGAAGAAGTTGGAGCCGATCGTAGAGGTTGGGATATTTGTGGGGTACACTGATACGCCCCACAACTATCGTGTGTATTTGCCAGACAGTGGTAAAACTGTTGTGCGACGGGATATAAAATTTCAGGAGGAGAAAGCCATGAAGTGTTCGCTTGAGAGGGAGCTACACTTGCATGTAGATGAGGAGCTATTAGTTCCTAAGGATTAGCTTTAGGATGTGGATCAGCCACAGGATGAGGTTCATGGAGTGGAAGAGACCACTCATGTAGCGCCAACCATCAGAGGGCGAAAGCGCTTGACAGAAGCTAAGCGACTGGCTCAAGATGCAGAGAAAGTTGTAGGACCACCTACAACCCAACGCAGGCAGAGACAGTTAGCTGATCGGTACACTGGATACATGGCTCTTATGAGCAAGTGTGTTGTGACTGAGCCATCCTCTTTTGAGGAAGCTGTGGAGGATCCCGCATGGGTAGACGCCATGGTGGAAGAGTATGATTATATTTTCAGAAACAGTGCATGGGAGATTGTTCCTAGACCAGAAGGGAAATCAATGGTGGGTTTGAGATGGATCTACAAAGTTAAGTAGGCAGCTGACGGGAGTGTGGAGAAGTACAAGGCAAGATTTGTTGCCCGAGGCTTTTCACATATAGAGGGGATCGATTATGAGGAGACCTTTGCACCTGTCGCAAGGTATTCTTCCATACGGACGATTCTTGCTCTCTCAGCACAGATGGGATGGCACATTCATCAGATGGATGTGAAGATTGCGTTCCTCAACGAAGTCATTGAGGAGGAGGTGTACATTGAGCAACCCGAAGGCTTTGAGGTCTTCAACAGCGAGTCGCATGTGTGCAGGCTCAAGAGAGCGCTGTATGGGTTGAAGCAAGCACCACGTGCTTGGTACACACGGATAGACAACTATTTCACAGGACTTGGATTCTCCAAGAGCGAGGCGGATCCTAACCTATACCAGATTGTGGTGGAGGGTAAGTTGCTTATCATTGTACTGTATGTTGATGATTTGATTCTAATGGGTGATGAGTTGTTGATACTATCATGCAAGAAGGATCTTGATACAGAGTTTGAGATGCAGGACTTGGGCCTCCTTCACTATTTCCTAGGATTGGAAATATGGCAACGCAGTGGTGGATTGTTTGTTTCTTAGGGCAAGTATGCTCGGGAGATACTGGAGAAGTTCAACATGCATGGCTGCAAGCCTGTTGATACTCCTCTTCCTGGAGGTTGGAGGAAGGAGGATGCCACTTCGGGAGAAGAAGTGGATGCCACTGTTTATCGACAGTTGGTGGGGTCGTTGATGTATTTGGTCAATACACGACCTGATATATGCTATGCAGTTAACCAACTTTCACAACCTATGGTTAAGCCTACCAAGCTCTTCTGGAAGGCGGGCAAGAATGTATTGCGCTACTTGAGAGGCACATTGGGATATGGTTTATGGTATAGACAGGAGGATGAGGTGAAGCTATGTG
This sequence comes from Pinus tabuliformis, assembly GCA_031772625.1. Lineage (NCBI taxonomy): Eukaryota > Viridiplantae > Streptophyta > Pinopsida > Pinales > Pinaceae > Pinus > Pinus tabuliformis. Next base: position 1,413,599,931 of record CM062817.1, on the reverse strand, counting down.
GCTTCACGGATGCAGATTGGGTAGGGAGCCCAACAGACAGAAAGAGCACATCAGGAGGGGTCTTAGGTATTGGATCAACAACAGTTTCTTGGTACAACAGGAAGCAGAGATCCGTGGCACTCAGTTCAGCGGAGGCCGAGTATATGGCAGCAAGTTTGGCTGCATGCGAGGCTATATGGATGAGGAAGATCTTGGTTGGTTTGTTTGGTTCTCATTTGGATCCTACTGTGATTTACTGTGATAACCAGAGTTGCATTAAACTCTCAGCTAATCCTGTATTTCATGATAGATCTAAGCATATTGACATCAGGTACCATCATATCAGAGATTGTGTGCAGTGGAGGATCATGTTGCTTTCATACATTACAACGGAGGATTAGGATGCTGATATTTTGACGAAGGCTCTCACCAGGAGCAAATTCGAGTACCACCGAGGCAGGATAGGGGTTGCTGATAATCCATATCTTGTTGAGAGGGAGTGTTGAGATTGCAACAAGATGATGGAGCTTAGTGAAAAGAGTCGCCTTCACTAAGTGGGCCCGCAGGCAAATTATGGCGCAAGTTCTATTTTTGATCCCAGCAGGGATGATCACAGTGTGGGTGACCACAGTATGAGTGATCACAGTGTGGGTGACCACAGTGTGAGTGATCACAGTGTGAGTGATCAAAGTCTATTTTTAGACTGGATGTCAAAAATAGAAAAGTAAAATATTATTGTCTCATAATAATATTTGGACTATAAACTTGATCTTATTCTCTTGGAGCACTTCAGTTTGAGCTACAGATGTGGCCCATGCAGCTGTCAGAAGGAAGTACGCTTTTCTTATGAGTCAGTTGAGTTGTTGCATGCAGGACTTCAGTTAGAACTCAAGTGAGTTGATTTTAGTGGACTGGAGGTGCAGTTGATGGAGTTGTGTTCAGTTTAGCTTTGTTAAACTAGTTGTATTTAGTATAACTGGAAAATAGACTAGAGATGAGTTGGGTGAATTAGTTATTAATTAATTCACAAGTTATTAACTCATAATGCAACTATAGAATACATCAGTTAACTCAGTTGCATGTCAGTGCATGTTCAGTTCAGTAGGGATAGGTGTTAGAGGATCAGATTGCTATCAGTTGTGACTATAGTTGTGCATGATGATTTGCACAATCAGAGGGATTGAGTATGCCAATGAATTGCCAATACCAAGAATTGTAGCCTGTGCTCACATCCAACAGAGTGTGAGTGATTCTTTGCAGGTGAAATACGAGTTTGGTAAACCATTCTCATCAATTCTTGAGCAGGTATTGAGCTGTGGAGGCAGGCAAGCAGTGGAATAGATTTGGAGATCAGATATGAGCTGTATTGTGTGTAACAGGTGGAGCTGGTACTGGATTGCTTGTGATAAGCATTGTACTTTGTAATGTTACATGGTATCAATCATTAATATACAGATAGTGTGGGGTTTTTAGCGAGATGCTTTCCCCGGGTTACATACTGTGTGGATGTGTGAATGCTCTTGATGTTTTATTGTTATTGATGCTGCTATATTGATGATCAACGTAGAGGAGCTTATGTATTGTGTATGTATTCCGAAATAGTACATGATCAGGATAATCTCTGTTGAATATGTTTTAAATTATTCAAAATTTCTACAAAAATCACATCAAGAAGTGAAACTGGTGAAAACTGGCCGAATTCCTGAGCTGGAGGATGAAAACTGGACCAAAAACCTCTATGCGTAGCGCCCTGATTCCTATGTGTAGCGCACCTTTTAGCCTATTTTTGGGGCACTTCCCGACATCGAAATCAAGCTCAAAATAGGGTTGGAAAGCTCTGGATGTCTACCATCCAACCCAAGTGGAATTTCCCAATTTGGAGCTCATTTGCCCCCTCAAAATTGCATTCTCCTAGAAGTACTTCCTGTTGTTGCAAAAGGTGGCAGCAAGGTGGTTTTCATGGTGTTTTTAGGCCTTTTGATCATCCAGAACTTGATGAAATGCTTCGGCAATAACTGAGCATGCATAACTTACCATGACAAACCCAAAAATACAAAGTTTTCCTCCAGCAAGTGTCCCAATCAAAAGCGAGCGCGCCGACGCGCTACTCATAGAGCGGAAAAAACTGTTTTTGGGACCAAAAATTTCAAAATGACAAAAATTTCTCCGAATTTGCTCAAATTCGGAGCGAAGACCCTCCATCATGTGTCATGCTCAGCCAGCGAAGCCTCGGCCAAAACTCGAAGTGGATCTAGCCTCTTTCGCCGTTTTAGTGCTTTGCTCAACCTCCTTTTCAAAATCTTCATTTTTGCTTTGCCGACATGCATGCGAGCCCAATAATGATTTTTCATGTGACGAAGCATGTCTTTGTCTCTATTGGCCTTTGCCAACAACTCCTCCAGATGTCGATTGACTTTCTCAAGCCAAAATTTCCGCTCAACAGGTGTCAAATCACCAGGTCTTTTACGGGCCAACCTTCAGTCTTCATGGATTTGTCGCAGCTCAATAAGTGTATGCTCATCCTCTAATTGTTTATTGCGCTGCTCCAAGTATTTGATTAGACATTCTGCCTTCAGTAGCTTCTCATTCAAGCTGTCAATCTCGACCTTCTGCTCTTGGATGATCTCTTTCAGCTTCGAGCGAGGAGAGCTCCTATCCACATCACTCAATGCAACATCAACATCATGACCACTTGAATGGCCCTCCTCATAAATTGACCTCTTGCCTCTGTCCTGAACCTATACATGTACTGAAGAAGAAGGCGAGACCCCTTCCACACCATGTGGAGATAGTACTCGTCGTGTAGCTGCAAATAAGGCCCTGTGGCCTCGCTGATATGTCACATATGTTGGAGCATTGGCATGCTCGGTCTCGGGAATGTCAAACTGATGTGAAGGCTCCCCCTCATCATGAACTATCTCTGGAGGTGGCTGTGGCGCTGTGAAAAAGTCACGAGAAATAAAATCCTCCCAAGTAATGCCCTGCTGTGCCAACTGATGAACCACTACGATCTTGATCAACGCGTAATGATAAATACTTCTATGCTGCTGTGCTAGGGTCTTCTTTTGTACTAAGACAACCATCCTCTCTATGTTGCGAAACATGAAGTATGGAATGTTCATCAAACGTACCCTTGTGAAATGCATCAACAAACGGACATGGTACGTATAAAGACGCGATAATCTACCCTCACAACTGAAATACTGAATGATGAGTTTCATCAAAGGTGCAAACTGATCACTCAGGTATTGGAAAGGAAATACCCTGCTCAAATGCCTCATATACCCGGGTTTGATGTATGGCTCATAGTAGGATTTCTCTAACTGCTGACGCTTATTCCACTGCTCTCCAATATTTGGTATCCCAGTGGCCTCTGCAATAGTCTCTGGTGACAAAATGAAATCAACTCCGGCAAGATTTACATGGCCATCATGTAAATGTAGAACAAACAAGCGAGCTAGTTCACAATGATGCTGGATTTGTGAAATTAGCTCACAATAGTGATAGCATGACTGATAGCGAAAACAATCCATTGCAAGCGGGCAAGCCTGCAATTGAACCAAAGAAGTGGGCTCTTCCCTGAGATGCTTACCACCTTTGCCACCTCTGCGAGGCCTCCGTGGCACATTACCCTCTGTTGTGGAATCACTGTCATTCTCCTGCTCATAAACTGAATCTGTGTCTGACATGGCTTTGAAAACACAATGTTTGTAATATGTATGTTGATATAGGGGTGGTGAAATCAGAATTTCAATGCATACCCAAAACCCACATATGTTTACCACAACATGATAAGAACCAAACCATAATGGTAATAACTCTGTTTTCAGTGTATTGGCATAAAACAGTCATTGTTTTGATCACAAGGACAGTTTTGACAAATGAACAAAAATGTGAAGTGCACCCTTTGTGATGTTGGCTAAAACTTGGCAAATGAGTTATTTCACCAATGGAGAATGGGAAAATCTTCACAAACCCACTCACATGTCTTTTTAAAAACCCTAAGGAATGATTTTGGTATGAGCATAGGGTTTCATTTTTCTACACCCAATACATCAAATTTCCCACCTCAAACATACTACGAACAATTTAAAATTGACTGAGCAGCCATGAAACACCTACTTGCAAGTTTTGGAGTCGATTTGGCAAGATCTGGACACATTAACAAAAAAAATTTGGTGCTGTGACTGAGTGTGTAGCGCCCAAACCCAACGCGTAGCGCACACATGTGTGCGTAGCGCCTGTGTATTTTTACACTGGCCAGTGAGGCCCAGTGCGTAGCGCACAGATCCAACGCGTAATGCACACCTCCAAACACTGTCCACAAGTATGGAAACACGGTTTCGGCCTTCACAAATTCAAACACGATTTTGCCTTGGGAATTTTTTGAAAAAATATCTTACCAAATCAGATTTGATTTAAATTGAATCAATAACCCACTTTATAATGTTTGGCACTTTGACATCTTTGGTCTTTTAATACAATGCTGCTTTTTGACTTTCTCTTGCTTTTTCTGAGGTTTGGACTGATAATATTTTGTTGATTTTTGTAGGGATCCGACATTTTGGCTTTGGAGAAGATCAGAGGCTTGCTATGAAGCTTTTTGAAATGAAACAAGTACAATTATTTACAATAACAATTTTTAGTTCCAAAATAGAGTTTTGGACTAAAAATGTTTTAAATGATTTCTGAGAAAAATATTAAATGAGTTGAAACCAACCTCATGGCCTGCGGGCTTTTATTATGTGTATGCAAAGGACTGACAACCCTAGACTCTAGGACTAAATACTTTTTAACGAAACTAATCTTTTATGACGATGAATGCAATGATCATGTACTTCGGTGATTTTTGAGAAATTTTTGACTAACCCTGCAGGGACAAGCATGAGGAAACACAAGACAACCAGACGCCCTCGTCAGTCAATGGCATGACCCTAGTGAAATGCAACGAAGTGGAACGAGCGAGACACCTAAAAATGATATGCAAAAGTGAAAAGATCTCTGATGTAGGGCTGTAAGGACTGACTCTAACACTGGCTCCAATGGGGATGGTGGCTCCTTGGAGATGCCAAGAACGGCAGATCTCTGGGAGAGCCAGACAGTGCCTTCATCCATTGGGCTATGGAGTCATGATTTCGACAAACAATCCAATATGTTGACCCAATTTATTTGACTGAAAATTAACTTGCAAATGACTCAAGAATATGACTAACTAACTGACTCGATAAACTGAACTCAAACTGAAATCTTTCCCCAGAATTATAGCCTTCACTTCGGGCCCCAGACTGAAGAAATGATCACAGCACACACTTGCATCGAAACTGAAATGAAATGGTATTTGCAATGCTAATAGGATAGCAGAGAAACTCAGAAAATGTACCGCTTGAGCAGCCGACCATTGACCGGCCCTCCTGGACAATCATCCCCGTTCATTTCCTTAAGAAGAAAAGCGTTCTGACCTCGAAATGCTGCAATCTTAAAAGGACCTTTCCATAGATTTTCAAACTTGCCGTGTTTTCCCTTTTCTTCATTTCTTGCATCCCACCTTAACACCACATCATCCAACTGAAATGTATCCTCCTTTGCTTTTCTGTCAAAAATCCTTTTAATATGCTCCTGCAACTTACAGGTGTTCTGAAAAACATCTTCCCGTGTCTGTTGCAAGTGGATCATTTGATTTAGCCTTCGCTGCATTGGATCCTCTTCACTACCAGCCTCTTGAAGAAGTTTCACTACCGGAGCTGCAAGAGAAGTAGGGAACACTGTATCGATTCCATAAACTAATTCAAAGGGGGACATGCCAATGGATTTCTTTTGACTCACCCGATCCGCCCAGAGTGCAAGGACCAACTTCTTATGCCAACTTTTCTTGTTCATTTCCAGCATTTTCTTAATGATATTAACCAAAGATTTATTTGAAGATTCAGCTAATCCATTTCCTTGCGGATGATAGGCAGTTGAGTGTCCCAAAGTAATATGATATTTATTACAAAACTCGACCATCTTTTTTGACTTAAAAGCTGCTGCATTATCAGTGATTAACTTACTCGGGCAACCGAAACGAGACAAAATATTATTCTCAAGAAATGAAATTATTACCGCATCCGTAGCTTGCTTGGTGGGAATTGCTTCGATCCATTTTGTGAAGTAATCCGTACCTGTGAGGATCCATTTATGTTGACCTGAAGAAGAAGGATGAATTTCACCAATAAAATCTAGCCCCCACTGCTAAAAAGGAGCACTCACCTCAATGGGCTTAAGCGGCAACGGCTGTAGTCTTTGTTTCCCCTCAAAAATCTGGCAATTATGGCAGCTCTTGACAGCCCTAAACACATCAGCAAATAATGTCGGCCAATAGTATCCATCCCTCAAAATTTTATTTGCCGTTGTTTTCCAAAAAAGGTGACCGCCACAATCGCCTTTATGGAAATCTTCTATGACTTGTTTTGCTTCTTCTTCCACCAAACAATTTAACAAAACGCTACCAGGATCCTTCCAATAAAGTGCAGAATCTAAAACACAAAACTTAGCAGCCTTCAACTTAAGAGTTCTTGCTTTGTTTCTAGCCATCCCAGGCGGTGCAGACAAATTTTGAAGAACATATATGATATCTGAATACCATTGAGAAAGAACAAACATTTCTGATACCTGAAGTGAAGAGCTTTCATCATTTTCATCGGACAAGGTAGCGATAAAATTGATGTCTAAGAGACGCATATTTGATTCAACCATCAATTTTGCCAATCCCTGACCTTTAATCAGCTTGGTAGGCCTTATCTCCACATCATACTCCAACAAGGCCGCTATCCATTTGCCACGTCTTCCTTCTGGGTCGGTCTGAACCAAAACATCTTTGGCAGCAGCATTAGGAACATAAGCTAAAATATGAGAATGCAGAATATACACACGAAAATCTTTGAGTGCTTTAACAAGGGAAAGGGCTTGTTTCTCGATAATGTTGTATTTCAAAGCAGCATCTCTTATGGTTCGGCTGAAGAAAGCAATGGGTCTTTCATGCTCTTCTTTTTTCTGCATTAACACAGCTGCCATAATATTCTCTGAAGCAAAAGAAAACAATATAAAATCCTGAGTGTAATCTGGGTTGATTAGAACCGATGCTGAAGAAAGAATCAATTTAACTAAATTGAATGATTTCACTGCCTCTTCCATCCATGACACTTGGCTGTCCTTCTTGAGCATGTTTGTAATTTCTCCAAGGTTCTCTGCAAGATTAGGAACAAAACGACGCAAAAAATTCATCTTACCATTGAACAATTGGATCTCCTTTTTATTCCTGGGCAAGTCAATTTGCTGAATTTCTTCCACACGTGCTAGATCAATACGAATGCCATCCTTTGAGATAATGTGCCCAAGGAGTTTACCTTCATCCATTGCAAATAAACTCTTCTTGGGATTCAGCGACACACCATATTTTCTGCACTTTTCAAAGACAATTTTCAAATGATGCAAGTGTTCACCATCTAATTTGGAAAACATGGTCAGATCATCAAGGTGCACCACTAAGAATACATCTTTCTCATTAGCGAAAGCCAAGTCCATTTCCCGCTAAAAAGTAGCACCTACATTCTTCAAACCGGAAGGCATTTTCACATAATGAAAGGTTCCCCACGGAGTGGTGAAGGCTGTTTTGTCTCTGTCATCTTCATGAACTAAAATTTGGTTATATCCGGAATAACCATCAAGTAGGGACATGCGGGATGCACCAACTACTCGCTGTAGTATATGATCCATTTTGGGTAGCGGATAATTATCCTTCAAGGAAACTTTGTTGAGGTTTCGGAAGTCAATGCACAAACGAATCTCACCGGTTTTCTTACGCACCGGCACCAAATTTGATATCCAATCAGAAAAGCGGATGGGAACAATAATTCCTGATTTGTACAACCTATTTATCTCTTTTTCAATTGATGGCAGCAATTTTGGATTAAGCCTTCTTAACTTCTGTCTGAAAGGTTTTTGATTAGGCTTAATAGGAATGGTATGCTGAATTATATTTGTATCATACGTCTTCAAATCAGAATAGTCCCAAGCAAACACATTGACAAAAGATGACAACAAGTTGATATATTTGGCTTTTACCTCTGGTGGCAATGTTTTAGAGATCTTTACCATCTTCGGATGCTCAGCTGTTCCAAGATTCACATCTTCAACTCCCTTTTCTATTGGCTGCAATGTTGGTTTGCGGGCTACATCATCATGATCAAAGAGCTCCTCTAAAGGTATCAAGCCTTTAGGAATTACATTATCCTTGAGCTGCAACACTTCCATTTGATTTATTCGTACATCAGTGCTACCGTCATCATATTCTACATCCACTGAAGTATCCTTGAACTTACCTTTGCTTTGTAGAAAATCATTGATCTCCTCATCATCTTGGAAAACTTGCCAATGTCTTTGATTGTCTGGAACAGTCGGACGATGCTTAACATGAATTTCAAATTTATTGTTGGAATTCATAGGGATCTTCAAATTGCTAGCTGCCTTAGCAAGTGCATCTGCAATGCTATTTTGAATACGAGGCACACATGTCAATGTATAATCTGAAAACACTTTCAAGATATCCAAAACAGCATTCCGGTAGGCCCACATCCGTGGGTGTTTCGTTTGATATTCTCCCTTAACTTGCTTGATCACTAATTCAGAATCACCATATACTGCAATCCTCTTAGCATTTAGCTTTCTTAAAATTTTCAGACCAGCAATCAAAGCTTCATATTCAGCTTCATTATTCGAACAATCAAAAGCAAGCTTGTAAGAACATACCCGCACATTACTAGGCACTTTGTCTGAAGCAGAAAAAGGACTACGTACCCAAATACCAATCCCAGCACCATCATTACCCACTGTTCCATCAAAATCCATGGTCCACAAGCCATCTTCCTCTTCTACCAAGTGCTGAAAAGTTTTTTGCTGTGAATTTTCTGCTTGCTGTCCATTACCTCTAGCTGATTGCTCAATGATGTTTTGCTGTTCTTGTCGTTCTTTCTTCAAAACTTCTCTAAAATTCTCCGCTATCTCTGGAATATCATCTACTACAACTAATTGACTATCAATATCATTGAAACTATCTAAATACAAAACAAAAGACTCTAGATCCATATGTACATAACTGATGGGATGATTAATTGGTTTCTCCTTGCTGGTGATCATGTATTTCATTTTCTGTTCCCGGTACAACTTTCTCATTTGGCCAAACACAAGGATCATTGCATAAGAGAAATCAAGCTGTATTGTTCCTTGTAATTTTGCGCCCCAAGATCTGGAAAGGAGCATGCCAAAGCGGGGAGGAATGTCAGCCATGACAACATCCATCAAGACATTCTTTGCAGGGATCTGATCCAAACTTACAACCAAGTCTTTAATTAGCCCAATACATCTCACCCTGCTGGAATCAAAAGAGTAAAGATCATGATATTTCCTGGTGATGTCCAAACCCAACTTCTCCATGATAGCCTTCGGCATAAGATTGTGGGAGGCGCCGGTATCAAACATAGCATTGTGCAACACAAACTCATGCACTCTCAAACTGATATAAAAAGGAGGTACTTCAGACTCACCACTCAACGCTGGTCCAAATATTAATTCCGGTTGATCATCTTCTACACTCACCATATCAGACATTGGGTCAAAATTCAGAATTTTGGAGACTTGACCTCTATAGTTGTTGTTCTTCATGAGCTCAGTCAAAGGAATAGATACTTTCAATTTAGAAATTTCATTTTCTAAACTAAAAGTAGAAGCCTTGTCCACTTCTTTGGCTGGAACATCTTTCTTTTCAGGTTTATCCTTTGATACAGTGAGTTGATTTACCTTTTCATTTGCTGGTGAAGGCTTGCTAGTCATAGGGTCAACACTCTCTTTTCCTTTCTTTGATGCAGCCGGTGTTTCATCTTTAGATGCTGGAACTTCTTTTCTTTTCTGAACTGGATTGATGGGAACATTTCTGCCTCTAAGTGAATACTGACGTTGTTGGGCGGACAAAGCATGCATGTAACCTCTTTGATACTCATCCGACTCTTCCTCCAAAACTATATCATTTGCCAAGATAAAATCTGCATCATATTGTACTGCTGAACTTGTTGCCTTTTCATCATCTTTAGTGATAAATGTGGGCATATCATCAGGAGTAAAGAAGTGATTTTCTTCTCCAACTACGTTATCTTCATCATCTAACTCGGGACCAACAAAATTCTGCTGAAGTGGTGTCCTTACCTGCTGCTGTTGTGATGCCGTGTCTTGTGCTCGCTGCTCATGCTGTTTGATCCTAAATTGTGGTTGTTGTTGACCACGGAAATTGGGATTTCGAATCTGCTGTTCAGGCTTATCAAGTGCTAGCCTTTCAATCATATTTTCTACCTTATGGGGAACTTGATCTGATGTAGAGGATTCTTCTTTTATTGAGACTTTCTTCTCGGCTTTCATTCTTGCTCGCTTATCATTCAGGTTTGCCTCAACACTAACAGCAATTTTCTGCATGTCTTCTAAGGTAGCCAGATCTCTCTCCCTTAGTTGATAAGCCATGTCCGGATCAAAACCATCCGGGAACTTGAGCAACACTGTTTTTCTAGTTGGTTTTAAATCATCTGGAATTGCATTATATACTGCATTGAATCTAATGCAATAGTCTTGAACGGACTCTCCAACATTTCGTTTGATCTTAGTATATTCAGATTTGATTTTCAGTGAATCTTTCTTTACTTCCCAACGTTCTAAAAACTGCCTCTTCAGATCTTCTAATGTAGGAACACTTCTGGCTGGCAAAGCTCTAAACCATTTCCTTACTTCTCCACCAAAAGTCTGCACGAATAGCCTCATGGTCACATTTTCTTCATCAATCTCATGGAGATCAAAGAAATCCGCCATTTTGTCGACATGCTGTTGAGCTGTGATATTCTGAGATGTACCATCGAACAAAGGAATTTTACTTTGATAATCTGCAGGCATGTCATTTAAAACTTGAGGAAGAGCGAGAGGTGCGAACCGAGCAGCCATTGCTCTTGGAGGATTTGGTCTGGGAGTTGTTGGAGGAGTGGATGCAGCTGAAGTATGAGGAGTGTGAGGAGGTGTATGCGGAGGAGAAGCCACGTGAGATGAAGAAGGAGAATTTGTTGTAGACTTTGGATAAGTGATTATAGGTTGTTGGGGAATAGTGGGAATGAAAGGGGGTTCGGTAGGAACTTTTGAGGCGGAAGCCGTGATAGAAGATCCAATGTTTGCAGATGCAGCTTCTAGGAAATCAGCAAGGCTTGAAAACTGAATGTCTCTCTGAAGGCGCCGCAAGATAAAATTTTCAATCAACTTATTGTTTCTTTCAACTTCAAGGGCCGCAGCAAAATCAGGATTTGGAACTAGGGAATCAAGTGCACTTTCAGATTTGGTTTTAAGCAACAAAAATTCAAACCTTTCGTCAAATTCAAGTTCTTCAAGATATTTAAAAATTGCAGGACATGAGTGGGATTTAAACACGGGAGTCACAAAGCTCTCTTGACGTAGAAGTCTTGGAATCAAATTGGGATTCTCGTAAACAGGAGGAGGATTAGGATCCGGATTAGCTCTGGTATATCTCTTTGAAGCCAGCGTGTTATTTTCACGAAATCAAAGGAACATAAACAACTTTTTCAGCCTATCAAACCCTAAACTTATCATCCAAGAGCTTAGAGTTTGCAGATGTACTGGGGTGTTTCAAGTGTCATAATTACAAGCTAGACCGGAGATTGACTGAAGTAGCGTTTATCTACTTGCGCTAATGCAAAGCAAAAGCGTTTCTAAGGCTACCTGGCTAATCTTCAGGCTCCGTCTGTAGCTTATAAAACAAATGACATTAAAAAACAAACCATTTGTTCCCCAGTATGGTCGCCACTGTGTTAGAGCCTAGATTTGTCTCAGGCTGAAAAGACAAGGTTATAGGTCCACATCAAACCACGCTCAACCTCATAGCTAGCCCTACGAGGACAGGAGAGGGCTCTCTCCAGGTCAATCTCGGAAAAAGGTGATCAATGAGGCTTGAGATGACTAAATTGGCAATTGATCTTAGGCTAGGTATGAAGTACAAGGAGTTTGAGGTTGATTTTTGAGGTTTTTGTTGAATCAAAGGAAAAGGAAATTTTGGGTGCGGGGATGAGACAAAGTTTTTGCAGAGGTCTACTTGGGGCGAGGTAGGCGATTGTATTGATGCTTTAAAGATAATGAATGGCTAGATCTTACTGGTGAGAAGCTAAGTAGAGCAAGAAACTTTCAAGGGTTCTCCTTAAACAGATGAAAACATGGAAAATCAAACAAACTTAAAGGCAGAGCATAACAATCTATGGATTCTACCTTAACACTTCAGCCCGTACTTACCCCGTACTGCCCAGACCCTCGAATCGTACTGCACCTTCCCTCGACTAATAAAGAAATCCTGATAGTCACATACATCACTAACTCTATTCACTCACTAGCGTTCGTGGGGAAGGAAATACCAAGATGCGTAATGCACCTGTCTTTCCCAAGATGCATAACTGGCCTTTATAAAGATGGCGTACTGGCACCTGCCTTTCCTCAGTCTAAGAAAAAGATCTAGGCCGTAAGTATGGTGTTGGTGCGGTGTTGGTGCGGTGTTGGTGTGATGTTGGCGTGGGGCTTAGGTGTGAGTGCCTTTGTTAATCCATAAATCCAACAAGTCAATTCATAAATTAGTAGGCGCAGAGAAGCGGGCGTAAATGAACAATTGACTAGTTTTATTGGGGAAAGACCGGAACAATACTATTTTTTCAATTGCAGAAGATGAAAGAAGGAAAATGATACACATTAACAACTTACAATTACAAAAAGAAGCACACCATCAACACACAAAGCCACAAGGATCCCAAACAGTGCTGCAAAACCCTGGTCTTTCCTTTGCCAAAAATGCAGAAGTGAATGTACAATAGAGTGTTAAGCTTTTCCCAAGAGTCCAACCTGTGCTACTGACTGAAAATTTACATATATAGATCAAGCCAACTCATTCCCTAACCTCTAGGGGTCGAGCTCCTCCTTCTAGGAGCAGTTTGAACAAATTCTAAACATGGAGCAAGAATCTAGGTGACCAAAACAACCTGCCTCTAAAAAGAAGGAAACTGATTCATTACATTAATTTCTTGCTAATATGTGAATGAATCATCTAGAAGAAGGTAAATAAGTGCCATGTTACCTTACACACATCAAATTACATCATGTTGGGTCAAAAATGACATCAAGAAGTGAAACTGGTGAAAACTGGCCGAATTCCTGAGCTGGAGGATGAAAATTGGACCAAAAACCTCTATGAGTAGCGCCCTGATTCCTATGCATAGCGCGCCTTTCAGCCTGTTTTTGGGGCACTTCTTGACATCGAAATCAAGCTCACAATAGGGTTGGAAAGCTCTGGATGTCTACTATCCAGCCCAAGTGGAATTTCCCAATTTGGAGCTCATTTGCCCCCTCAAAATTACATTCTCCCAGAAGTACTTCCTGTTGTTGCAAAAGGTGGCAGCAAGGTGGTTTTCATGGTGTTTTTAGGCCTTTTGATCATCCAGAACTTGACGAAATGCTTCGGCAATAACTGAGCATGCATAACTTACCATGACAAACCCAAAAATACAAAGTTTTTCTCCAGCAAGTGTCCCAATCAAAAGCGAGCGCGCCAACGCGCTACTCATAGAGCGGAAAAAACTGTTTTTGGGACCAAAAATTTCAAAATGCAAAGACCCTCCATCATGTGTCATGCTCAGCCAGCGAAGCCTCGGCCAAAACTCGAAGTGGATCTAGCCTCTTTCGTCATTTTAGTGCTTTGCTCAACCTCCTTTTCAAAATCTTCATTTTTGCTTTGCCGACATGCATGCAAGCCCAATAATGATTTTTCATGTGACGAAGCATGTCTTTGTCTCTATTGGCCTTTGCCAACAACTCCTCCAGATGTCGATTGACTTTCTCAAGCCAAAATTTCCGCTCAACAGGTGTCAAATCACCAGGTATTTTACGGGCCAACGTTCGGTCTTCACGGATTTGTCGCAGCTCAATAAGTGTATGATCATCCTCTAGCTGTTTATTGCGCTGCTCCAAGTATTTGATCAGACATTCTGCCTTCAGTAGCTTCTCATTCATGCTGTCAATCTCGACCTTATGCTCTTGGATGATCTCTTTCAACTTCGAGCTAGGAGAGCTCCTATCCACATCACTAAATGCAACATCAACATCATGACCACCTGAATGGCCCTCCTCATAAATTGACCTCTTGCCTCTGTCCTAAACCTGTACTTGTACTGAAGAAGAAGGCGAGACCCCTTCCACACCATGTGGAGATAGTACTCGTTGTGTAGCTGCAAATAAGGCCCTGTGGCCTCGCTGATATGTCACATATGCTAGAGCATTGACATGCTCGGTCTCAGGAATGTCAAACTGATGTGAAGGCTCTCCCTCATCATGAACTATCTCTGGAGGTGGCTGTGGTGCTGTGAAAAATTCACGAGAAATAAAATCCTCCCAAGTAATGCCCTGCTGTGCCAACTGATGAACCACTACGATCTTGATCAGCGCGTAATGATAAATACTTCTATGCTGTTGTGCTGGGGTCTTCTTTTGTACTAAGACAACCATCCTCTCTATGTTGCGAAACATGAAGTATGGAATGTTCATCAAACGTACCCTTGTGAAATGCATCAACAAACGGACATGGTACGCATAAAGACACCAGAATCTGCCCTCACAACTGAAATACCGAATGATGAGTTTCATCAAAGGTGCAAACTGATCACTTAGGTATTGGAAAGGAAATACCCTACTCAAATGCCTCATATACTCGGGTTTGATGTATGGCTCATAGTAGGATTTCTCTAACTGCTGACGCTTATTCCACTGCTCTCCAATATTTGGTATCCCAGTGGCCTCTGCAATAGTCTCTGGTGACAAAATGAAATCAACTCCGGCAAGATTTACATTGACATCATGTAAATGTAGAACAAACAAGCGAGCTAGTTCACAATGATGCTGGATTTGTGAAATTAGCTCACAATAGTGATAGCATGACTGATAGCGAAAACAATCCATTGCAAGCGGGCAAGCCTGCAATTGAACCAAAGAAGTGGGCTCTTCCCTGAGATGCTTACCACCTTTTCCACCTCTGCGAGGCCTTCGTGGCACATTACCCTCTGTTGTGGAATCACTGTCATTCTCCTGCTCATAAACTGAATCTGTGTCTGACATGGCTTTCAAAACACAATTTCTGCAATATGTATGTTGATATAGGGGTGGTGAAACCAGAATTTCAATGCATACCCAAAACCCACATATGTTTACCACAACATCATAAGAACCAAACCATAATGGTAATAACTCTGTTTTCAGTGTATTGGCATAAGACAGTCACTGTTTTGATCACAAGGACAGTTTTTAAAAATGAACAAAAATGTGAAGTGCACCCTTTGTGATGTTGGCTAAAACTTGACAAATGAGTTATTTCACCAATGGAGAATGGGAAAATCTTCACAAAGCCACTCACATGTCTTTTTAAAAACCCTAAGGAATGATTTTGGTATGAGCATAGGGTTTCATTTTTCTACACCCAATACATCAAATTTCCCACCTCAAACATACTACGAACAATTTAAAATTGACTGAGCAGCCATGAAACACCTACTTGCAAGTTTTGGAGTCGATTTGGCAACATCTGGACGCATTAAAAAAAAAAAATTGGTGCTGTGACTGAGTGCGTAGCGCCCAAACCCAACGCGTAGCGTACACCTGTGTGCATAGCGCCGGTGTATTTTTACACTGGCCAGTGAGGCCCAGTGCGTAGCGCACAGATCCAACGCATAGCGCACACCTCCAAACGCTGTCCACAAGTATGCAAACATGGTTTCGGCCTTCACAAATTCAAACACGATTTTGCCTTGGGAATTTTTGAACAAATGGACTTGTTTCCCCTTTTATATGTGAACAAAATATCTTACCAAATCAGATTTGATTTAAATTGATTCAATAACCCACTTTATAATGTTTGGCACTTTGACATCTTTGGTCTTTTAATACAATGCTGCTTTTTGACTTTCTCTTGCTTTTTCTGAGGTTTGGATTGATAATATTTTGTTGATTTTTGCAGGGATCCGGCATTTTGGCTTTGGAGAAGATCAGAGGCTTGCTCTGAAGCTTTTTGAAATGAAACAAGTACAATTATTTACAATAACAATTTTTAGTTCCAAAACAGAGTTTTGGACTAAAAATGTTTTAAATGCTTTCTGAGAAAAATATTAAATGAGTTGAAGCCAACCTCATGGCCTGCGGGCTTTTATTATGCGTATGCAAAGGACTAACAACCCTAGACTCTAGGACTAAAGACTTTTTAACGAAACTAATCTTTTATGACGATGAATGCAATGATCATGTACTTCGGTGATTTTTGAGAAATTTTTGACTAACCCTGCAGGGACAAGCATGAGGAAACACAAGACAACGAGACCACCTCGTCAGTCAATGGCATGCCCCTAGCGAAATGCAACGAAGTGGAACGAGCGAGACACCTAAAAATGATATGCAAAAGCGAAAAGATCTTTGACGGAGGGCTGTAAGGACCGACTCTAACAAGGTATATTGTTGATATTTTTAGGGGATCTATATCAACGAGCCAAAATTCATATAACCCTAATAATGGACAACGAATCTGTGAATAACCCGAGTAGAGTTTTTCATGGATGGAACAACAAGTCTTAGATATAAATCGTAATGTAAATCTCCTCATGGTAGCCCTAAGAAATAAGCTTAGGATATTCAAAGAAGATTGGGGTTCTAATGCAGAGGAAAAATCAGAAGGGGGATCAGGATATTGAGAAGGAATGAAGAACCAACCAAAGAAAGAACCCAAAAAATATCAATCCATTTTGTGTGTCGTGAATTGGTCATAATACCTGTTCAAAATGGAGGCGAAGGTCAATATGAATCCGTACAAAGGTGAGATCGACACTCTGAAGCTCAATAATTGGTTGCAACAATTGGAAGTGTTTTTAATGGTCATGATACAAAGGAGGAACATAATATTTCATTTGCATGCACTACTACATATAGGACAAAATTGTGATGACATAGTCTGATGGTGTGGCCCATATTGTCACAAATGTCAAGAAAATTGTCATTTTGTTTAGTTTTGATGTCAGTGTTCATCACAATTAAAATTAAATGTTTTTCATGAGTCATAATTGTGACATAGTATTTCTAAGGAGTAGTTATTGTGACTACAAATGGCATTTGTCACAAGTGAGACGTATTATGTTTGGAGTCAAACTTGTGACAAATTTCGTCTGTGATAACATTTACAACAACAAATGGTATTTTGCACCCTGAGGTTAATTTGACTGATGGTCATCCTTTACTAAATTTCATTTAGTATGCTAAAATTTTAATTATTTTGAAACAACTACTCTAACCAATGATTGCACTATTGATTTAACTTAACTTGTTTCATGGCAATTGTTATCATATATAATTTTTTTATAAATTTTCATAAAAAAAATTATAAATTTGAGCATAAAATATTGGCTTTTTATAGGCTCATTTGTGCTCTCAACCTTCTAAGATTGATATGCAAAGTTCAAGGTCTGTTTATTTGACTGGTCATCCTTTGCTAAATTTCATTTAGCATGCTAAAATTTTAAATATTTTTTCAAATGACTATTCTAATCAATGATTGTATTATTTCGCTATTGATTTAACTTAACTTGTTTCATGGAAATCGTTATCACATATAAAAAAAAAAATTATAATTTTTCGTAAAAAAAAATTATAATTCTGAGAAAAAAAATTGTTTTATAGGCTCATTTGTGCTCTCGTCCTGCTAAGGTTGATATGTATAGACAATGTGCCAACTGAGAAGAGGAGCCCACGAACAAGCCGAAGAAGAGCACAACTTTTTCACGTGTCAATAGGAATTATATACAATGGCGTATATAAACACCAAAATATTTCTCCCCCCTGACCAAAGTGGGATATATCCCCACTTTTAAACAAAAGCGCCTAAAATTGCCATAGAATGTTTGTGTCTTAGTGTGCGTCTATTTACAAATCAATGTGTTATTTCTCATTCCAAGCACCATGGAGGGATATCCTTATGCATTTATTAGGGATCTTATTACATCTAGATGTCATTTTGAAACAAGGATAACTATTTATAGATGATCATAGAAGTGCCACAGGGTCTCAACAACACATTGACAGCTAGAAATAGCTAATATGATGTAAATTTCTATTTATTTGATGATTTGTAATCATAGTGGGGGTCGGATTTGAACAGAGAAGTTTTGGTGTATTGTAATACTATTTTTGAATCTAATAAAAGTTTTCAAGGCAAAAATACTTGAGAAATTTTCCTAGAGATTCTTGTGCCAATGTTCTACAATTTGTGTTTCTTATGTTATGATCATTTTCATGTGTCTTTCTTGAATGAGTATTCTTCATATTTGAGTAAAAGCTATATGATATAGAATTCATCCTTGATGCTCTATAATCATCATATTCAAATATTTTTATGTTTTCTTTCTAAAGTTGCTTCAGAATTCATCCATGTTAGATGCTCTGTTATAATGAATTGTTTTCTCCTTTCTACTTTCAGCTTTGATAATCAAATGGTCTAATAGAACATTTTCTACCCTGCCTCTACAAGCTTTTATTCATCTAACCAATTTCTTGAGACTTTCGATTAAGATTCGTCCATTAGAATCCAAGCCTAATGGTTATTTTCTTCTTTACCCTACCATATATATAAATCCTTATCCTAATTGAAGATCTGGCCACCATGTTTCATCACATGAGTTTTTGTTGAAGTGACACTGAATAACCGACTCATAGAGGGAGTCCCTTGTGAACTGGAAAGGCTAGTTTCCAATCTAAAAGTTTGGTTTGAGGTTACCTTGGGGTTTTTTCTGACACTACTAAGCGAAATTGTGAGTGATAACAATAATTGTGTGTAGTAATCCTTGAATATTCCAATGAAATAAAATTATAATGCAAATATTTCCTAAATCATTTATCACAAATTCTTTCTAGTTTTCAAATTCTAAGTTATGACATTGTAAAAATGCTTTATAGAACATTCACAAATTTTGTTTCTTCATCAACAATATTTGTGTATTTAAAGTTGTATATGTTGGTCTTGCACTCTTATTATGATACATAAAAGTATACTAATGGGATTTTTCCATTCCCTATTTGGGTGTCTATGAGCATAATAACAATATTTTTTTTCTCAAAAAAAATATAATGGAAGGCCAAGCACAAACATTGGCATGTGTACTTATTATGTTGGAGAGGAAAATGGAGAAATAATTTAAAAAATAAGGGATGACAGTCATAAAAAATGGAACCATATCATCATTCATATTGTCGAGAAGTCTATAATAAAGATAAGAAAGTTCAACATGACATCTTCACTTATAGAGAAACAAATAGTAAAATTAACAACATTCATGGAATCAAAATGTTAGGGACAAATTATTTAACACTATGTTGGGTCTATTAACTATTTAAAATTAAAGAAATAGCAAGTCAAAAGAAACAAGAAGTCAAAGGAAATTGTTACAAACTTCTTCATATGAGAAATAACACATAAAATGAATACTAAGGACTATCTTATCGATCAATTAGGAAACAACATTAATCCATCCAAGTAACAACAAAGTAAGGAAACTACATTTAATCAGAAACTAAACTAATTTATATTACACAAAGAGATAGTGCTCCTCTAGGGAAGCGGTCCCAACTTCCCATCAGTTAGCCTGCCTGTTAAAAACTCATATTAGAAAATGAACAAGTAAACCTTGGAATCAATTAAAGGGTGATTTCATTAATCAGTCTTAGCAAAATATCACAAGATACAGTACTGTCTGTCTCAGAGTTCAAATTACAATCCTTGAGTTAGAGGCAACTTCTTCTCTTTTATACTACATGAAAATATTACATTGAAGTTTTTCAAGACAAGGAACGTCCTAAGAATCAAATATTTTCAGGGTGCTCTTCCTAATTCAAAAGAAATCTCAAATCCTTGAAGAAGCCGAAGATCTACTAAGGATAACTAATATCTCATTATAGGAATAATTAATGCTTCATCTTTTGATTCCTTGCTTAAAATCATCCTTCAATACAACCGCTTCACACTGACCTTTAACTTTCCAAATTTATCACAATCTCATTCCATATTTCGTTAACTTAATCATGAGAAAAATGCTTTATTTTTTCATTATAATATAAATTTATAAATAGATAAATTTCATCAAAACTTAAGTCATGATAAGCAATAAAAGGCATGCATGGATAAAAAATGATAATGAATAATACAAGAAATGGAAAATGAAATAAAGAAAAATGAGACAATTATACCACTAGACATCATCCACCAATTGGCGCTTTGCATGTCCTCATGAAACCTATTGTCAATTGGCAAAGAGATAGTTAAGATGCAAGGCAGTTAATGAGTAGGCCTCATAAGTAGCCTCCCCTCTAAGCCTGAATCTTTCCCTAGTTCTAATTTCTCCAAAAGCCACTTGTTCATCTCTCTCAAAAAAATCTTGGTCAACATGGTAGACTGATGTTGGGCACCAAATTAAGGGAGGTCAATATCTACATCCTAGCCAATTAACACCAAGCCACATGACTAGAGCAATGTACTTATTAATAATTAAAAGGGCTTGTCAGAAGTTATTAACACGAAAAGGTTTTTTGCTCCTAATAGTGTTTGAGGTTTGTGTCCATCTTAATCTAGCTCCTTTCAGTGCGTCCTTAGTAAAATCATTTAAATACTCAATTCTAAAAGTCAATATCCTTTCATGGATTGGTTTGAGTGTACGAGGAACATCAGGACTCTCAACAAATTTGAAATTCTTATGAAATGTTTAATGGAAAGATACAAGCTCTGCCCTAACCTAAAATTCATAGTTTGATTGATTTCACTCAAGTATATTGTAAGCGTTCTTACAATTAATTTGATTTTGGGAAAAGCAAATGAAGGCTTGAAGCTGTACATCTCCCATAAAGGGAAAAATACTTTCATCTCTTTGTTCCATCAACAAGAAGTTATGCATATATAACTCACACAAGAGATATTGTGTGGTTTCATTTTGCTTATGATGACTATTTATAAATTTCAAAGTATTTGAGAACTCAAAGGGTAGGCATAATTGCAGGTTGGAGCTTGACAACCCAGAATATCCTAAATGATAGAGAAAATCTGGTCCTTTTCTTGAATTAGTGACTGAACTTGTCCCAATAAATTTCCAATTTTTAGTTGAGAAATCTTCAATTCATGGGTTGCTTCTAACTCCACATTTGCGAATGCATAAAATTCTTTAACCAATTTTTGGTGTTGACTGTAAGGTATGGTCTCCTTTTTACACTCATTTATAATTCATCTTAATTTATGTATTTCAACTTCTTGAATCAATATGCATATGAGGGTGTATATTCAGTTTGAACATCTTTCTCGATTATGATCAATTCCTTCGTTTGTGTCTCCACAATTTGGCATTTAACAAGCCTCCTTCTTTTATTGGTTTTTTTTTTTGTTTCTTTGGTTCTAATTGTCTTTATAGTTGTTTTATTCTTCTTTTCAAAGTATCATTCTCCTTTCTCAAAGACACAATTTTCTTAGACAATACTTTATTCTTTTCTTTTTCCTTTATGACTTCAAAATTCACTAATTCCTGTGTAGAATTTGAAGGAACAACAAGAGGGGTTTGAACTAGAGTTTTTGTTTCTTCAATGCTCATCAGTTCCAAATGAATATTTTCCCCTTCTGATGGTTGAGATTTTTCACAATTTTGAGCTTCCTAATTTAAATTATTTTCTTGTGATTTTTGAAAATCCTCAGAAGTTTTTACTTTGGAGTCTAGTGGTAAAGTTGTTGCTATGTCTTCATCAATAACTATATTTGTGTCCAATTTTCCCTATTTATCATGGTCACTAGCTTATTCTCTAGTCAAATTCACTATAGTGGTAATTGATTGAGCATTGTCCTGATGAATATTTGGCCACCCGGGCCAAGCGTCTTTTACCCCTAGGTAGATCAGCCAAAAAGGAATCTATATGTTTTTCAGTCCTATGAAATGTTATAAAGTCCACAATCTCAAATAAAATATGATTAGACTGCAAGGTATCTACTTGGAAATCTTCAGTTTGAGGGGGTTCCATCTAGACAATTTCAGGCTAAACCAAAGAAGTATCTTGTTGGGGAATTTCAGAGTTTAAGGTCTTTGGTTGAAAAGCTTCCTCCTAAGGAGCTTCGGGGGTTACAATTTATGGTTGAAGGGTTTCCTCTTGGGGAATCCCAACACATAAAACATCAAACATTAGATTTTCTAAAATTATGTACACCATTGCAATTTCCTCATTGAGGCTAGTAGGGTTGTCTTCTTCACCTTATTCCTTATTTGGTGGAAGAATTAACTGATCAAGAAAATTGTTTTCATTATTAGGAACTTCAAAATTTTCCCTTATTTCCCTTGAAACCTCCTCTGATAATTTTTCATTATTAGAATGTTTCTCTTTTCTGTGTCGTTACTCTACCCCGATGAATTCTTCCTAGATTCTTTGGGTTTGTTGTAGGCTTCTTATGACCAAAAGTTTAATTAACCCATGGTGTGATACAATTACAAAAGGGTCCTTGGATTCCTAACTCTATGAGTTGTTTCATGTAAAATAGAGCTAAAAAAGAAAGTGATGTTCATGATTACCTTCTACTTAAAATGAGCAATCAAATTTAAATAACGAGCCTATACCACATCATGTATTCCATCATAGTTTATGTACCTCTAAACAATTTATACCATCTCCCTCTAAGGGTTTGGATGTGAGCTAGGATTATGCCTTTTCCCTTCTTTACCAGCTCTCGTACTTCGTCAAGAAATAATAAAGCTGTGTATTTTAGCGGTGTATGCAACTCATACCACCTCTCTCCATTGATATGCAGTCTAGTGAACTTACCTATGACTTCCTATGATACTTACACTTGTAAATTATTCATCGTTGTTATTTCATTATTCAAATTTTACATAAATTCAAGGGTGACTTCTTCATCAAAATCTTGGAATTTCTTAAAATATCGCATCCATCGGGCACGTCTTTGGACTTATTTTTCTTGTGGTGTCACCCTTAGATGGTGAGATTATTAATGGATGGTCTAGCCTCCTATTTTACTATTGGTTCTCTGCTTTGAATTTCTCATAACAGCTAGCTGAAGAATACAATTTTTTTCCATGCATTCTACTTGAATTTCATAATACAATAAAGGTAACAACAATCACATTATGGGAAGGTGTGTGAGTGATATGGAAAGGTACAAGGAAAATCATAGTTTCATAACATCCCCCCAATAGATGTATTGGTTGCCCTCGGCCAACGTTTGAACGATTTGTGGCAAAAATAGAGAAGTGGACTAACGAATTGGGAATGAGAACATAAAAACATGCAGTAGGTATAATGAATTCAAAGGGGTAATATAGACATTATATATCATTAAGCCTCGAGGCTTGAAATATAAATAATGAATTTAAATATCCCACAACAAATGTAGTGACAAGGAAGTATTAAATTACACAAATGTGGGATAGAAAGTGAGAGTGTGAATAATACAATCATTACTAGTTACATAATGATTTACCCTTTTTCTTAGAAAATTATAAGCAACCTTCACTATATAATCAAGGTTAAATGACTTCTAAGTGTCCCACTTTTATAATATTCACATATTTTAGGATAAAGAAAAGGATTAAGACATTATAGTTATAAGAAACTTCGAACCATTCTCCAAAAGCCAAAGTATGAAGTTATTTTTTCCTAATTTAGTTAGAAGGCCAATAGTGGTAGAAAGTGATTATGGCCCTTCCCAAAGTGAGTAATGTTGTGTCGTTATATGTACTTTTACCTCTCTTTAACCTAGCATAGGCCCACTTCCAACATGCCTATTTAGTAACTCGACAATTTTGCCTTAGTACCATACAAGCATAGCCCTACTGCAAGCACACCTGTTTAGTACCTCGACGAGTTTACTTGTATTTCCATCTCCCGTTATTGATAATTTTTCATATTAATATATTTTTAGTTTGGGGAAGATGAAAGGTACGATATTTTCTGGTTATTAAGCACATCTAGTTTGTTCCTGGGTTGGGTACCAAAACACATCTTCCACTATGGTCTTTTATTAACTATTTTAATGTGTGACATGATGGGGCATTATAGAGAATATCGCAAAGGTCATAAATAATTAAAGGATAATGGGAAATTAAATCATAATAGAAAATAACAAGTCCTAATAGGCACAACTATATAAAAGAGAATTTAGAGGTTGCATCAACTGAGACTTGAGGGAACAACAATTGTTACTTGAGGGAACAACCTTTGTTACTTGAGGAAACAACAATGGTAATTCGAGGTAACAGTGACTTTATCTTAAAGTAAAAGAAAATAAAAAAGGTGGAAAATCAAACACAAAAACAATCAAACAACAAATTAAAGGTTAATAAGAAATTAAAGGATCACAAAAAATAACAAGTCCCAAGAGGCACAAATCTATAGAAGCGAATTTAGAGGTTGCGGCAGCTAAGATCTAAGGGAACATAAATTGTGACTTGAGGGAACAACACTTATTACTTGAGGGAACAACAATTGTTACTTGAGGGAACAAAAATGGTAATTCAAGGTAACAACAATTGTATCTTAAAGTAAAATAAAATAAAAAAGGTGGAAAATCAAACATAAAAACAATCAAACAACAAAATAAAGGTATTTTTCCTAAAATTAAAGGATCATAGAAAAAACAAGTCCCAAGAGGCACAAATGTATAAAAAATATTTTAGACGTTACAACAACTGAGGCCTGAGGGAACATTAATTGTGACTTGAGGGAGAAATAATGGTAATTCGAGGTAACAACAATTGTATCTTAAATTAAAAGCAAATAAAAAAGGTGGAAAATCAAACAAAAAAACAATCAAACAACAAATTAAAGGATAATGGGAAATTAAAGGATCATAGAAAATAACAAGTCCCAAGAGGCACAAATGTATAAAAGAGAATTTAGAGGTTGCAACAGTTGAGACCTGAGGGAACAATAATTGTGACTTGAGGGAACAATAGTTGTTACTTGAGGGAACAACAACTATTACTTGAGGCAACAACAATAGTAATTTAAGGTAACAACAACTGTATCTTAAAGTAAAAGCAAATAAAAAAGCTTTAAAATCAAACACAAAAACAATCAAACAACAAATTTAAGGATATTAATGGGAAATTCAAGGATCATAGAAAATAACAAGTCCCAAGAGGCACAAATGTATAAAAGGTAATTCAGAGGTTGCAGTAGCTGAGATTCGAGGGAAAAACATTTGTGACTTGAGGGAACAAAAAATGTTACTTGAGGGAACAACAACTGTTAGTTGAGGGAATAATATTTGTTACTTTAGGGAACAACAATGGTAATTTGAGGTAACATCAATTGTATCTTAAAGTAAAAGCAAAAAAATGGTGGAAAATTGAACACAAAAACAATCAAACAACAAATTAAAGGATAATGAGAAATTAAAGGATCATACAAAATAACAAGTACCAAGAGGAACAAATGTATAAAAGAGAATTTATAGGTTGCATCAGTTGGTACCCAATGGAACAACAATTGTGACTTGAGGAAATATCAACTGTTACTTGAGGGAAATGCAATGGTAGTTCGAGGTAAAAACAAATGTATCTTAAAGTAAAAGAAAATAAAAGTGTGGAAAATCAAACAAAAAATTATTCATACAAAAAATTAAAGGATAGCGGGAAATTAAAGGATCATAGAAGATAATAAGTCCTAAGATGAACAAATGTATAAAAAATAATTTAGAGGTTGCAACAGCTAGGACCTGAGGCAACAAATATGGTAATTCAAGGTAACATCAACTGTATCTTAAATTAAAAAAAAATCAACATAATTGATGACCATTTTCAAGAAAAGACACACCAAATCCATTGATTTTAATAATGTGTACCATTTAATTATCATGTACCTCATCAACCTCATAGGGACCTAGCCACCTAGTTTGTAATTTTCTTGAAAAATCTTGGAATCTCGAGTCATAGAGCAGTGCCCAGTCACCTTTATGAAAGGTTTTATTTTTAATGAATCAATCATGCCACCTAGCTCTTTGTTGTTGAATTATAGAGGTCTGGTGAATAGAAGACACACATCTCATATAGTTCATTTATCTAGTCTAGACGTTGTTTTTGTGCTTTTGAGAAGTAAAATATGACTTTTTGGATCGTTCGAAGAGTCTTAATCTCAAATTTGATTAGGAAAATAGGGCTTTTACCATACACAAGTTGATAGGGTGGAAATCATGTGGTTTTATGCCAAGTAGTGCAATAAACCCATAGGCCTTCAGGGAGTCTGTAGGTCAAAATATTGGTGATTAATAGCCACTTCTTTTGTTAAGATATGTTCTAACACCTTATTTGTGCTTTCCGCTTGTCTATTCGCTTGATGATGATCGGGTGAAGTGATCCTGTGCTTAATACCATGATTTTGTAATGTCACTGAAACCTTGTGGGCAGTGAACTTTGATCCCCCATAAGTAAAAATTTCTCAAGGAAAGCCATAATGAATGAAGAGTTCAAATAAAAAATATATGACCACATCTTCTATAGCCCTAGAAAGAGCCTTCACCTCCACCCATTTTGTAACATAATTGGTGTAAACTAGAATATTATAATACTTCTAATTTGATGGAGGATTAATAGGGCCCACAAAATCTATAGCCCTTTTCTCAAATGGTTCTACAACTAGTTGTATTTGGAGAGGCATTTCATCATATTGACTGGGATGTCTCATTATTTTACATCTATTACAACTCTAAACATATTTTTTGGCATATTTAAATATTGTGGGCCAAAAATAACCCATTTGTAATACCTTATGCCCTATTCTTTTATCAGTAAAATGGCCTCCACAAGGTTCATCATGACAGGCTTAAGAATACCATAAATTTCATCCACCCTTATGCATCTGTGGATTTGAAGATCTATGCCCATATAGAATTAAAGGTATCCATTGATCCAAGAAAATTGAGAAATGTGATGAATGATTTTCTTTTTCTCTCGAGGGGATATATGGGAAGATAACTTGCTTTCTGCCAAAAAGTTGGCAATGTCTACGTACCAATATAGTGCTTTAAGGGATACTGCAAGCAAGTGCTTCTCTAGAAACTGATATTACAGAGGGGAAGATTAATTTGGAAGTGGAATCCTAGATAAAAAAACGTGCAATGACATTCTCCTTCCCTGGTTTTTCCTTGATAGTAATATTAAACTCCTGCAGCAAAAGTAACCATATATATGGCCACTCTACCATTTTTAATAGGTTTATTAGCTAAATATCTAATGAAAAAGTGATATGTATGCAAAAAAATAGGGTATCCTATGATGTAATGACGAAATTTGTTAATTTCATAAATAACAACTAAAAACTCTCTCTCTGTCATAGCGTAATTTAATTATGATGGTGTTAAGTTTTTGCTGATGTAGTAAATAGCATAACACTTTTTGTTTTCCTCTTGTCTAAGTACTACTCCTAAATTTGTGTCCAATGCATCTGAAGATATATGAAACATAATTTTCCAGTCAGGACCTCTTAACATTGGTGTTATGGAAATCAATCTTTTAAAATATGCAAAAGAAACATCACATTTATTATTCCATGCAAATTCTGTATTCCATGTCAATGAATAAAACGTTGGTGTTGCAAATGCTGAAAAATTTATTATAAATATTTTGTAATAACCAACATAACCAAGGAAGCTTCTTACCTCTTTTTGTGTTTTTTGACTGGGAATTTTGAGGATTACCTCTATTGTTGTTGGATCCACCTGAATGCCTTCAACAAAAATGAAATGTCCAAAAATCACTCCTTCTATCATTAACATCTGACTTTTTTCATTGCTGAGACATAGCTTAGCTATGATACATCTAAGGAGAAATTTTTCCAAATTATCAAGGGATTCATCAAAACCGTCACCATAGGGTGTAAAGTCATCCATATAAATATCAAGTCCATCATTGACTAAATCAGAGAATATACCTAAAACTGCCCTTTGAAAAGTTGTAGGTGCGTCGCAAATACCAAATGGGAGAACTCTATATGTGAAAGTTCCCTATGGACATGAAAATGTGGCTTTATCTTGGTCTTTAAGGGCAATTTGGATCTAGTTATACCCACTGAAACTGTCTAGAAAATAAAAATATTTCTTTTCAGACAAGGTGTCAAGAACTTGGTCAATAAATGGGAGAGGGAAGTGGTATTTTTGGGTATCTTTGCTTAATTCCCTCTAATCTACACAAATTTTCCATTTCCCATTTTTCTTAGGAATGAAAACAAGCTATGAAACCCACTGACTATTTGATATGGGATATATAAATTCACATCACTCTCAAGAACCACAACTACCATAGATTGATCAATCTCCATTTCCACACCTATTACTTAGGTCCTTGTTGCAAATTATTTATACTTTTTTAGATCCATGTCCACAACAACCTCAAGATGCTTTTATTCAATGTTTATATATTTTGGCCTTGTATCATGTTCCTTTTGAGAACCAACACTTTCATAGGTTGGCTTTACTCTCCTTTTTAGCACATAATGAAATATTGAAGGAATTTTATTGGTGACTTTTTTTTTTTAATGATTTTGTTGAATCCTCACAAGAAGGTGATTTAAAGAGTGTGTAGGGTCATTGTAACTATTATATGCAAGATCATAAGTAGATATATCCTTCTTAATGATTGGTAATTTATAAATTGATTATTATCTCTAATACCACCAATAATTGCTTATCATTTTGTGTCCCATTTTTTGAGTTTTGAAGGGCTTGCAATTTTGCAATGCTATTTTTGAGGATCACCATAATATTCCCACTCAAGGATAGAATTTGATGGAAAAATTGTCATCATGGGGCATTTTGGCTATCGAATATGGTTAACAAATTTAACTTCTCATTGTCAATTGTATGAGATAGGACTGATTAATGAGTAACAAACTCAACCTTTCTCATGATCAGTTTATTTATTTTTTACATTGATGTAGAGTTTTTCCTAGCTATATTCATTTTCTTTCAAAATTTCAATGCTATATATATATATATATATATATATATATATATATATATATATATATATATATATATATATAAGTGTTAACATATAAAATTATAAAAATTAAGTTTTAAAATTATAAAATTTGGTTTTAAGTTATATATGTTAAACATTTTAACTTACATAACATTATATATAAAATAAAAAAAAATTGTAAGCTTGGCAAGATTACATTTTCATCATGTCCAATATATTAGCCCGATCGGGGTGAGGAATTGAATCAGTGACTTGACATCAAGGAGTGCCTTAACAGAGCACTCGGTCACCGTTTAGCCAAGACCCCATCAACAAAATTATATATAAGATATTAAAATACATATAACATTATATATAAAATGTTAACATATATAAAAAATAAATTAAGTTTTAACTAGGTTAAATAATCGTTTCGTCAATTTTGAGCATTGAGTCCCATGGAAAAACAAATGGAGCATTGAGTCCTATGGAAAAAGGAATGGAGTACTAAGTCTTAGCTTCACTTATTTGTACTCAGAGTCTTAGGGAAATTGCAAACTCGTCATTTCATTCACCATTTTTTACCCTAGTTCATTTATTGATGTGTTGTTTCTTTCCAAATTCCTGTACTTCGAGAGTCATCCAGGGTTTTGGGAAGTATCATATCCATTTCAGTCATTTTTTGAGGGTTCACTATTTTAGGAGTATAAGGTGATTGGAATAAGCCATCCAAGGTTTTGGGAAGTAACATATCCATTCCATACATTTCACGAGGGTTGACTGTTTTAAAAGCATTTTTATTGGAATAAGCCATCCAGGGTTTTGGGAAGTACTGGACCAACCGTTCCACGAGGGTTCACCATTCTACGAGTATTTTTACGGGAATGCAGGGTCAGAATAATGTTAGGTCAGATCCTTTGTAGGCATGTTCTCAACCTTCCAATTTCATACATGGTTTATATTCCAATTGTATGTTTCCTATCCTCTGTAGCAAATTTATAACCCATTCATTCCCTATCAAGTTTTTAGCAATTGGAACAAAGATGCGGTCATAGACAGGCACCAATAGAACAACAGATAGGCTAATAAAACATTGTAGGCTTGCAGGAGGGATCTTAAAATGTGTTCCAACCTTTCTATCCATTGTGTTGCCCTATTTTGTGAAAAAAGTTAAAGTTTGTGCAAAGACAACCCCAAACATCAAATATTCCATCCAAATTGGTGATAGCCTAAGAACAAATTTCACCTCTTCAACCTCTTGGACTATGCATAGTCGCCAATTATGGATTGTTTTGCACTCATAGTCTAATTCATCTTCAATTGTTGCTCTATCAAGAAACATGAAAGACAAGAGTGAGGATATCCATACCAAATCTCTGAGTTCATCTAAAATTGGCCATAACAAAGTAATCCAACAAGAAGAAATAATGACAAGACTAAAATAAAACAAAATTAGGACTTAAGGATCATTGCACCATATCCACGGTCAGCAGACACCAATATATTATTAGATATCCTTAAAAAATAATTCATGTCTTCCTTTATTCCTACAAAGGATTATTTCAACTACCAAGAGCTTCAACATTTCACATGTCACAAGGAAAAATCATTGTGACTCCAATAAATTCGATTTGCAACATTGGCCAATTTTAGAAAGGTAAAGTAATTTTAGTGGCAATTATTTCCCATGATTTATTTAATATAAGGGTAAAAACACTAAATGTGAATTGGGAAGAACTAGATAGGGCTTATCTAAATTGATCAATAGACATATGATGTATTCTTGGCTTATATTTCAGAGCTTCTCTTTCCTCAATGACAACTACTTTCTTTGAAGCATTCCATTTGTGAAATGTTGCAACAAAGACATGGATAATTCGAGTGAGAGGACTACCACCAGGAAGTTTATTCCAGTAAAATATTTTCCCACACAAGACAACAAACAATGCTACTACCATTTTCATAGAAGGAATGCCAAATCCCAAACCCCATCTAACATTGTCTTGAATATACATGACTATAGTGACTCCTACAATAGTACCAATGCATATACCAAAGTACCACCAATTAAAGAATGATCTCTTGCACTTATTCTCTTGTAGGTCCTCCTCGTGAAACTGATCTACACCAAATGCTTGTAAATAAGGTTTTTTGCCTCCTTGCCCCAAAGCAACCAAGTAGATTGAGAAGAAGAAAACCCTAATCTGGAATGGTGAAGCTTTAGGACAAGATTATGAGCCATTGTGGCATGGAGGAGGTATGAAACTCCCCAAATAGGTTGATAAAGTGACCAAAATTAATCCCTGTAACAATCCATTTCATGTAGTGTTAGTTATTTTGGGTTTTGTACACTAGGTCAAAGAAGAAAAATTAAAAACTATTTTGAAATAAGTTGAGCGTTCAATTCACCCAAATACCTAGAAAATTCGACGGTATCTTGCATCAAAACACTCAAACCCTATATTTTCAACTCCTCCATCAACAAAAACACCAAGACCTCCAATTATCTCTAATATCATACCTGACCCTCAACCTTCCTAGATATCAAACATTTTACAAACCCAAATTATTTCACATTCTATATTTATGATAGGGTTTCTCAACTCCTAACAACATCGCACCATGTCAAACAATGAGCTTCTTGGATCTTGACAACCTTCATGCAACACTCTCATCAATTTGTTCATCTATCATTTTCAATGATCCAAACTTCCTCACAATTGTTAGCACATGCCCTTTATCCTTCACAACAGAGTTCTTATTTATATTCTTCAATAATCCATATCAATTAATGATCTTTCAAATCAACAATAGTGTTGTCTACACATTCCATGCGTTCCTTTATCAAACAACTGTATGTGCATCAATATAATTCAACAAATGATCTTAAATTCTATCTTTTCAATCCCTTGTGCGTGCTTCTATAATATATCCTTTCAGGGAGCCAACTCATATCCCAAACAAATCACCTGTATTGGAGATACCAAAACAAAATAACTTCTAGTCGAGATGTGGGATACTTCATGTCAAATTATGCTACTTTATCCCTCTGAGGTCAACATTTCTTTTTTATGGTCTATCCTCATATTTCAACAGAGTTCTGCTTCATACTTTCCATATCAAATTTTATTTATCGGCATCATCTTTGGTCATTGTATTCTAGGATCAAACCAATCAACATAATATTAGAGTTCTTCATTTTGTTGCTAGAGGATGTTGTCAGTTTACATGACCTTCTTGACCACAAGTTGACTTGCCATACTTCAAATATTATCTTTTGAATAATAGTGTATCCATTCTCTTTCGGTGAGATTCTTGAGTTCTTGTTGCCATCTAGTTCACTTCTTTGATACATACTCAAAACTGCTCTCTTGTAATAGCTTCCTTCACTCCTCCTTGCTTCCAATATGCAATTTCAAAAGGTGAAGGCGAAAAATAGCTAAAACAAGTTTCAAATGGGGACTTTCTAGTAGAAGTGTGGACTGCTCTATTGTAATAATGTTTTTTATATACCATATTTTCATCCCAATTATTCATATGTTTTTGGTTGTATACTCTCATAATTTGGACCAAAGTCCTGTTAACTAGTTATGTTTGCCCATCTTTCTGTGGTTGGAATGTTGTATATATCTTCAACCTTGTGTCCATCTTCTCCCACATTGTAGTCCAAAATGGACTGATAAATCTTGTGTCCCTATCTAAAACAATGGTTCTTGGTATTTTAAAGTGTAGCCAGGCCTGTCTAAAGAACAAGCTTGTTTCTTCTTACATAATGATGGTCTTTTATAGGGCATTATAACACACATCTTGTTGAACCTGCCAACTATCATGAACAAGTAGTCATGTCCTTTCCTAGTTGTTGGTAAACCTCCCACAAATTCCATGGAAACGCTTTCCCAAGGATGAGTGTGTACATGTAAGGGATGATGTAGACAATGTTTCCTATCACTAGGCTTACTGGTAAAAAAACACATGCATCCTCTTCTGAACCTAGCTACATGTTCTTGCACCATGGACCAATACACAAACCTCTACAATTTGGCCACAGCCTTCCCTACAACAAAGTTCCTTGCAACCTTGGACGTGTGAGCCTCTCTAATAAGCTACAATCCCTCACCTTTAGGAACACATAGCTTGTCCAACCTGTAGTGTAAAACATCCTATAGATGGTAGTCAATGGTGTTTTCGTCATCACGCACATTACTCTGGCTTTGAAACTACTAAAACAACTCCTTGAAGTCCCCATCCTTTGAATATGCATATTTGTATGCATCATGGGTGAATGGCTCCATGTGAATAAGAGTCCCCAAATCTATGATCTTTGATGTGGGTGGCCTTGAAAGCATGTCAGCCAACTTGCTTGTGTTTCCCTTCTTATACTTAATCATTAAATGGAAGTGTTGTAGAAACCCCATCCAACTGTACTTCCTAGTCTATTGCAACTTACTATGGGCCTGCAGGTACTGTAGTGGTTGGTGATCTGTGTGGATTACTATATCATTTCCCATTAGATAGTTCTTCCACTTCTTCATATCTTGCACTAGGGCATATAGCTCCTTATCGTAGGTAGGATAGTTAATATCTTCCTCGTAAAATAATTTAGAATTGTAGCATACATACCTTCCTCCCTCCATTAAGACGTTTCCCATAACACACCCACTCACATCTTGCTCCAATTGAAAGAGAGGGTGGGTGTCTAGTAATGCTAGAACTAGTGCTTGATTGATTTTTTTCTTTAGCTCCTTGAAATCCCTTTGTTGACCCTTCCCAACTGAAAACCTTGTCACTTGTTGTTACAATGTGGAGTGGTGTTGATGTTGTTGAAAATGAAGTAATGAATTTCCATAGGTGTTGTGCCACCCCAATGAATCTCCTAACCTCATAAACATTATTAGGCACCAGCCATTTCATGATGGCCTCCATTGTGGCAGGATCTATCGTCATCTCTCCTCCAATTATCACATACCCTAGACACACCAAACATTGTTGTGCAAACTCATACTTCTTGATATTTGATAGTAGTTGGTGCTTCTTTAATGTCTCTAGCACTTGCATCAAATGTGAGATGTGCTCCTCCCAAGTAGCATAGTAGACCATTATATCACGCAAATAAAAAATAAAAAATGAATCTATAAAAGGGCATACACCATTCATTAATCTCATAAATGTAGGTGGTGCATCACATAGGCCAAATGGCATGACTAGCCACTCATACAAACCTTTCTTTGTTTTGAAGGTGGTTTTCCAGGTATCATCTTCTCTAACTCGAACCTAATGATATACATACTTAATTCCATCTTGGTGAATTACTTTCCTTCATGCAATTGATATAGCAAATTATCTGTCCTAGGAAGGGGGTACTTGGTCTTAAGTGTGATTTTGTTCAATTCCTTGTAATCTACACACATACATCGAGTCCCATCCTTATTTCGCACAATGATGATGGGTGACTCACATGGTTATGTACTCAGTCGAATGACACACTATTCCAGTGGTTGTTGCAACTTTTTCTTCACCTCGTTTGCTTTTATAAAAAACTACCTATACATCCCAATTTTTGGTAATGGGGAGTCTAACAATAGTTGGGTCTAATTCTCCACTTCCCTCTTAGGTGATAACCCTTTAGGTTCCCAAAGCACATCCTTGTATACATGTAGCAATGCTTCTATTTTTTAGTACACCCTGTTGGTGCACTAAGATGTCTTTTTTTACGAGCAATCTTAATTCCTACATTATTTGTCAACCCAAGGCAAGTATTTTTATTTCAAGAGTCTCATCACTATATATGCAGCGAAAATCAGAGGTTAACTAATAACAAATCATTGCAATTGCTAATGACTATCTTTTCAAACTCAATCCAACCAATTCTGAAAGAAACTCATAGCGTACTATGCAATTCTACTTAACCTATCATGAAAGAAAATGAATCTGAATACAACTATAACGAATCACACTTGGCAACCTTAAATGGAATTGAAACTAACTCACTCAATTATTAAAGATACTATGGCAATTGAACATCAAATGATAATTGAACAGCAACTGATAACTGAACAACAAATGATATCTGAACAACAAATAACTATATTGCAGACAGCAATCAATTCTATCTCTGAAATCTATGATAACATTACTTTGAATGAATCAACAATCTAATGTTGGAATTACATAACCAATCTAACCAAAATAATTACTCATATATAACACACGGCTAAATTTGAATCTCGAATGAACAGCAAAAGAAAATCAAATCGACAATCCTCACGATAATCAAAATGATATTAACTTAACATTAACAAACAGTAAAGAATAAAATAGAAAATATTATAGCACAAATGAAGTAGTAGATCTTCTCTTGAATGGGCCCAGAGTTGCCAAAAGTCTCCGCTATGAGATACTCAGAATATAATTATGATTTAAACACAGTCTTCTTCATTAATACAGATAATAGAGTTACAACATCACCAAAGTAACAGTGTATTATGTCCAAAAGAATAATTATGAACTGTGAATTTCTGAACTAGTCATGTAGTTTGCCTTTCAGCCTTATATATAACAATTAGAAAAGTAAATAGATAAAAGTGAATCCTCAGGATCAGGAGATCCTGAGGATTTCGCAATACTCGATTTGATTTCATCATAAAATAGCATCAGTCTGCCCGGTCTTCCGTTGTCCTGCTTTGCCTCAGACACTGTCTTTTTCCTTTATGAGATGTTGTTGTTCTATCGATTGAACAACTATCGTCCAATTCACGTCTTATGCACATAAAGATAGTAAAAATCATTTTTTCCTGCTTAGATTCGTCTAATTTGTTACTGATTAATTTTACCCAACTTTAATTGTTATTTCCTCTACTTTTATCCATAAACAAAGATAATCATGTGAGGATGAGTGCTAAATAAAGCTATTACCAAGGAGAAAACATACCTTTTTCTTGACCCAACATACTCCCCAACTTACCTTGTTGCATGTCCTCATGCAATTAAATGGTTTAGGTGTAGCTAGGTTAGGGAATAGGTAGGGTATACCTCCTCCTTATAAACTCTAAAGCCATTTTTCTTCTTAAGTGCAGCAAACGCCTAGTTTACTTCTTGATCCTTCAAGTTGTAGTCACTGCGATACTTATCTAGAGGATACCATTTGATTGGGGTTTTATACCGACATCATATCCATTCAAGCCCCATGTTTAAGACCATGTTACTATATTTATGGAAGGCAGCTTTAAAGTTTTGGTATCCAAATGGTTCTCGGTTTCTAACAGTATTGCTGGAGACCTCCCACCTTTGTCTAGCTACAGAAAAGGCTTCATCCTTGATCTCTTGGAAGTACTCCTTTCCAACTTGTATAATATCTGTGTGGAATGGCCCTAATTGGCCTACAACACCAGCTCACTTCATAAATTGCTTGTGCCTGATAGAGAGATGTAAGGGTTTTGTAGGTTCCCTCGTAACCCATAGGTTCACGCTTTCTAAAAGTATTGTGAGCCTTGGCCCACTTGAGTTGGTTCGTAGCAAAATAAAGAAATTCCTGGAATTGGACATCCCCTATAAAAGGGCCAGTGTTTTTGTCTCTGTCATCTTCCAAAAATAAATTGTGCATGTAAAGTTCACAGAGGAGGTGTTGTACCTACTCGTTCTACTCTCTAAAGCACTTGAAAAAGTCTGGGGTAGTTTGATTTCCATAGACTTGTCAGCCTTAACAGCTTTGGTTTTTAGCAGGAGGTGCCTTTCCAGGAGGAATAATGCATAGTTTGTAATAGGAGCTCTGCATGACAGGGTGTCTGAATAAAGAGAGAAAACAGTTTCCAACTGCTCTTGATCCTTTTGTAATTTGTCCTGTGCTTTCTCAACTTTTTTTATTCAGCCTTGTACTGAGCGAAGGTCTCATCCTCAGTAGTTGTGAGTGCCTCAAACTTCTTCCTTAATTCTTGATGTATACGTAGGGGTACTAATTCTTCTTTGTTGAGTTAATTCTTGTTGAACCTTCAGTAGTTCATTCTGCAACCTCCTAATAAATGCCTCCCTTACTAAGGGAATGTAAGCAGGTGTCTCCTCTATTTGGGCTTCATTATCTTGTGTCTCCATAGGCTCAGTTTTGGCAGCAACCTCGGCTGCTTCTCGAATTATGAAAAAATCATTTGGGATTGTTTCTTCAGCATTAGTCTGAATGGCAACGTTCATAGTAGGGTAGTTTGTTTGGGTATCCCGTGAGAAAACACAGGGGTCTTTAGTCTGCATTTCAATGTCCTCTACAAGACATGGCTCTGTCTGAGTTTCCTTTGAACAGATCAAAAGAATCTTAGTTTGGGTTTCAACATCTTTTCCAGAACAATGTTTTATCTGTGTTCTTGTGGTCTCCATTTCCACTTTCAATTTTCTAGCTTTGATTGCTTCTTTTAACCACTGTCTAAGCTGCCTAATTATTCTCTTCTATTTTCTATACTTTTTAAGCATTTTTCTGACCCTGTCCTTGTAGGACTTCTTTATTCTGGGACTTCCAATGACGGTGGTGCAACTTCATTTTCCTCAATTTCATGCTCAGGTGGTATTGTGTCAGCATCGAGGAGGGTTTCAATTGGAACTATATCTCCTAATGGAGATTCACCTTCTGACTATTCTTTGTCATGAATTTTCCTCTCAGGAGACCCTAATAAAATGGTGTCTCCTGAGCAGTTATCATTCTCCAGGTTTTCTTTTAGGTAGGCCTCGTCCTCAGGGGACTTAAAAAATATAGTATTTCCTAGTTGATTTCCATCTCCCAGGGTTTCATCTGCAAGATTTTCTTTAGCTGGGGGGTCCACTGGACCGATATCTACTGTCTAATTTTAGTCTCTAGTGGCTTCCTCTTCATGCACTTCGGCTTCAAGGCATCCTTCCACAGAAGGGACGGGTTCCCTCTATTCTT
Source organism: Pinus tabuliformis (assembly GCA_031772625.1). Classification (NCBI taxonomy): domain Eukaryota; kingdom Viridiplantae; phylum Streptophyta; class Pinopsida; order Pinales; family Pinaceae; genus Pinus; species Pinus tabuliformis. The sequence goes on along the minus strand of CM062817.1, from coordinate 1,413,561,921 downwards.
CCAAGAAATCAGTAAATGGCAGGGTTTGATCACAAACAGTGTTGTCAGTAGAGGCAGACTGGTTGGGGGTATAATTATGTCCTTCAACATTCTCTGATTGTTCTCTTCCCTCACCAAATATCCCCATGTTTTCCAATACCCTGGCCACCTCTTCCTCATAGTCTTGCAAAGGGGCATTTTGTAGACTTGGAGGTGGTGTGTGAGATGGTCCGGCCTCATTTGTTTGAATTGGGGTATGTCGTTGGGACCTCACCCGCACAGAGCACCTACGTTTGGCTGGGTTCAAGGGCACAGAGGAATTCTTTCTTTTCAGTGTCCTTCTCGGACCTGGGGTTCTTGGCCCTTGTTGTTCTATTGCTGGGTTTTCTAGAGGTGGGGCCAGAGTAGGATTTACAATATTGTCCCAGGTTAGTTGCTGCTGGGCCAGTCCATGCATGATAATCAATTTGATCAGTCCATGATGACTGATGACTGTGTGTGGGTCCTTAGCTTTCCTAACTCGATGAGCGACATCATGCAATAGGGAATTCAAATAAAACGGAAAATTAACTGAAATTTTATGTTTTAGGATGGCTAACAATTTGAGTTGGTGGGGCTTTACCACATCCTGATGACCGTCGCATGTGATGTACCATTGCACAATGACTGCCAATTCCTGCCATGGTTGTCTTAATGCTGAAGGGTGAATCCATTTCCCTGTTCACACCAATTGCTCACCTGGGTCCTAAAACACTGCGACTGCATTGTGCAGAAGGATGTGCTTGTCTGTCCACTTTGTTCCCTTAGCCGGAAGTCCGGTGACTTCGCTATGACCTCTTCAGAGACCGTTATGTCCCTACCTCTTACCATGGTGCTGCCATTCTGCAGGAATTCGAGTGTAATGTAGAAGTAAAATCGGTGTGGGCCTTATTCATTCTAATTATGTAATTTTTAAGAAAACCAACGTGGTTATGGATATTGAATTCGGCCCAGGCCTTATTCATTTTAATTACGTAATGTATAGCAAAACCAATGTTCACCTTATTCATTCTAATCATGTAATTTATTAGAAAATCTGCATAGCTATGTATATTAAATTTCGCTGAAGCCTTATTCATTTTAATTACTTCATGTACAGCAAAACTAGCGTGGCCCTCGTTCATTTTAAATACACATGTATTGCAAAACCAGTGTGGACCTTGTTCATTTTAATTACGCATGTATAGCAAAACTAGTGTGGGCCTTGTTCATTTTAACTAGCAATTGTCCCAAAAGGTACAAAGAGAGGCCGATAGGATTATTAAATTGGAATTGTTGAATTTTTCTAGAAGAGATGTTGGTTTAAGCCTAACGGATGAGCAATTTGAGCTGGCTAAAGGCTTTCTAATTTTTTTTATTATGGTAAAATTATATTGATAATTCATTGGTTTTACTTTCAAAAGCTTGAAGAAATTTGAAGAGTAGGTATAGAATTGCTTTGTGGGATTTGATCCCAAAATCATTGATTTGTACATACATACTCAATGAAATGTTAATTGGTTGAAACCCTCCACAAATGTTTGATATAAGCAAATAAGCCGAAAAAGTTGAAAGGCTTAGACTTGCTTGGGACAAGCATAATCCTTACTCCACTCCAAATAAGAGTTGCAGTATACGGATTAGGATACTATGCAGGAAAGCATACCTTATGAATAGAAAAGGCAAAAGATAACAGTGTTTTAATTGCCATATGCAAGGCTTTCACAGATTGCCCCATGATAGCATAAAAGGAACTAACAACAACATAAAAGGAACTAACAATATAAAACACGCATCCATAACAACAAAGGTAAAAGAGCAGCAAACATGCATTCATAAAAAAAATTGCAGCAAGGAAATAGCCAAACAGTATATATCTTCTTCCATTAATCATAGAATTTAATAATAGTGTGGTGACATTTAAATGGGGGTTATAGTGGTGGGTATTGCTAAATTTTGTCACCACACTATTATTAATGCATGTCACCACACTATTAGTATTGCTAATTGCAATGGGGGTTATAATTCCAAAATCACACTATTAGTATTGCGAATTGCAATGGGTTATATTTCCAAAATTATTGTATAATAGATTTTAAAAAAATAATAATAATAAAAATCAAGAATATATTATTTTTATGTTTTATTTAAAAAATCACTAAAAAAACTAAATAGAATGAAATTGATATTTGATTTTAAAACTCTAAAATGTCCGAATACTAGCTATGCAGATGACTCGTTGTTAATTAAACTCACATCATGATAGTGATTCATTCGAAATTCAAGAGAGTGTTGAGCTTGGCTTGCACCGGCAACGCCATCCTCCTTGACGCCAATTTCACTTAATTTCTTGGTTTATTTGATACTCTGTCTATTCTCTGACGACATATTTGAAATGAGGGCGATGCCCATCTTCTTGATGCTCGTCGAGATTCTCGGTTTGAATCCAATGGAAAACCGGGGAGTGGGAGTGAGCCGGGAGGTTGTGAGTGGCGTGAAGCTAGCGTGTAGTTTGGTGGGACTTTTTTATATTTTAAAAATTTACAACAATAATAAAACTAAATTGACATATTATTTCGTTTACATTAGAAACACCTCATAAAAGAATTACATAATAAACTGTGACATTAAAATCATCTTGATTCATAGTGATATTTACCAAATCAATGTAAAACCACAATTGCCACAAACTTTTTGTTTTTAGTAATGAACACTTGTGGTTAATGTTTATTTAAACAATGTATAAATATATTTCATTTACTTATCATAAAAGAGTTAATTACATAAAAAGTCATTTTTAAAATTATTATAAATTTACTTATCACAAAAAAGTTAATTACTTATTTTTAAAATTATTATAAATTTATTATATAAAATAAAAATATTTAAAATAATTTTTAAATTATATATATGAATTCAATACTAAAAAATCGAATTATTTAAATAATATTTATCACAATTAAAACAAATCTCTAACCAATTTTAACATATTAAAAAAAAAAATTGCAAACATATGAGAGTTACTTGCATATGAGACTACGAAAAACACATTAACAGAAAAAGGAAATTCAAAAAACATTTAATGTGATGATCAATGTCCACTTCAATTTCCTTTTCTGGTCCCACTGATCTTCGGCACGAAAGGAAAATATAATAAGTTCAAGTTAAACAATAAAACTCACATATTATTCAGTATTATTTGAAGAGATCCAATATAATAAGTTCAAGTTAAACAATAAAACTGCGATATAGATTCCCAAACAACATAATCTAATTCCTCCCTAATACACACATATATGATCTTGGCTTAGAGCAAGGTTTTCTTCTTTAAAATAGGATCGCTATCTTGCAGATAGAGATTTAAGTAAATATCTCCATGACCACCATGAACGCCATTTCTTTTATAACGATGAGTTGCAGGTTTGTGAGATCGATTATATACAGCTGAAATTTACAAGGTTTATAGTGGATCTATTGTATGTAACTGAAAGTTACAAGGTTTATAGTGGAGATTAAATTCGAAATTTGAGTGTGATGGCTAATCCATTGATGGTTAAAACTGTAAATTGGTGATCAAATCTTGGGATCATCGTTGTGATGATTAGATCTTCAGATCTAAAAATGGCATATCTAATTTTTAATAAAACTAAAGAAACCACTCAATTGGCCTCGTTGTTTATCCTTTTTTCTTAATTCATGTTTTTTGAAAATAATTATGTGAGGGTTCGAATGCTCTTCTTATATTTTTGGAATGGTTAAGGGAATTGAAATTGAAAACATTTATGCTGTCCATGATTGTCTCTTTTCATTCTTGACAAAATTGGGGATCCATTAGAGTTCCGTCTCAATTCTGGCAGACGAAAAGAGCATCTCGATTGGAACTCTGGTAAGTCATTTACCTTGTTTGGAGAAAAAAAAAAATCCCTTTTTTTTCAAAGATAGCAATGGATTTTGAGAATTAAGGGAAATGTGCACGGTTTGGTTCTAATTTTTTTAGGTTACTATTCGATTGTGGAGCTATGCACAAGGGAGAAGATGATGTATATCCGACACATGCACTAAATGAAAGCTACCAAACTATTTGTGTTCAGTAATGCCACCACAATTGTCAAAGCCCAAAGTTTTGAATGTCTACCATATGGATTCTGTGTCCATGCGTCCCTACCAACAACTAGAGTCAATCGATTAATTCTTTCGGACCTTGTTTTTGTTGATATTTGCTAATTTACCATTTGTATATTGATGCAAAATTTGTATGACATGGAATTTCCTCGCATAGGGTGGAAGTCATAAATGGTAAATGAAGAAAAACCAATACTTTATGTGGGAAAAGTTTATGGTTGTATTTTAACATTTTGTTATTTTTAATTTTTTTAATTAAAAATTGTAATGTTTTTGAAATTTATGTAAAAATTTAAATTTAAAAAAAATATATATAATTAAAGTTGCGAACAAATTTCACGTATGTGTATAAGTGTATATAGTTGTATTTTTTTAATTTTTATGAAATGAAAAAAATTGTCATTTTATTTAGATGTGTTTTGTTTTAATATTTTTATTCATTTTATTAATATTATCATTTTAGATGTTTAACAAGTTATAAAATTAAGAGTTTTTTTGGGTAGAAATCACATAGAAGCGTGAATTCAGAAGTTATAAAATTTTCTATTAAAGTTAATATTGTATTTAAAGTAAAAATGGTCATTGTAATTATAGAGGTTTTTATTATTTTTATATAGAAAATATTAAAAATAGAAAATTAGTAAGATCAGTTATTTAGCATTCTAGGTTTTTAAAAATGTGGTAACAATGCCATGAAAAAATGAAAATTGTATTAATATAAGTTTATTTTAATTATTACTTCAATAGAATAATAATGTGTCTATAAGAGAATTTCTATCTATAAAACATTTACTTGGTTGTTTTAGTATAAGTTTTTATTAACTCATTTTTAAATATTTATTTGATTATTTTAACATAAGTTTTCATTACCTCATTTCTAAAACAATTATATGGAAAAATATAATTAGAGATGAACATCTAAACTTATTTTATAAATATGGAGATAATAATATTATTATTATTATCCAATTTTAAGGTCACAACCAAGCTAAACACCAAATTGGTGTATGCGACCCCCTTGTTTGTGGGACAAGGGACTACCCCCTCTGGTTTTGAACGTGTGACCTCTTAGGAGGAAACACATGCTCCTAACCATTAGGCCCACTCAAACTGTATTCATCTATGTAATGATCTATTGTTTTTAGAATAAACAAATAATATAAAAACATTCATTAAATTTAAAGATTTGAATAATTTACATAGCTAGTAAGTTTGGGAAAAAATAATAGCATATTAAAAATATTCTAGAGGTCTATTAAAAACGAGTATACAACAAATTGAGATATCTTTAAAATGAAGGATATCAACAATGCAAATCTAAATTTTGTAATTATTAGCATCAAAGAACTTACAAGTCTTTTGCAAATATATATATAATAGTATATTTATTTTTATTTTTGAAAAATAAATCAATCAAAAACCTTAAGAATACCCATACATCTAATTTTGCATGGGTTCAAGCTCTACAATGATGAGCTCTTGCCCATAATTTTTGAGTTTGGGCTTATGATTAAGATTCTCAACTTTAAACATTACTATAGTTGGTGGGGGAACTTGCCATTTTATTATGGAGGAAACTTGTCATTTTACTTTTAAAAAGTATGATGTCTTTTTCTTGGCTTTTTAGTTCCAAAATGAATTTCAACTATATATTTTTTAACATAATTAAATAATATGATATAATTGTTCATTTGCTTGATCATATCAAAAATTCTTAAAATAAGAAATACTATATAGTAATATTTTTTATGGAAGGTTAAACTCATATTTACTTTTATTATTATTTAAAGAGAAATTTCTAAATATGTAATGCTCCAATACAATTATAATACTTGACCTTTCATTAAAAAAAGAAATAAAAACCATGATTAGTGTTGGGTACATGTTAGAGAGGCTAAGCAAGGTTAGATGGTTCTCTTCCAGGCCTAAGCATTGCTAGAAATGTTCGAGAAGTCAACCACTCCCAGTTCGTAGATGACACTATCCTTCTTAGTGGTGCATCCTTAGTTATTGCCTCAATGTTCAAGAGTATCTTGGATTTATACCTTCTTTTGTTTGGGGGTTTGATCAATAAAAAGAAATGTCGATTGATTGGTTGGAATTTCTTTGGGGTTATTTTGACTGAAATTTCCAGATTGTTGGGGTTCCCAATTTATATTGACAGAAACTCCTTTTCCTATCTTGGGATTCCAATATCCTTTAAGTAGGAGTCTAGGGAAGACTAGGATTCTGTTGTGCATAAAATTAAAAAAAGTATTCAATATTTGGGAGCAAGGTGGCTAAATCTAGCAGGGAGGGTTATTCTGATCAAATCAGTTCTCTCCTCCCTTCCAGTGAATCTGGGGTCAGGTTTGTTAACTCCAAAGAACATAATTCATAGATCAAGTAGTCTAATCTGGAAATTCCTTTGGCGGGGAGGCAAAAATAATGAAAAAAAATTCCATCATGTCAACTGGAAAATGGTAAGGTAACCAAGGAATATGGGGGGATTAGCAATCAAGGACCTCGAATTCATGAATCTAGCTCTTGGTGCCAAACTAGTTTGGAGGTTACTCTCGAATTCAAATGAATGGTGGAAAAAAACCTTTACAAGGAAATACTTCCACAAAAATCGTCTCCTCGGACCTGAATGACAAGTTTAAGAAGGGAAAGGTACCAAAATTTGGAAGCTTTTCAAAACAATGACCCCGCTTTTGTTGAATCATCTAGGTTGGAAATCGGGTAACGAGAAGTTTATTCCTATGTGGAAATATCACTCTCCCCTCTCTAATCTATTGGCTGATGACCAGGGATTTATGGATCTTGAAAACTGGATGATGGAACATGGTTTTACTCATCTAGCTGACATTTCTAGCTAGGATGAACAAGGAAATTGGAATGGGTGGAGAACATTGAATCTTCCCAGGCACTTGTTGCATCATTGACATTCAATACTATGCCATCTAAAAGCGTTTGGGCATATTTCTACCAGCAAATTGGATAAACAAATTTGGCTTGGAGGGAAATTTAAAAAGTATAAAGTCAAAGAGGGGTACACTATGCTCATTAAGAAACTTCCCTCTCCATCTCCAACACAAATATGGGAAAATATTTGGAACAAGGATGGTCTCCCAAAGGTCAACATCTTTTGTTGGGAGCTGGTCCATGAGAAAATTTTGACAACTGAGAACCTCAAAAAAAGAAACATCCATGGGCCTTCTTGTTGCATGCTTTGTGGCAAGGCAAAGGAATCCATCAAGCATTTCTTTTTCTTTTTCCCATTCTTAGTGGATACTTGGAAATTTGCTCTCATGCATATTTTTCATCTATCTTTTATTCTTGATGAGTGGAATGTGATGTTTAATTTATGGTGATCTCAATATCCTTTTCCTAAGAAATCTAACTCCCTCTTTATGCGATGTTGGATGGCAGTTCCAAAGTTCCTTTGTTGGTCGATTCGGCTTTGCCCAAATCAAGTGATCTTCCAAGATCAATGTCACTCCCTAGAATTTGTTGCCATGAAAGCAATACAACTCCTATTTGAGGTGATATCCTCTCAAGGATATGATGAAGAGGAAATAAAGGATCTATCTATAGAAGAAAAATAATGGCTCAGAATTTCTAAAAGCTCAAAGTCTACCTCCAATAAAAAATAATAATAAAGTCCCTACATTCTGTATTAGACTATCCAGGGAAAATTTTGAAGAATGGCAAAGGAATATAGGGAAAGTTCAATTTTTTTCGATGGTGCTTCGAAAGGTAACCCTAGGGAGGCAGGAGCAGGAGGGGTGATATTTAACCTCGAAGAAAAACATGAAACAAAGTAAGCATGGGGACTTGGGAAAACCTCGAATAACCAATCCGAAGCTCTTCTCTTTGGCAAGGTCTGAAGATAAGCAACTCCAAAGGCATAAACAAATTGATTATTGCTGGCAACTCAAAATGCTTAAACTTTCATTTGTCAATTATTGTCCAAGTCTAAGAGGTTAATATGGATATAATGTATTTGTACCAACTTTTAGAGTCTTAAAAGGGAATTCCTTGTAAATGAGTAAGGAACATTTGCTAATAATTTAGCCTCTCTAACATGTACCCAACACTAATCGCATTTTGATTTTTTTTAATGAAAGATAAAGTATTATAATTGTATTGGAGCATTACATATTTAGAAATCACTCTTTAAATAAATTAAAAAAATAAACATGAGTTTAACCTTCCATAAAAATATTCCTATACAATATTTCTTATTTTAGGAATTTTTGATATAGTCAAGCAAATGACCAATTATATCATATTCTTTAATTATATTAAAAAAGATATAATTGAAATTCATGTTGAACTAGAAAACCAAGAAAAAGACATCATATTTTTTTCAAAAGTAAAATGACAAGTTCCCTCCATAATGAAATGGCAAGTTCCCTCTTACAAGTTCCCTCCACCAACTATAGTAATGTTTAAAGTTGAGAACCTTAATCATAAGCCCAAACCCAAAAACTATGGGCAAGATTTCATCATTGTAGAGCTTGAACCATGCAAAATCAAATGTATGGGCATTTTTAAGGTTTTTGATGGATTTATTTTTCAAAAATAAAAATAAAATATAGTATTATTTATATATATTTGCAAAAGACTTATAGGAACTTTGAGGCTAAGAATTATGAAATTTAGATTTGCATTGTTGATATTCTTCATTTTAAGGATATCTCAATCCGTTGTTTACTCATATTTAATAGAACTTGAGAATATTTTAAATATCATGTTATTTTTTTCTCAAACTTACTAGCTATGTAAATTATTCAAATCTTTAAATTTAATGAATGCTTTTATATTATTTGTTTATTCTAAAAAGAAAAGATCATTACATATATGAAATTAATATCTCCATATTTATAAAATAAGTATAGATGTTCATCTCTAATTATATTTTTCCATATAATTGTTTTAAAAATTAGGCAATGAAAACTTATGTTAAAACAATCAAATAAAGGATGAGTTAATAAAAACTTATACTAAAAACAGCAAATAAATATTTTATAGATAGAAATTCTCTTATAAGAAGTAATAATTAAAATAAACTTATATTAATGCAATTTTCATTTTTCATCACAATCTTACCATAGTTTTAAAAAACATGAGATGTTGAATAATTGATTTTAACAATTTTTTTTCTTCTAATTTTCATTTTTTAATATTTTCTATATAAAAATAATAATTTTTTTATCTTAAATTAAAATTAAACTTTAATAAAAAAAATTCTATAATCACAATGACCATTTTTAGTTTAAATTACCATATTAATTTTAATAAAAAAATTTATAACTTATTAAATATGTAAAATAATAATATTAATAAAATGAATAAAAATATTAAAACAAAACACATAGGTCATTTCTTTCATTTCATAAAAATTTAGAAAAATACAATTCTATACAATTACATTAAGTGGCCAATTTTCAAAAACATTAAAAAGTAATAAAATGTTGAAATACACCTATAAACTTTTCCCACAGAAAGTATTCGCTCTTCCTCATTTATCATTTATGACTTCCACCGTATGCTAGGAAATTCCATATATCAAACAGATTTTACATCAATATACAAATGGTAAACTACACTCGATAGCATGACCAACCAGCATATATCAACAAATGCAAGGTCCGACAAAATTAATCCATTGACTCTAGTTGTTAGTAGGGACGCATGGACACAGAATCCATATACCAAACATTCAAACTTGACTTTGACAACTGTGGTGGCATTTCCAAACAGAAATAGTTTGGCAGCTCCATTTAGGGCATGCATGGGATATGCAGGGTCTTCCACCTTGTGCATATCTCTCCACAATCTAACGGTCAACCTGAAAAAACAAGAACCAGACCGTGCACATTTTTTTTAATTCTCAAAATCCATTGTTACCTTAAAAAATGATTTTTTTTCCTCTAAACAAGGTAAATGACTTACCAGAATCCAACCGAGATGCTCTTTTAGTCTGCTAGAATTGGGACGGAACTCCCATGGATCCCCAATATGAGTTCAAATGCTAACGAGGATCTGCATTTTCCCGAGAATGAAAAGAGACAATCATGGACAGCTTAAATGTTTTCAATTTCAATTTCCCTGACCATTCCAAAATGTAAGAAGAGCATTCGAACCCTCAGAATTATTTTCAGAAAACACGAATTAAGAAAAAAGGACAAAACGACGAGGCCATAGCATAAATGTGTCCAATTTTGGGTATTCATGAAGTGATTTCTTGGGCGCGCTAAAATTTGAAATTTGAAATATCAAATTGAATGCAGCCAGCCGTAAGTATCACTCAGGCGGGAAAGTGGTGGCGGCGTCTCCGGTTCATTGTCAAACCTCTGGGAGATGAAAACGCATGTCAGGGAAATCGGAGCTACCAAAAAATTTGAGACCCATCATCTTTGCCATGAGCCATAATCCATAGCGATATCACATCCATCTCCAAAATGTCTCATTATAGACTACTCCGATGAAATATACATATCATATGATATACTGGACTTATCAGACACCAGCTGGAGAGACTCGTACAATTGAACAGACTAAATCAGGTGTGGCAGGTACAAGTACCACACTGGCAGTTGGGCCCGCACTTGCAATCATTTTCCAGAGATACTTCTGCACCATATCTGTTTACAGCGAATTCAAATATATGGAAAATTTTTCGCTTTAAAACCATGAAATAAAATTAATAACAACTACTCTGAACAAAACGGTACCCCATCTCATAGCTTGTCTTCACAATACCATCCATCTGGAATCCTTTCTTGCTATGGAACAAAACAATCCAAACATGAAACAAACTTAATCATAAAACTCATCTGATATAAAGTTATTGGTTTTTTCTTTATTTGAAAAAAACTTAGATTCGAACCCATGACCAAAACAATCCAAAACATCAGACAACCTTAATCCTAAAACCCATCTCATATAAAGTAGTTGGTTTTTCTTTCTCGACATAGATTCGAAAGCATGACCAAGTGAATGAAATTGGGAAAGCGAATGAAATAAATTGAGATGAAAAAGGTAGGCAACATACGTGCACTGGCTCTTGTCAGCGCAGTCGCAATTTCCGCAATCGCTCGACATGTCTGCAATAACAATTATCAGAAAAACAGATTACTTACACTTCTGAAGTTCTAAGTTCTCCAATGCTCCCTTGGCTTCTTAGTCTCTGGTCGCCCACCCATATATATAGTGCATGCCATGGGCGGGAAAATTTGTCGACGCTCTTTGCCGGCGAGTCACTCACGGGAAATATGGAATCTAGGCCTCGGGAAGCGTGCCGAAGAGCCCTCCTCGAAAGTGACGAAGCCGGCAGGTGGTCGCCGCCTTCCTATCTTGGAAATCCGATTTGTGGGATGGGAAGTGCAGAGCATCTTCTGAACTCGATAAAGCCTAGCGCGCACGTCATGTTTAGACCCACAAGCTTGACTTGGATGAACCAGGACAGGAATCTATCATTATTGGTGTGGGTTCCACTGTAGATTTTCCATGGCGTGCTTACAATAACTTTGAATTGTGTGTGAAAACCTTAGCAAAGTGGGTGACTCGTGGTTTCAGTCAAGATAGTGATAATGTCTCTAGGTTTAAATAAGCGCGTTGTCAAACGATCCTGGAATTTTAAGAATGCATTGAACCCATACAAGAAATTGCAGGGGTTGTACGAGCTATGCACACGCAAGCTCATTAGCTTTTGCGTTTTTTTGTATTTAAAATCTTTTCTTTTTTTGAGCCTTTTTCTTTCAATCTTTGTTTTTTATGAGTTTTTTTTTGTGCTTTCTTGATTTTCTACATAGAATCTTTTCTTGAGCTTTTGTGCTTTCTTGATATTCCGTTGTTTTATTTTCTGGTTCAAATCAATGGTTGAAAGTGTTTCATCTAATCTAACGGATCAGAATAAAAGTGTTGACGAAAAAATTGATGCATAGGAAGGGCTATCGGCCTAATTACCTAATTACGCATGTATAGCAAAACTAGCGTGGGCCTTGTTCATTTTAATTACGTAATGTACAGCAAAAATAATGTGGGTATATGTTGAGTTCGGCCTAGGCCTTACGCAATTTAATTATATGGTTGTGGGATCGTGAACCGATGACTTGGGAAGCCACTCGCGTAAAACAAATCTGGTGTCGTGGTCGGTTTACTTAAGGTGTTAAATATGAGAAGGGCGGGGATGCATGTTAATATTAGCAAGACTAAAGTGGTGGTTTTCTTTAAAAAAAAACATAATTTGCATAGGTTTTACTTTGAAGGAAACACTTTTGAGGAAGCTATAAATTATAAATATCTTGGAATTGAGTTCAACAAAAATCTAAGTTAAGAAGGTTGTAGAAATAAAAAACCTTTGGGAGGTTGGAAATCATTTATGTTTTTCAAAATAAGTGCAGAGAGGAAGATATATGGGATTGGAAGACCACTCAAACTCTTTTTGGGCTTTTAGTGATTCCAATGATTCTTTACGCTTGAACTGTGGGCCAGTGGTACATCTGACCTACAATGGAAGCAAATTGAGAAAATTCAAAAGTGATTGATTACAAACAAGTTCAAAATTAAAAGTTCAATTCCTTATGATATCTTGCTAAGTGAAATGGGGGTTGTTCCTACTGAAGCAATCACTATGGTGCGACTCATAAGATGTTAAAAAAAAATGAGCAAATGGAAGAGCACAGATGGCCTAAGGTTGTCTTCAATGAGATATTGTGCAAAAGAAAGAAAACGTGGATGCAACAAAATAACAAATGGTTTAGTAAATGCGGTATTTACTTGAACATGTGTCCCACAAATAGTAAAGAGATAAAAGATTTTGTTATGGATAAGTTCCACAAGCGTACTTGGGATAAAGAGCTAGGGAGAAAGAGAAAGTATTGAAGAGTTTAATCTCACTCGTAATCATCATCAAAAAGCGTACATAGGAGCCAATATTTCTTGGAGAACCAAAATTCTTATCACTCAATTAAGGATTAATTCTCATCAACTTCGTTGTGAAACAAAGCGCTGGAAAAGACCAAAAGAAGTTTGGGAAGAAATAGTGTGTATTTTTTGCACTTCGAGAGAAGTGGAAACAGAAAAGCATTTCATTTTAGAATATGAGGCCTTTAAAGACAATAGGGATAGTTAGGTAAATATTCTAACAACTAACTCTTAGGATAATTTATTCAGCAAGGGGATTGTTGAAAATTTAAGGGCGCTCATTGTGAGGTTACATAAAAAGAGCTAAATGCAGAAATTGGATGGTGAGGTAGTCTATCCCATAGGCTATCTTTAGAATCATGGACATTAAAATAATTTCTTCTTCTTCTTCATTGTGGTAGGGCTTGGACCTCCCGACCCCAATGGAGCGGATGGATGGGTCCCTTGCCAACAGTGCATCCAGTGGATGGTATATGGGTAAATTATTGTGCCATGCACCCTCAACCCCCAAAATAATATATGGTAGGGTTGTGTGGGATATATAATCGTTTGGGGAGATCTGATGGTCGGCAATTGCAAGAGTGTGTTGAAAATCATTGGGGCTCGAACCCTTGACATGGCGATGGTGGGTCTACCATGTCACACAACTCCTAGATACATGAATTACACTCCCCCATCGAACACAACATTGATCAATGCAGTATGGGGAGGGGTGACCGTTGATGACTCGACCACGGAGATGTGAGGAAATTTGATGTGGTAACACCATGGATCTACCTGCATGGATCTTGTTGATTGTGTATAAAAACAAAATATGTTTGTAATGTAACAATTGTATATCCTTTGTGTTGTAGCAATTTTAATATTCCAAGAGTATCAAGAATGATGGTATAGCACATGTCATAAAGTTTGATCCTCTCTATTCACTAATGTGTTGTTTTATTTATATATGTGTGTGGGTGTGTGTCTTTTTATATATTGGTTTCAGTAAAATTGCATATATGTTGATGTATGATGTCAACCTTACTATATATATATATATATATATATATAGATACATTTATATATAAATTAACATTTATATGAAAGAAATATCAAACCTAAATTACTTCCCCAGAATCAAGAGATGAACATGAAACAACTAGCAAAATATCAAACTTCATTCTGGGACCACTTGCCCCAAGGGAATCAAAGAGAACCATGTGGACATACTATATATATATATATATAAGCACTAGTCAATAAGTTACTGAGCCATTGCAGTCGAATCATTGATCCATAAAGTGATTGACTTAAAAAAAAAACCACCTAAGAGCCAAGTGGAATACTAGTGTTAGCATGGTCAACATTAATAATATAGATATTTCTTTTAGGCGATACTTTTAATTCATGCCTCAGATCGATGCAATATTTACATCGTCGGAAAGCTCTCACCAAGATGAACCTAATGGTTACATTAACATCTATTTCCGCAAGTTTTGAAAAAATGGCATTTTTTTAACTTAGTATATTGTTGATCATTAAGAGATTAAAGCTAAAACATCAGTAAAACCTTCGACAACCCATAATAATATAGAGGGGTGGTAGGTATTCTCACTCACATGGTGTGCTCATTTAATGAGAATGAATGATACATTCAAGTTAGTTGAATCACCACTTAACTAAATTTTCAAGATCTTCTTCAAAACATTTATTTGGTTAAGGCCCAATTCCACCATATTTTTAAGTTTTAGTTTGCATGGAACATTTAATTGTAACTTCTTTATTCTAGGACAAGACTAAGAAGTAAAATGAGAGAAGTGGAAACAGAAAAGCATTTCATTTTAGAATATGAGGCCTTCAAAGATAGTAGGTATAGTTATGTAAATATTCTAACAACTAACTCTTAGGATAATTTATTCAGCAAGGGGATTGTTGAAAATTTAAGGGAACTCATTGTGAGGTTACATAAAAAGAGCTATATGCAGAAATCGGATGGTGAGGCAGTCTATCCCATAGGCTATCTTTAGAATCGTGGACATTAAAATAATTTCTTCTTCTTCTTCATTATGGTAGGGCTTGGACCTCCCAACCCCAATGGAGCAGATGGATGGGTCCCTTGCCACAACAATGCATCCAGTGGATGGTATATGTGTAAATTATTGTGCCATGCACCCTCAACCCCCAAAATAATATATGGTAGGGTTGTGTGGGATATAAAATCGTTTGGGGAAATCTGATGATCGTCAATTGCAAGCATGTGTTGGAAATCATTGGGGCTTGAACTCTTGACATGGCGATGGTGGGTTTGTCATGTCACCCAACTCCTAGCTATAGGAATTACACTCCCCCATCGAACACAATGTTGATCAACAGAGTAATGATGGAGTATGGGGAGGGGTGACCATTGATGACTCGACCATGGAGATGTGAGGAAATTTGATGTGGTAACACCATGGGTCTACCTGCATGGATCCCGTTGATTGTGTATAAAAACAAAATATGTTTGTAATGTAACAAGCATATATCCTTTGTGTTGTAGCAATTTTAATATTCCAAGAGTATTGAGAATGATGGTATAGCACATGCCATAAAGTTTGATCCTCTCTATTCACTAATGTATTGTTTTATTTATATATGTGTGTGGGTGTGTGTCTTTTTATATATTGGTTTCTTTAAACTTGCATATATGTTGATGTATGATGTCAACCTTACTATCTATATATATATAAAGAGAGAGAGAGAGAGAGAGAGATATTTGAAATGAAAGAACGAGAAACCATGAAGTACTTCCCCACATATCATGGATGGTAAACCATGTAAATTATCGAACCTGATTATGGGGCCTTGCCCCAAGGGAATCAAAGAGAGTTGAACCTGTTATCAGCAACAATTAGCAACAATATCAAAGAACTTCATGTCTGGATCTAGACCACTTGAGCTCCCTTAGGGATATATATATATATATATATATAAGCACTAGTCGATAAGTTACTGAGTCATTGCAATCAAATCATTGATCCATAAAGTGATTAACTAAAAAAAACCACCTAAGAGCCAAGTGGAATACTAGTGTTAGCATGGTCAACATTAATAATACAGATATTTATTTTAAGCGATACTTTTAATTCGTGCCTCGGATCGATGCAATATTTACATCGCCAGAAAGCTCTCACCAAGATGAACCTAATGGTTACATTAACATCTATTTCCGCAAGTTTTGCAAAAATAACATTTTTGTAACTTAGTATATTGCTGATCATCAAGAGATTAAAGTTAAAACATCAGTAAAACCTTCGTCAACCCATAATAATATAAAGGGGTGGTAGGTATTTTCACTCACATGGTGTGCTTATTTAATGAGAATGAATGATACATTCAAGTTAGTTGAATCACCACTTAACTAAATTTTCAAGATCTTCTTCAAAACATTTATTTGTTTAAGGCCCAATTCCACCATATTTTTAAGTATTAGTTTGCATGGAACATTTAATTGTAACTTCTTTTTTCTAGGACAAGACTAAGAAGTAAAATGAAAGATTTCAAAGATTATCGAGTGTGTTCTCTTTTAACAAAGTCCTACACTTAACCACCCATACGAGAGAGTGCAAACAATTCAATCAAGTGGACAAGACATTCAATATAATAATTACAAAAATTACATGTAAGATAAAATGTTGGACCAATGTAAATTACTAAATAAATTCATGAAGCAACTTTGTGGCCTTAAGGATCAAATAAGTGAAATTTATTAACAAAATAAAAGTTAAACTAAGCAAAGAATTTATTCTATACCATAGAAAATAAAATAAAGGAAAACAAACAAAACTAGCTATTCTACCTTGTCCTAAACTAAACTAACTATTGGTATATGTAATTCAAGTAAAATCATAATGTTAAGGAAGCCTATTAAATTCTCATTTGATACTTTTTGTCACTTCTAGTTAGGCATTTCAACCTTTAATCCATTACCATTTTCCTCATTATTACTCATTTCTTCCCATATTATTCTTATTTCCTACGAATATGTATATGAAAAAGGACTCCAAGGTACAATTTGTCTATTTTATACATTTTTTACCTTTTGATATGCAAATAATATTGAAAAACAATTTATTAACTCATTACCATAGGAATCATAGATCATGTAGTAACTATCCCATCCTTATAGTGGTTTTGATGTTTAATATGATTGTGTGGTTTCAAATGGGAAACCACCACTTGGAGATGATTTTTCACCTTATGAAGACGGTTATGTGTCCCTCAAGCAATCTCCAAATCAAATAGGGATAGCAGAAGAACATTATCACACTTCAGGGCAATGTGGCCACCATCATAGAACATTTTGAGCCAAATCTACACCAAATCAACTCAAGATCAGTCAATGAATTGCATGAATAATTTCATGCATGTTGTCATGAAATTCTTAAAGTAGTTAATGATTTCACCGGGTGATGATCAAGGCAATTAGATCCCATATTTTGATTTTTTAGTTTAAAGACCGCAGGATATGGGTACCACTATAGCTAGCATAGATTCTAGAAGAATATTGTAATTGTCATATAAACAGTAGTTTAGAGAGCCCATAAGCAATATCGATCTCAAGAAACTAATGTTGTCACTTAATTCTGAGCGTTAATATAATACTACTAATTTTCTAGTTCATGCATTGATCTCTACGTATCATTATTGATTTCTTTTAGTTCTATAACCTTTTTGTGGTGTAGCATGAACCAGAAATGGCCTCTATGCATTAATATGTGTTTTATTATTGCTATTAGTGTATTTTTCCATTTATGTAGTAATTCAATTCTAGTGTCATTCATTTCCTATTATTAAATTTTACATGAATTATATATTATGAACGTGACTAATGAATAGGATTTTTAGGTACACTAATACACATATTGCAATTAAACATATTTCTTAATTAATTGATCTTAGGAACACTAACTCACTGGTGAAAGAGATACTATGATATGAGATTATGGAATTGTGATACGATAGATGACAATCTTGAGTGATCAAAGTGATTCTTGTAGCATTTGATTCATTTTATTTGATATTATAAGAATTTGAAGGTTATCTCTTTAAGTTAGAAGACTTTTTATAAATAGTATTCTTATATTAAATTAGGATTTAACAATGAAATAAAGCATGCACATATAGTGTAAGCACTTCACAAGAATATGCCCCTCATCGATAATTTAATGTAATAGAATTTAACTATACAAATTACCTAACATTTTTGGCATTGTTGTCAGGAAAGTGCTCAAATGAATCAATTACTTTGTAGTATTAGTTTTAATGGATACAGTAAGTTGCATTAAATTCAAATCATGATAAGTAGGGTGCATGAATATACCTGGAGATCCTAGAGGTGGATTTATTAGAAATAGAACTACTCCAGCAAATACCTCATTGTAACGCCCCCTCTCACCTTCTTGGGTTAATTTCAGGATGTGGAAGGTGTTATTTTAAATTTAAACCAATATCAAGGGTCTATTGTGAATATGGGGTTACAAAAATCCTCCTTTTCTAACTTCCCCATAATTCCAAACCATTGCCACCATTGTGTTCGGCTAGTCGAGAGCTTTCCAGCGATATAAATTTTATCTCAATTAAATATTTGGATTGAAAGTTATGCTCCATAAAAGATTAGCCAATTAATTATTGCCACATCATCAAGTGTTGCCACATGGTAGCCACATGTAGCCCAAGTGGCCCTATCACATCATTCACAATGGCTTTGTGGCACCCACATGGTCTCAACAACACATTCGTGGCACTTTCCACGTCAGTCTAACTTGCAGGTCCCACTGGATCGATAACCTTTATGCAAAACATGAATTTCCTTCTTATTCAATGTCAATATTAGCAGATTTTTTATCACTCATCCACATTAGGGAATTTCATCTCTCCATAATGTTGTCCAAGCAGTGTGAGCAGTGTGAGCAGTGTGGTCAACAATGAGAGCAGCAAGCAGTGAACAGTGAGCAGTGTGAGAGCAGGGAGCTTTTATGCAACAGAATTATCGAGCAGCAAGCATTGCGAAGTAATCTTGGCATTTTATAGACCTACATATTTCTCGAAACAGGTTGGACGACAAATGCATTCAAGCATGACAAAGGAACAAGAAATTTCAGAACATGTGGAGACAAATGATTTAGGACAAGTGAAAATTGCCTTATCCGCCAAAGTTGGGAAGTGGGTTTGAGTCAATGCCAAACAATATCGGGGCATTTTAAAACGAATAATAGCCCATCTAAAATGGGAGCAAACAAGGAAGAAACGGTCTAAAAAGAAAAGTAATCGAGCCCTTCGCAAAAATCACTCAAACAAGTCTCCTCTACAAGTACGTGGCAACAAGAAGTCCAAAGGAAAAGTCATTGATGATTCTATCCCTAGTCCACATTCGGTGTTATACGCACTTGCATTTTGTCCTCGCCCTAGATGGCCCAGACTCCTGGACACATTTTCCACCTTGCGAGATGATACAGGCCTATGAAAAATACTCACCCATCAGGCCCCAATGTAGATACAAAGTCCAATTCGCAAGAAATTTGGGTTCTATATTTAAATACCCAAACAAGCCCCACCTGAATTCACCCCTTTTTACTCACTCTTTGATTTAGTTATCAGGACTAATACAAATTTGGCACTTCCAAAAAAATGCACAAGCACAAATGGCCTGAATGTCCAAACTCCTAGATACATCCGCTAGCCTATGGGAAATATGCCTCTCATGAATATTTGGTTGAAACAAATACTTGAAACTTAAAATGGGTGTACATCCCTAGATACATCGTTCACTTCAAGGCCATCCAAATCTCAGGTGCACCTAGAATTTCATCAATAACTCACAGAGAAAGTCATTTCCATCACGATTCTACATAGAAAATCATTTTCCCTAGAATTACAAGGTTTCTAAGAGCAAGGCTAAACTCGGATTAACAACATTTAAGGAACTAGTGTTTTCCATGAAATATTCAAGGCACTAATAGGCCCATCAAAGCTAGTGAAAAAAGGGGAAAATTTCCAAGGGGTGGATTTCCCAAGAACGTCAAAGACCATACTAATCAGTAAATCTCTAATCATCACAATAATAAGTAAGTGTGTGCAATCATAGCCCAATCATACTACTTTTAAAACTCGGAGACCCACAACTCCAGCAGGTCTTCAATACTTCAACACACAACACAAAATTCATTATATTCATAAGTGATTTTGTCTAAAGGCTTAATTTATGGTAGTGAGCCATCAAATTCACAAGCATGTTATTCAACAAAACAAAAATAATAACAATCTAGAGAAGCAACCTCATATAGTTAATCACAGCCATATAAATTCCCTTGTAGTTCATGAATCATTCTTAACATTTGCATAATGATAGAATTCCAACTTAACCTTAGGAACATATAAATCAAATTTTCTTCAAGGACATGCACCAATTGTAATATCCATTTAGAAGTAATTTTAATCCTTACATCAACCAATGACATATAAAATAAATTAATCATTCACATTCAAATATATATATATAGGTCTTTATACTTATCTGAATAGCTTAAAATGTTTAGAAACTAAAGGATGTACTTCAACTCTCCTCCCAACCATGGACCAACTACACCACAGTATTTCTTGCAACTGACCACCCCTGAGCCAGATCCACGGTCTGTGGAGATGCTTTCTTAGAGAAATTTCCAACCAAGATTCAGTTGGGGTAATGCTCAATTTCGGGAGTTCGGGCTACATTATAGGTGGTTTATCGATTTTATTTTCAATTTAGACACTACAAGGGTCTGTAGCTCACTATATGGGTGGTTTATTAGCTTACTTAGCAAGAAATAAGTGGTTTATCAGATTTCTCAATAAGCACTTAGTGGTTTGTTATCCCTTTTCAGTAAGCACCTCAGTGAATTACTACCGACCTAATGGTTTATCAACCTTATATACGCACCTAAGTGGTTTATCATCTCTTACAACAAGCACTCGTAGCCCAATCCTACACTGAGCCTCCAAGTTATCATTCAAGTTTGGACATCAAATTCCAACTACTTCAGTGTTTCAATATTGGGGATCACACTCCCTACAATCAGAGAAGAGATCTTTGTTGCAACTCATGTTTGCTCATGCTCCTCTCTCTCGCTCATCCAGAATTCTCTCTCACATCCAGATTTCTCTCTTTGCCTTTGATTTTCCTAGTTTCCCCCTCTTTTTCCTTCCAGCCCTTCTTTTCCTATGGGGTTTTTCAACTTCCATTCTCCCACGTAGCGTGAACATGAAAAACGTGGGCAGTTCTTTGTCCCAATATTTTTCTTGCCAGTTGTGAGGTGTGGAACAATCTATTATGCCACCCCTTGCCACTCTCTTTTCACTTTCTCCACTCCCTATCAGAAAACGGATCTGTTTGTCCTATCCTTAGGCTAGCTAATCATAAATTTTATATTTATATTTAATTTATAATTACACAAAATTTCAGCGAACCCTGATTTCCATGCTATTATTACACCAACATCATTTATCATTACAAAAATAGGGATCAACATAAGGGGTGTTACACCCATATACTCCAACTACGATGCAGTAAGAGCCATAACATCCACTAATACATTTGCGGGTAGAATTACAAGAGGAGTACAATCAAGCATAAATGTGACTTCTCAAGATATAGGTAAAGCCAAAGAAAAAGAAAGAGATCAAGAAGTATCCATTCCATAAGAAGTCATATTTTTATATTATCAAACAAGTGAAAAATTGATTAGTGGAAAATAAGAAATACCATTTACAAAGATTCCTATAAAAGAACCAAATTATTATATTTCATCAAAGGAATTTGTACTAGGTAATATGGTTGAAATGAAGGAAAAGAATGAATACAATGGACAAAAAGAACAAAAGGCATAGGAACACCAAGTGTTGATGAAGAGTTTGGATTTCCCATTCAGACCAAATAACAAATGTATGAATGAAAAATATTCCACCATTAGCATCACTTAATTTCCATGGTATGAGAACTGAAGATCCTAAAACTTTCATTTTTGAATTTGATGTATTGTGTCATAGTTATAATTACTTTGTTGATACTCAAAACTCAAGTTGTTTCCAGCTGCTCTTAAAGATGCAACATTGCATTAGTTTATGGGATTGGAAACTGATATTGTCAAAACTTGGGATGAAATGTGTCAACTGTTTCTTGGAAAATATCAAGACTATTGTGTAAATCAATATTTGCAAGAGGAAATGTTTAAAATGACATAAAAGAGGATGAAATCCTTGAATATTATATAGAAAGATATCATTACAATGTAAAAATGGATAAGAAACATAAATATATTTAGATACTCTTAAAATTCTTTTGATTTGTGGAATTAAAGATGAATATATAGATGTGCTTAATCTTATAGGAAACTGAGATGTGTCATAATTAATATATCTAGAAATATGTGATCTATGCAAACATGTTTCTTGAGGAAAAGTTAATTATAGTAAGGAGCCTAGAGATACCATTTCTAGAGTCAACAAATTAGCCACTAGTAGGGTAAGTAGCACTGAGACTCGTAATTTATTAAAAATTTGAAAACTAATATTTTTAGCACCCTTAGCTCAAAATTACATATATTAAAGTTAAGAAAAAGAAAGAGCAAAGAATGCAAGTTTTTCTATTTTTTTTCTAAAATGTAGAAAAAATTACATCCTTTCAAAGAATGTTCTTTGAACCATTATTGAAATTTGTGGCATTTGTGCAAGGAAAGATGTAGTAGAAAATTTTCATTAATACTAGAACTTAAAGCAATCTATGAAGGATATAAAGAGGCTATAGAATAACTCTGTTTTGTTGCTCTAAAGAGGCCTTGGAAACCATGAGCATTACATATGTCTCAAGAGCCTACACAATAATTTATTTCTTTTTATTAAAACCAACAGTACTCCTAGCAAAATTGGATTCCTCCTATTCCTTGGAAAGCATGGTCACCATAGCAAGCTCAAAACAAACCTTGGAAACAAGGATGGTGAGGATCTACCTATGGGAATATAACAAATTTCACATTTCCCACAACAATGTCCACAATATCCTTCGTGTTAGAATATTAGATCTACTAAACTAGTAATCTATCTAAGAAACCAACAATATATCAACATATAAATAAGAACAGAAAGAGAACAAGGAAAAGAAATACAACAGATATATGTGGTTCACCCAATTGGGCTACGTCCATGGGAAGGTTGTATTCTATTATCTCCAAAAATATCTTACAATCTTACAGAGAGACTACAAATAACCCGATACAAATGGAAATATGTTGTGAGCATAAGATAATATGTGATGGTATCACAAAATGGTATATGCCTTAAGAGGCTCCCTTGACCCTATTATATAGCCATAGATGTGGAGGAATTACTCTCACTTATTAAATGTGGGATAATATAATTCTCCAAAATAACACCTCTTTATATAATAAATGGATACAAGAGTATACTATGCCAGGGATATAATGTATTACTCTTTTACATAATATTGTGGACAACTTCCGACATAATACAGATATATTTTTACCTTCCAAGGAATATAATATATTCCAACACTCCCCCTTAATAATGGTTGCGAGAAGGACCCATCCTAACACTAAGGAATGAAGGAGTCATTACTGCTCCCCCATCATGACAATTTCCCTCATCCCAAGCAAAGAACGAAGATGCACATACTTCGCTTACGTCAAGGATTTGGTGAAGATATCGGTTGCATGCTGCTCGGTAGGACAATACTCCAAAGAAAGAATACCATCGGTGACAAGACCTTGAATATAATGAGCATCAAGGTCGAGATGATTCGTCTTGGAGTGATATACTGAATTATAAGCAAGTTGAATTGCACCCTGATTGTCACATTTCAACACAGTGGATGATTTCAGAACTAGACCAAGCTCAGTAAGAACATGTCGTAACCAAATGACTTCTTTAGCTGCTTCTTTGGATGCTCTATACTTTGCTTCACATGAAGATAAAGAAAGAGTCTTCACCTTCTTGCTGGACCAAGAGATCAAACCTAAACCAAGTTGAAATATGTAACCAATAGTTGACCGTCGATCATAACTATCACATGGCCAATCAGAATTTGTATAACTAGAGAGTAAAACTATAGCATTGCTCGAATAAAATACACCATAATGCAACGTCCCATATAAATATTGCAGAATTATCTTGGCTGCCTGCCAATGACTTTCACGAGGTTGTTTCATGAATCGAGAAACCATAGTAAATGAAAAAGAGAGATTTGGTTTGCTGTGAGTTAAATATATCAAACTGCCAACAAGCTGACGATAAATAGTAGCATCAACTAGTGGAGTGGTACATTCAACATTTAACTTGACACCAAATTGAAATGGCGTAGTAGAAGGTTTACAATCACTCATATGGAAAAGAACCAAGAAATTTGTCGCATACTTAGGCTGAGAGAGAAAAATACCATCGGTCATATGCCAGATCTGAAGACCCAAGAAATAGTGCAATGTAATGAGATTTGTCATCTCAAACTACTTCTAAAGAGAAATTTTCATATCTTGAATTAATACAAGCTGGTTGCCAGTGATAATTATATCATCCACATATAAAACAATAATGAGGACATTATCACCAAAGTTATTAACACACAAATTTGGATTAGATATACAACGCTTAAAACCATTATTCAAGAAATATGCATCAATTTTATCATACCAAGCCTTAGATGTTGTTTGATACCATATAAAGATTTGTGTAATTTGCATACTAAAATTGAGGATTCAGCAGAAATAAAACAAGAAGGTTGTTGCATATAAATTTCTTCAGTAAGATCACCACTTAAAAAGGCACTTTTAACATCCATTTGATGAATTTCCCACTTATAAGACGCGACAAGTGATAAAATGGTTCTTATTGTGTTCATTTTAGCAACAGGAGCAAAAGTTTCATTATAATCAATACCTTTAAGTTGATTAAAACTTTTTGCAACTAATCTAGCTTTATGCTTTTTGATATGTCCTTCTACAGTGAACTTAGTTTTATAAACCCATTTACAGCCAACTAAATTCTTTCCTAAAGGAAGAGGAACAAGAGACCAAGTCTTGTTTCTCAAAGGATATTCATATTCAGCAAACGTAGCTTGTTCCCAATGAGGCTTACCCTTAACTTGAGCATAAGTAGTAGGATCATCTGTGGCCAAAACTTTGGTCATAATAGCAAAGTTATATCTAGTTTGACGAGTGTCAGAAGGATTTCCAACCTCACTACCTGCAGATTCAAGGGTTTTACAAGCACAAACATGAAGAGTAGAAGGAACATGAGTCACTTCAGGAGCTTCATGAGTTTCAGGTGGAATACTTTAGGGAGAGGAATAATCAAGATCAATAAGAGGCACAAAAATAGAAGGAGTAACAAGAATAGGAGTAACAGGTGGTATTGGTAAATTCAGGGTAACATGAGATTCTACATACTCGGGTGGGGAAGAGACTTCATGAAATTGAAAATCCCTTCTAATTATGACACTTTGATTAGAAGGATCAAACAAGCTGTAAGCCTTGGAATTCTGATCATAACCAATCAAGATACACTTGTGAGATTTGGGTTCTAACTTTTTTCATTTTTCATCAGGAATATGAGCCCAACATTCACAACCAAATGCCTTAAAATTACTAATATACGGTTTATGTTCATTCCATTTTTCCTCGAGGGTAACATGCTTAACAGATTTAGTAGGAACTCTATTTAAAATAAAATTAGCATAAAAGATGGCTTCATCCCAAAATTTCTTATGCAGTCCTTTAGAATAAAGCATACATCTAGCCATTTCAACTAAAGTTATGTTTTTCCTTTCAGCAACACCATTTTGTTGAGGTGTGTAAGGAGCAGTCTTTTGATGTTGAATACCATGTTTAGATAAATATGCATCAAATTCTTGCTTAAAAAATTCCCCCACATTATCAGATCGCAAGGTTTTAATACTCTTACTAGATGAATTTTCAACCATGGATTTAAATTCTTGAAATTTTACAAATTTTTCACTTTTATTTTTCAAAAAATAAACCCAATATTTTCTACTAAAGTCATCAATGAAGGTCAGAAAAAAAAATTGCATGAGATATTGAAGGAACTTCAAGAGGACCACAAATATCACTATGAATTAATTGCAAAGGTGCTTTAGCACGCCAAGCTTTACCTTTATCAAACATTTCTCTATGATGTTTACCAAGAACACATCCTTCACAAACACCAGTAGTAGAAATATTAGGCAAACCATGAACCATTTTAGTTAGAATTTGCATTTTACCATAATTCAAGTGACCCAATCTTTCATGCCATAATTGACTTAGTTCATCAACATGAGCAACATAGGAATAAAAGGGTTGTCTCTTAGTTGAATTAAAACCAACAAATTTATATAAACCAGTGGTATGATCAACTAGACCAAAAGAGACTACTTTGTAATTTCGGTTGATATCTTTAAGAACATATTTATCACACTAAGCTTCAAACTTAAAACCTTTCTGACATGCACGATAAATAGAAAGTAAGTTGATGGGAATGTTTTGAACATGAAAAACATCTTCCAATTGACCATTAGCAACATTAATATTACCAGAACCAATTACAGAAAGTTGTTTACCATCACCAATAGAAACTTTCTGAGATGAGTGCTTATTAGTGTCATAAGATGTAAATAAAGAAACATTACCAGTCATATGTTTAGAAGCACCAGAATCCATTATCCATTCCACATTAGAAGAAGAATTACTAGACGAAACAACAGATGCACATAAAGCTACTTGAGATTCATTAGAATTTTTCTTGTTAGCTTTAGCCATTAAATGTTTCGCTTTAAAGCAATTATTTTCAGGATGGTTAGTTTTACCACAATGCTTACAAGGATCATACACTTTCTTCCTCTTACTAGTTTCATGATGTGCATGAGAAGCATGACCATTATTATTAGTATGATTAGAAGTGTGTGAATAAGAACCTTTAGCATTATTAAAATTTTCTTAGGATTCTTATTATGTGCCATAAGAGCTTTATTAGGTGAGACTTGTCCTGAAGAAATCAACCTTTCTTTCTCATTTATCAACCCTTTACAGAAATCATCAAAATTAGGTTTCGTGGTACTTTGAGACAATTCAAGAGCCCTATTCCTAGTTTGGATGAACATGTCAAAACAAGATGGAAATTTTTGTTCTACAAGAATGATAAGAGTAGTGTTTGTCTTCTTGTAATATTTACCACAATTATTTAACTTTTCATTTAAGGTTTTCAATTCAGCAAGATATAATTCTACTCTATCAAAATTAGTAGGATCTAGCTCATGAATCTTCTTTTCAAGGTAATAAGCAGAAACATCATCAGAATTATCAAATAAAGAAGCAAGAATTATACATACCTCAACCAGGTTGTCTTCTGCCTCAATACTCACCTAAAGACTGTCTGAAACCATTTGACCATTGAGTGCTCTTGCTTCATCACACTTTTCTTACCATTTAATCAAGGCTTGAGCATCTCTAGGTTTCTTGTGTTCACCATTAATCAACCTCCATAGATTCTTACTCTTGATAGCATCAATTGCTTTCCTTTTCCATGCAAGATAGTTAGAACCGACAAGTTCAGGAATAGAAGCTACTTCTGAAGTCATAATGATAGAAATCTTGACAATAAATATAAACCATAATGCAACAAATGAGAAGAGAAAAAGTGGATAGAAAACTGTAAATTTCTGCAATTCGTTCTGTCGTCACCAGAAAACCTGAAAAAAACTGTCAATCTTAAATCAACGATAATTTTGCTTTCGGTACTCCGTTTGAGCTTTTTTTTTTTTGAAATTGGGTAGCTCGGTGAGAGGAACCCAAATATCTACTCTGTTATGGGAAATTCTGCACAAAAGGTAACAGATCTGACAAAAAACATCAGGTGTCAAAACAAAAAACACTCAATAATGCTCCAAATGCTCATTATAACCAGTTTTTGGAAATGGTGCAGCCACTCTGCATCCACTTATGTGGCCGAATTTATGAACTGAACCCTCGGTCCGCCAATATTCTGCCCTACAAAAAAAAGGACCAAAAAACTGGACAAAAATCACAGATCTTACAACCAGAAGATAGATCTCTTCAAGGAGAATCCAAAAACCATATAGATCTTGCAGAAAAATGAGCCCCTTGAAAAAAAAAATATCTGCAAAAAAAACTACATAACAAAGTTAGGGTTATGAGAAAAACAAAACTCAAATATGTAGAATCATGCCCAGATCTGAAGAGAAGCCTAATGGTGACCAGATAGAAAGAAAATCTACAAAAAATAATGAGTGCCCAGATAACAAAAAATGAAGATACATGTTGATGGTTAAATTCAAAGAAGATGTTAGATCATAGTAGCCATGGCTCTGATACCATGTTAGAATATTAGATCTACTAAACCAGTTATCTATCTAAGAAACCAACAATATCAACATATAAATAAGAACAAAATAGAATAAGGAAAAAGAATACAATAGATATACGTGGTTCACCCAATTGGGTTATGTCCATAAGAAGGTTGTCTTCTATTGTCTCCATAAATCTCCTACAGTCTTACAAAGAGACCAACTACAGATAACCTGATACAAATGGCAGTATGTTGTGAGCACATGATAAGATGTGATGGTATCACAAAATGGTATATGCCTTAATAGGCTCCCTTGACCCTATTATATAGCCAGAGATGTGGAGGAATTACTCTCACATATTAAATGTGGGATAATATAATTCTCCAAAATAACACCTTTTTATATAATAAATGGATACAAGAGTATACTATGCCATAATAAATATGAGATATAATATATTACTCTTTTTCATAATATTGTGGACAACTTCCGAAATAATACAAATACATTACTCCTTCCAAGGAACATAATATATTCCAACACTTCGCAAACCCCAATATCCCCTTCAAGTTCAACAATATTATCGTACTCAAAATCAACAACCATAAATTCCATAATCACAACAGTTACAATTACCATCAAGTCAATCTCCTCCATGACCTACCTAGTTACCTACACAACCTATTCCAAACCCCAATAATAAAGTGTCTCAACCCACTTTAAATGTTGAGTTACAAAATTTTCCACCCTATATGATTAACCCTCTTGATTTAAATTATATTCATTAGATCAGGAAAAGTCATTTTTAAAGACTCGCCTATTATTATTGAAGAATGCCCGCAGAGGTTTGGTCTCGTGGCCAGCGGACGATCTGTTAAGTCTTCCGTGCCGCTATGCAGGTCACGAGTTCAAGTCTCGTCTTACCCAAGGGTCGTTCTTGCGGGCTGGGCGGTTCTTCCTAGAGGTTATAGTGGCAACCGGTGGGATTCGACCCCGTGTAACGCAAATACGATACCACCACCATTGCCGATTCCACTAGTCAACAAAAAAAATATTATTATTGAAGAACAATTTGAGGAGGAAACTCTTAATCAATCAAACAATAATAATAGTCCTATTATAAAACAAACTTCTTCTCCTACAATGGATCGGTCTTAACAATCTAAATCTCTTCATTTTCCAGAGAGGTTGAAATTGGTCAAGCAAATCAAACAATCTAAATATGATTTACTATAAAATTAAAGAATGTTTGTCTTAAATATCTACAAGCAATAAAAGATATTCCAATCTATGCTAAAATAGTTAGTGAATTGTTTAAGAAAACCATGAAGAAAGAAAAACACATCCATGAATAGTACAAGTTATGGCCAAATTAGCATATTTAATGTATGGTAAAATTATTATGGAAAATGTGTTGACTTTGGTATTCCTATTGTTAAAATTAACATAAACAACATACCAATTGTAAACTCTCTAACATATCTAGGTGTTGCAATTAATGTCATGACAAAAGGAACTATGTATGAGTTGCAATTATCTAATCTTCATCACACACCTAAATTTTTACAAGTAGAAAATAGATTTACATGAAAACGTTAAGGAGTGATAGAAGATGTTATTGTTGTTACTTTTTGGTAGCAGCAGACAAGTGTTCTAGTTTTTATGGTGATTAAGAGGCGAAGGAACATGAGATATCCAAAACCCAGAAAAAGTTTTGCGAGAAAAGCCTTAGATATACTTCAATTAGATTAATTAGCCTATAATTAAATATTTCCTATGTCTAACTTAGGAAAAGTGGTTAAATAAATCAGATTAATTGAGGGAAATCGATTTTGCTCTAGATACTTCCGAAAGTAAATTAATGGAGTCAAGATTATCTTAGCCATCAATTGATATGTGATCATGGCTATTGGTTTCCCAACAAAAGATTATAAGAGAAAGTCAATGGGGTTTGGAGAAGACATCGAGAATCATTTGAGCAGTTCGACTACCCAGTTGCATTGATTCAACAAGGGTGCAGTTGAAGCTAGTGTTACAGATCCATTTGGGCACATCAATCCCATCATCCAGATCAGTGTTTTAGGGCTCATCAAACCCTAAATTCAGTTGCTACATGCCCTAAACAAGTCACCCCTTTGAATGGCTCCTTCCCAGACAGTTTCATGACTTGAAGACATCCATAAATGGCCTCTAGAGGGACCAGCGTGTTAGTTTCAGTCTTTCCAGCCTTCCTTCAGTGATCAAACATGCTCTTACAAAGTGATTTTAAAGTGTCAAGGTCAAATTTTGTCATTTCAAAGAGTTTTCAAGCAAAATTTGGTCACTAGGCATTAGGTCTAGGGTTTGCTTTCACTCCTTCTAAAGTTGTCCAAATGTCGGTCCATGTCATCATTCAGCTGAGTTTATCATCATTCATAGGGTTGTCATTATCATCTCAGTGTCTAATGAGTCATTTTACACCTTGTCCATGCTTCAATTGCGCCTAAGCAGGGTCATTTCCCTCTCCTAGGGTTTTGAAAGCTAATTTCTCTTGGACGGTCAAATCATCGGCAAAAATTGTATCCTGATGTTCATACACCTTTCCCTATCCTTAAAGTACCTTATCAAACGCTTCCCATCCCTTAGATCCGTCAAATTCCTCATTTTTGCACAAACCCTAGTTTCTAGCTACAACCTGGCAATTTTCTAGGTTTGGCCTGTGTTTTGCCCTTTTGGACCCCTTCCCCTCGCTCAATCTTTGAGATTCCACTTTCCCCTGCTTCCTAACATCCCTCCCCACTCCCAAAAATTTCCCCAAGAATTTAGAAGCCCCCTATCCCCTTCATTTCGCTCCATTTCGACAAAATTCCTTGTTTCACACATCGGGACAAGTCGCACTCAAATGATGTTTCAGAGCAACCAAAGATGAATTTTGCAAAACTGGGAGAGGTTTTTGTCCACAACATGCCAAACAAGAAAACCCTCCTTCACTTTTTGCACAGGTGTCATGGTTTTAGAGAACAAAATTACAATCGCCGGATCCAAGGAGGTTGGCCAAGGCACTAAAACGACGGAAAAGGCCCGATCCACTCCAAATTTTGGTCAAAGCCTCTTTGACTGAGCATGGTACTTGATTGGGGAATCCCAGCCCAAATTTCAAGAAATTTGGAGAAAATTTTGTCCTTTGTGAATTTTTTGTGCAATTTACAGGTTTTCTCCATTAACGGGTCTCACCCCCCGTGCGACCCTTCATCCTGGCAACTCCATTTTGCAAAAACTCAGCATTTCCAGATTTTTCATGAGAAGTTACATATTCTCATCAATGGACTTGAGATTTTATGAAGTTTTGGGCCTCCAGAAAGTCAAAAAACAAGCAAAATTTGACTTTCTGCCACATTTTTGAGTTGCAGAAAGCAGTCTTGGGAGATTGCAATTTTGGAGGGGCAAATGACCGCCAAATTCATAAATTCCAGTTGGGTTGGAAATTAGACTCACAGACCTTTCCAACAAGCCTACTCTTGCTCAATTTGGCCACCTGGAAGTGCCCCAAATGTGGTCCCAAAGGCGCGCAACCCGTCAGGCAGAGGCGCGCGACCCGTCAGGCAAACTTCTCCAGATTTCAGTGTACAGCTCAGAAAAACGCAGTTTGACCCTGTTTGACTTTTTGGGGTAGATTATTATCCTATTTGATGTAATTAATGTACTTTATTGACACTTTTACTCTTATGTACCTCTTCTAGAAGATTCATTCATGAAAAAGGTGAAAATTAAATAAATGAATTGGTTTCCTAGCTTATAGAGGCAAGTTGTTTTGATTGCCTAATTTATAGTGCTTAGTTTAGAATTGGTTGAAACAGCTCCTAGAAGGATGAGCTCGACCCCTAGAGGCAAGGAAAGGTGTTAGATTGCCTATATTATGTATTTTCTTAGTCATTTTCAGGGGTTGGAAGGTTGGACTCTTGAGGGATAAGCTATCATTGTATTATTCACTGTATCTCTGCAATTTTTGGCTAAGGAAGACCAGGGTTTTGCAGTCCTTTTTGGGATTCTTGTGGTTACATGTATTGATGCTGTGTTTCTCTATGTACCTGTAAGTGTGTTATGTGAATCATTTCCTTTCTTTTCCTTCTGCACATTAAGCAAATGAAGTGTTAAAGTAGAACTCATGACTGTCATGCTCTGCTTTTAAGTTTGCTTAATTTAAATGTTTTCTACTGTTTAAGGAGAATTCAAAGTTATTGTTTGCTCTCCTTAGCTCCTCACCTGTCTTTCTCATCCATTCACCTCAATCTAAGGCATCAATATTGTCTCCTATCTCGCCCCAAAGAACCCCCTGCAGAAACTGTGTCCAATCCCCGCACCTAAAATTGCCATCCCCTCAATTTGCCACCAAAAACCCTAAAAATCCCAAATCAACCCTTTTGATCAGTTTACTAGCCTAAAATCAGTGTTACCCTATTGGTCATCTCACCAATTGAAGATCTTTACTGAGATAGACCGGAGAGAGCCCTCTCCTGCCCCGTAGGGCTAGCTACGAGGCTAAGTGGTTTGATGTTGCCTTGAGGTTTACCTTTCTCAGCCTGAGGTGAAATTTCAAGCGCTAACACAGCGCAGGTACGCACTTGTAAGGGTGCGCTGTAGAACAGTTAAGTCCATGCCAGGGTGCTCTGCAGAGCACTTAGGCTTCCTTTCACCTGTGCTGGGTGAGGTTGAGCGAAATTCACATAGGGTTTGGGGAATATTCTTATCTTTTGGATTCATCTACAAGGTTCCCTCACTTATCAACTCCTATGAGCTCGAAAATGGATGAGGAATGAGTTAATATGCATCCTATCCTCTCATCCCTTCCTCCATGGAACTAATTCTAAGTACGGAAGGTCATTCAATGCCACCATTTATGACAAAAACTACTTCATCTCCCTATAAATTGACTACTCATCTAAGTGATCAGGGGCTGGATTATGTTGAATTGTAAGGAGATAATGTTGTTGTGAGATTTGGCTTTGAAGCAAGTATTGTAATGCTACAAGTTTTTCATGCTTTTGATGTGATGTGGATGGGATCCAAGCTGGAGGAATGACTTTGAATCAAACACAATGGTTGTAATTCCTTCTTCTATTTAATAAAGTGTTTGAACCTTTCTCCCATATGTTTGTATTGTTTTATAATGCTTATATGTGTGAAATGTATCTGATTCCATTCACTTTTATTCAATAGATCTTTGCTTTAACCGATTCTTTGTTTCTATTGTGTTTACAGGTACTTCTCAAGCATATTAAGTACGAGGAGTGACAGGATCGATACAAAGGAGACGAGAGGAAAGCGGAACTACAAGTAGGTCTTCTCATCTTCTCATCTTATCTATTGCTTATAGGGAAAGACTAAAATACTTTAAACTATTGTTCTAGATATGGCTACTTATCTAGGGAATTAGTATTTATCCGTAGATACCAAATTCTCCAAAACAAATTGGTGACTTTGCTGGGGAAGATCCTCTTTCCTAGTAGCTTATTCACCTCCTAGGACATCCTTGCAGACCCTACTTGTGTTCATAGATTGTAATTCAGCTCTTTTGCATTGAAAATTTTGTCAAAAGTGTGTCAAATTTCCTTTTGAAATGGTTCACTATCACCAGAGCACCCCTAGCTTAGGGTGTTGATCCTCCTAGGGTCAATTTCCCACCTTTGGAATGTGTTTTTGCCAACTTTTCTCTGTTTGTTTGTTTGTTGATTTATCAATGAATGTTAGGTCTCAGAGAAGAAGTTTCTATCTCCTTGTCTAGCCCTACTTTGGTTTGATTGATTAATGTTTCTTAAATGTTTTCTTTGTCATTATCAGTCTATAGTCAAAGTTAGAATATAATTAATTAATCTTTGTTCAAAAGAAAGTGTCATAAAGTCTTATTTTCCTTCGAAACAGAATTGTCGTAAAAGTCTTCGTTCTTGTTAAAGATTGATTGATTGTATGTGCATATTTCCTTTTGTTCATATTCACATTAAGGAAATCGAAAAGAAATACATGCATGTTGCATTGAAAAATTTTGTGTGTGCTCATAGGAATAGTGTAGGAAAATTGCATTAGATTGTGCTCTTTGCTCTTTGATCGAAAGAAATCTGATTTCTCTATCCCTAAGTAGCTAGGATTTTCATTGTTAAATTGAATGGAAAGAATGCTTATCATGATAGTTGCATTCCTAGGAATTTCAGAATACATCATGTAGTGAACTTGCAAGGCAAAATCCTAAGCAAGATCAACTTAAAATTAACATCAATTTACCTAATGGAGCACTGTCATTAACGAAAACATTTAGTGGTTCTAGGCTAGAGACGTGTTTTGGCGTCGTAAAAAAAAGAAGTTGTCGCTAACTTGTCTGCAATACATCCTAAGTGTGATACCTCATTCCACGTACGTGAGTGTATCATACCTTCGAGTATATAGGGCGGTGTTACAGTACGTAAAGTATATGGGAATGCTCTGACTGTGCGGTTTTGCATTAGAAAGCGCTTATATGGACTGGGCCTCCACGTACATTTGGGTATATATGGGAGGACAACACTAGGTTTCTATCCATCCTTAGGTAACCGATTCGACTGCCTTGTACACTGTGATACACCGAACACAGCATTCGGGGAGATTGTCTGTCCGTACTTCTTGGTTCGCCAGGAGGTATTTTGCAGTTCACAGTTGCTTGGTAAACATTTTGCCTAGCTTACCCATTTTTGTTTATTTCTTTTTTGATAATAAAATTAATCAACAATCGTGGAGGAACATCAACCCTTACCCCATCATTCACAGAGAACAGCGAGTAAACTGCCTTTGTCGCCCGAAGCTACACCTATTTGGTCAAAGCGGTCTCGCTTAAGAAGTACATCAATAACTCCTAGTTCTTCATCTGAATTACCTGAATCATCTATTTCGGTAAGTACTGAGACTCTAGTTACTCCAACCATTTCTGGTACATCCGTTTCTGAAGAAGAAGTTTCACAATTACCTGAGGACATTAGCATTGATCCTAGTGAAACAGTAACCGAAGTTGTTCAACAACAAGTTGATCCTCAACTTGAAGTTGCTCAATAAGAAATTACTTTTGAACTTGAATCAGTTCAACCAAAATTTAATCCAAAACCTATCACAGTTCAAACAGAAGTTACATATGAACCTGAAGTTGTTCAGGAACCTCTTTCTGAAACTGTTGTTCTTTTACCCGAACATCTGGACTTCGAATTTGAACATTCAGAAGTTGTTACTTTACCAGAAGATGATCAACCGGTTACCCCTCAGACATCAGTAACTACTAAAACTTCCACTTTATCAACACCAGAAATATTTTACGGACCAGACGGTGAAGTTCTTCCACCTGGTTTAATTGTTGTCGAGGAAGAATTGGAAGAAGATTCTACACCTGAAACCCCATTCCACTTTCGAACTAGGCCTTATCTTTACCCTCATACTCCTCATTTTACTGCTTCTTTTCAAGTACTCGTCGATTCTTTAGGACATCTTTTGGGTCAATTAACTATGGCTGAACAATCGACAACATCCCAGACTGCATCATCTGATGCAAGTGCGACAGAATCCTCTATTGCAACCTCTTTGATGTATTCTACCACACTTAAGTCGCACCTATATGGCGAATCGTCTGTCTCGATCGGTTACCAATATTTGTTTAGAACCCACTCAGGAGTTGCTTCTACACCATGGTCATCACCCATGTCCTCAACCAGAATTTTACCTGTTTCTTCTTGCATAACAGTTTGATCTTGCATATCAATATCAAGCTGGTAAATCTAGTCAACAAAGACCTATGTATCCATTACATACTGGATTGCCACCATATGGAGAAAAATATGCTTATTCACTTTATCCTCCCTATGGAGGACCATCATATGGTAGTATCCCGCAGCATTCAGGTCAGCCTGGAATTCGAGTTTGTCAATGGCAACCAACAATGTCAGTTCAACCAAGGCTTGTGTATCCAACACAACCAATGCAAACTGTGTCAGTTATTCCTACTACGCCTATTGTTACTACTATACCACAGTCACAAGTTCAAACTGTTTTATCTCAACCAGTACAAACTAGTCCTTCTACCTCGCAACCACAAGTTTCGGGTCAAGAAGTTCAAGTTTCTGAGGCTGTTGTACAACAATCACTTATGTCTGAGGTTCAACAACCTCAGGTTAGTATACCCTTATCTAGATTGACTCAGGATTACACTAGTATAGTTTATTCACAACCTGACCAACCTTTCATTGTTGGGCAACAACAACCGTTAAATCAACAACAATTGTACCAACAACAACAACAGTTGATTCAACAACTGTGGAAACCCCAATTTCAACAACCTCAATTCCAGCAATTCCAACCCTAATTTGGACCTGCCCAACAGGCTCAACCTAGGTTTGGACAGTATCAAGCTTACCAAGGTCCTGGTCAACAAGGCTTTGCAGGTTATGGGCAACTGCAAAATCAACCTGGTTATCAACAACCACCTAATGCTGGATTTGTTCAACAACAACCTTATCAAGGTTACCAAATGTAGATGCCCTATGTTGGTATGCAAAGACCTATTGCTCAGGAAATTCCATCATATCATGGGTATGCTCAACCTGATCTGAATCGACAGTTTCCATTTGTAGCAACTTTAGAATTACCAAATTTAAATCGGCTCACTAATGATCCAATCTTATATGCACCTTGGTGGCCGGTGATTCTGCATAAGTTACCTTCTGACATTCCGAAATTCAATGGAAATCCTAGAGAAGACCCATCAAATCATGTCATGACCTTTCATTTGTGGTGTTCATCAAACTCCTTAAATGATGATTCGGTTAGACTTCGTCTTTTCCAAAGAACGCTTACTGGTTCGGCTGCTAAGTGGTACATTGAGTTACCACGAGCTTCTTTCGACAACTTTACGACTTTAGCCACCACATTTCTGACCCACTTCCAGTTACCTATCAGATACGAGACTGGAACGGAACTCCTAACCAACTTTAAACAAACTACTGCTACCCATATATCAGATCATATTCATGAGTGGCAGCATCATTGTTGAATGGTTAAGACATATGTTCCTGATCAGCTTTTGGCTGAGTGGTTCATAAAATCCTTGTTGCCATCAATCACCGAGGATGTGGCAAAAGGTGGAGTTGTCATAGAAGAGCAAGTAATTGCTCGTGCCCAATACTTGGATTTGATTTACACACAATCCGGCATGCTCTATGAAAAAATTCCCAATGCACCCCAACTAGCTTTCATTGTTCCTCCTCCTACATAATCGAGTAAGGACTCTCATGCTGGTGATGGTGTGATCGATTCTTTGAGCATGCAAATGGCAGGAAGACCATCGGGTCAAACTCTTGCCATTACCAATCAAACTACCAATGCATCATAAAACACTCTTGCTTCCGAAGTTAATGTCATGTCATTTGACAAAGGCAAAAATCAAAAGCAACCAGGAGGCAAGAAGAAGGCGAAAAACAAGAAGAAACAAGATAATTCCCTTTAAGACAAATCATTTGATTCCTCTACTTCGGCAAGGAAACCTTGTTATCCATGTCTAATCTATAATGATGAGCATTTTACAAGAGATTGTCCACACCACTCAAAAGCATCTAAACTTCTAAAGACTTTTAACACATCTGCAATGTTAACTGATCTGTTTCCAAACCCGAAGACACATTTGGTTGTGACAGACCATGCTTCCACATCCCAAGTACTCATGTTATCCATCACAAAGCCACAAAATGAAGTTTTGGTGTCAACGAGAAATAAAGATTACGGAAATCCACCATCATCGTCGAATAACCAGGCCATTGATCAACCTAATCCTTTGACTTCGATTTCATCTAAAAATATTCCACCACCTATTGCACTAGAATTGACAATAAAACCACCAAAGGGAGTTGTGCATAAATCGACATTTAACCCTCGAGCTCGAGCAGCTCAGAACTATAACATAGTGGAAGATCTTGCTCAATCACCTTCTGCTATGTCGACACTCGAGGTGTTACAAAACTATCCCTCCTAGAAGTAGGATTTACTGTCAACAATTGGCGGAATAGACCCTACGGATTCCAATCTTGTGGTTTTTTAACCATCCAGGATATACACCATGGTTATACCAGCGCAGTTAGCTTTCCTAATTCAAGTAAACGCTCTCAATAAGAATTTTCACTGAACTATTATTGATGAGGGGGCATCTACTTGCATTATGTCAATGAGCTGCTGGAAAACACTTGGTTCATTGTCGTTGTCACGATCACCAACCACGTTAAAAGCTTTTGATGGATGAACATATACTCCTTGTGGGATTTTGAGTAACCTGCAAATCAAAATAGGGGGAAAAACAATCACTGTTGAAGTTGAGGTAGTTGACAAACCCCTCGATTACAACATTTTACTAGGAAGGCCATGGGTATATGCTATGCCTGCTATGGTTTCCATGTACTTTCATACTATTTCATTCCCTCATAAGGGTGGAATCACAGTTATCGATCAGCTTGCCTTCTTTGCAAATAGTTCACAGGCTATGGGAAGCATTATGTCGGTACACGAACCCCCACTGTCAATTCAAAGTGTTGGAGTAGGTCTCTTCAAATATCCTTTCCTAATGGGTACTTTTACGCTACCGTCACCATCTGATTTGGTGGAAGTGGCAAGAGTAGAGACTTGCAACATAATTTCCTCCATGTCATCTGATTTAAGTGGGATTAACAACAATTCTGAAGTTGATAGTAATACTGAGGTTATGTCGCTAAGCCCCATTGAGCTAGCATAGCAATTAGTTTTTTTGGCTTTTGCGGCAAACCCAAATCCACTTTCACCAATTGTATGGGTAGATCGTTTGTTAGAATATGGTACTTCTTCGAATCCTTTCTCACGTATACATCCTATGGATGAAAGAATCGTCCAATCAATGATGATAGGAGAAGAACGTTGGGAAGATTATCATCATCGTTCCCATCTTCTAGATGACATTGAATATTATTCAAATGAACTAAATCACCCTTTAGCTATTGATTTCCTTTCGAATTCAGTTTTCATAGACACAGTAGAATCTAAGCGAAACCTGTCAAATATTGAAGAAATGATTTCTATTAATATTTCGACCAAACCTAATGTTGTAGAGAACATTCATGTCGGCAAATATTGTTCTCCATCAGAACTTGATAGTTACCATACTCTCTTTCATGAATTTCGAGATATATTTGCATGGTCTTATGAGGAGATGTTAGGCATTGACTCTAGTATTGTTAAACACGAAATCAAAATGTACCCTGATGTCAAGCCAGTACGATAGCAGCTTTGACCTGTTCAT
The DNA here is from genome assembly GCA_031772625.1 of Pinus tabuliformis. Taxonomy (NCBI): domain Eukaryota; kingdom Viridiplantae; phylum Streptophyta; class Pinopsida; order Pinales; family Pinaceae; genus Pinus; species Pinus tabuliformis. The sequence continues at coordinate 1,413,522,217 of CM062817.1, read as the reverse complement.
CCAAAGAAAGCCATTGCAATTAAAGCAGAAGTTGAAAAACTTTTGCGTGCTGGTTTCATTTACCCTATACCTCTTACTGACTAGGTTTCCAACATTGTTCTTGTCATGAAGAAACAAGGGACAATTTGAGTGTGCGTCGATTATAGGGATGTAAATCAGGCATGTCCAAAGGACAATTATCCTACTCCTTTTATCGACTAGATTATTGATGAATGTGCCGGATGCAAAATATTCTCATTTATGGATGGTTTTTCTGGCTACAATCAAATCAATATCTTCTCATAGGACCAATCTAAAACAACTTTTATTTGTCCATGGGGCACATTCGCGTATAGGAAACTCCCATTCAGTTTGAATAATGCAAAGGCCACATTTCATAGGGCAATGAACTATGCCTTCCATGACATCAAGCACATTGTTCAACCTTACCTTGACGATTTATCTGCTCATTCACGAAAGCAGACTAATCACACGCAACAATTGAGAGCAATATTTTTACGGTGCCGACACCACAAGATACAACTCAATCCACACAAATGTGTGTTTTGGGTTGGTTCTGGTCGATTGCTTGGATTTGTAGTGTCTAGAGAGGGGATTCAACTTGATCCATTAAAGGTTTAGGCAATTCTTGATTTGCCTCCACCTTCAAATATTTTACAGTTACAGAGACTCCAAGGGAAGGCTAACTTTCTGAGGAGGTTCATTCCTAATTATGTTGAGATGGCTAAAGGTTTTACACGTCTTTTGAAAAAGGAGATACCCTTCCATTGGGATCAGGTTGCGCAAGCTTCCTTTGATGCTCTTAAGGATACTTTGATTAGAGCTTCATTAATGTACTCTCCAAATTATCAAAACGACTATTACCTGTATCTAGCCACTGCATATACAACCATTGGCATGGTTTTAGTCCAAGAGGAAAATGGGATGGAACATCCAATTTATTATTTGAGCCGCAATCTCAATGATACAGAAAGTAAGTACTCTTATGTCGAGAAAGTAGCTTTGGTAGCTGCGCAAGTTGTTCAAAGATTTCGCCATTATATCCTTCTCCAGAAAACCACTATCTCCTTCTCCAGACCCAAACTTTCTGGCTTGATACCTCTCATTCGCAACAGCGACGTATTCGATACCAAGTCAAAGATTATCTAATCATTGGCGACACTCTTTACTGTCGTGGTGTCAATACAACTTTATGGAGGTGCCTCATGCATAAGGAAGCCAAGAAAGCATTGAATTATTTCCATTCAGGTGCCTGTGGTGGACACTTATCTGGATATGCTACCACACAGAGAATTCTCCATGCCGGTTACTTCTAGCCAACTATATTCAAATATTGTATTATTGTTGTCAGAAGTTTTCATGCATGCCAGATATATGGCCGAAAAACCAGATTACCACCTGTACCATTGCATCCAAACGTTGTTGTTGGACCATTCGTCAAATGGGGCATTGACTTCATGACATGTAACCCCACCTCGGTCGAGGGGCATGGGTATATTATAGTCGTCATTGACTATTTTACCAAATGGGTCGAGGTGATGCCAACATTGAACAACAATGGCGAAACGGCTTCTCTTTTCTTTTTTAACCATGTGGTTGCCCAGTTTGGTGTACCACAAGCCATAGTTACAGATCATGGGTCGCATTTTCGCAATCACATGATGGCTGAGTTGACTGCTAAGTTAGGACTGTCACATGATAGTTCTACCGCTTATTACCCGCAAGCGAATGGACAAGTTGAGGCCATCAACAAAGTCCTGGAGCGAATTTTGCAGAGAATTATAGGGGTTCATAAGTGAAACTGGCACTTAATCCTATACTCTGCCTTGTGGGCATATCGAACCTCAGTGAGAAATGCAACTGGATTCACACCATTTTAGTTGGCATATGGTTTGGAAGTAATCTTACTGATACAATGTGAAATTTCATCTCTCAAACTCGTGATTGACCTGTTACCTGACACTTCTTAAGAAGAAGTGTGTTTCTTGGAATTAATCCATCCAGATGAAACCCGTTGTGATGCCGCATTGGATAACGAAGCACATAAGAAATGAATTAAGGCACAATATGATAGAAATGTCAAGCCTCATTTCTTCTTAGAAGGAGACCTGGTCTTACTTTACGATCAGGAAGCTGTTAAACTTGGAGCAGGGAAATTTGAACCAATGTGAACGGGTTCTTATATTGTAAAACGTGTTCTGGTAAAAGGTACCTACGAGTTAGTAGATTATCATGGGATTCCATTGTCGCAGCCCCGAAACGGACTGTACCTCAAATGTTACTATGCTTGACTAAGTGTAGTAAAACTCATTGTATATATGCTTTCATTGCATGTGTGTGTGTGTGTCTTTTAGATTTTTTATCTGGTTAGTAATCCGCTTTGCATTTGTTGCAGATGTCGGAGTCTTTGGAACCTTTTGTTGGTTACGCCGATGGTGCTAGTCATAGTACGCAGAACTTGTCTTCTGCAGCATGGGCTATTTTCGCTCCAAGTGGTGAGTTAGTGAGTTTTCAAGGGATTTGTATCGGTCGATCGACAAACAACATTGCTAAGTATAGTGCATTGATTGAACTTCTCTCTGATGCCATTTCACTTGGCATTCGCCGAATCATCGTTATTTTGGACTCGCAACTCGTTGTACTACAACTAAAAAACATTTATACTGTTCGAAATCCAACAACTTTTTGTATGTTCCTTAAAGTTCGTATTTTGGAAAGACATTTTGAACACATTCAATATCAACATATTTCCATAAATCTTAACACATTAACTGATTCTCTAGCGAATTATGTGTTAAATAGACATTTGCGACACATGTAAAAGTAATATTTTCAATTCACATCATCAGTTGAATAGGATTGCATATAACCATAGAAAACTCTGAAAGTAAAATAGATAGGTATTTTTAAAAAATTTACGAAATTTGTGTCCAAGACACGTTTGGTCATCTGACCCAAAAAACTCAAAATGCATGTAAAACATCCTAAGTAGATCTAGTGGTTCTCATGATAATAGATCAGAGTCCGTGCTATTGTTAAGATATGGTATGTTCTATGCTTATAACAGTTTACTTCTTTTTCTTATTATATTCCACCGAATAGCAATCACATGTGCATAAAGTAAAGTGCAGATAGAACATTAAACGATCAACAGAAAATAAGCCAAGACAAGAGACACAAGATGTGGTGGCTAGCCAGGGACAAACCCCACAATATGTGGAGAAACCCTTTGATCAAATCTTCTTTTATCTTCAATAATTCAGCAGAGAGAAATAGTACAATAAATCTGATTCATATCAGCAGTAGCAAACCCTAGATCAGTAGCATCAGCATTAGCGGTTTCATTATCAAACTAGGGCAGACCATATCTCACAAACCGACAGTCGGATTGACTTCATTCCACCACCAAAAGTTTCGGCTTCCAGAGGAGGTTTAGATGAACCTACAGCGCAGTTCAGATGAGGAGATCTTCTAGGCCACGCAAGTCAATCTTTACTTCTGCAGTTGCAGCTTCAGTTTCAGCAATTTCCAGCTTCAAACTAGGGCAGTCGATATCTTGCAAACCGTTCGTCGGATTGACTTCATTCCACCACCAAAAGTTGCGGCTTTCAAAGGAGGTTCAGATGAACCTACAGCGCAGTTCCAAAGAGGAGATCTTCTAGGCCACGCAAGTCAATCTTTACTTATGCAGTTGCAGCTTCAGTTTCAGCAGTTTCCAGCTTCAAACTAGGGCAGTCGATATCTTGCAAACCGTTCGTCGGATTGACTTCATTCCACCACCAAAAGTTGCGGCTTTCAAAGGAGGTTCAGATGAACCTACAGCGCAGTTCAGATGAGGAGATCTTCTAGGCCACGCAAGTCAATCTTTACTTCTGCAGTTGCAGCTTCAATTCAACAGCGTCTGGCTTCACATGTGTGAGAGAGAGAGACCCATTTCAGCGCAGTAGAGAAGAGACTCATATCTGCGCAGTAGAGAGAGAGATATGTGATGAGATGAGTGAGTCCAAATGAGGAAAAGTCCTCTTATATTTATACACAACGTTGGTGGGTGAATAGATGCGATTGTTGGGCTTCTGAGCCTACATGAGTTGTAGGTTGGCTTGATAATAATTCCATAATCAAAATAAATTCATATCTCCATGAATACTTATCGGAATTGGATGATCTTTATATCAATCCTACACCTCTCGATGAGAGGAATCTAATAAAAATATTATTAGCCATGAAGAAGATGACCCATATGAAGTTTTGCCCTGGTTGCCAATTTTAACAGCTATCATGTGCAAAAGCCTTGCCCAGCGGCTAGGAACACCAATAGTGTGGCGCTGCAGCCTTATAGGTAACTCCTTGATTCGGACATCTGGAATACCAAGGGTTAATCCCTCTATGTGATCCTGCAACTCTACTAAGGTCTCATCCAAATCTAAGTCCTGGAGAACTGCTCTAACAATTTTTCTCCACGCCGGCCCACCTGCACCCCGTTGGTGCCCCACAGGTCGAACAATACCCACATCTGCATGCATAAGAATGATTTTAGTTTAGTCTTGGAAACATTAAAAACACAAAAAACATGTAGAAACTTGAAAAAATAAAAAATAAAAACCTTTTGGTCAAACAATTTACCACTAGAACCCCATTATGCTCCAACTGGTAGAATCAAATCTGGATCTCAATGAAAATCCATCCCTGAGTATCGATGCTCCTCAATGACAAGGTGTTGTTGATCGAGACAACTGAAGAATGCAGTGGAAAAAATGATTGTTGACTGACCCGCATGTCGAGCCATCAATTCAACCCACCTCTCCATACGTGGATCTCTAGGACTAGCTACACCTAGTGATCCATGTTGTGGTTGCATCAATGGGATTCTCTTTAAGGTGAAAGTGATTAAGATTGAACCATTGCAGAAATTCTTCGTCTTACCACTTTTTACCTTAGATAGTTGTTCTTTTAGTGAAGAAATCACAGCCTCGCACCAGTTGAAAACTTTTGGCTCTAGACACTCCAGTGCATACTGCATATATGATCTGTTCACCAAATGTAGTGTCACACTGCCAGCCAATTTTGTGATTGTGAAGAGGATCATTCTCAAAGGCAAATCACCTACATCCCTGATGTTTATTTTCCCATCCTTGCTAGGTTGTGTACCTAGCCGACAAAATTGTCTAATATAATCTCTCACCGATTCACCTCCACGGGCAAATCTAGAAAGTGAGATGGGGGCACCTCGCCTCGACAGTCTGGTAAGAAAGTAAATATCATCAATGGTAATAGGGACCATCTTGTCCCTAATGTGAAAAGTTTGATCTGTCGGATCCCATGCATGAACAAGGAACTGCAGTAGTTCTATTTGTTGCCTCATTCCAGACAACTTGAAGTATTTGAGTAACCCACAGTTTTTTAGGGCCTCAACTGTACCCGGATTGTTTAGGGAAACCATGTCTTGTTCTTTGTGCTCTCTTTCTCGCCATGTAATCGACATTCTAATCCGATGAAAGCCTGAAACACAATAATAAGCTTAGTTAGGATCCTTTCCATGCAAAAAACAGGACAAATTTTGGAGCAAACAGCTAAATCAAACTTGGGAAACTCGCCTAGCGTAGCCCAGGCACAGAGACAGTGCATTGCAGAGCATGTAGCCTTCTATCTGGGTGCTCTTCAGCATAGTTTTCGATGTGAAATCCTGCACTGATCCCAGGGCGAAAAAATGAAACCCCAGGGGCCCCAAAAAACCCTAAAACTTGCATGAAATGACAAAAGAATGACCTGAAAGGAAAGAAGAGAGGTTAAGCTCCTACCTGGTCCGGACGGCTCGAGAAATGGTCCACAAAATCTCTCGCAATTAGCTGATGAAGTTTGAGGTAAAAAACTAGCTCAGAGCACAAAACTAAATGGTAAGTTCCAAATGGTAAAAATGTTATGGTAAAAACTTGTTTTATGTTTATTTCATGTTCATTAATTGAGTAAACATTAGTATTTGCCTATTTTTACCTATGAAATAGGTATTTTTAATCCATTTAGTGGTGTTTTGAGTAGGTTTTTCAACTGACTTACAGAATTCGACGTGGTCAATCGTAAATTGTATCTTTAACCAAAGAGCACACTTTTATCTCTTTTTCAAGCTCTGTTAAAAACGAAAAATGAACCCCTTTGGAGTCCTCTTTAAGTTCTTTTCAGACTCTCTAAACATGAAAAGATTGTTGAGCACTTGTCCTTTACAACTCGTTAACAGATTGGAAACAACATCTCTCTTATATTATTTTACGCTTTTTCAGGCTTGAGAGATTAATTTACGAAAAAGAACTTGTGGAGTTTTCTTTTTTGTCCCTTTTCAAACTCTCTAAACATGAAAAGGATTGAGTTATCTTTGTCGTTAAAATATCAAATAGCGACAAACTTGTCCATCTAGACAAGACTTAGTTTCACCTTCGCTAGACTCATTAAAACATCAAATAGTGATGGATTCACCCGAAGGGTGGAATTATACAACAAGCATATGTTATCCTCCTCAAGCTTGATAAAAATAAAGAGGTATTGGTCAGCAATGACTAGGGAAAATGGGAAGAAGGGGAAAACCACTTTATGGTAGCAGGTCGCTCTTGAACATGACACTTTCACTCCATCACCATGACTATTTGGATTGGGTTATTAGCTTGATGATTATCACACCGTTGGTCTAGCATACCATCCATCATTTTGTTTTGGGTCAATGCTACCAATTCATTTCAGTGTCGCTGACATGTTCAAAAGAAGTCATTTAGTCAAAATTCATCTTTTGCAATACCATAAACCTTCATTTTCATGACCGCCATTCTTGAACCTTGTGTCGTCAGTCAAATTCCATCTCCAAAATTATTACACTCGTTTCGTGTCGTTGATGTGGGATACATCAAGGCCCTCCCTCGACGAGTCGCTTCTTGTCGAGATCAGCACATTATTCAAGAAGTTGTCTTAGAAACACCCTTCTAGTACCTTGAGGCTTGCATACATTAATGACAAGTTTCTCACTTCCAGCGATAGGTTGACATCAATGGCCTTCGACCGAAAGACTTTGTATGGTGTTTGACATCAAATCATCCATTCATACTGTGCAGAATGTACTGCAGGACCTTGAGGATCATTATCATTATCGGTGATTTCTTTCGCATCTGTTAACAACTTACATCATTGGTTGGTAATTAGATGTTGTCTTCCCATGTTTGACTTCAGATCACATATTCACATGGTTAGACTCGTACTTGAGTGAACGATTGAACGAGATAGAAAAAATTGGATCTAGTTTCATCAATCTGGGCTGCCATTTCAGGAGTACTAAATCATATGTACAATGGCTTTACATTGATAGTCATTCCAATCATGGGTCTATATCTGTAAACGACTATTTATGTACATATAATGAAATTTTATAAGCTGATCATGGGTATGCCTTCCCTCAGAAATTCATGTAAAAATAAAAAAAAAGCATGATATATGTATTATAATTGATGCAGGTCACCTTCCACTTCGATACCTCCTCATCACATCGTAAAGCATTTCATTCGACATTGGCATTTTTCTGACTTCATGCTTTAGGGGGCAGTTGTTACATATCCATTTGGGCACATCAATCCCATCATCTAGATCAGTGTTTTAGGGCTCATCAAACCCTAATTTCAGTTGCTACATGCCCTAAACAAGTCACCCCTTTGAATGCCTCCTTCCCAGACAGTTTCATGACTTGAAGACATCCAGAAATGGCCTCTAGAGGGACCAGCACAGGTAGGCCCATGTAAGGGTACGCTATAGAGCAGTTAAGTCCATGACAAGGTGCTCTGTAGAGCACTTAGGCTTCCTTTCACCTACACTGGGTAAGTTTGAGCAAATTCACATAGGGTTTGGGGAATATTCTTATCTTTGGAGTCATCTAGAAGGTTCCCTCACTTATCAACTCCTATGAGCTCAAAAATGGATGAGGAATGAGTTAAGATGCATCCTATCCTCTCATCCCTTCCTCCATGGAACTAATTCTAAGTATGGAATGCCATTCAATGCCACCATTTATAACAAAACCTCCTTCATCTCCCTATAAATTTACCACTCATCTAAGTGATCAAGGGCTGGATTATGTTGAATTGTAAGGAGATAATGTTGTTGTGAGATTTGGCGTTGAAGCAATTATTGTAATGCTACAAGTTTGTCATGCTTTTGATGTGACGTGGATGGGATCCAAGCTGGAGGAATGACTTTGAACAAGACACAATGGTTGTAATTCCTTCTTCTATTTAATAAAGTGTTTGAACCTTTCTCCCATATGTTTGTATTGTTTTATAATGCTTATATGTGTGAAATGTATCTGATTCCATTCACTTATATTCAATAGATCTTGATCGATTCTTTGTTTTCTGTTGTGTTTACAGGTACCTCTCAAGCGTATTAGGTACGGGAAGGAGTGACAGGATTGATACAAAGGAGATGAGAGGAAAGCGGAACTACAAGTAGGTCTTCTCATCTTCTCATCTTATCTATTGCTTATAGGGAAAGAATAAAATACTTTAATCTATTGTTCTAGATATGGCTACTTATCTGGGGAATTAGTATTTATCCGTAGATACAAAATTCTCCAAAACGGCTAGGGAGACACCAACTATAAGGGTTTCAGTAGAAATTGGAGAGAACATTTCCACAGAGATTTCTTGTATTATCAGAGTTAGAGAGAGGCTCGGATTATCTGCAGAGAGGCTGCATGAATTATCCAGTGTGCATATTTGTGCAACAAATCAATTTCCAATTGCCCGAAATAGGTTCCAAAAGAAGAGTGAGTTGCCTAGTGCAATTTGTAGGTGGATGAAGGGGTTGTAGGAACAAATTTCCAGTACAACTCAAGTTACAGTTGAGCTAGTGCGCATTTCCATTTTCTAGTGTGAAGAGTAGGAGGGAGTGTGAATTACTAGAGGAGGTCGAGTTGGTTTTGCAGAGGAAACATTGAGTTTCTAGATGGATTTTCTAGTTGAAGTAGTAGATAAAATCTTCCAGAGCTTTTCCAATATTAAGAAAGAAAATCATCTTACTCTCTAATTTGCTAAAGAATTAATAATAAAACCCTCATTTGCTGAATTAGTTTTCCCTTTGGGGTTTTTCCAAGGACATATATCGAAAAATAATGGTGTCATATTATTTTGTGTGTCTTCATTATTTTCTTAGTTCCAGTATTTTATTTTCATGGAATATTTTATTTGTGAATAATTGCAATGTGATTTTATCATTATTTGTCATTAATAAAATTAACATAAGACAAATAAACTGCATAAGTTAGGAGATAAATTTCCAATTGTTGTGATTCGTCAAAATTTCACATGGTCCCAATGCCAGGTTAGACTAGAGAAGTTCTAGAGTGATATTGGTGCAGTTTTGAGGGATATGTAAAGTAGTAAAGAGTAGATCTCCACAGTATAGACAAGCAGTTCAACTTTCATAGGCAAAATTTTGATTTCCAGAGTCAGAGAGGTGATCCGGAGGAAGTTTGAGTTGTCTCAGTGAGTAGTAGGAGACAGCAAGGTTGTCATAAATAGTTTCTGGAGACAAATCGAATTTCGCAAAGTAGATTTCATGCGGAGGGTTTGTAGCATAAGGGTTTTACAGTAGCAGATCAATGTAGGGCCTAGAAGAGAAAGCACACGAGGATTTCAATCCAATTTATTAATTTCTCCAACTATTTGAGTTTCGCAGAGTTTTTCTTGAGATGGCCACAACATGATTGAGATATTAGGATAGGTTGGTTGGAGCCTCCACCTTTGGCATCTGGAAGTACAAGATGTTGTTTATATTGGATGAGCATAGCCTAAAGGATTTTTCTACAACAATTATTGTTGTGCCAATAGATCCTATGCATTTTCATGAATATAGGATGGATAATGCCAAAGTTAATAGGATGATACTTGATGAAGTCAGGGATCACATCGTTTTTCATATCGCAAAAAAGGAATAGCGAAGGAGATGTGTGTTACACGTCATTTTTTCACCATTAAGAAATTTTTCCACCATAACCAATTAGCTACCACACTAGGGAACATCTCATTCTTCATCATCTCCTTGTTTTGAATCTTTGAACTTTTTCCCATAGCCTTATCTGACTACGCATTTTATCTTTAGCAACAAAGTGTAGATTTTCACACTTTCTCCTTAGAAGCAGTGTGCATGTGCATTGGATTAACTATTTTCCCGCACATATACCTAAAATTTTTGAAATTTTAAGTTTTATTTTCACTAAGTCCAGGAAATTTTGTTTTTTATGCTTGTTTACATCTTCAGAAGGTTTTTGTCTGCTCCATTGAGTGTTGTGAAAGATTCTTCTTGAAAAAATATTATTTTCATGAATTAGGGTAAAGGCTTCATCTGATCTTTTGTAGATCTATCAAAAGAAGGATTGGGTGTTCTTGATTTTCTGTCTTCTTGTCTTTCTTATTTCAAACAAATAATATTTAGTGTTTATTTTACCTGTTTGTGAAATATCATTTCAGTAATGAAAAGTAGTGTTTTTCAAGAATAACTATTTTTCATTTGTGAAAGTGCTTCTTTTGCTAAATTTGAAACAAAAATCTATTCTTCTTTCAGTACTAAAGTATTTCAAAATTGTACTTTAGACAATACTATGTCCATAACATTCATTTGAAGGAATTCATATTAAAGTTTTTATTGGTTTCCTTGTGCATTTTGAAAATTTTGAGTGATTGTATGTTAAAGGAAAAGCTACACGTAGAACTTGAGCTTCAAGTAGACTCATCTACAAGTAGAACTTGAGCTTCATGAGATTACATTGATAGAGGTAGCAAGACAAAAAGAAAAAGTTGTTGAAAGGAAATTTGAAAAAATAATGTGGTCAAAACCAGAAAAAAAGTATATTCGAGACAAAGAATTCCCCAGTCTGTGAATACGGATAATACAAGATATGTTCCACCACATCTTCGTGAAGGAGAAAAATCTAACGTAGAAATGCAAAGGATGAAAGAAGGAAAGTCCAAACGTTGTGGTGAAAAGTGGGACCCTAAACATAGGTGTGCTAAAGGAAAAGAGACAAAGAACCTATATAACTATGAAGCAACTAATGATTCAAACAATGATGAATCGAACATAGAAGGAATAGAAGATGCCCCATAATTCTCTCCAGAATTAGATGACGAAAGTATTTCGCAAGTATCACTATCGGTTATGACAGATATATCACAACCCCGGACTTTAAAATTAAAAGGACATATAAAGAAGAACAATGCAGTGGTTCTCATCAACTCCGGTATCACCCACAATTTTTTAGATTCAACCATGGCAAAGAGACTCAACATTTTCACATTTCCCATGCCCAACGTGAAAGTGATGGTAGCCGACGGTAAGAATATTGAAAAGGTAGGGAAATACCATAAGGTCAAATTGCAGATTCAAGGCTTTAATTTATAATCCTCATTCGACATTGTACCATTAGGAGGAGTAGATGTGGTCTTAGGTATCCAATGGCTACAAACCCTAGGCACTTACTCTACCAACCATCAAGAGCAGTTCATAAGATTTAACTGGGAAGGGCAGAGGTACAAGTTATACGGATTTCAAGCACCAGAAAATAAATTCGTGTCATCATCTCAGATGATGAAAATGATTCAAAAAGGACCATCAGCTTATGTAGTACAATGTCACCAATTAGAAATGTTATATGCAAAAGTGATCAGCGAAGAGTCACCAGAAGTACAAGAGCTAATTCAGGAGCATAAAAAGTATTCCAAGACCTGCCCATGAAAATGCCTCCTAACAGGGAAATCAAGCATACAATAGAAGTCAAAGCAGGTGTTGGTACTATTTTATTGCCATCCTTTTCTTCTAAAAATCCATCATTCATCTATCATTTTCTCCCATAAACCCCTCATAGTCCATTGAAATTGATAAATTAAGCATTATAATTGTTATTTTACATTAAATTTAATTTGTGGATTTTTATGCTAAAAATTAGAAATTTTCAACAAAATTACGGGATGTCATGACTTCCTATAATTGGTTTATGTTGTGACACGTGGCATGGCAGGAAAATAAAAACAGAGGATAGCGACGTGATCACGGATGTACATACATGGTGAAAGATCTATTCAGCATTGCATCTGGAGCTCCTGGATACATGGACAATGCTGGTCAAACCCAGCCTTTTTGGTCATAAAAGCAACAAAAAGCCAAAGTTACCTAAACTGATTTCGTTTTGTTTTAGAAATCAGTTAAGATTAGAGAAAAAACAAAAATCGCCTTTTTGACTGTAAAAGTACAAACATCTGCATGATAATGTATGTACATTCGATTGTAAACCTTAAGGAATGTTAGTGAACAAAGGATAATAGACATTGAGCAGACTTAAGACTACGTATTGTATTGTTACCAGAACTCTATTCTTGCATGTAATTGATTTCCAGACTTTAATCACAGGCAGCGTTTCATCATTCCAGTGTTTTATGTGTTAACAGTTTCATCATCTGAAGTTTTCTAAGTGTACCATCAACGCATGGACGGGCCCTATGTGGGGACTGGTATACTTTCATTTCATTTTCATAGCATTTAGACTTCAGATCTGAATAGCGTTTGATGCCATTTCTTTGCTTGTGAATTAATCAATTCGATTAGAAGTTCTTGCGAGGGTTATTGTATGATTCATGGTGATAGCTTGAAACTTCAGTTGCTAAATTATTGAACAAGATCTTGTAAAAGGTTTAATTGAACATTGAATTTCAAAGTATCTCTATGGACTCTGTTTTCATGAATTTGAGTTTTAGTATGCTTAAAAGAGTTTTTGGTTTTCATGAATGCTTAGTGTGTTAGCTGGAAAGAATTTTTGTGAACTATATCCTTGTAAGAGGATTGAAGACTCAGACTAGTAACACTCTGTTTTAGAACAGCTAATTAAATTAGAGGATATAGGTGTTTAAATTGTGAAAGGAAACATATTCCAATCTCTTGTAAAAGAGTGATGTAGCCTGTCACAATAGACACTTATTTAGATAGCTGAGATCCTTTTCGGTCTATAAACTTTAGACACGTGCCTCTAAGTTTACCTACCTTGGTTGACATTAAATTTAGTCTAATCTAGACCCCTGGATTGGTCACTACAGCAGGATCAGACCCCGTCAACATCAAGCCATATCGATATCCACATCATTAAAAGACTGAAATTGAGAGATTAATCCAAGACCTTTTAAAATGTGGGATCATCTCGAAAAGTAAGAGTTTGTATGCTGCTCCAGTGGTATTGGTAAGGAAGAAGGATGGATCATTCAAGCTATGCATTGATTATAGAGGATTAAACAAAATAACGATTAAAAACAAATTCCCAATTCCCTTTATTGATGAAATGTTGGATGAACTACATGGCGCAAAATACTTCTCAAACTTGGACTTAAGGTCAGGCTCTTAAAAAATCAGAATCAGGTTGGAAGACATACCAAAAATTGTGTTCTGAACACACAAAGGTCACTACGAATTTAAAGTAATGCCCTTTGGGTTAACCAATGCACCAGCAACATTCCAAGCCACTATGAACAAGTTATTCCGTCCATATCTTAGGAAGTTTGTATTAGTATTCTTTGATGATATTTTAATTTACAGTAAAACTTGGAAGGAGCACCTACAACATTTGAATAAAGTTCTTACACTACTGGAAGAAAATTAGTTCTACGCCAAGAAATCCAAATGCACCTTTGGGAAGGAAGAAGTAGAATATCTCAGACACATAATATCCCATGAAGGAGTAAAAGTGGACCCTAATAAAATCAAGGCTATAAAGGAATGGACCAAACCAGTTAATATATCCAAGCTAAGAGGGTTTTTAGGATTGACTAGATATTACCGAATATTTATTAAAAACTATGCACATATAACTACACCTCTAACAAACCTTTTAAGGAAGAATTCATTTCAATGGAATGAGGAAGCATGAAATTGTTTTGAATAATTGAAGGAAGTTATGTCTAATGCCCCGGTATTGGAAACTCTAGATTTCTCTAAGCCATTTATCATTAAGTGTGATGCTTCTGGGTTCAGTATAGGTGCAGTGTTAATGCAAGAAGGGCATCCAATAGATTTTGAAAGCAAGAAGTTCAATAAACGAGAACGTCTTAAGTCCACATACAACAAGGAAATTCTCACTATGATGCACGCATTGGCCAAGTGGAGACAATGTCTTTTGGGAAGTAAGTTGTCCATTCCAATAGACCATAACATTCTCCAGCACCTCCTTCAACAAAAAACACCTTTCGAAGAACAACAAAAATGGATTGAAAAAAATGTCGCCTTTGACATGGAGATACTACATAAAAAGCGAAAAGACAATGTAGTAGCAGATGCCCTGTCTAGGAAGGACAAAGAACCAACATTACTTACAATCTCGGTTCTTGTTCCTGAATGGCTTAATGAGATTCGAAGTGAGTATGACAAGGATCCAGAAATAACTGCATTAATCAATAACCTTCCAGACAACTCAAAATTTGAATGGAAGAACGATATTCTATGGTATAAAGGAATAATCTATCTGAATTCAAGCTCCAATTTTAAATCCAAGATACTCAAGGAGTCACATGATTCACTATCATCCAGACATGTAGGATTCTTCAAAACTTACTACAATGCACGTCAATCATTCTTTTGGAAGGGGATGAGTCACGATATTCAGAAATATGTAGTAGAATATGATAAATGTCAAAGAAATAAAAGTGAAAATATAATGACAGCTGGATTACTTCAACCCTTAAACATTCCAAATCAGAAATGGGAATAAATATCAATGGACTTTATTGAGGGATTACCGGTATCTGAGGGAAAGGATAAGATTTTCGTAGTAGTCGACACACTCACCAAATATGCACACTTTATTGCAATGAAGAAATCAGACTCAGCTAAACAAATCGTTGAGATAATTTTCAAAAATATTTATAAATTACACGGTTTTCTGAAAGTCATTGTGAGTGATATAGATGCCAAATTTAAGGGTAATTTCTGGAAGGACTTGTTCAACCACATAGGACCCTACCTAAATATTAGTTCCGCTTACCACCCTCAAATAGATGTACAAACGGATGTTGTCAATAAATGTTTGGAAGCCTACCTACGTTGTTACTCTACAGAAAAACAAAATAAGTGGGTTCAGTGGTTGCATCTAGTTGAATGGTGGTATAATTCTACTTATCATACGTCAGCAAAAATGACTCCATTCCAAGCTTTGTACGGGTATGAACCTCTTAAACGGAAGGATCTAGATACTGTCTAGACAAAATCTACCAGCGATTAAAATAAACTTGAAGAAACCCAAAAAATTATTCAAACTCTAAAAGAGAATTTAAATAATGCTAGAAATCGTATGAAGCAGCAAGCTGACCAAAACAGAACCGAGAGAGAATTTGAAGTTGGAGAATGGGTATTTGTCAAGCTCCAGCCATACAAATAGTTGTCTTTGAAACAAAAAGGGAAAAATAAATTGGCACCAAAGTTCTATGGACCATACCAGATCAAAAAAAAGAGCAACCAAGTTGCATATAGTTTAAGCCTTCTGGATAAAAGTCGTGTTCACAGTGTCTTCAATGTATCCTGCCTTACAAGGGCACTCGGTGACCATAAATCATCACAACAAACACTTCCATCCTTAGATGATGAAGGAAGGGTCATTTTAGAGCCAGAAATTATCATATCCACCAGGGAAAAGAAGCTTCGATCACGAGTAATCAAAGAGTACTTGATCAAGTGGAAGGACTTACCAGAAGAAGAAGCTTCCTGGGAAACTTAAGCGTTTTGTAAACATCATTTGTTGTTACATATGCTTTGAGGAAAAAGAATCCTTTTGGGAGGAAGGCAATGTTATATAAAAATTTAGTATTTGTAAATTAATTAGTTAATTAGGAACTAGGGCTGCATTTAAGCCCGACCCTCTCATCCTATAAATCATCCATTCATATTCATTATTAATAAATACTTATTTTTATGCCAATTTTTGGTTTTATTTGCATCACATTCCACGTATGAAAAGTATATGGGGATGCTTCCTATCATATAGGCTCACATTAGACAATGCTAACACGGACTACACCTCCACGTGCCTTGAGTATTTTTTGGAGGCCCCCTTCTAGGTTGCATACCATCCATAATTAATTGATTTGGTTGCTTTGTCATCTATGATACACCAAACACAACATTCAGGGATATTACCTACATGTACGTAAGCCCTTGGTTTCCCAAGGCGGTATATTGTAGTTCACAGTGGCTTAGTAATTCTTGATACCTAGTTAACCCTCTTTTCTTTTTGTTATTTATTTGATTAAATAAAATTGGAATACACTTTAATAAAATTCATCTTCGCTGATTCACCGAGACATTCGCATAGAATGCAGGGCTTACCCCATAAATACACACCTGGTCAATTAGATAAGATTAAAGCAGAAAAATCAAAATCAACAGGATCTGAGACCTCAAATAAACCTAAACATCTATAATTGTAGAATCAGAACAGTAGAAACTAAAGTGGTTCAACCACACAAAGTAGAATCAGGCTTGGTTCAATTTGGGCTAGAAGTTACCAAAATTATTCAAAGTGAATCTGATACCAGAGAAATTTCACACACAAAATTAACTAAACTAAACATTGAAGAACCTGAATCTGACATTTCTAAACCTGAATCACCTTCAATTGTTATGTCCCCTACTCCTACACCGCCTTCACCACGAAGGAAGATTATAATTACAAATGGTATACCTCCTAGTCTTATAAGTATTAAAGAAATTACTAAAGAAGAGGAGGAAGAATCACCACATACCCCTCTTACTACTAGTGATCCAATAGTTTTTCCAAGACTTCCTTTTGATCCTTTTCGACTAGATCCTTGGTATTTTACCCCCTTGAACTATTTAGGTCAAGGTATTCCACGTTATTACACTCCTTTCCATTTTTCACCAAGATGAAACATGTCAGAACCCCTGGGATTCAAACTACTAATACCTCTATGTATATGAGCTCTCCGGAGTCATTATTATATGATGGTCCTTCGGTTCCTGTTGGGTTCTAATCACTATTTGTAACTTTTTCACGAGTCACTCCTTCCCCTCGATTTTCAACTTGGTCATCTGGTTTATCTCCTCTACTATTCAGAGCATGACTTCCATGCTTGAAATACCTTTGACATTAGACCAATATGTTAACGTGATATTCAGTAATATAGCTAATCCTCAAGTAAACCCAACTGGCACTTACTATTCGCCTAGGGGGCATCCATGTTATCCTCCACATGGAGGATAACCTTTTGTCAGTCTAAGACAACCTGTTGTGCCTCAACCCTTGATTGGTGTTCCTTACCTAGGAATGAATACTCTCTAGAATCCATATTATGCTCAACATCCTATTCAGGTTTCTCCACAATTGTTTGTTTATCAACCTGTTCAGCCTACCATACAATCTATTCCACAAATACTTATTCAAAGTATTTCAATTCATGTCCAACAACCTCACAAGGGTATTCCATAAACACCTGTTCAACAACCTATCCAAGGAATTCCATAAACATCTGTTCAGTAACCGGTATAGCAACCTATTCAAGGTAGTCCTCAAACATTTGTTCAGTCTACATTTCAAACATTTGTTCAAAAACCAGTTTCAAGTACACCTCAAACACGATCCCAGGGATATCACAAACGATTGTCCAAATTATGCCTCAAATATCGGTTCAAAAACATACAAAAGATATCCCACAAGCATCTGCTTATCAAATTGGTCCTACTTTCCAGCCTATAACAAAGATTCCCATTCGACAACCTAGTATAGGGATGTTTCAAGCATCGTATCAAGGTCAAGCTTTTCAAGGCCAACCTTTTCAAAGTCAATTTTTTGAAGTTCAACCTTTGCAAATTCAACCTTTGGATGGCCAATACTTCATGGGTAAAATGATTCAAAGTCCACCTTTTTAGAGTCAACCATACCCTAGTCATATTTTTCAAATTCCATCTTAACCGCAACCTGGTATGTCTCACCCTGGCTACCCTGGAGGAATGCAAATACCAATCGCTCAAGTTTTTCCAATATATCTTGAGTATCCTCATCCATGGGTTGGGCTTAATACTCAGGGTTATCAATATCCATAACAAGACTCCACCCTGCAGTTACCATCAATCACAACTTTAGATCTTCCAAATTTATCCTGGCTTACGAATGATCCTATCTATTATTATCCATTTTAGCTGGCAATCCCTACTAAGTTTCCAAGTGATATACCGAATTTTGAAGGTAAATCAAGAGAGGACCAATCAAATCACATTATGACATGTCATCTATGGTGTGCGTCAAATTCATTCTTTGATGATTCTATCAAACTATGCCTTTTCCAACAAACTTTAACCGATTCAACGACAAAATGGTACATTGAGTTACCATGTGCCTCTTTCCATAATTTCAAATCCTTAACGACAAAATTTTTTACACATTTTTAGCTATCAATTCGATATGAAACTGGTTCTGAACTCTTGACTTCACTAAAAAAATCGACATCTACCTACATTTCAAATCATATACATGAATGAAGGCGTAGGCGTTGTTTAGTCAAAGTTTATATTCCATATCAAATATTCGTTGAATGGCGCACTAAATCATTACTCCCTGATATTACTAAGGATGTTTCTAAAGGAGGTGTTGTAACAGAAGAGCGGGTAATTTCTCATTCCCAGTACCTGGACCTTGTCTATACATAATTTGGTACTTTGTACAAAATGATCCCAAATCTACCTCACCCAGCAATTTTAGATCAACCAAAAACAACTCCTATAGGATCTCACACCGCTGATGGTGTAATTGGTTCTATCAGCCATCAGTCAAATAGTAAAAAGAATAATTCTAGAAATACTCGGACTTTCGCTATACAAGATTCACCCAGTGGAAACCTTTCTCCAGAAATTACTTCCGAAATTAATGTCATAGAGTCATCTACTGGAAAAACTCAACAAATCTGGAGGTAAAATGAAGAGGAAAGGTAAAGCAAAATAGAATGCTTCTCAAAAGGAGAAACCAAACAAAATGAACCTTCTAGCGAGAAAAAGAAACCTCATTATCCTTATCTAATATGTAATGAATATCATTAAACAAAGGAATGCCCACATCGAGTAGAGATTAGTAAATTTATAAAAGGTTCTCCTACTCATATTGTTTTGAAAGATCCTTTCCCTTCTCAAGATAGTAGAATGGTTTCACATAATCCATCCTCTTCATCCACATTGACAGATATCATGATGATGTATTCGCAAGTTATGGTAGCAACAATATCTAAAGATTATGGATCTAAGGGTCCTATAGCAAATGGAAACAATACTAGTCCATCTAGTCAACCTTCCAATCCAATTTCTTCTCCTTCTGAACCATTATAGATTGAGAGACCAAATTCTGACATGGTGATTCAATCGCCTCCCAAGAAAAATGTACGGCCAAAATACACTTTTTAAGAACCAATAGGATTCAATACAATGATGTCAACCATCGGGGATGATTCACCATTTTTGGAGTAAAAAAGTACAAAGATTAAAAAATAATAAAATAATAAAACTACTTTTCAACTTGTATTTTCAACTTATCTCCCTAAGATTTTACTCAAAATTCGAGTGGGAGTACTCGTTGGATGGAAAATTTAATTCCTCATCCAAGGAGTACCCATATTACATACTTTCGATGGACCCTTCTATATTAAAAATAAGAAATACACGAAAAAACATTATTGCAATCACTTTTTTCATGTATTTCTCATTTTTCGTGTAGCAGGGTCCATCATAGTATGCAACATGGGTAATCCTTGGATCAAGAATCAAATTATGCATCCAACTAGTGTTTCCACTCGAAATTTGAGTAAACTCGTAGGGAGATAAGCTTAAAATATGAGTTGAAAAAAATAGTTTTTTTCTTTTTTCCCTCTAAAATTTGATGATGTAATCTAATATTATTTTATTATTTCCGCTATTATTTTATAATTTCCGTAGGAGGCCCATTTTAAACCTCAAAACTCCCCTAATGAGGCAATTCAAACATTTTCTGATCCATCACCCTCTGAAAATATCGAGTGAATGCAATCACTAATGATTATTCTCAATTTTCTTGGTTGGAACCAATATCATTTCCTGATCCCTTCAATAATATGTTTCCAACAAATGAAAGTATCATGGAAATTATGACTTTGGATGAAATTCCATGGGACAATTATCATCATTGTTCATCTTTTCTTCCCAACCTTGAGAAAATCAAGAATAATTTTTTTACCATATTTTTGCCTGAGATCGTAGAGAATATGGAATTCCCTATGTCAATTCTTCAATACGAATCTGAAAATAACTTAGGAAATATATCTACAACCGTCCCAATTAATATCTCTGTCAAATCTGGGATTATCGAGAACATTCACATAGGTTCTTCGTGCTCACTTGAAGAAATTTAAACGTGCAAAGCCCTATTTCAAGAATTCTGCGACATTTTCTCCTAATCTTATGAAGAAATGTCAGGAATTTACCCAAGTATTGTTGTTCACGAAATTAAGACTTACCCAAATGCTAAACTTATTAGACAAAGATTACGTCTAGTGCATCCACGAAAGGTTGTTGCTATCAAAGTTTAGGTTGAAAAACTTCTCAAAGTAGGTTTATCTATGATGTTCCCTTGACTGATTAGGTTTCCAATATTGTTCATGTTAAAAAAAAATAAGGGACCATTAGAGTATGCGTTGATTATAAGGATATTAACAAAGCATGCCCCAAAGACAACTATCCTACGCCCTTAATCGACCAAATCATTGACGATTGTGCCGATAACGAAATATTTTCTTCCATGGACGGATTTTCTGGATACAACCAAATCAACATACTCCCTATTGATCATCATAAAACCACGTGCACTTATCCATGGGGAAATTTTGCTTATTAGAAGCTCCCACATGGATTAAACAATGGTAGCAATACCTTTCAACATGCCATGTCTTACGCTTTTCACGATATCAAGCATATTGTAAAACCCTATTTGGATGATTTACCAACTCATTCACTGAAAAGGGAAGATCATCCAATGCATTTGAGAGTTATTTTTATCAAATTTTGACATTACAATATACGCTTGAATCTTCACAAATGTGTTTTCTTGGTACAATTTGGTTTATTACTAGGATTTGTTGTATCAAAATAAGGCATTTCTGTCGGTCCACTTAAGGTAGAGGCTTTTTTGAATTTCCCTCCTCCTTCTAACTTGTGCCAACTCCAAAGTTTACAAGGGAAACAAATTTGTTGACATCAATTCATCCTGAACTATGCTAAGCTAACTAAAGGTTTTACTTGATTGTTGAAAAATGGCATCTCATTTGCATGGGATGAAGTTGCTCAAAAATGCGCTGACTCATAAACCATTGTTGCATCCACCCGATTATCATTGAGATTACTTTTGTATTTAGATGCATCTGATGTCACCATTGGCATGGTATTAGTTTAGGAAGATGAGTTGAATGATGAAAATGTGATATCTTATTTAAATAGAAATGTTATGAAAACTTAGACGAAATACGCACATGTGGAAAAATTGGCCTTAGCAGTCGTTCAAGTTGTCCAAAGATTTCGTCACTACATTCTCCTACGTAAAACAACAGCGATTTCAGATTGTAACCCTATGGTTTACATTCTTATGAGACATTTGATAGGGGGAAAATATTCTAAATGGATAGTTATCCTGTAGGAATTTGATTTAGAATTTATAAAATATTAGTCCAAGGAATCATTAGTGTTTGTCGAATTATTATGTGGCTTTCCCTATACTGAGATAGAAACCATGGCAGAGGATTCTCTTCTAGATCAATCACTTGTTCTTATCATACATTAGGCCCTTAGTATGGAGATATCATTATGTATCTTCAAACCCGGAATTTTCAACCAGAATTATCTCGAACCGACCATTGTCATATTCGGTACCAATCTCAACAATACACTATTGTTGTCGATATACTTTATCGTCGTAGTGATGATTTTATCTTTAGACAATGTTTAACTCATGAGGAAGCCAAAAAATAATTAAATGATTTTCATTCTGGAGCTTGTGGTGGCCATATGTCAGGGTTTGCCATTACCCAAAAAATTTTGCGTGCTAGGTACTTCTGGCCTTTGATGTTTAAAGATTGTATAGCTGCGGTCCAGAAATTCCATAATTTCTAAATCCATCATCGCAAAATGCGTGCACCTCCAACTTATCTTCACCCAATAATTTTTGTCGATCCTTTTTCAAAATGGCACATCGATTTCATTACATGTAATCCTCACTCAGCTAAGGGACATGGGTATATTATCCTAGCTATGGATTATTTTACAAAATGGTTTGAGGTGATGCCTACATATAAGGATGATGGTGAAACCGCAACTATTTTCATATTCAATCATGTGATTGCTAGGTTTGGTGTTCCACAAGCCATCATCACAAACCATGGTAACCATTTTCAAAATTTTATGATGACTGAACTTACTACAAAGCTAGGCTTGCATCATGATAGTTCAACTCCATATTACCCGCAAGCAAATGGCCAAGTAGAAGCCGTAAACAAGGTTTTGACTACCATAATTAAATGAATTGTAGGAATTCATAAACGAAATTGGCATTTTATGATTTTTCCATCCTTGTGGGCATATCGCACCTCAGCAAAAAAACTGCAATCGGATTTACTCCCTTCCAATTGGTTTACCGTGTAGAAGCAGTGTTTCCTGTTGAATGTAAAATCTCGTCATTAAAAATGGAAATCGAAATATTATCAGCTACTTCTGCAAAGGAAGAACATTTTTTATACTTAGCACAATTATATGAGACTTGTCGTGATGCTGCATTAGCTACTGAGACTCATAAGAAACGAGTTAAATCACATTTTGATCAAAATGTAAATCCTCGCTCATATTTAGAAGGTGACCTAGTCTTGGTTTATGATCAAGAACATGATAAATTAGGTGCTAGTAAATTCAAACTTATGTGGCATGGTCCCTGTATCATAAAACGTGTATTGGAAAAAGGGGCTTATGAGCAAGTGGACTATGACAAAATTTCTTTAGGAAAGCCCAGATATGGACTTTACCTGAAGAAATATTGTTCTTAATTCACTTCGTGAATGCTTTGCAGATTGTTGTATCATATTTTTTGTGTTTGTGACAATTTTTGCATCTTTTTATGATTTTCTTCTACGTCTACTGCTTAGCTTGTGTTACACTTTATTTGCAGAGGTTGACACTCCCTCAAACTTATATTGGCTACACTTATGGTGCTAGTCGCAGTACTCAGAATTTGTCTTCCGCAACTTGGGCTATTTACTCACCCACTTATCAGTTAGTTAGTATTCATAGAATATGCCTTAGTTGAACATAAGTCGTTATAGTGTTGGTCACTTGTTCACCATGGTGGTTGTAGTTTTGAGTATGTATCCTTATCTATGCTCTATCCACCTCAGATGTTATCTTGTATTTCTTGACCAAACACTTACGAATGTTAAGATACTTGATGCTCCAGTCCTACATCAGATCGATAGTTGTGCCTATAACCTTTAGAACCTTCAGGATTTCTTGAGACATTTTCTAAATTTCGACCAGGGGAACCATCATTGTAGATTTTCTTCATAGTGTCTTCCATCAGCTTCAATTCTTCAAGTATGACAATTTGTATCTCTATCGTGTTGATACTAGTGTAAAAGAACCGTTGATTTTATGTTGCAAGATGGTCAACCTGTTGTTTTTCGGCAACTAGCTCCTTTCACAATTGTGCATTCTCACTTAAAAGATGTTATGTATTATCCTATGTTGTTGTTGCAGAAGCCACATTCACTACAATGACTACTTGAGTATTCCTCCTGTCATTTGGTGTTATCATCCTCTTTGTGGCTATGGAGACTAGGTGAATAGGGTCATTAGGAAAATACCTTCGCCTCTCTTGTACAATTCTCTTCTTTAGCTGGTCGAAGGTGAAATTAGATATGTCCATAACTCTGTCATTGAGTGGAGAAACAATTCCCATTTCGTTGAATGGGAGATGACCACCAATTAGAGGAGGATCTGACGGAATGCTTGGTTTGTCTGCAATTGGTTCAATGTCTTCATCCTCTTCTAGATTTGATTCTATATCACGGGCCATTTTTCTTCCTCCATTGCTTGTGCAGGTTCCTCTTCCTATTTTTTCTTCATTTCTTCTTCCTGCAACTGCTTATGTTGTTCTTCTTCCTCTTCTCTTCTCCTCTCCTCCTATGCTTTCTTCTTTTGTAAGAGCTCTTCTTGTTGTTTCCTTTATAGCTCCTCTGCTTTTATTTTCTTCAATTCTTCTCTCTTCTTCAACAAGTCATCTTGCTTCTTATTTTCTTATTCTTCTTTCTTTTTGCGCCCCTCCTCTCTCTTGTGTTTTTATTCTTGTCTCTTCTCTTCTTCTAACCTCTTCTTCTCATATTCCCTTTGCTTCCTTTATTTCTCTGCCTCTATTGCACATTTTCACAGTGAATCAACCTTGGAATTTATGGTACTTTCTTCTATTGGATCATGCTTTTGCCTCTTTTTTGATATTGCAGTGTCATCTTGGGTAGTCACTAGCTACTAAATATCCTTTGTTTGTACATCTGGTACCTATGGAACATGGAAGGCCCCTGCCTCATCCCCAGGCCTATTCTTCCTCAATACATTATATCGGTTCTTGATTTTCTCATCTTTTGGTAACGTCATAGATACATACGGCCAAGTGTAGCGTATATTAGTACAATTTTGTTTGTAAACATTTATGATTTCATACCTATGAAAGCCCATTACTCCAAAATGAAGGTGCCTAAGTTCTTCAATCTCAGCGAAAACTGCCTTAAGTATCTTAAGGTCATATGATCTAATCTGTAAAGGAAAAGAGGACCAAGGAGACGTCTTCTTCTTTTAGAGTTGTGCAAAAAATCCATTATGCAACTGATAGGAAACTTCTTGTGAGACCGCCTTATTGATCGCATACCTTGACATAAGGTGAGGGGCATTCAGGCACTTGAAAACTCTGGTGTATGTTCCCTGTGATGAAGTGAACTAATCAACAATCTCATAAAGTTCCTCCTTCACTTGATCTGTCATGCAATGAGTTTTTGTCTCAAAAATCATCTTATAGACAATTGCACAGAAATGCTCAGCCAATTGTGTATACACTCCTCGAAAGCTGACTTCTGACAACAATTTGCAATGAAAATAGACAAGCAACTTTTCTTTAGGGGTCCAATTCCATTTCATCCCAGTGAATTCATAATGAGCACATATTCCATCCAGCAGATAAGTGGACATATAGAATTTTGGTGATTGTTTGGCTTGTAAAGTTGTCTTGGCTTGTTGTATGTTGAGTTGTAGTTCATGAGAGGGGATATCAGCCCAGTTGAATACCTTGTCTCTAGAAACAATCAGATTCAGTAGGTAAATCCAATTCTCTTCAAAATAACCAGCATTCTTCAACCCATGCAATCTGTAGCACATCACCATAAGATACTGATAAACCTTTCTCAAATATTTAGTCTTGTAAACTACACTTGGCTTTTGGTGGAACTTTGCAGGATCTTGCCACCAAGACTTGATGATCTCCCTGGTATTCAGGTTTGCCCAAGTTGCATAAAATTGTGTATTCAAATACTACTTGGGAGTTACCATCTTGTAATATGAATGTATGTCATGTGGGTGATAGGTGGAACTATCCTTTCCATTTTCACTAGTAAGAACTAGATTCTTTCTATCTATATGTCACAAGATCCATTCGATATCCTTTTCACAATGTAATACTGGGACCCTGCATTGCACTCTATGCATTTTGGACCTCTTGATATTTATATATCCTTCCTTGTCATCAAAGTTTTCCAGGAATTACTTTTGCATGAAATCATCATTTATATCCTTCCATGACACTTTTAGATATTTATCAATAAAGCAATTTGTGTCTGATAGGATGGGAATAGTTGGCTTAGAACATTCCACTGCCTCATTATTTTTCTCTAAAACTTTTTTAGATGTAGCCTGTCGAGTGGTTGGAGGAATTTTCTCTGTAGAAGATGAAGAAGGATATGTTTTGTATTTGTAACACATGCAAGTGGAAAATCACTCATGGTGAACAACAGCTAGTTTCTGGAAATTCCCTAGCCATCACATGAAAAATATGCAAAAGATAATGATTAAGGAAAGATCTGGGAAGGCTAGAGCACAAACCTCTCAATGATAAGACAAGGTGGCTTCACTAGGCACTAGGAATGCACATTGTGCCAAGGCAAGGAAGAGAGGGCACAAGTCGGGATCACAATGCATAAACAAGGCAATACTGGAGCTTAAAACTGCACCATGCACACTTTTGAAAGAGGGAGACTTCTTTGGTGCAGGGTGCAGTTATAGTGAACAAGGGTGAGGCACACTGGTGACTAAAAGTGCGAAATGTGCTAGGGAGGATCAATGAGGGCGCAATTCACAATTGCAGTGGAAAGAGGTGACTCACTGTGGCTTAGAAATGCATTATGTGCTCTGGAAAGGAGCCTTTCTTAGTTAGGCATAGTTTGAAGTTGCAATGGATGCTTGTTGCCCGAAAGTGTGCTATGCTTAGTGACAAGCTCAAAAAATTCTAAGTGATGATCAACAACAAGTCAAGAACATAGTAACAGTGAGAGAAACAAGCTTCAAGTGTTTATAAATCTTGTCACAATCATGACTAGAAGGTGAAAGGTCATGGAATGCGAAGAGTCAGTAGAAACACCACTTGCAACAAAAAGACAACACTTGTATGAGAAAGTATGGATAAAAATGAAACTTTGTATGAAAAAGGTAGATTAAAACGCCACTAAAGAAACAAGTGTGTCACTAAAAATGAAAAAAACAAACAAAAGCGACACTTTGCAAAACTTACCAAGAATCGACACACTTGTGACCAAGAGTGAAGAAACTCCTTGTGATGAGAAAATGTGCTCAGCCCAGAGTGAATAGTGATTGTGAGAATGAATAATGAGATGGAATACTTATACAAAAAATCTACATGCAAAGAAATATTAGGGTTTCGGTGCATGCTCGCCACTTGTCGCTTGATGAGTGAGTTAGATAAGTTAAGTGGGAGTAGGTCCCTATTTTCTAGGGGTGCACTCTGCATGCAATCAAGGAAGGGTGCATGTATGAAGATAAAGGGGTGTGCACAAGCTAGATACAAGGAATGCACAACTACTAAGAACAAGGAGCGTGCACTTGTTGTTGATAGGGAGTGCACACTCATTGTGGAAAAGGAGTGCACTCAGGCTTCAAGAGGGTGTAGTTTCCTCCTACAGTACATGTGTAGTCACTAATTTTAGAAAGTGCACTTTCACTAGGAAAAAAGGATGCAATTTCTTGCTTTTGTGTGGTGTGCATGTTGAGTGGAGTTTGGATAAGTCAAAGAAAGGTTGGTTCTTTCTTTCTATCTTTATAAAGATGACATGATAACTCCCAAAGATAAGAAAGTGACACATAGGACACTTTGACCTAGGAGAAAAATAAACACTTAGAGGTGTTGAAAGGATAGTCAACACTTACGAAAGCATGAGAAAATGACAAGATGAAACAAGGTAGTTTAGAGAGACAACTCATGAAAACATATGTAGGCTCCAAAATTAAACAAGGCAAAATTTTGGAGGGTCATTGTCGCAGCGACAACATAAAGATTGCAACCAGTAGTGAAGGGACCATATATTGATGCCCCATGTAGCATATATCTCTTATATTTACCATTTCTGCTTCCATATTGCAACATAAGCTAGAAAGTTTGCCAACGTCCCAAATTTTTCACATACAGTGTAGTTCCTCTAAGTCTACGACCCTTAGTTGATAATTTATGTTTGGGATTTAAGCAATTAAATTCACCAACATGAAGTAAAACCAATTCCAAGTTAGAGTCGATTTCCAAAGTAAGATGATGGCATAGCCAATAAAGTGAAATGAATCTCAGTGTGAATATTGAGCTTGATGTAGAAATATAGGGCTACGAGAGTCAACACAAAAAAGGTAGTCAATAAAACTCAATAAAGAGAAGAAATCAAAGATAAAAGGGGAAGAAAACCCATAAAAAGGGCTAAGTTAGAACCAACCAATTAAAGCTTAACATACAATTATTTATTAGGAAATACTGGCCATGCTTTGATAAGAATATGCCTCAAGAGATTTTAAAATTTGGATATCTAGCTAAAAACCTTTCATGCGGTGTGCTCTTTTGATGTGAATGAATGATATCTTCAAGCTGACTAAATCATGAATTAATTGAATTCTCAAGATCTTTCAGTGTTCATTTCTATGGGCAAGCTACAATTCCACCATTATTTTGACTTTTAGATAGAACATAATATTTCTTTAGAGCTTCATGTTTAAGTAATGACAAAGGAATAAGATGGAAAATTATAAGAATTAGCAATTTGATCTACTTTTATCAAAGTCCTTCAGTTAACCCTTTCTAGAAACTATAAATTGATCATTTGATATGCAAGCCATGGAGATAAGAAATTATTTCAAAAGTAAAGATGAACCAAACATTCAAAGAAAAATTAAATCTATTAAACTTAAAATAATACAACCCATTATAAAACCTCTAAACTCATATGAAAGTAAACTAGAAGGGATAAGGACTTATATTTTGTACATTCTAACCACCCGGAGTCAACTAATAGAAATATATTTTCAATACTTTGCCATCGACAGGGAAAAATTATATTCCAAAAAGAGGGTATTTCCAAACAATATGAACACCTAAAGAAACCACTCACACAACGCAATCAAATATTAGAACACTATTATGTTACATGGTTAAAACCTTCAAAGAGAGAGACAATCCAGAGCACTAGCCAATTTATTTGTGTGAGGCAATCTATTAATGCAAAAGAAAAATAGTGTACATAAGAGCCTCTTGCAATTGGTATTCAATGAATGATTCTCCATTCACTTTAACTAGAGATCATGAACCAATTTATTCTTAAGCCACAATCAACATAGTCATTAATATTGAAAAGAATATGAAACAATGGATCACTTTATGTCTAGAACATATTGTGATTGTCAAATTACATAACTACAAATTCATACTAAAGAAATGCACTTTACATGAATGCATTTTATATAAAGACACATTAGACAAAGTTGACCTTCACTCACTCCTAAGCTTTGAAATATCCTAACAGGTTCCAACTCCCCTTCCATTTCTACAGTATATTAGTATTAAGACTAAGTTTCTTAGTCCCAAGAAGTGGCCCAAGCCACAACTTTGAAACTTTGTATCTTTTACTTTAGGCTCACTTAATTTATCCCATTTTAGGACAATATTTTCTAACTCAAACATTTTAGATGTTGTCAATTTTTTGTAAAACCACCTTTTTTTAATTTCTACCGATGCATAGTAAAAAAATTCTTGGCTTTATTCCTTTTTTCACAAGGGTTAATGAAGAGAATGATCCATTTCTAAATAGTTGGGTAATTCCACGCTATTGCATCTTGAGTAAGTGGTAGGGAGAATAAGAAAAAAATTATCTGTAGGATAGTTTTACAACTTTAACTCTCACCTAAGAGGAAAATTCTTGAGCTAGGATGGCCAATAGGAAACTATCTAGCAAGCCACCCACCTATCCTTGACGGCCTTGCCTCTCACTTTAAGGCTAAGGAAGAAAGGTTCCTAATCTACAGATGGTGTTCCTAAGATAAAAACTAAATCTAATCATTGAGTGCAAAAGGGGAGATCTATGACTTGGTTTGATTTCAGAGTTTAAACTTCTACGATTCATATTGTGTGAATTTATTTCTGGATTCATCACATTGTTATTTTTTTTATCAAACAAATAACGACTTGGTTTGACTAAGACAACCTGGTACTACACACTATTTCTACAAATAGAGATCTTGTGAAGATGTGAATAGTAAACTGAAATTCCAATGATGAATAAGTTCTAATGTAATTAGATTTAGGCAAACAACTTGTTCAAAGTGATCCTTGGAAATTAAATTAACTTTTTTCAAATCAATAAATCATGTATAAGGTACATACAAGTGTTCAAATTGTACCATGAAACTTGAAGCATGTGTATTAATGGCAATGTATCCAAAGACAAGATTAACCGCAATTATGCTTGCAAGGGAATCAAATACCATGCATTCATCACCATAAGCAAAGATAAAAAATGATTATCTATCAATATGTAATTTTCTTAGTGGAAGCAAAGTATACTAACAAACCATGATCCACATTAGGCATTTATAACATATTGATTTACAATTTAAAGGATGCCATTCCATAAAATCCATTTCTCAAAAGAAAACAATGAACAATTTCAATACTCAAGGCGTCTTTATAAATGTTAATTGGAGTCTAGTTTAACCAAAGAGTAGGGATGTAGAAATAACATACAATGAACAACTTCCTTGAACAATAATACCATATATTTAATTTTAGTATAGGTTCTCAATAATACCATAGATTTAATGTTGGTATAGATTCATGTTAGGCACTAAACTATAGAGGAGTTATGTCAAAGCTCAACAATGCTTAAAGATATGAGACAACAACCCATATGACAACAATTAAGAAGAAATGTATGATGATAAAGGGTAGTGATAACCATCACAAATTAAATTGCAAAACCATAAACATGAACAAAAATGTATTATGCCACATAAGTCATTTAAAACTATGAAACCATAAATTTGTGAGTTGTTTTCATTGTCATGTTCGGAAGTAGATGCATACCACTTAACATTTAAATATATTCCAAGTAATAATGTGAACGTTCAGCATGTTTATCAAGTGAATTTTCAAGGACTTATAGAAGTGAGAATGATTGTGCTAAGAGAATATGAAAATTGTGATAAAGAACGTCATTTCTTACCACAAGATTCCTATCTATCATTTCAAATATGACAAAAATAAGGAGTTATTAGATCATGCATTAAGAGATTTCCCCACATATTTAACTTTGCATTTAAATCAATTTTGAAACCATTTAGTAGTCCTCACTTCAATATGATGTGAGCATTAAAAAAATTACTCTCTCAATATGTTGCATTAATTTGTATTAGGATACGTTTAAGATTGCATAGGTGCCAAACATTATGAAAAAAATTATGTCAAAAAAAATTAGGCTAATTTAGAGACCTAAACTAGGACACAATATTCATATCAATTTAGTGTTTGTAAACTTGGAAGCACACTACAATATGTAATGAGTTAGATTAGATTAGTTGTCACTTCTAGGTTGAATTAAAATCAAAAGTCAAAACTAAAGACTAAGTCAAGGAAGCATGAAACAAAACTCTATTCTAATCACATAGGCTTGAAATGTAAAATACACCTACTTGATTTATGAACACTTCAAATTGGGCATATACTAAGATTTCTCACAGAAGTCAAAGTTCTCTACGCAATCATGTTCAAAATATCAAGTTTACACTCAAATGCTTGGAAATGAAGATGGTCAAGGGGGTTTTTAATCCAAGTGACTGATTAATGCACTATGGCATTTCTTGCAATTGAAGTCAAGCAAACACTCGAGTAGTATTTTAGTCGATCTAATAGATTTTAACCTAGTACTAATTAAGAGATCAAGAATGCACTACAGACTTTCCCATTTATGAGAGTGAAAATGAGCAGTCACTCATAGTCTTCTACTCATTTTTTAAACCAATATGTTCCCAAAAAACTAATATAATCTAAGGAAAGCAGTAAATAAAAATAGGGAACTATGGTTTTTTTTAGCCCAAAGTTAAGTGGAAAAGCTATCATGATAGGTGGGGCCTTCTTCACCAAGAAAGATGGTGAATGACAGTGTTGGTGCCTTGATCAACTTTTCCATATAAATTGTTCTCTTAAAAAACAATTACTCTATGAAAAATAAGACTCATAAATACACTTAAATCAACAATGAAACATATATTCTAATGATACAATGTTGAACGAATGTGGTTGTTATAATATACCAATGCAATATAGTGATATATGGTGATATGTGACTTATGATGTCTAGTGAGCTCACACTAAGAATTAACTGAGATGACTAAATCAAAACAACATTGAAAACACTAAAAAGTAAATGATATAACCATGGTATAACCAGAAAAGAATGCTTATAAACAAAGGATTTAAAACTAGTTTGTAAACATATCTACACAATAACTAGGAAACTAGTTTTATGAACAACTTTGCATCTGAATGTACAAAATATAATCTGAGCATATAAACAAGATAAATATGATAATAAAAAACATTAAAAAGTAAATATATACCAGACTAATGCACAACAATGAAATAATGTACTAGCTTGAGTGGTGGGGGCCCTTCCACAGCTCAACAAGCACACTTAACTTGAATCAGTGATTGAAAACTCAAAGACACTCCACGAATTGATTAAAATGACTGAAAATAGGTTTGGAAACAAAGTCTGAGCTCTCAATTCAAAATCCAAAGTCTCAACAATATAAAAACTTGTTTTAGCAAGCATGGTTTGCTTGCTTTAATAAGCAAAACATAACCAAAATTCTAAAATCCCTTTGAGTTATTGATTTATTTTGATTTTTAAGATACAATATGATCAATTCAACCTATCTAGGCTCTTAGATCTTGGATATAACCACGAAAAATAAGAAATGGCCTTATTTCTCTAACTATTATCTTTTTGTCTGTTGGAGTACCCACATTGATCATGCGTTGACCATATATTTTGGAGCAATTTCAGGCCAAACAAATAGGTGTTTTACCATATAAGGATACCCACAAACAAAACCCAATCATGGAATTTTCCCATATTTCCAGCAAGTATTAAAAAAAATGATGATTTACAAGTTTTGTTAAAATCTGTAAATTTCTTTTACAATGCAATTATTAACATAGAATTCCAAACTTAAAAAATATCACTAAAATACTTTAGGGAATATATTATTTTGAAAAAAAAAAAAAAACTTGGAAAACCCATTCATGGAATCTTCCCATATTTACAAATTTTGTTAAAATCTGTAAATTTCTTTTTCAATGCAATTATTAACATTGAATTCCAAAAATTAAAAATATCACTAAAATAACTTAGGGAGTATATTATTTTGGAAAAGTATGATTAAATGACATGAAAAACAACTTGGAATGGGTTTTCTAAATCCAAATGAGCTAATAAACTATAGCAAAAATTATGTCATAAAAGAGGACTAACACAAGGTACATTTTAAACCATACTATAGAATCTTTAAACCATTGTCTTTAGCCCCTAAAACATGACACTAGAAGAAGAGATCCCATGCATTTTAGTGTTAAGATGAATAACAAGCGAGTTATTATGCCTTGGACATGCAATATTCACCATTAACAAACTCAAATATGAAAGCATAAGCTTCTAATCTTGGATGTCAATCTCAAATAACATGAATTATTTACGCCATAGGATGTCATTTACCTTATTTTAACATCAATTTATCTTGCTTAATCATATAAGTTATGTAGGTATCTCAAAACTGACCTATAAACCCTTACATATGGAGTAAATAGTACAATACCATGCATGAACCATGTATCCCAAACATGAAATTTAAAGTAATCCCTAAATAAACAGTAAGATTTAAAGACTTAGGATCACTTTGTTACTTAGGGTTTAATCCACAAAATAAGCAAGTTAAGGATATATCAATAGCCCAAATTATGCCAATGCCATAAGATATATCAAATAAATACTAGCTAGCATGGTAAATATCCAAGCTTAGTAAGATATAACAATGAAAAAAGTAGATCAATCAACCTAGAATAAGAGATCAAGAAAATCAAACCCTAATTTGCAAAAACAAACAAAAATAAAATGGAATAGATTGAATATTTTTTGAGTTTTTTTTTAAGGAGATGATAAATTAGTGCCTTTGGGATGCTATTGGGTCACTACACAAGATATAGTTGAAGCTTAGGGTTTAGGATGAGACAATGTTGATGGCAATAAGCAAGATTTCCTCTCAAGTGTTGGCTAGGGCTACTATATTTTATCCAATATGTATGGGTAAATTGGTCCTCTAGGATTCCTCTAAAGCACTAGCAAGGTGATCTCAAAGGTTGGCCAAAGCAACAGGGAATATTCCTAGTATTTCATACCTCAATGCAATGGAAAAATTATTTAATGGTCAAAAGGGTAAGGAAATAAGGATATACCTTTATTTGTTAGTCCAGGTGGAGTAAGGTGACCTTCTTTGGCCTTATATCATCTTAGTTATCTTGCAAACATACAAAATATCCTATTCTAACCCTTGGAAAATGTTTCATCAATCACTGAGAAAAGGATAGATGCACAGAACTCTTTTGGAAAGTTTTCTCATTGGTATCCAACAAATTAAAATGACAAAGGCCTCCTCCTTACATAGATAGGGGGCCTCATCAATACAAGGTTTAATATGATGTGATAGCTCACACTATGAGAAAGAACCATTGGCCCAAGTCAAAACGTGGAATAATTACATCAACTTTGAACAAATGACCCTCATAATCCTTCAATACATAAATTCCCCATCAAAATTGGTTAAAGGTGTAACCAAATATCATATGTCTGAGACTAGAAGGGATAGATCAAGTATGCCTCCCTAAAATGTGGCCAATGTGCATCAAAATAGGTGATGAAATGGTCAAACAAGGGCCCACGTGCTAGGGCTCTCCTCCAACAAACTCCCAAGTGTGAGGATGATAAAAAAAGAAATAATAGCCTCCATGTGCATGGCACCACCCCCAAATGTGGGACATCCAAGGATATAACCCAATGTGAGATGGAACATCTAGCTCCTCAAGTAAGTTATTCCTCAAACAAAAGAAGGTGGTCATCTACCATGTTCTATGTAACCATTACAACAACCTTTGACCCTATGTAACCTCTTCCTAGGAGTCCTCAAATGCCTCAACAAACTCCCACATGTGGTCCAAGGAGATAATAATAAAGCATGTTTGCTAATATTATATCCAATTAGGAAAAGGTGGTCATCTTTAAGTGGTACATGTGTCAACTATGATGATGTGACATCCCTATCATCTCTCAATGCACTATCATAGAACTCAATGTAGTGTCACAAATCAATGGCATAGTACATATATCCCAATGTAAGGTTCCCACTTGTAGTGGTGGTTCCAATTCCTTAATGTGCCATTAGGTGGGATACCCTTGGTGAGTTCTTCCAACACAATATAATAGGGGTTATTATTAAAATTTACCTATGTTTTACCATGAGGGAATAGTAATTAAACCTTATACATGTGTCAAGTCCTAGGATAAATCCCTCAACATCTCTTTTTTACTTTTCCTTTAAGTGCTTGTTTCATTGAACAAGTCCCTTCCTTTATAGATATTCATAGACAAACATGGGAAATTATGTCATAGCTAGATGGAATTCACTCAATTTATTTCCTTTTTTAACTTTATTGCCTTTTCACCTCTTAGTCTTTTCGGCTGCAATGAATTAGAATTTTCTTCATTTAAACATTTTTGGTGATCTTTTATCAGTCAAACATGAAAGGGGATATCATTTTATGGGTGGGATGTGTTGACCCATATATAGTTCACCTATATTGAAATTCGCAAAGTATTGCAAAGCTTGATATCCCTATGTTTTTATTAAGCTAAAGTAGGTGGTGTCTGACTAGTTGAAGTATTATGAATGATTAACTTGAGTTTTAAGGCTTATATGACATTTGAATTACGTATTTAAAATGATCATCATCAAGCATTTATTATTGTGATATGAAGATCATATGTGCATATTGTTTCATTTGCAAGTTTAGAAATTGAGTTTGTTCCCAAATTCGTGACTCGTGGTACAAAAGTGGTATACATGTGTAATATGATTTGGCACACATAAAAGGTTGTAAGAGGTCGATGAATATTTCTCAAATCATATTGATCACATATATTATAATGCCAAGGAAAACTTGAAATAATGTTGAAGCAAAGAAATACATTTTCAAAATAACTATAAAACAAATATATATAATATAACTATATGGTAAGTAGTGTGTTAGTAGTGGTGTGGAAGCAAAGAATGTACATGGTATACGTTTTATGTTGTCTCACCTAGCATATGGTACGACCATATTATTTCACCTCGCACGGGCATTTGATATTTTTATGTTATCATATGTTATATGAGTTGGAATGGGTTTAAAGCATGGCATAATAATGAAGATATAACATATAACACAAAAAAAATTGATATATGGTATAAGGTTGGTCATGATAATAAATTCAATTGTGGCATACACCATGTCGAGCCATGTAGTAAAAGGTGTTTGGTGACAGATTAATGGTGCCAGTCTCCAACTCACCATATGCTCTGAAGTTCATTATGGTTATCATGTTCGATTCATTTGGTCATTCAGATTGTTGAGATTTGCTCTATATATATTTATGAGAGCTAAACTGGGATCTCGTTCATAGCACAACAAACTATTGGAGGATATTTAAGCTTGGGAAACGATTCTACAACAAAGGAAAAATCTTAGCTTGAAGGTGAGTACCCTATGTGGTCAAATTGATCAGTACTATAGCATGATTTCTTTTAGTATATATTTTAGCTTGGCCTAGTTTAGCATGGAAGTCTAAGTTTTTTTTCCTATTCTCCCTTGCTCACAAAGATAAAATTATTTCTAACATCACTCTATGTGCATGTCTTTCTTTTGAGTTAAAAGTTTTTTGCCTCAATTTTTATTGTTCCATGCATTCTCTCCTCTTTAAAAATACATTGTTATGATGACTCTATACACTATATTATGGTTGATATTGATTGGACTACTAACTACCACATTAGTTCTGTTGGGATGTTTTGTGCATTACACCCACTCACACTCTCACTTTGCTCATTGTTTACTCCATTCATTTGAATTTGTACACTGTATAATGAAATAATTTGTTAAAGTTGTAAATGAATTTGTTAATATATAAAGGGTTTTATGAGATGGGTTTAATATTGAAAAAAAATAATTTTTTTCTTCTCATACCTAAATGACGACCAACTAGAGTATTAAATGGTAAAAGTAAAATGATTTGAAGTTATGCCAAAATCACTTTTGAAGAGGGAATAGAGAAAAAAGGGTTTTAAGATAGGTTGATTTCACTTTTGAAGAGGTAAAAATATATCATGATGTTTGATAACATGAATTATGTATTTGAAGTGTTTTTACTAGGCTTTAACGAAGATTCAGGGTCGTATATGATGAAGCTTTGTATGGAATATTTTTGTTGTTTTAAATGGAAAAAAAATGGACATGTTGTATATCATATTAATCTTGGTTTCAATATTTCTCTACGTGGAAATATTGTGATGGATTTTTTCGTGTGAATTATGTTTATGATATTTTGTTCATAACCCATGGGCTTTGAATAACATTTTTAGGTTGAAGAGATAGGGGTTATGATCCTTGGTTATAAATATTTCATTCTTAAAACGTTGAAATCTTCAATACTTTCATTCATTCATGCATTTCCTCACTTTCCATACACCTATACATATGTTATTCATGAATACAATAGATGAATGAGGTAAAATGCTCTATTTATTCATATTTAAAATGGATAACATGCAAGATATTACTATTTGTGACTATTGTTACAAGAAAATGAATGATTTCTTATATTAAGAAAGATTGTTATTAACACATTGTTGTTTATGAGTTGTTGTCCTCTGTACCTATCATTTTACATTTCATTCCCTATAGATATATATTTTTGTTGCCTGTTAAGTTCATTGAAAGTACTATGTTTTGGAAAATGGAAAATAGAAATTGTAAATTGATTGGCATATCATTTTGAAAAAGAGTTATTTAAAACAACAAAATGAGGAGGTTGATATGTATTGAAGGAATAATTAAGTATACAAATTATGTTTGAAATAGGTTTGCTTCGAGTCTCCCTTTCTGTCATGAAATAATTCATTCCTCCTTCTTTTACACTCTCGGATCTATTATGTTTTAACTTGGGCCTTACTAAAAAATATTAAGAAAAAAAATTGTAAACTATGTTTTATTTCTACATATTGTATTTCATTTTAAGCTTTAATTGATTTAATGGTACTTGTGTAGATGAGATTATTTAGAAAAGGCTCCAAAGGGAATATAAGAAGATGAGGGCCCACAAAGCTTTGGTCTTGTGGCCAGCGGACGATCTGCTAAGTTGTCCATGCTGTTGTGCAGGTCACGAGTTCGAGTCTCATCTTAACCAAGGGCCGTTCTTGCGGGCTAGGCGGTTCCTCCTAGAGGTTATAGTAGTAGTCGGTGGGATTCGACCCCGTGTAAGGTGAGTACGATACCACTGTCGTTGTCGATTCCGCTAGTCAACAAAAAAAGAATATAAGAAGATGAGGAAGAAAGCCAAATATTATTTGGTAGGAAGGAAGGATCAAAATAAATTACTTTTCAATTCATTTTGATGCAAACTCAAATGAGTTTAACCAACTGATTCAAATAGGGAATTTAAATCTTGGTGGACAACCAACCTAGATTTACTCACTTTCCCCTCCAAATGCTCCTTTGCAGCCTCAACCAAGTATCATGGATGTATCTAAACAACAACCTAAACCTATGAAATATGTCACTCCCCCCACCCGAACGCTTATTATTTATTATCTTAGTGAGATATGCAAGAGGTAGTTAGTGTTACAAACACCAAAATTGTAGCAGACGAGGATGGATTTTAGGTCAATTTATACAAATGGATTTCACCCTCTAGACTCTTACGTTAAAAACATGTTTAATCATGTTGAAAACACATGTTTCCCACTGACTTGGTTCTACCATACCATCCAGAGTCCACATGATTCATAAATCAAGATTTGGTGCAAATCCTAGTAATTGTAGGATGATTATGCTTGGTCACACATTCTTGAAGCTATATGTTATTGTCCTCCATTTTATGCTTTCTAATGAGATGGAACAAAGAAACCTTGGAGCTAGAAGGTGGGCTAGTTTTCGACTTTCCTATCAAACCATTGATCACATCCTAAAAATTTTGGCCATAATTGAGGAGGTGCAACATTTTCCTTCGAAATCATATTAGTGCTTTGTAGAGTTTTCAAAAGAATTTCAATGGGTCCCATGAGAGATTTATTTTGTAGGTTATGAGATAATGGAATTTCTAAGATTCTCCAAGAAATTATTATGTGCATTATGGGTATGTTTTAGGTTGGCTCCACAAAGCTCACGAAGCGTATTTCAATATGATTACTATTAGGGTCAAGTAAGGGTTCCATTATGTCCCTCTTTGTTTGGGATTTACATTAACAAGTTGGAATTATTCCTCCACTAGAATATCTATATGGAGATGAGTGCCATATGTGTCATGATTAATTTCCATCTTTTTTCAAATGGCATGATCCTCTTAGCCTCTTCCCAAAGGGTTTATAGAGATAATTGGAAGCATTGGCCCTCTTCAATGACCTTCAAAAATTTATGGTTAACTTGGAAAAAACCAAGGTTATGATCTTCAATAGGTAAATAAAGGCCTTCTTAGATTACTATTTCTTCTTTAGAGGGGAGGAGATCAAGATCATTAGTACCTACACATGTGTGGGGCTTTAGTTCTGAGGACCTTGTTTTAGTATGATACATGATGTCTAAACTTAGTTCGATAAAGGCTATTGATCCATAGCTCTACTTGAGAAACAAATCTTCCATCATCACTTTGGGGAAATTTCATCCAACATGTATGGCATGGGTTCCATTATCCAACCCACAATTATTTAATATTTTAGAGTCTTTGGGGTTTACTTTGTTATCATTTGATTGGGAAACCACTATTGAGAGGGTGTAAACCCTTCAATTCATTAGATGCATATAGATGATACCCATGCTTATGATCCTTCTTGAATTTTTGTGCCCACTCCCTTTGCCTTGAGATTTTTTTTAACCTGGTCTCACCTCTCCATCATGTTTGGGGATAGGCATATTATTTGATGGGTTGAGACTAATATATGTACCTAGCCTATTTCTCATCAAAGGCCATTACTTTCGTAGCCCCCTCAGATGAGTTCATGGTCAGTTTCTATGAGTTTAAGATATTTTGGTATCCCTAAGCATCTTAATGAACAACCTCCTCAAATTCAAAATTCACTCAACATGCTTGGTAACCTCCCACGCAATAGGAAATATTTGAATAGGATCATTTGGGAATATTTTTATAGGTAGTAAAAATAAAAACTTGGACAAACCCACTGGGTGACTTACACCCTAAGATGGCCCTTTCTGTAGAGCATTTCATGGATATGAGGGGTGGACATATTGTTTGACCTTTGTAAACCTACTATCATTAATCACATGCTCTCCACAACGTTACAGTTTAGTTAAGAATGTGTTCCCATAAGCTTCGGGTGTAAATACATAACCCTATCAATCGGTCATACATGACTTACTAACTATGTTACCTCTACGGGAATGTTGCTTGCTCTGCAACCTGCGCGCGTCCTACTGAGGGTTTCTACGCTGCTGGCCGTGGCCACCTTGCCCTGGCTGGGGCTTCCAAGATCGCTCAACATGGAGGTGTTGGGTACTCCTCAGGGGCCTCCCATCTCTCCCCCTCCGCCTTCTGCCGCTGATGCTTTCAAAACCCTGCTGGCTTCCTTGCCCAAGAAGAAGAAATTGGAAACTGCAAAGTTCGTGAAGAAGCTGGACGACATCCCTGAGATCGCCCTCCCGCCAGAAGGGCCGATCCAAGTGGCCCTGTCTCTTGCAAATCGTGCCCTTGTTGGCCAGTTCACAGGACTCTGGCCTTCCCCAAAATCCACAGAGAACTGGGTCGCCAAGAACTGGGCACCCTTGATAAAAGACAAAGTAACCTCATACTTTCTTGGGAGAGGCTACTTTTTGTTTGAGTTCACTGCAAAAGAGGACAAGGATCTTATTTTCTGGAATGGACCTTACTTCATGGGCCCTCAAGGACTGTATTTGAATAAATGGACGCCAACCTTCAATCCGGTAGTGGATGTGCCTACAGTGGTCCTTGTGTGGGTGAGACTCCCCAACCTTCCAGTGCATTGTTGGAATTGGGATTCGTTGAAGCACATAGGCAATACCCTAGGCAAATTTATAGACAAGGCTAATAGCAAAGATCAGTATGACTGCACCAGAATTTGTATGGAGGTAGATCTAGACATCGGACTACCGGAAGCCATCAAAATAATCGTAGGCCCCTGGACTCATGTGCAGAAACTGGATTATGAGCAGCTACCATTCAAATGCCGGAAGTGCCATGTCTATGGCCATTTTGCCAGAGACTGTTCGTCCAACGGTGTGGAAGAAAAAGGGAAGGAAGAGGGTTGGAATCAGGTAAAGCGCACCAAAACCTCTCACAAGAAGACTGCAAACGCAAATGCTAAAGCTCCACAGACGGGTCCTGCTCAGAAACCATCCACGGAAGGTCAAGGGAACAAATTCGAGATTCTTGGATCTGAAATCATGATCTCCCAAGAGGCAGAGATCCCAAAGGAAATTTCTCCATCTAAAGCCTCCCCCTCCATCAAAAGTGCAACAGAGAGATCCAAAGGGAAGATTTCAGAAGAGGAGGAGGAAACCCAAGAATCTGAGGAATCAGAGGAAGAAGGAGAAATAGGAGACTCTCAATCTTCTCCCAGAAGATCCACAAGAGGACGCAAGTCTGCAAAGGAAAAAAGAGAACAAGAAACTTACAAGGACAAGCTTCAGGGCAGCCAGCCAACGC
This sequence comes from Pinus tabuliformis, assembly GCA_031772625.1. Classification (NCBI taxonomy): domain Eukaryota; kingdom Viridiplantae; phylum Streptophyta; class Pinopsida; order Pinales; family Pinaceae; genus Pinus; species Pinus tabuliformis. The sequence continues at coordinate 1,413,480,524 of CM062817.1, read as the reverse complement.
TAGAGAAGCTATTGGCAAAAACCCCGAAGATGACGAGGAATCAATCTCAGGGCTCCAAGGGAGCTCATCACAACAAAAATAAATGATGAAGATAGTCTCCTAGAATTGTAGGGGAATGGGCACTACAGCCAAGGAAGAAGCAATGAACAGTTTAATAAGACTGGAAGCCCCAGATATCCTCCTCATCCAGGAGACCAAAATGGAGGACGCAACTTTCCTCCAAGCAAGTAAAAAATTTTGGAATAAAAGCGGAGCGCAAGCAATTTCTACCCGTGGAGCCTCGGGAGGGCTTGGGTCACTCTGGAATCCTAATAAGTTCTCATTAATCTCTGAGTCTCTGAATACCCATTGGATTTTCTTAAAAATGTAGCATTTAGAAACTAAGGAGTTCATTTGTCTATTCAATGTGTATGCTCCTAACAATGCAGGTGAGAAAAAAAACTGCTGGGACTCCATAAAAAGTCTGGCAGATCTAGAGAACCTGGAAAATATCATCATAGCCGGAGATCTCAACCTCACCCTCCTCTCATCAGAAAAAAGAGGAGGCAGCATCGTCAGGGATCCGGCAAGAGAATGGGCGGAAGACCTCATGCAGGACTAGGACCTGCTAGACATCAAGCCGGTTACTGGTAAGTTTACTTGGTCAAATAAGAGAGTTGGTCCTGGACATATAGCGGCAAGACTTGATAGATTTTTTGTTCAAAGCTCCTTCCTGCTTCTTGGGCTAGAGGCTAGAATGCACATTCTTCATAGCAGTGTATCAGATCACAAGCCCATTAGTCTTGAGCTGCTGGCTCCCAAGGATCTGGGGCCTATCCCTTTCAGATTCAGTTCACTATGGACTAAAGAGGCAGACTTCATGCAAAAGGTCAGAGATTGCTGGAAAGACCCAGTCAAGGGTTCCCCTTTTTTTGTTTGGGAGGAAAAACTTAGAAGAGTAAAAGCAATGTTGAAAAACTGGGTTAAGACTTTGCCCAATCCTGCTGTTGAAAGAAAAAAAATTCAAAATGCTCTAGAGATGCAGCATCTCCATCTAGAAGCAGCTGAAATCACCAAAGAAGAGCTGGACAAGGAGTCGCAGCTACAACAGAAATTTCATAAGGCTTGTTTGGCAGAAGAAGAATTCTGGAGGCTCAAATCCAGGAGTCTATGGCTCAAAGCAGGCGATAGAAACTCCTCATTTTTCCATAAGCAAGCTCAAGCCAGGAAATGTCGTAACTCCATCTTTGAAATCAAAGAAGAAAACTGCACCTTAAAGGATTTTGCCAGCATAAAAAAGGCAGCTTCAGAACATTTTAAGAAGATGTATAGTGAAGACATGGAGGCTGGCCAAAGCGCTAATCTTCTAGACATTGTTCCCAGCCTTATCACTTCTAGAATGAATCAGTTGCTTGAAAGCAAAATCAACAAAAATGAAGTTAGGGACGCCCTCTTTGCAATGGATCCCAACAAAGCCCCAGGACTGGACGGTTTTACAGCTAGATTTCTCCAAACCTATTGGCAAATTGTTGAGGAGTTTTTTAAAATGATTTAGAAGTCCCAAGAGTGTCAGAAAATTGGAGGTTACACAAATTCAGCTTTTCTCGTCCTCATCCCTAAGGAAAAAGGAGAAAACTCATTCAGTAGATTCTGCCCAGTTTCCTTATGTAACATTGCATACAAAGTGATAACCAAGGTGATAGCGAACAGGTTGAGAAATATTCTCCCCAAAATCATCCCGGAGAATCAAGGAGGATTTATTCATGGCAAACAGCTTGTGGATAACTTCATCCTAGTCCAAGAGGCGATCCATTCCAGTCTTCATCGAAAAGAAAAAGGTATGGTCATTAAACTAGATCTAGCAAATGCATTTGATCGTGTAAGGCATAGCTTTTTGTTTGATGTTCTGCACAAGTTGGGTTTTGGTCAAAATTTTATCAACTAGATCTGAGCTTGTATCTCAGAGCCCTGGATTGCTCCCTTGGTGAATGGTAGGGCTGCTGAATTCTTCAAAGCCTCTAGAGGGCTGAGGCAGGGGTGTCCCCTCTCACCCCTCCTCTTTGTGTTGCAGGCTTCTGTCCTCAGCTTTTATTTAGATAAGAAACAGCAAGATCAAGATATAGTTGGCCTGTGCATAGCAAGAGGGGTAAAGAACATCAATCACGCCCTTTTCGCGGACGATACCTTGCTGCTAGGGGCTGCAACTCCACTTTCAGCAGTCAGATTTAAAGAAGTGCTAGAAGATTACTGTGAAGTCTTGGGCAGCGAATTAAATAAGGGAAAATGTCATATCTACTGCTAGAATATCTCAGCTTCATCCGCAAACTCCATTGCCAGATGTCTAGGTTTTGCAGCCTCTTCAAATTGGACCTCTTTTAAATACCTTGGACTTCCCATATTTCATAAGAGGGCCTTGAGCAAAGACTGGTATCCTCAGATGGAGAAATTCAAAGCAAAAATGCAGGCCTGGGGATCCTCCTGGCTCAACATTGCTGGAAAAACAGTGCTTATCAAAGCAGTTCTTAGCAGCCTACCTTTATTCCAATTCTCTGTTCTCTTGGCTCCTGTGGGAATCCTTAAGAAGATGGAGGAGCTAATCAGAAAATTTTTCTGGAAAGGAGGCAAGCAAAACGAAAAGAGGATCCCTCTAGTCAACTGGGAAATTGTCACCAGACCGCTTCAGGAGGGAGGGCTGAATTTCAAAGATCTCTGTGCTCAAAACTTAGCCATGGGAGCAAAATTGATTTGGAAAATCATAGCTCCCAAACTAGGTTGGGTACACTTAGCACTGTGGAAAAAATATTTCAGAGGATAGAGACTCTGATGCCTAGAACAGCCCAAAACCCATCTCAGAACCCCATTCAGCATGCTCTGCAACAAAGCTAGCCCACTGATAAGAATTCACTCCTTCTGGATACCTGGAAATGGTAAATCCATCAATTTGTGGGACGACAGTATAATGAACAGGCCCCCGCTGGCAGATTCGGACTCCATGACCGAGCTGAAGAGATGGATGGCGGACGCAAATATCAAAATGTTGTGGGATTTTTCGAATTGGAGTGGCGACTGTTGGGCTGGTTGGAAGCAGCTCCCGGTTCCACCCGCATTGCAAACAGACTTTGCTGCGCTCCTAACAACTATGCATGGGCTGGCTCCTTCACACGCTCGGAGGAAAGACGTGAGAGGCTGGGGTCCGAAACGGGATGGTTACACGGTGGCTCAGGGCTACACCAAGTGCATGGAACGGCCTCACGTACCTCCCAATCCTGCACCTTGGTTTGGCATCTGGAATTTTCCTTCTATACCAAAAGTCGACCATTTCTGCTGGCTGCTTTGCCATCAAAAAATTCTAACAGATGACAAGTTACAGAAAAGGGGCTTTTTCGGGCCATCAAGATGCACGTTATGCAAGGAAAGCCCGGAATCCACCCTTCATCTCACGCTAGAGTGCAAATTCGCAGGTCTTATCTGGCATGAGCTTCTTGGATCATGGAATTTTAAGTTCACCTTCCCCCGTTCTGTCCCGGACCTGTTTGCTGGATGGCTGGCCAGATACCCAGGCCCAAACCCAAAAAACAAAATCATCAAGGCAGCATGGACTGCTCTGCCTAAACTCATCAGCTGGAAAATCTGGTTAGAGAGGAATAGAAGGATATTCAGAAATAAAGAACAGGACTTCAGACTAGTTGCAAATACAGTGAAATGCCAGTTAATTGAGTGGCTGAGAGACAAAAGTGATGATACAAATCTATGTCAGCAAGATATTGAGTTTGGAGCTGCACTCAATCTCCAATTCCAAAAATCGAACATCATACCTACCTCCCTCAAAGATTGGCAAATCAGGAAAAACGAAGAAGAATTTCAATCCTGGATTTCCAAGCAAACACTTCCTTCTCTCTTCTTTGACGGGGCAGCCAAGGGAAACCCAAGAATTGCTGGCGCAGGAGGGCTCATCATAAACTCAGAAGAAACTTCTATCCACAGATATGCTTGGGGACTGGGTCACTCCTCAAGCATGCAAGCTGAAGCGATGGCCCTTCTTCAAGGGATCAAACTACTCAAAGAGTTGGGCCACAAGGAGGCAAATGTCTTTGGTGATTCACAGGTCATCATCAAAGCAATGGTGACCAACACTAATCCAGCAGATCTGCGGCTTGCAAGGACGATTACAAGGATCAAAGACATGACAAAGCCCCTGAATTTGAAATTCTTTCATGTTCTGAGAGCAAATAACAAAGAGGCAGACATAGAGGCAAACAAGGCAGTCCAGCTAGCTGCTGGAACTATTCTCAGAGACAAAGAAACCTCATGGGATCCAATCCCCTAAATTTCCATGTTTTACTGCATTTTATTGAAACAGTTTGTATGCATTCACAAGCTCGGGAAAGCAGCAGCAATAGTTCACATTATAAAATGTAAAAAGAGGCGACTCATAAGCGTATGTGCTATGCCCCTCTTGTTGGAGAGATGCTCAGAAATTAGCTTCACTATCTGTAACCTGAACTGTGGCTCTTTGCCAAATATCTAATGAAATCCCATAACCATTTATGTATTAAAAAAACAAAAAAAATAAAAACAAACTAACTAACTATGTCACCTCTAAGGGGTTGAGGCTAAATAAATTGTCATCTTTCACTATCACTTATTGTTGAAGACCAAAATTGTTTCTTTTTAACACCTTCCCTAAACTCCTTACACTTCATTTTCCTCCTTTTTTATCATACTAACCCCAATAAGGTGTCATATTGCAAGGTTATTGGAAAAAGAAAGTAACTAATCATCTTTTATTCATGGTTTAATTATTTCCTTATTCTTTGATCTAATATTTGCATGAGCTCCCTGATTGCACCAATTCTATAGGTAATGATCGATTCTGGAGCTTACTTGAAGAATCTGTAGGTTCTAAAATACCAGTTGAGGAATGAAATATATGGACAGGTAGCTCACAATCGGCATAACGATATCCACCTATCTTCATGATCCAGCGATATGATAAGGGTGTTGTATGAGCAGGTCAACGTGGAAGTCAACCAAGCGAAAAAGGATCCCAAGATGAATCAAGCGAGCGAGAAGATCGATGATAAGGACGAAGCTAATATTTTGCCTCATGATTTGCTTCTCCGATAGAAAATCATGAAGAATAGCTATCTCGCATTATCTTATGTCATTTTTAGGATTTCTGTTGAGTAGGATAGGCGTAAAAACCTCTAAACAATTTATTGAAGGAGGTTATAAAACCTACCTATCGGCACAACGATGACAATCTGGTTATTATTTTGAAAACACTCTTTGCATTTATAAAATTGAAGCTTGATTACTCCTTTGTGTATTGTGTTGATGTGTGTTTAATCTTTGATTGATCGTTGCTTACCTTCAACTCACAGGAGGGCCCCCTGAGAGCTGTAAGGTCTTATTTTGTTTTTAGTTAGTATTTCAGTTTTACATCTTAAATTTTGTAGCACTAGTTTATTGTTGCTAATATTTCAGTTTTGACTTTCAGTGAATGCTTATGACAGTGAGAACAAAGTTTTTTGAAGACTTCTTTTATAGACTTAATCATTTTTTTATTTGAAGGATGAAGGAAATAAATCAAATAGGGATCTATTGTGCACATGAAGAGTAGAATCATTTAAATGCAATTAGAAGTATAATTCTTCCAAGGCTTTATGAGTGTGATTCATATTTGATAGTGTGATATTTTATTTTATTTCTGTACTTAAGAATAGTTTCATGTCTGTTAGTAAGAAGTAGATTTAATTGTGCTGGTGTGATATTTGATTTCTGCAATTTTAGATTAGTTTTTCTTTTTTGCAAACGTAAAGAGAATTTGGGTTTGGTTTTGCTATTTACTTCTACACTTTAATTTAGTTTTATTTCTGTCAGTGTGATATTTTCCTTTCTTACAAGAGTGACAATTTCTTAGATGAATCATGTGTATGAAAACATCCAAATTTAATTTGACAATTTACTCACATAATAAAGAATCCTAGCATAGCTGGTGCACATACACTTCCTCAGTTTAAAAGCCATAGTCACTAATTTATGCAGTAATTTAAACTCAATTAACTTACCAAATACTTATACTATGAGATTTGAGGGTGGTTTCATTGTTTATTTTGGGAATCATCGTAACTTTCCAACACTCCCTATTAGCAAGAAAGGGATTATCAACCACCCCTATCTTGCACCTGTGGAACTTGAACTTCCCTCTTGACAAGACCTTTGTCAAAATGTCAGCATCTTGTTCCTTTATCGGAATTTACTGTAGCAACATTATCTGCCTTTGCACACACTCTTGCAAATGGTGATACCAAATATCTATATGCTTGGATCGATCGTAAAATAAAGGATTCTCATAGAGGTTGATGCAACTCTGGTTATCAAAGTAGATCACAGATGGATCCATCATCTGACCAAACAATCCTACAAGTATCTTTCTCATCCATATCACCTCACATGTTGCTTGACTTGCAGCCATGTATTCTTCTTCTGCTGAGCTGGGTGCCACAAATATTTGCTTCCTATTGTACCAAGAAACCGTTGTGGACCCAACACTGAAAATTCCACCTGATGTACTCTTTCGGTCGGATGGACTCCCTGCCCAATCCACATCTGTGAAGCAACACATCTTCACTCCCTCTATCCATTTCTACCATAGTCCACTCTCGGTAGCACCTCTGAGGTACCGTAAAACATGCTTAGTTGCCTTCCAAAATAATTTGGTTGGATTAACCATAGGTTGGCTCAACCGCTTGACTGCATAACACATATATGGTCGTGTGTTCACAAGATACATCAATGAACCCATTAATGCTAATAAATGGTAGCATCTAATTCCTCCCTTGAAGTAGCATCCTCCTTCCTCTAGTTGGTCAGTAGAGGTGTCTCCATGGGTTTACAACTCTCCAAGCACAATCTCTATAATATCTCATTTTTATATGTGCCTTGAGACATAAATAGTTCCCTATCACCTTACCATACTTCCAACTTGAGGAAGTAGTGCATGAGACCCATGTCCATTTCAAATTCCCTTGTAAGGTCCTCCTTGTAAGATCTAATCAGCTGCTCATCACTAGTTAAAATCAAACCATCAACATAAGAGAAAACAATAATAAATTTACCTTCTACCAATATGTGATAAAGGTTTGCATCCACTTCACTTTTGGTGAAGCCCAAACCGGTGAGATAATTTTCGTTCCTGGTGTACTAAGCACGGGGCGCTTGTTTGAGACCGTACAATGCTTGCTTGAGTCTGCACACATGAGACTCTCGATCAAATGTATAAAATCCTTCTAATTGCATGATGTACACCTCCTTCTCAATAACCCCATTGAGAAATGTTGTCTTTACATCCATCTGGTGGATCTTCCGCCCCATTTTCACAGCAAGAACAAAATTTCTCTAATGGATGAATACCTTGCTACAAGAGCAAAGGTCTCCTCATAGTCAATTCCCTCAACTTGAGAGTACCCCTTGGCCACAAATCTGCCCCTATACTTCTCAATTATTCCATCTGCTGCATTCTTAACTTTGAATATCCATATCAAACCCACAACTAATTTATCTGTCTATCTTGGGACCTCTTCCCAAACACTGTTCTTTATAATGGATTTGTATTCCTCCACCATTGCATCGCCCATACAGGTTTCTCTACTGCTTCCTCGAAAGAGGATGGCTTAGTCTCTAAAAGATCAGTCATTAGAGCCATGTAGTCGGTGTACCGTTCAGGTGACCTTTTCTGCCTGCATAAATTTGAAGGAGCTCCCACATTCTCCCTCACATCCTACACAAGTCTATTAGCTTCCCTAGTTCTTTTTCTACCTTATCTGGATGGTTCTGCTTGAGTGGATGTCTCCACTCTTTTCTCCTCAATTTGTGGTTGCTCCACAACTTCCTGAGGCTCCTCCTTTGGAGATAAAATCTCCTCTTCTAGTGGAATCTGAAGATCCCTCTTAAAAGAGCACTGCATCGATTTCTCCTCATCAATCTTTACATCCCTTTGCACAACTATCATTCTGAGGGATGAAAAGTACACATGGTAGTTGTGAGGACTTTCTATGTAATCCACAAAGACCGCCAACTCTATTGTTGGTTCAAGCTTATTTCTTGATTCTTTGGAGACATGGCAGTAAATAGGGGCCCCAAAAATCTTGAAGTGCAACACATCCGACTTTCTCCCTGAGAAAGCCTCCTCCAATGTAATCATACCAAGAATCTGAGGAGGAATCTGGTTATGCAAATAGACTATTGTGTAGCATGCCTCATCCCACAAATGCATAGGTAGGCCTTGGTCATGTAACATAGCTCTTGTTTCTCCCATAATGCTTCGGTTCTTTGTCTCAACCACCCCATTTGCTGTGGGTTGTGGGGGTATCGTTAGCTCTCTTCAAATGCCTTCTTTCGCATAGAAATTTTTCAATCCATTCGACATGTACTCACCTCCATTATTGCTCCTGAGAGCCTTCAGCTTATTGTTGGATTATTTCTCAACCAATCCCTTGAATTCTACTAACTTGGAGAATGTCTCAACTTTCTTCTACATGAAGACGATCCAACACTTCCTTGAGAAGTCATCAATTAAAATGACAAAATATTTTTCTCTGCCTTAGTGCTTAATGCGTCATAATCTTACACATCTAGCTTATATAGGTTCTTCACACGAACCCTGACCTGCATCACCTATCCCATGGCTATGTGTCACAGGAATGCTTTCCATTTTTTGAAGATCACGTCATAACCACAGTCTTCCAAAACTGCAATAGATATGATATTCTTCTTTAGTCCTAGAACAAACATGACATCCTTGAGTTTGAGAGGGGTGCTCAACTCCCTCTAAAAGTTGATTGTATGAATCTCTATCACCCTGTACCTTCCGTCATCCCCCAGCTTGATGTGCATCTGGAGATCTTTCTCCTCTAGGTCACTGAAAAAGTATCTACACCCTGTCATGTGGAACGAGGCACCCGAGTCCAAGTACCACATGCTCCCCATCATTATGCTTGTCATGCATTCGATAAGAGTGAAGTCAAGCTTGAACTATGAAGCCAAAACTTCACCTATTTCTCCTCCCGAGGTCTTCTTGCATGAATTATTGTGTGGACACTTCATGGCATAGTTCCCGATAGTTCTCGAATTCATGACAATTGAAGCATTTAATTTTGGACAAATCTTTCTTCTTGCCCCTTTGGCTAGATTCTAGTTTGGTTTGAGATTTCTTCCCTTTTCCCTTCTTTCCCTTTCCAATCAATGCAAAGTTTTCTTCATCCCCACCATTGGATGAAGTTTCATGTCTGGTATTCCGCCTTATTTCCTCCTGTACCAAATCATACCATAAGCGTTCCCAATTTGGTAGTTTCTTTGTAAGAACCCCTGGGTAAAAGTTCATGTAATAAAGGGAAAATAAGACCATGATTAAGGGACACTTATTCCAAGCTGAATGTTGGGCAAAGATATCCTAGTGGGCATCACTAGATGTGTTTATGGCTAAGGGAAATTGGCAAAATCAATGGCTAAGGCATTAAAAAGGAAAAAAGGTATTTTGGGCACATTTGTTTATGAAAATAAACAAAAATAGGAGAAAAGGAAGGTGAAATGTCACAGGTTGCATGTGAGGAGGAAATTGAAGGAAAATAATGGAAAATGAAGAAAATAAAGGCCTCGTTGATAAAAAGGATTTTGAGGATCAGTGTGTAACCATTTTTCAGTTTAGTTTTGGAGCTCTCTCATTATTCTCTCTCTCGCGCTCTTGGACACTTAGAGTTTTCTTAGAGCTTTCTAGGTTTGGAGCAAGGAAGGGAAAAGCAAGCAAAGCAAGGATAAGGAGAGAAAAGATCAAGCAAGGAGCAACAGGATCAAGCAACTTCAGCAAGAATTTGCAGGTAACATATTGCATTTGTGATTTCGTAACTGGTTTTGACATGCATTCCTTTGCATGCTGGTATATGGTTCTCTTGTTATTGGTGGCATGGTTTTGCCAAGTTATGACAGTGGTTTTCATCCTTGCCTTGCCTTTTTCCAGATAGTCATGCTGTGATGGGTTTTTTTTTCTCAATTTTGACCTTTTGAATTGTCATTTGGTTTTAGAATCCGGGGCAGAGGTGGTCTCAGGAAAATTCCCAAAGGCCTAGGAATCCCTTGACCGGTTTTGGCAGGATACATGGTAAATCCTTAGCGTGGTGTCTTGGTTTAGGGCCTAGTGATCCGGTGTGGATTGCGGTAAAGCTTAAGATACAAGGAGATGAAAAATTCCTCAAGGAAAGTGATGGAGTCCGAAGGCATTCCAAGATTGGTTTGGTTTTGTGATCTTGGTGCCAATTTTGGTGAGATCATAGTTTGGTGAGGGTGGAAGTGGTTTGACCTCTCGATTCCCTTGGTTATTTTTGGATTGGTTTATCCATGATATCCCACATTCATGCTTGGAAAATGGCACGAGGGTGACGGGCTGAAAGAAATATTTGATTCAGCCATGTCTATGGTCAGGTGGTACGTGAAAGTCCCGAACCTGGTTGGCACGTGCCTATGTTTAATAAAAGCTAAGTTCTTTTGCTTTTGTACTTGTTATTATGTGGCTTTAATGGTTGTTATATCATTATTATTTACATGGTTTAATGTTGGTTATAAGCATGGTTATGTGACCGGTTATAGTCATGGTTATTATTCACTTGTAACTGAAAGGATAGTGGATGCAAGACCTAATTGATGTCAAAGCAATTAAGGGAAGAGGGCGGTGACCCTTCTTGTAAAGTATCATATGAGTTATCAATCATTTATGCTCTGTCTTGTATTCATTTCCTGTAGATTGCATTGATGCCAAGTGTTTGACAGAATGTCAGTCCCAGTTGGGGATGGTCAGGCCTAGTCCTGGAGTCAGTTTTTGATTTGTAAGTCTTGTCATTATGTAAATTATGGATTCTGAAAGCTACAGGGGTTTCTGGGCAGTGACCTAGATTTTGGGCTTGAAAAGTGGCACAAATTTCAGAGTCGTAGGCACAGGTCTGAGGATAAAAGTCCCTAGATGCATGCATGCCTTGTTGTGTGAGTGTCTGGAGCCTCCCAGACACACCCTTGTCCATATCAAGGGAGCGTACAAGGGTTTAATGGTTTAAAAATTAGTGGAACCCAAGAACTGGTCAGGGGAATGAATGGGATGCATTTTGGGAGTCCTGTAGTAGGTGCAAAAGGTCTGATATGGTGTGTTTCCATCGATTCCACTTCCTTAACTGACACATAGGGAGTCGAATCATATCATAGTAACTTCTCATCACATGTTTACCCCGGTTGGCCGGTTAATTGGGTAGATGTGGGAGGAGCTCGTTACAGAGCGGTATCAAAGCACAGTTCACCCCTCAGACTGGATGGGATGTGTGTTGGTCATGCATTTATTTCGGTTGCATATGTGTTTCTTTTGTTGTAAGACCATGTGATTGTTATATTTGTATGGTATGGGTTATGGTTGTAGTGAGGTCGCCATGGGAAGTTGATGGTGTTGTTATGGAGTGTGTCGTCATGAGTGTATGGTTGATTATGCATTGTTTATGCACATTAGTATTCACATGTGGTCAAGTGTACAGTGATGTGGTGTTTGTTGTCATGCATGATGTCATGGTATGTGTAGTTGATATGGTCATGCATTGATGACTAGGCTCTAGCTAGAATGATGGTTATATGCTTATATGCTTATGTGTTATAATTCTATATATTGTCTTGATTATGTTATACATGTATCACGTTGATTTGTTGATCCCACAGACAAAGTATCCTCCCCGAATTATGCTAAGGTACGTTGGTTCATTATGATTTGGTTTAGCTAACATGATATACCTCGCAGGAAGAATGTCAAATATGACTAGCAATATGGTAGACTATAATTCCTGAGACTCTCCCTACGGATCATATGAGCAGCATGGTGTTGGGTACTCATCTGATTTGGCAGACACACCGATAATCTTAATGGAAAAAATAAGGAGTTGTAAGGTAGATAATGACATAATCATATAGGCACAAGAGAAACAAGCAGAGGTAAATGCAGTGATACTTCAGAATTGCAGCGACAGGGACCACTTCGGATCAGCAATGAGCAGTAGGAAAGAACTAATGGGGCATATGGAAATAGGTCTCCTGGTGGGTATTGTTAACTAGGAAATCCCTTCTACGTATAGAAGTATCCCTCTAGTCCAATGAGTGGATCTAGTAACAACTAAAACAAATACATGCAAAACTCTCCTCGTTTAAATCATAATGACATGAGAGAGGAAATATGGCCTACCTCACTCCTATGCAATCGCTTTTCGATGTTGATCTCGATCTCCTCACTTCCAAGCTCGATCCTCGTTATTTTATTGCGAATGAATACCTGCAAGAGAGATCAAACAAAGAAAACAAAGGAAAAACATAGCATATGCATTCTAATTTAAACCATATAACAAATCAAGGAGCATCATACTAAGCAAGTAGTCATTTACACGCTTATGGAAAGTAAACATGCATTATATTAATAACAAACGCAAGAGGGAAGCATACAACCATTGCCTTGATGTTTGAATCCTCTTTCGGGATGGGTTTCCAAGTCCAAGCTAAGACATTCAACCACTCCTTTCTCCTTCACAAATTGGCATCAATTAGGCATAATTTAACAGCAACATGACCAATCTAGTCTGACTAACCATTTGAGGGTGTAAGGGAATGCATTTATCTCGAAGGAGAGGGAGCTAAGGATCCACAAAAGGGGAAGAAGGTCTACATATTAAGGATAAGATCCCTAAAGGTAGGATCAAGGACTCAAAATGGGAGAACTCGACCATATCCTTATTCAACAATAACCAGTTCACCGTTCTTGAGGCTTCTAGTAAGAGAAGATTCTGCTCCATTTTTGGAGAAACTACTTGAAGAGGATCGACGCAGATTTTCCTATCCAAAGTCACGTTGCTAGTGCTAGTCACTAGTTAGACCAGAGGGTACCAGCACGGGTTTTCTTGCTAAAAGTAGCGATCGGATTGAAAATAGAGTTTTTTGACAATATCTTCTAGAATTACTTCAAATCATTTCTTCTTCTTTTATTTAGGGATGCTCTGATCAATGTTTTTCATGGTGAATTCATTGACATATTTCGTCACTTTGCAACATTTTGGGAAAATTTCGACAGCTCAAGGTATGAGACAATGAGTGCAAAAAATTATTGTATAACAGGTACAAGTCAAATAGAGATGACACAATCAAATATGGCAGGTTCTTGGACACTCCAAATAGGAGAGGTGATAGACACAAGTACTATTCTAGTTTTGGTTCTGATAGGCATTATGATAGGCATCGTTATCATCTTTACAGGAGGAGTGACAAGGGATATTTTCCAGATGAGTTTAAGAAAGAAAAATACCTACATTTGATAGAGAGATGAAGAAATCACAGGATGTTGAGGCATGGTTGCTTGGTACGAGGAATTTGTTCAGGGTGCAGGATTATTCAAAGAACATGAAAGAAATGATATCAACTTTCAGTCTTAAAGGGAAAATAGATATATGGTGGGAGGATTTGAAGAATGTTAAAGGTATTTGGGAGGATGACTTGACTTGGAATGAGTTTGAGAGGCTCTTCAAGAAGAAGTATCTGTCGCAAAGGTACTATGATGACAAAGATAAGGAGTTTTATGAGTTGCAGATGGATTCCATGACAAATGATGTGTATACTAGAAGGTTCTTGGAGCTGTTGAGATATGTGCCTTACCTCAAGGGGGAGAAGGCTAAGGTTCAGAGATTCATTAGTGGACTACCAATAGCATACAGAGACTAGATTGAGTTTGATGAGCCTAGATTGTTGGAGGAGGCCATCCGAAATTTGAAACATTGTTATGAGCAGTTGAAGCACAAAGTTGAGCCTAAGCGTGACTTGAAAAGAAATGAGAAAGTTAAAGGAAAATGGCCACCAAAGCGAGGAAGACCTCAAGATGTAGGTGAGAAAGAAAATGTGGTCCCTTACAAGAAGTTCAATCCAATTGAGAAGGGACATGGAGAGCAACAGACTAGAGGCAATGGTAGAGCACCGTTGCAGTGTTGGATATGTGGCAAGGATCATCGTAAGAGGGATTGTCTGTAGTGTTAGCGCTTGAAATTTCACCTCAGGCTGAGAAAGGTAAACCTCAAGGCTACATCAAACCATTTAGCCTCGTAGCTAGCCCTACGGGGCAGGAGAAGGCTCTCTCCGGTAAATCTCGACAGATCTTCAATGGGATGAGATGACCAACACGGTAACACTGATATTAGGCTAGTAAACTGATTAGAAAGGTTGATATGGGGATTTTTGGGGTTTTTGGTGGCAAATTGAGGAGCTGCAATTTAGGGTGCGGGGATTTGACACAGTTTCTGCAGGGGGGTCTTTGGGGCGAGGTAGGAGCCTGTATTGATGTCTTTAACTGAAATGAATGGTCAGGAATGAAAGATGAGGAGCTAAAGAGAGCAAACAATCACTTTGAATTCTCTTTAGACAGAAGAAAACATTGAAATTAAACAAATTTAAAAGCAGAGCATGGCTAGCATGAATTCATACTTTAACACTTCATTTGTTTAATGTGCAGCAGTAAAGAAAGGAAATGAATCACATAACAAAGCTTACAAGAACATGAAGAAACACACCATCAACACATGAGTCCACAAGAATCCCAAAGATGACTGCAAAACCCTGGTCTTCCTTAGCCAAAAATTGCAGAGATACAAGTGAAATAATACAGTGATAACTTCTCCCTCAAGAGTCCAACCATGAAAATGAGCAAGAAATTACATAATATAGATGATCTAACCTCTTTCCCTGCCTCCATGGGTCGAGCTCACTATCCTAGGAGCTGTTTGAACCACTTCTAAACTAAGCACTAGAAAATAGGCAGTCAAAACAACTTACCTCTATAAACTTGGAAACCAGTTCATACATTCAATTTTTACCCTTTACATGCAAGAATCTTCTAGAAGAGTTAAACAAGAGTAAAAATATCCAAAAAGTGTCACAATTTCATCCAATAGGACCACCATCCACCTCAAAAAGTCAAACTGGAGCCAAACTGCGTTTTCTAGGGCTGAACTGGTCAAATCTGGCAAAGTTTCCTCAACGGGTCGCGCACATTTCCTCAACGGGTCGCGCACTTTGGAGCTCTGTTTACAGGCCTTCCCAGTGTCAGAATTAGGTGCAGGATAGCTCGTTGGAAAGGTCTCTGAGTCTACTTTCCAACCCAACTAGAATTTTTGGATTTGGAGGTCATTTGCCCAGTCAAAAGTCAATTCTCCCAAGACTGCTTCTGCAACTCAAAAAAGGGGCAGAAAGTCAAATTTTGCATGTATTTTGACCTTTTGGAGGCCCAAAACTCCATAAAAACTCAAGTCCATCCATAGGCATATGTAACTTTGCATGAAAAATCTAGAAATGTTGAGTTTTTGCAAAACGGAGCTACGATGACAAAGGGTCTCACCGGGGGTGAGACCCGTTGAGAAGCCAAAACCTGTAAATTTCCCAAAAATGCCAAAATTACCCAAAATTCTCCAAAATTTTTGGGATTTGTGTTGTGGCTGAGCTAGTGAGTGCCATGATCTTTGAGGGATGCCTCAGCCAAGATACGGAGTGGATTGGTCTTCTTCCTCCGCCTAAGAGCCTCGGACAACCTCCTTTGGAACATTTTCATTTTGGCCTTGCATACATGCATCCTTGCCCAATAATGATTTTTCATGTTTCTCAGCAGCTTCTTCTCTTGGTTGGCCTTAGCCAACAACCTTTCTAAGTGTGCATTCACCTGGATGAGCATGGACTCTCGTTCCGCAAGCAATAGGTCACCGGGCCTCCTTCTTTTCAAGATTCAGTCTCCTCGAATCCTCCATAGCTCATCAAGGACTTTCTCATATCTCCCCAACATTTGGAATCCCTGTAGCTTGTGCAATCACCTCGGGTGTCAAAGTGAAATCCACCCCGGCAAGGTTGACATGTCCTTCATGCAAGTGCAAGACAAAGAGGCGGGCCAACTCTCGGTGGTGTTGAATCCGAGAGATCCTCTCACAAAACTCATAACAGGACATGTACTGAAAGCAAGAAACTGCCAAAGGACAAGCTTGTAGACCTGCCAAAGAAGTAGGCTCCTCTCTCCTGTGATGGCCACCTTTTCCACCTCTATGTGGCCTCCTCTGTACCTGAACCTCTGAAGATGATGAATGGTCATCACTCTGCTCATATGTTTCAGTGTCTGACATGTTTGAGGAGCCATTTAAAATTTCATCCACTTGCACAATTCAACTTTTGCACACGAGAGCCATCAATCATGACAAACCACCAACTGAAGTGTAGAAGGCCTACCTCAAACAAATTTGATGATTTGGAGGAAGATTGAGCAAGTTTTTGGTCACTTGGCAGCTCACTGGCAAGTTTTTGTGGAGAAATCCTCAACGAGTCGCGCCCCTCCCAACGGGTCGCGCACGTTGATTTTTTACACTGCAGGAGGGCTCTCAACGGGTCGCGCACCACCCAACGGATCTCGCTTTTGCAGGAGGATTTTGGAGGCCTTCCCGATGTCGGAATCGGGCGCAGGATGGCTCGTTGGAAAGGTATTTGAGTCTACTTTCTAAATAAAGTGGAATTTTTCAATTTGGAGTTGATTTGACCTGTCAAAAATCAAATCTCCCAAGACTGGTCAAAAAGTGCCAAATGAGACTTCCTGAAAGAAGAGTACTGTTGCAGTCAACTTTTGAATGCCTTCATCAACCCCAAATTGAGCTCATGATAGCTCATTGGAAATCTCTTTGTGTCTAGTTATCATTTTACCCATCAAGCAAATCATTTGGCCAACCCAGCTAGGAGAAAACTTGATTTTCCCAAGGTCACTTCAGAGGTGTCTTTGATTCTCCTGAGGCAACGGAATTCTTGACATTTCTCTCAAACCTTGAAACCTGTGTAAAAAGTGAAGGAGTTTTTTCTTCCTTGGCATGTTTTGGACAATAACCTCTCTCATTTTTCCAAAATTCATCTTTGATTGCTCAGAAACAACTTTTGAGTGAAACTTATCCCGATGTGTGAAACAAGGAATTTTGTCGAAATGGAGCGAAATGAAGGGGATAGGGGGCTTCTAAATTCTTGGGGAAATTTTTGGAAGTAGGGAAAAGTGGAATCTCAGAGATTGAGTGAGGGGAAGGGGTCCAAAAGGGAAAAACACAGGCCAAACCTAGAAAATTGCCAGGTTGTAGCTAGAAACTAGGGTTTGTGCAAAAATGAGGATTTTGGGGGATCTGAGTGTTGGGAAGCATTTGATAGGGTATTTTAAGGATAGGGGAAGGTGTATGAACATCTGGATACAATTTTTGCCGATGACTTGACCGTCCAAGAGAAATTGGCTTTCAAAACCCTAGGAGAGGGAAATGACCTTGCCAAGGCGCAACTGAAGCATGAATAAGGTATAAAATGACTCATTCGACACTGACATGATAATGACAACCCTCTGAATGATGATAGGCTCAGCTGAATGATGACATGGACTGACATTTGGGCAAACCCTAGACCTAATGCCTAGTGACCAAATTTTGCTTGAAGACTCACTAAAATGACAAAATTTGACCTTGACACTTCTGAGACCACTTTGTAAGAGCACATTTGATCACTGGAGGAAGGCTGGAAAGACTGACACTAACATGTAGTATCAAGGTGGTAGACCCCAAATATATAGTGCTTAGGAGGTGCATACAGTTGGGGACGTTGGTCATAGCATTCCTCGGATTTACAAAGTTGTGGACAATAGGTAGGCGGATCATCATGCATCTATCATTAAGATGGATGGTAAGCTTTGTGATCAAGTTGTTTCTATTTTGATTGATCTTGGATCTAATTATAGTTATATTAATCCTACCCTGGTGGATAAGTGTGGTTTGAGAAAAAAAATGCATCCAAAATCTTGGTTGGTACAGTTGACTACAGGTACAAAGAAGAGAGTTCACCACTAGGTACTAGCTTGTGCATTTGAGTTAAATGGTATGCCTACAACAATACATTTGAATGTAGTAACATTGGAATCGTATAACATTATTTTGGGTATGGATTGGATTACCTTCATAGGACCAAAGTGGATTTCTTCGACAAGGCCATTTAGTGCTTAGATGATAATGGGGAAAATATGTTAGGAAATTAGCTCACAAAAAGATAGAAAAAATAGATCAACGCCTTAGAATTCAACCTCTTCGAGGGGGAAACCTCCTTTACATTACACAAATGAACAATTCTTGGATGATACAAATGACTAAACCACCCTTCTATATATAGGAGTCTAAGGGGTCACAATATAATCAAGACATAACATTAATAACATAAGGGCAAAAAAATAACAATAGTGGGTTTCTATGGGGCATACTAATAACAATATGGGGACAATAGGGGCACAATAATAACAATAAGGGATACAATGACAATAGTAATGGGGGAATCACTAGTATTATAGGGGCCTAACATGCCCCTCTCCTTCCGAAAAGCGTTGTCCTCAACGCTTGAGTAGTTCTGGATGCTTCTCTATAAAAATTTCAACTTCCCTTGTGGAATCTTTAGCAGATAAGTTCTTCCACTTGATGAGATACTCCGAAATTGATTGATTTTGTAGCTGTCGAGTTCTTGTTTCTATGACTTCTTCCGGTTCCAATATGATTTTTCCTTCCTCGTCAAGTTCTGGCAATATTTTTTGAACTGGGAGCTTGTCACCTATAACCTTCTTTAAACATGAAACATGGAAAACTGGGTGCACTCAGGAAGCTGCAGGAACCTCCAATTTGTATGTCATAGTACCAATCTTTTGCAACACCTTGTACGGACCATAATACTTTGGTGATAATTTATTATCCTTCTTAGCTTGCTTGAGGGACATTTGTTTATATGGTTGTAGCCGTAGGAATACCCAATCACCTACATCAAAACTTCTTTCACTGTGATGTTGATCTGTGTGTTGTTTCATTCTATTCTGTGCCAATGTGATGTTATCCTTTAAGAGTTGGAGAACTTGTTGTTGATGCCCGATGTGATGTTCCACTGCTTGAACCTTAGAATTTTCTCTTAAATATGATGTGATGGATGGTGGATGATATCCATAAAGTGCCATAAATGGGGTAATTTTTGCTGCAGTATGGAAGGAAGTGTTATACCACCATTCAGCCAGAGGCAACCATTTGACCCATTGTGTCTGTTTATCAGATACAAAGCAACGAAGATATCCTTCCAAACATTTGTTTATTATCTTAGTTTTTCCATCAGATTGAGGATGATAAGATGAGCTATGAGCTAACTGAGTACCGAGACAAGAAAATAATTATGTCCAAAAATTTCCGGTGAAAATGGGATCTCTGTCGCTTACAATAATCTTTGGGTTTCAAAAGGAAGATCCCAACATGGGAAATCTTACAAGCTAGGTTCTTGGTTGGGCCTGGTAGATGTCCCCTTTGCAAGTCTGAAGATGAAACCAT
Organism: Pinus tabuliformis; assembly: GCA_031772625.1. NCBI lineage: Eukaryota > Viridiplantae > Streptophyta > Pinopsida > Pinales > Pinaceae > Pinus > Pinus tabuliformis. The sequence goes on along the minus strand of CM062817.1, from coordinate 1,413,461,091 downwards.
TAATCGTCTTTTCATAAATTGTGATGTTTCAAGAAAGGTATGGGAGGAGGCCATTGGTATGCTAAAGATACAAGCTCAGTGGGGGAATGAACCCTTGGAGACAGCCTGGAGGAGATGGTGGCATGCATATCCGGAGGGAAACTTAAGAAATTTGCCTATTATTTTCTGCTGGGGTATATGGCTCTCAAGAAACAAAAGTCTTTTCCAAGATAAGGACACCCCTCCTTCAGTCACTGCTATTAATATAGTAGCTATCTACTCAGCCTTACCACCCCCTGAGGCAAAGAACCCAAAACCAATCCAAAATCAAATCAACATACAGGAAGGCATTCCCGTTGGTTTCTTTGATGGGGCTTCCCAAAACAACAGGGCGGGAGCTGGCCTGTGTATTCATATTAATCCGAATCACTCTATAAAAGCTTCTGTTGGCCTGGGTACAGGCACCAATAATTACGCTGAATTATCTACTCTGCGTTACCTTTTATGTTGGCTTCTTCACAGAAATATCAACACAATTCAGATATTTGGGGATTCTCTAAATGTCATAAATTGGGTCACTGGGAAGGCAACCTGTCAAAATCAGATTTTGATGATTCTTGTTGAAGAAATTTCATTATTAAAGGCATCTTTTAATAGTTTCTCTATCTGCCATATTTACAGGGACAAGAATGAGGAAGCTGATCAGCTCTCTAAGGCTGGTCTTCAACAGGTTATGGGTAGTTGGAAGGTAGCAGAGACCAGACAGGGTCAGACAGACATCTCACATCAGCCTCCTTTCTTACAGTAACTTAAATTGTTGTACTTTTCCTTCTTCTGGACAGCAGCTTTCGCGGATTTATTTGGTTTTTCTGTGTACATATATATCAGTTTTTATTTCCCTTTCTGAAATTACAGGCATATAACCACAGCAAACAGGTTTATTGATACTTATTTCAATTTTGGTCCCTTTCCGGATTCTAAACTCCAAATCATATTATGGGGTTGTTTTCTTTCTGTTGAAGGAGACCCCAGCTAGAATGTTTTTCGGCTGTCTTTAAGGCTGCTGTTTTGATTTCATTGGGAGGGAGATTATGCAGGTACAAAACCAGTAGATGCAGATCCAAAAAGTTTGAGCAGATCAGCTGTTTTTCGGCTGTCTTTAAGGCTGCTTTTTTGACTTCATTGGGAGGGAGATTATGCAGGTACAAAACCAGTAGAAGCAGCTCCAAAAAGATTGAGCAGATCAGCAATGTTTGAGCCGCCTGTTATGGCTTATGACCATTATAGAATGTAAAACTTTTTATAGTCAATTAATAAAAAGTTCTGATTTTTTTCCTGGAAAAAATAATCTTTGGGTTTCCATGTAGCTTTTGAATTGTTTCCATAAATGTAGTAGAAATTATATTGGCTTTAAATGGATGTGATAATGCACAAAAGTGTGCATACTTGGTAAGTTTGTCAACTACCACCATGATGACACACTTTCCTTCGGACTTGGGTAAACCTGTGATAAAATCCATTGAAACCTCCTCCCAACGTTGGCTTGGAATGGATAAAGGTTGTAATAGACCAGGGGTCTTAATTGTTTCAACTTTATTTTGTTGGCAAACCAAACATTCCACCACAAACTTTTGAATATCCAATTTAAGGCCATCCCAAAAAAATTCCTTCTTAACCCTGTGGTAAGTTTTTAAAAATCCTGAGTGCCCTCCTACGGGAGAAGTGTGCAATTCCATAAGAATCTTTTGTTTGAGTTTGGAATACTTACATAGGTATAAGCGATCTTTGTACCATAACGAATCATTTTTCCAGCTAAGTGTATCAAATGTACTGGGATCTTGTTGTAACTTTTAAATGAGTGCCCACACTTCTTCGCCATTCTTCGGTTTCTCCCTTGATTCATTTATCCAATCTGGTTGGATAATATAAATTGCGCACAACAATGCTTCCACATCCTCGTCCTTTCTTGAGAGTGCATCTGCCACAACATTTTGCTTCCCTTTTTTGTAGAAGATTTCAAATTCATAACCCAACATCTTTGTGACCCATTTTTGTTGCTCTTCAGAGGATAATCTTTGTTCTAAAAAGTATTTAAGACTATCATGATTCGTTTTTACCTTGAAATGTCTTCCCATTAGGTAGGGTCACCATTTCTTAAGTGCATGTAGTATTGCTAACATTTCCTTCTCATAAATAGCTTTGTGTAAATACTTTCCCTTGATTGGATGATTTTCGAAAGCAATGGGTCTTTCATCTTGCATTAAAACAACACCAATTCCATTTCCTGAAGCATCACATTCCACAATAAAGGTTTTTGTGAAGTCCGGCGTAGCTAAGACCAGTGCTTGACACATTGCCTCTTTAAGATGTTCAAAGGCCTTTGTTGCTTCTGGAGTCCATGAAAATGCATCTTTCTTCAATTATGTTGTTAGAGGTGCTGCTATTCTCCCATAATTCTTAACAAACTTACGATAATACCCTGTCAACCCGAGAAATCCTCACAGATGCTTTATGGATGTGGGGATTTTCCATTCCTTAATGGCCTTAATTTTGCTAGGTTCTACCTTAACACCTTCATGATATACAATATGACCTAGATATTCCACCTCTTGTACTCCAAAGAAACATTTGGAGCTTTTTGCATATAATTGTTTCTCCTCCAATAGTTTGAGCACCCTGTCAACATGTTAAACATGATCCTTCCAAGATTTGTTCTAGATTAGTATATCATCAAAAAATACCAACACAAATTTTCTAAGGAAGGGTTTTAAAATGGAATTCATCAAACCTTGAAATGTAGAAGGTGCATTGGTAAGGCCAAAATACATGACCAAAAATTCATAATGACCCTCATGAGTTCTAAATGTTGTTTTTGGAATGTCCTCAGTCTTCATTCTGATTTGATGATATCCTGAACGAAGATCCAACATGGTAAAGTAAATTGATCCATGCAATTCATCCAATAATTCATCAATGATAGGAATGGGAAATTTATCTTTAATATTGAGCTTGTTGCGCTCCCTATAATTCGGACACATGCACCATGATCCATCCTTCTTATGCACCAATACTACTGGAGTAGAGAAAGAACTTTGACTAGGTTGAATTATACCAGCCTCTAGCATTTCTGCAACCATACGTTCAAATTCACTCTTTTGGGCATAGGGATATCTATACGGACTGATGTTTGGAGGAACACTTCCTAGAATCAAATGAATAGCATGATCATGATCACAAATAGGTGGGAGACCTTTGGGAGTCTCAAATACCTTGGAATGATTGTCCAAGACTTTTTAGAGTCCTGAAGAAATAGATGATTTCGATGTGGGAACCTCTAGCGAACATAATTGTGCAATTACACCTCGTTGTTCCTTCTTTAGAAGCTTTGTCATACCGTTAGAGCTTATTATCTTTCCCGGTTTCCCTGCAATACCCCTTAATTCAACTTCCTTTCCTTCTGCACAAAATTTCATGAAAAGTTCTTGAAAATTAAAAGCTATTGTACCCAAAGATTGTAGCCATTGGACTCCTAGTACAACATCAGCACCACCCATTGGAATGGAAAGCATTGGGCTATTCAATACATATTCTCCCATGGATAGCTTCATATTATGGCACTTTCCAGAGAAATTTATGGTTCCTCCACTTGCAACCATCACTTGACACTCTGGTGTTGGATATAGGAATCAATTCAATTCCTTTTCTATATTACAATGAATAAAATTATGGGTACTTCCCGAATCAATCAACACTATTACCTTTTTCTTCTTGATATGTCCTTCTATCTTGATAGTTTTAGGAGTGCTAATTCTAGCCAATGCATTACAAGATATGGTCGGATTCATTTCTTCTTTATCTAGGGTTTGTTCTTGGAGTATATTCTCTTCTTTTGACATTTCTTGTTCCTTTTCTTCCTCCTCTTCACAATCTATGTAGAATAATTTCTTCTCAGCACACTTATGACCTTTAGTGTATTTTCTATCACAACTATAACAAAGCCCTTTTGCTCTTTTTTCTTCCAATTGTTGTGTTATCAACCTTGTAGGTTGTGAAAGGAGGGGAAACAACAGTTCCATCTTTATAGTTGTGTGTGGTAGGCTTCCTGGTTGCCATAATTTTGCTTTCTATTTTTCTTGCCAACCTGAAAGCCTTCTCCAATAAACCAGGTTCCCAAAGGCCAACCTCATGTTGGATATTATCCTTTAAAGTCCCTATGAACACATCAATCCTATGCTCCTCTGGAATATATTTTACCCTTATGTTCAATTTTTGGAATTCCTCAATGTGCTCCCTCATTGAACCCTTTTGTTTGAGATTTATCAATTGGCTAAAAAAGGTGTTGCTTTTTGTATCCTCATAATGTCCTATCATTTCTTCCATAAAAATTGCCCAAGTGAAAATTTGTTTATGAGAGCAAAGGCATCAATACCATACAAATTGATTTGGTTCCAAATATAAAGTTGCAATACATACCTTTTGTGTGTTTTTCACATTATGGAGATCGAAAAATTGCTCCATCTGTAGTATCCATGTTCCGGGATCCTTGCCATCAAACTTCCTCATATCTATTTTGGGAACATGGTGGGTCTTCAATCCAACATTAGAGTCTATGAAATCATGATTAACATTTCTTTTGTTCTCATCATGAGTTTCCTTTACTACCCTTTCACCACTAGTGACCATTTCTTGTAGCAACTTATTCAAATTTATCTTCAATTCTTCCATCTTATCGTCCATGCCATTCATCTTAGCTTCCATCTTAGCTTACACGCCATCAATATTAACTTGCATGCCATTCATATTAGCTTCCACGCCATTCATCTTGGCTTCATTTACCTTTAGTGAGAGTGAAATTTGTTGTACTTGGTCTTGTAATTTTGATATATCATGTTGCATTTCTTCCTCTTCTTAAAGAGTCATGCTAGATATTTCAGGTTGCTTACTAGGTGTTTCCATTTTCTTTCTTCGGGGCATTACTTAACGCTAATAATTATTCACTATTCCATTTGAATTCCTTCAAACTAATTTTTCAAACCAATCTTATGCAAAATTAAAAAAAAAAAAAAAAAAAAAAAAAAAAAAAAAAAAAAAAAAAAAAAAAAAAACTACACACCTTTTTTTCACTTTGTAAGAGCTCGATATTGAATCTATTGTATCTCTGTAACTATGGATATAGAATATCTAAAATCTTTTCCTAAGGTAGCCCTTTGAGTCCTCTTTCTAGCCCCGCAAGTCTGATCAAGATTGGAATCTCCAAGGAAGAGTTATGCCAAATCTCCCACGGTGACTTGATTATAGACTAGTTCAGTAGAGCGAACTTGTACGACGTGCCACGTCTCACTGTTTAGACCTTAGTTACTGAAACTAATACACAAAAAACTACAGGTTGTCCTCTTTTTGAAACTTCTTATGAAATTTCAATCTGATGCTCAAAACAAAAGTTATGATGATTTTCCCCAGGTCACATGTTTGGAATGTAATTCAAGAGTCTACAAAAACCCTAACTTCCTTAGATAATATCTCCGCAAATATAGCGAGACAAGCTTTGAAATTTGGACCTGAAGTTCAAAACAATTTTGGCTGAAATGGGGATTTTTTGTAGCTTTTGAAACGTCGCAAAAAAAAAAAAAAGAGGAAAAAGGAGTTATAGCAAAAATTCCGAGATGACCTGTTTGGAGCAGTGAAACCCTAGAATCCAAAGCTCTGATACCAAATGTTAGGAAACCGGCTCACAAAAATATAGCAAAGATAGATCAACGTCTTAGAATTAGCCTCTTCGAGGGGGAAACCTCCTTTATATTACACAAATGAAAAATTCTTGGATGATACAAATGACTAAACCACCCTTCTATATATAGGAGTCTAAGGGGTCACAATATAATCAAGCCAACATAACAGTAATAACATAAGGGCACAAAAATAACAATAGTGGGTTTCTATGGGGTATACTAATAACAATATGGGGACAATAGGGGCACAATAATAATAATAAGGGATACAATGACAATAGTAATGGGGGAGTCACTAGTATTATAGGGGCTTAACAAAATAAAATTTTGTAGGGAAAGAAGAAGCCTACATCAATGAGGATGGTTACCGCTATGCAAGCTAAGTGTAGTTGCAAAAAAGGTTGTGTGATGTTTGTAGTGCATATATCTAGTGACAAGGGTAAAGATGTTGAGGATGCAAAAATATTCAAGTGGTACCCTATATTGCAGTAGTATCAGGATGTGTTTCCAGCAGAGATTCCAGATTTACCTCCTCACAGGGAAGTGGATTTCTCTATTGAGTTGGTGCCAGGAGAAACACCAACATTGAAGGCACCTTACATGATGAGTACCCCATAGCTAGTAGAGTTGAAATTGCAGTTAAGGAGATGCTTGACAAGGGATATATTAGGCCAAGTGTATCACCTTGAGGTGCATTAGTGTTGTTCGTAAAGAACAAAGATGGTACTCTCAGATTGAGCATTGATTACGGGAAGTTAAACAAGGTGGCGATCAAGAACATGTACCCATTTTCGAGGATTGATGATTTGTTTGATCAGCTAGAGGGAGCGGCATTGTTCTCTAAGGTCAACTTGAGATCAAGATACCATCAGGTACACAACAAGGAAGAGGATATCTACAAGACTGCCTTCAGGACTAGATATGGGCATTATGAGTTTGTTTTAGTTCCATTCAATTTGACTAATTCCCCAGCTACATTTATGTGTTTCATGAATAGTTTGTTGCATCCTTATTTGGACAATTTTGTTATTATATTCATTGATGGCATCTTGATATACTCCAAGAATGAAGAAGAGCATGTCGAGCATTTAGCAGCAGTGTTGAGATTGCTAAGAGAGAATCAGTTGTATGCCAAGCTTAGCAAGTGTAGCTTCTTTCATACAAAGATGCATTACTTGGGACATGTTGTTTCCAAGGAAGACATAGCAGTAGATCCAGAAAAGATAAGGGCCATCATGGAGTGGGTAGCTCCTAAGAATGTGGATGAGGTGAGATCATTCATGGGATTAGCAGGTTACTACAGGAGGTTCATCAAGAAATTCTCACGCATTACATATCCTATGACATCCTTGCAGAGGAAAGGTAAGAAGTTTGAATGGACAAAAGAATGTGCAGCTAGTTTTGAGCAGTTGAAGCAATTGTTGACCAATGCTCCAGTCCTTAAGATTGTAGATCTAGATAAAGAGTTTATAGTGTGTACAGATGCATGTAAAAGAGGACTTAGTGGAGTCCTTATGCAAGAGGGATAGGTGGTGTGTTATGAGTCCAAGAAATTGAATGAGCACGAGCAGAACTACGTGACTCATGATCTTGAGTTGGTAGCTATTATTCACACCTTTAAGATGTGGATGCATTATCTTCTTGGCAAGAGATTTGTATTGATAAGCGATCACAATGGGTTGAGATACTTGTTTGGACAGCCAAATCTAAATGCCAGGCAAGCTAGATGGTTGGCTACCCTTAGTGAGTTTGACTTCGAGATCAGATACATTAAGGGAAAGAAGAACCAAGTTGCAGATGCTCTTAGCAGGAAGGTACAGGTGAATCATATAACAACTATGAGCTCTTATGGGACAGATTTATAGGATAGGATCTTGCAGGCAGGAGAACAGGATGACAGGTATATGGAGATTATGCACATATTACAACAGGGTACAGGTATAGGTACAGGCATAAGTATAGGTACGAGTACAGGTACAGGTGATCAGGATGCAGAATATTGTCTCACGACAGATGGATTGGTTAGATTTAGGGACAAGATATATGTTCCAGATAGCAGTGAGCTCAAGAAGGTGATATTGAGCTAGTTTCACATCAAACCATATTCAGGTCACCCTAGTTATCAAAAGACATTGACGACAGTGAAGAAATTCTATTATTGGCTGAATTTGAAGAGAGATGTAGCAAATTGTGTGGATAGGTGCTTGGATTGTCAGCAGGTGAAGGCAGAGTGTAAAAATCGAGGTGGTCTACTATAACCTATTATAATTCCAAAATGGAAATGGGAGGCCATTTCCATGGATTTCATTATAGGTCTTCCGAGGACAATGAGACAACATGATTCTATTATGGTCATAGTTGACAGGTTGAGCAAGGTAGATCACTTCATTCCAGTGAAGACTACATATTCAACTAGTGAGGTGGCACAGGTTTCATCAGGGAGATCATGATATTACATGATGTTCTGAAGAAGATTGTGTTGAACAGGGATGCAAATTTCACTTCCAAGTTTTGGAAGGAGCTATTTGCAGGTTTGGGTATAGAGTTGGCCCTCAGTACAACCTATCATCTGCAAACATATGGATAGATAGAGAGGGTCAATTTGATCTTGGAGGATATGTTGAGGATGTATGTGATGCACCAATAGAGAATATTGGAGGAGTATCTTCCATTGGTTGAGTTTGCATAAAACAATGGTTATCAATAGTCATTGAGGACAATTCCTTTCAAGGCACAGTATGGGCAGAGTTGTAATACTCCCATCAGCTAGAGTGATCCAGTCAACAAGGTACTTATTGGACCGAATATGTTGGAAGACATGGAATATGAAATGTAGGTTATAAAGAAGAATCTAAAGGTAACACATGATAGACAAAAGAGTTATACGGACTAGCATAGGGCATTCAAGGAGTTTCAGGTTAGGGAGCGTGTGTATTTGCACATCAAGCCCAAGAAGAGATCTTTGAGGATTGGATTATGTGCCAAGTTGGCACCATGGTATTGCGGGCCTTTTGAGATCCTTGAGAGGATTGGACCAATGACCTATCAACTTGCACTGCCTCCAACAATGAAACTCCATGATTTTTCCCATGTTTCATTGCTTAAGAGGTATATAAAGGATGTTGATCATGTTATTGATTGGTCTGTATTTCAGGTAGAGCAAGAAGGAGAATTTTAGCCAGAGCCTCAGTGCATATTGTAGCGGAAGCAACTCATGCTCAAGAACACAACCATAGAGCAAGTTAAAGTGCAATGGAAGCACTTTAGGCCCGAAGAAGCTACATGGAAGATGGTGGATCAAATGCGGGCTATGTATCCTTCATTGTTTGTCGGTAAAGGCAAAGAAGTTTTGGTATGATGTTTGGTATATATTTGGCATATGTTTTCATGATGTTTTAGTATATGTACATATGTATATGGATGTAAATACTGCCATGAGTTGAATTATAAAGCTCCAATAAGAGGCATGGTTGTTATCTTGTCATGTTGTTATGATGTTTGGATTTTGAGTAGGTCGTTTATTGTAAATACTATAACGAGCTAAGTTATAAAGCTCCATGGGAAATATGTTTTCTTTTCAGCGGTTTCGCTGAGGTCTTGGTGTGGTTTAACACCGAGGATGGTGTTCCCAAGGGTGAGGGGTCTGTAACAACCCCTGGTTAAAATTTCATGTAATAAAAGTTAATAAAGGAAAAATAAGACCACGGTTAAGGGACACTTATTCCAAGCTAAATGTTGGGAAAATATATCCTAGTGGGCATCACTAGATGTGTTTATGGTTAAGGGAAATTGGCAAAAGCAATGACTAAGGAATTGAAAAGGCAAAAAGGTATTTTGGGCACATTTATTTATGAAAATGAAGGAATGTAGGATAAAAAGAAGGTGAAAGGTCACACGTTGCATGTGAGGAGGAAATTGAAGAAAAGTATTGGGAAATGAAGAAAATAGAGGCCTCATTAAGAAAAAGTCTTTTTAGGATCAATGTGTAACCTTTTGTTAGTTCAGTTTTGGAGCTCTTTCATTATTCTCTCTCTCTCACTATTGGACACTTAGAGTTTTCATGGATCTTTCTAGCTTTAGAGCAAGGAAGGGAAAAGCAAGAAAAGGAAGGACAAGGAAAGGAAAGCAAAGATTAAGTAAGGAGGAGCAAGATCAAGCAGCTTCAGCGAGAATACTTGCAGGTAACATATTGCATGTGTGGTTTCCTAGCTGGTTTTGACATGCATGGCTTTGCATGTTGGTATATGGTTCTCTTGTTGTTGGTGGCATGGTTTTGACATGCATGGCTTTGCATGTTGGTATATGGTTCTCTTGTTATATGTGGCATGGTTTTGACATGCATGGCTTTGCATGTTGGTATATGGTTCTCTTGTTGTCGGTGGCATGGTTCTTCCAGGTTATGACAGTGGTTTTCAACCTTGCCTTGTCTTTTTCCGGATAGTCATGGCATGATTGGATTATTTTCTCGGTTTTGAGCTTTGGAATTATCTGATGGTTTTGGAATCCGAGGAGGATGTGGTCTCAGGAAACTTCCCAAAGGCCAAGGAATCCCTTGACCAATTTTGGTGGGACACACGATAAAGCCTGAGGGTGGTATCTCGGTTTAGGGTCTAGTGATCTGATGTTGATTGCGGTAAATCCTGAGAGACAAGGAGGCAAAAAATTCCTCAAGGATAGTGATGGAGTCTGAAGGAATTCCAAGCTCGATTTGGTTTTGTGATCTCGGTGCCAGTTTTTATGAGATCATGGTTTGGTGAGGGTGGAGGTGGTTTAACCTATGTATTCCCTTGGTTGTTTTTCGATTGGTTTATCCATGAGGTCCCACATCCATCCTTGGAATATGGCACAGGGGTGACTGACTGAAAGAAAGATTTGGTTCAGCCACGTTTACAGTCGGGTGGTACGTGGAGGTCCTGAACTTGGCCAACTCTTGCCTATGTTTAATAAAAGCTAATTTCTCTTGCTTTTGTACTTGTTATTATGTGGATTTAATGGTTGTTATCTCATTGTTGGTTTAATGTTGGTTATAAGCATGGTTATGTAACTCATTATAGTCATGGTTATTTCATGTATTCACTTGTAACTGAAAGGATAATGGATGCAAGACCTAATTGATGTCAGTTAAGGGAAGAGGGTAGTGATCCTTATTGTTAAGCATCATATGAGTTATCAGTCATTTATTCTCTATCTTGTATTCATTTCCTGTAGATTGCATTGATGCCAAGTGTTTGACAGAATGTCAATCCCGGTTGGGGATGGTCAAGCCCAGTCCTGGGGTCAGTTTTTGATTTGTAAGTCTTGTCATTATGTAAATTATGGATTTTGAAAGCTACAAGGGTTTCTAGGCAGTGACATGGATTATGGGCTTGAAAAGTGGCATGAATCCCACAGTCACAGGCACAGGTCTGAGATGAAAAGTCCTGAGATGCACGCATGCCTTGCTGTGTGAGAGTCTGGAGCCTCCTAGACGCATCCTTGTCCATATCAAGGGAGTGTCCATGGGGTTAATGGTTTAAAACTCAGTGGGACATAGGGATTGGTCAGGGGAATGACTGGGATGCATTATGGGAGTCATGTAGCAGGTGCAGAAGGCATGGTATGGTGTGTTTCCATCAATTCCACCTCCTTAACTGACACATAGGGAATCAAATAATATCATAGTAACTTCTCATCACATGTTTACCCCGGTTGGCCAGATACTTGGGTAGATGTGGGAGGAGGTCATTACATTCGCCCTCCTATTCACTGAATCTTGGTAGCTATGTTAGCTCTTGGGAAGGCCTAGAAGGGTTAGGCTTACCAAGTCATCATTTGAAACAGTAACACCAACTTGTGCAAGCTCATCACAAACTTGTGTGAACCTACTTAGATACTGTTGAATATTGTCATTCTTCTGCATCTTGATATTTCAAAGTTTATCCTTGAGTGCCAATTTCCTATGGTCATTTTTATTCCAGAACATATCTATCAGTGCCTACCACATTGCATACAAATTTTCTTTCTCGTGGAGATTTGAGACAATGTGGTCACACACTCCCTCTAAGATTATTCTCCTCGCCTTGGATACATATTTCTTCCATTGGACTAGGTTCTAGACATCAAATTTCGATGGTTTTGCAACATCTCTCTTAATGTATTTTAGCAATTCATTGACATCCAACACGCCCCCATGTGATCCTTTTATGCAATGAAATTAGAGATGCCTTCCAAGGCATACTCTAGTATTCAACCCGTTGAAGGTCATCTTCCCAGATCTGAAGAGATCCTGCTACACTGAACAACAAATTCGAACCTCCTAAGAAACAACTTTGAAATTCTTGCTCTAATGTGAATCCAGCTCTAGTACCATGTAGAAAATATGGTGTATATTTTCAATTGCTCATGAAATTTAAACAAAATAACAAGACAAAAACCTACTCTATTGCTCCGTTGAATTCAATTCACAATTTAGAACATCAATCACAAACATGCAATGAGAAATAACACACATGCACATAGTATTTTCCTAGGGGAAAGCAATCTGCTCAAAACCTCTATGCATGCTTGCATTAATCTAATGAATAAATATGTATTACAATTGCTTTGCTCAATTGAGCACAACCTACAAGTGAATAACCTATCTCTCTGCTCACTAAGAAGTTATGACCCAGACTTAGACAATTTATGCCTCTACTTGATCCCCTATTTCCTTGTCCAATTCCTTCAGAAGTTAGGCCCTTATTATTTAGTAAATTCCTCAAATTGAAGGTGCAATTCCCAAGGTTTATATTCTGACTACCTGCAACACATGTATACTAAAGACTAGTCTAGAACTGATGTTACACTGCCTTGGAATCTCCACCACAGCTGGTGAACTCGAATTGTCTCGTGCACTAGCTATTTTGGGTTGATTGATTAGTTAACTAGATGATCACCAAGTTAGACTAAATTCTCATTGCACAACTGACCTTCCACTAGTTCCTCCAACAGTCGGAACTAGTTTAACTAAAATCAACTTGAAATAACTAACCTTGATTGCTATAAATTAACAATCACACATGCTTAATTGAACTCTAACTCCTCCAGCTCGAATTTACTGAGTAAACTGGGTGACACAAGCCATGTCACGCAAGTTATCTGCATCCAAGTTGTCTGCCGATGTGGAAATTCAAATTTTATCAATTTAATCAAGGCAAAATCAAATTGAGAATTTTTGGTTGCATTAACAAACTTGTGGTGCTTCATCTCCTAGGGTTAGGTTTTTGGATGTTTGGGGTTTTCCCTTGTTTCTCAATAACAAAAAGGCCTGTGAGCCTCATTGTAACACGGTTTAGAGGCATGTAGCCACCATATCTCTTTTCAGAGATAAGCTACCATCGCCCAAGCTAGTTATTTTCCATTCTGCATGTAAACAATTTCAGTGTCTTGTTATCAATGACTTAAAGTTCAATTTTCGTTGTAGCTCTATGTTTTCATTTAAATTTGTATTTCATTTCATTCTTGCATAAATCTGGATCAACTTGAGCACCATATTTCAATTAGAGTCTTTTATACCTAGCTTAGTGGACAAAGTATGGAATATATTTATGAACTCTAGCATTGTTTGGTCCCTCTCATGCTAGAATGTCATCCATCTCATGTATTTCTCATTGTAGCTTCCAATAAGGTAATATTATTCCTTAGTAGTGTCCATGAAAGAGCCCTAAGTTGTTATTACTGTAAACATTGCGGATTCCTTTGTGGCCTTTTGCTCAAAGTAGGTCTCTCACCAATCCTTATCACGAGGGATAGCGTTAAGGAGAGCAAATGTAATCTTTTCTCTATTGGAAAAATTTTGAATAGAAAAATACCATTGCAAAAAATTTAACCATTTATATAGAGAATTTTCATCTATCCGACCTTTAAATATCAAAACTAACTTGTACCTTGGCACCTCCAAAGAGGCCAATTGATGAAAATGTATCGATATTTTGAAATCGTTGAAGAATCTATTATGAAACCAGCGCAGAAAAAGATAGAAAAGAAAGATCAACGCCTTAGAAATCAACCTCTTCGAGGGGGAAAACTCCTTTACATTACACAAATGAACAATTCTTGGATGATACAAATGACAAGACCTCCTTTCCATATATAGGAGTCTAAGGGGTCATAATATAATCAAAGTTGACAAAATAATAATAATGTAAGGGCACAACAATAACAATAGTGAGCTTCTATGGGGCACAATAATAATGATATGGGACTACATAGATACAACAATATAATAATGGGGTTGCACTAATAACAATAAGGGGTTACACTAGTAGTATAGCGACCTAACATGTCCCTCTCCTTCAAAAAGTGTTGTCCTCAACGCTTGAGTAGTTCTAGATGCTTCTGTATAAAATTTCCATCCTCCCATGTGGAATCTTGAGCAGGTAAGTTCTTCCACTTGATGAGATACTCTAAAATTGATCGATTTCGTAGCCGTTGGGTTATTGTTTCCGTGACTACTTCGCATTCCAATATGATTTTCCCTTCCTTTTCAAGTTCCGACAATATCGTTTGAACTCGGAGCTTGTCACCTATAACCTTCTTTAAGCATGAAACATGGAAAACTAGGGGCACTCGAGAAGATGCTGGAAGCTCCAATTTGTATGCCATAGTACCAATCTTTTGTAGCACCTTGTAAGGACCATAGTACTTTGGTGATAATTCATTATCCTTCTTAGCTTGCTTGAGGGACATTTGTTTGTATGGTTGTATTTGTAAAAATACCCAGTCGCCTATATCAAAACTTCTTTTGCTGCAATGTTGGTCTCCCTGTTGTTTCATTTGATTCTATGCGAAAGTGAGGTTATCCTTTTTCTTCTTGATATGTCCTTTTATCTTGAGAGTTTGCGAAGTTGTAATTCCTGCCAATACATTACAAGATATGGTCAGATTCATTTCTTCTTTCTCTGGGGTTGGTTCCTGGCATATATCCTCTTCTTTTGACGTTTCTTGATCCTTTTCTTCCTCCTCTTCATAATCAATGTAAAATAATTTCTTCTCAACACACTTATGACCTTGTTTAGATAATCTTCGGCAAAATCACATAACCAATCTTTTGTCGACGCGTTTCGAACCAACCAGTGTGGTTCATCGTCAGGACACAACACCTTGTAGGTTGTGGAAGGCTAGAAGCAACAACACTTCCATCTTTATAATTGTGAGTGGTAGGATTTCTTGTTGCCATAATTTTGCTTTCAATTTTTCTTTCCAGCCTAAATGCCTTCTCTAATGAATCAGGTTCACAAAGATGAACCTCATGTTGAATGTTATCCTTTGAATTCCCTATGAAGGCATTAGTCCTCTGCTTCTCTGGTATATAATTTACCCTTATATTCATTTTTTTTCAGTCCTGAATGTGCTCTTCCATTGAACCCTTCTGTTTGAGATTTATCAATTAGCTAAAGAAGGTGTTGCTCTTTGTATCCTCATAATGTGTTATCATTTCCTCCGTGAAAATTGACCAAATGACAAGCAGTTTATGAGAACAAAGCCTTTTATACCATAAAAATTGATTCGTTTCTAAATATAAAGATGCAAGGAAAACCTTTTGTGTGCTTTTCACATTATGGAGATTGAAATATTGCTCCATCTGTAGTATCCATGTTATGGTATCCTTGCCATCAAACTTCCTCATATCACTTTTTCTTGATTTTAAGAGCTCGATCTTGAAACAATTGTAACTCTGTAATTTCAGATCTCCTATTTTTGAAATTGCGCCCTATGGTAGCTATCTTATTCCTCTTTCTAACCCCACAAGTCTGATCAATATTGGATTCTTCAAGAAAGAGTTACGCCAAATCTCCTACGATGGCTTGATTATATATTGGTTCAGTAGAGCAAACTTGTACGAAGTGCCACGTGTCACTGTTTTAACCTTCAGACCTGAAAACAATACACATAAAATTATAGTCCGTCCTATTTCTGTAACTACTTACGAAATTTTAATCTGATGCTCAAAGAGAAAGTTATGATGATTTTCCCAAGGTTACCTGTTTGGGATGTAATTCTGGAGCCTGCAAAAACCCTAACTTCCTTGGATCATATATTCGAAAATATAGCAAGACAAGATTTGAAATTCGGACCCAAGCTTCAGCACAATTTTGGCTCAAATAGATTTTAATTTTAGAGTCTAAACCTTCATAGAACAAAATTTATAGCGAAAATGCCACGATGACCTGTTTGAGATGGAATTCTAGATCTTGCAAAAACCCTAACTTCCTCAGATCATATCTCTGAAAATATAATGAGAGGAGATTTGAAATTTGGACCCAAGGTTTAGAAAGATTTTGGATCAAATGGGTTTTTTTTTTTTAGCTTCTGAAACTTCGTAGAGAAAAATTTATAGTGAAAATTCCACGATGACCTATTTGGGAGCAGCAAAACCCTAGAATCCAAAGCTCTGATACCAAATGTTATGAAACCATCTCAGAAAAAGATAGAAAAGAAATATCAACACCTTAGAAATCAACCTCTTCGAGGGGGAAACCTCCTTTACATTACACAAATGAACAATTATTGGATGATACAAATGACAAGACCTCCTTTCTATATATAGGAGTCTAAGGGGTCATAATATAATCAAAGCCAACATAACAATAATAATGCAAGGGCACAACAATAACAATAGTAGGCTTCTATGGGGCACAATAATAACAATATGGGACTACATAGATACAACAATATAATAAGGGGGTCACACTAATAACAATAAGGGGTTACACTAGTAGTATAGGGACCTAACAAAATCTAAGCAAAATTATCCATCATCTCATTCCTTTTTCACGTGAGGGCTTCCTTAAGAAATAGTTTAATATGATATCTTGGTCCCTCGTCTTTCTTTTCTTACACCATGGGAGGCCATCGAGGTCGAAAAGGATGGTCTTGTAAAGGCTCAAGTAGTTTGAGTCCCAACTCCTTATACCCTGACTTCACTGGGGACACACATAGAAAAATGGATAAAGAGAAAACTGCTCTAATATCATTGATCCAAAATTATGAAGGAAATGAAATGAAATACATATTTATAACAAAAACATGAAGATACGTTAAAACTTGACTTCTATTACTAAATGGAATGTGTGAATGTGGAATGAAACAAATTTGCTTTAATCGTGGTAGCTTATCTTTGAGAAGAGATGTAATGGGTACGTGCATTCACTAGAGTGCCTTACAATGAGGCTGAAATCATTTTTTTAACATAAAAAAACAATGAGGAAACCCTGAGCATTAGAAAAACTAACCTTATTTGATGAAATGCTAAAAGGTTTGTGGCCACAATGGGGTTAGTGCATCAACTTCCTAGGATCGTAACTTTTGCATATGATGTTTGTTTGATGTGCTTGGAATCCCATTGGAAATGATTATCCAAGAAGTACACACACTAAGGCCAATGGATATTGCTCAAACCCATCCACGTCAAAAAATCATTATTTATGGCCTCAAAATGGTCTCAGAAGTTCAAAACCCAAAAAAATGTAGAAAAATTTCCAAAATAGAGAATTGTGCTTTGAGCTAGTGGAATAGTTGGGTTTCCATTGATATCCACCTGGATCATACCCCTTTCTTATCCAACATTCCACTCCCTTGGTCCATCCATAATTTGACTTGCTCTTGGATTAGTGGTACAACTTCCTCTTAGAGTTCAATTTGGTTATTTGTGAGGATAATTTATTGCAAAAACTATTTCCCTGGTCCATACTCTAACTTTTCAGTCCATACAATCTCTAATGGCAAGTTGAAGAAGCCCCAATGTTTAGTTTGAAGCCCAAAAACTAGTTTGACTTAACCAATGTTTGACTTTTCCTTTAGCAATTTAACCTTAGCCACCCTGCCACTACATCTCCAATGTCCTTGTTGACTTGGTAATTTTGGGACCTGGGTTTTCCTCTACATGTCCTAACCTATACTAGGTATGTCTTTGTCTTGCCACATCACGTAGGGTGTTGCTACGTCATCACCCTATATGGCACATCATCATGACCCTATGTTGGTTCTAGTAACACCCTTTCTTATCTCTGAAATCTAACACATTTGTATTCTTTGTCTCATTGTGCTTATCACTTTTGATGTATTGCATACCTAATTTTACCCAATGTTCTACCTACAATTCCCCCTTGAAACTTTACCTAACTTATTGACTAAGTTTGACCAAGTTGTAACTAGCCATTGAATGCTTTGATTTGAAATTTTTCACATGACATGGAATCCTCTTGTCATTCTCTACAATTTGGGACAAGGTTGAATTTTTTACCACCGAGACCACTTTACAATGAGAACCATGAACTACCTCAGGAAACGTGAAATGTTGTCAAACGAAACTACTATGCTCTGAGAGTTGTCATGAGGAATAACATACCAACTCAAAGGTCACCTACAGACTCAATATACTCTAACCATGTGGAATGAAATATGTGTACCTTGATGTGGGCTAGATTGGCTAATACAATAGTGATCACCCCTACAGATGTAAGATCCCATAAAACCGTCCAAAAGAGAGTTCACCTAAAGCATTCCAATCTAGTTAGGGACAAAAGTGACCTTAAGTGGAATTTCAAGAAACAGGCAATGATTTAATTGAACAATTAAATTCATGTTCAATGTTAAAGACACAAGTTTAGGACAACTAATACAAGGCCTCATATGGTTTTTACATGGATTTTGACTTGTGACCTTGGGTTTATAACGGTGATGAATGTTGCACTGAAAAGTATGTGTACCCATACTAACAGGTAGTGTAACAAGAACCATCAAATGTTTGGCTCAAGAACCCCTCCAACAACCACACTAACATAAAATTGCATTGAAATGAGCAAATGGAAAATTAAGTAAACAAAAAAACCAAATAAAAACAAATAAGGGGGAAGAAAACACCCTAACCAACATTCGAAGAAGAACTCTGCAAATCACAACCCAAAATAATTTTTTCAAAGAAGGAAAATACACCCATAATGAAGAGCAAAACAAAGCTTCCTAAAAGCCAAACTGCTTATCCTCACCCATGGTTTTCTCCTGCAACTTTTACTCGGCCTAATTTTGAAGCATTACAGATAAATTATTGCAAACTTTCATTTAGAATTAACAAATATACAAATTGACCAGAAAATCCACATACCAGGGCAATAATCATTCTTGTTTGGCCTATATTGCATTGAAATGAGCAGATGGAAAATCAAGTAAACAAAAAACCAAATAAAAACAAAGAAGGGGGAAGAAAACACCCTAACCAACATTCGAAGAAGAACTCTGCAAATCACAACCCAAAATAATTTTTTCAAAGAAGGAAAATACACCCATAATGAAGAGCAAAACAAAGCTTCCTAAAAGCCAAACTGCTTATCCTCACCCATGGTTTTCTCCTGCAACTTTTACTCGGCCTAATTTTGAAGCATTTCAGATAAATTATTGCAAACTTTCATTTAGAATTAACAAATATACAAATTGACCAGAAAATCCACATACCAGGGAAGTAATCATTCTTGTTTGGCCTATATTGTCTTTCCCACACATTCCACTAATAGTCCTTTTCCTTGTTGATCTACACCTCCTTCTCCATGATTACAAGGTCGATACAGGGAACATTGGCAAGAAGGATTATGAGCTCTAAGGTGGCCAAATAACTAAACTAAACATCAACCATTATGAACCTCTTATTAATGCTACTACATGCATCAATAATTTGTAAGGTCACCAAGTGTATGGAACATTATGTCCCCTATCCCCACTTCATTGCACATTATGACTCCTCACTATATCTGTGTGACACACCCCATGTGGAGCTCTCTTTCTTATTATTATTAAGATTGAAGTACTACTTAAAAATGTTGATCAAAATAATAATAATCGAGGTCCCATTATTTAGAGATGTGTTACAAACCATCATCATTAAAGTTTACTTATTAGCAAAGATACGAAAGAAGACATACCAAAGTCTTGTTTATGATATTTAGTGAACCATCACCATTGAGGTGCACCTTTTGACAAAGACACGAGGGAAACATATTGAAGTCTTTGACAGAGCAATTGCATGAATTCATGTGAAGTGAAGAAAAGCTATAATCTAAAGATCGAAAGCTCTATAGCAAATACATAATAGAAAGATAAGGTCGAGTCTAAACATTCGATGTTTGACCTTTTTAATCAGAATGAAATGATATAATTGGTGGCATGATCATAATTTTCCATTGTTTATATTGCATTTTTTAACGCAAAAATGAATTCAATGCCTAAAAAACCCCTAAAACACTTAGATTATATAGACCCAACAACTTACAATTACAATCCCAACACCTTTTACCTGAATTTTAAACAAAATTGATTAAAATATCTACCCAAACAAGTCTAATAAATCAATTGAATGAAAGATAATAGACATGCTTTGATATACTTGCTTCATTCTTATAGACAAAATAAAAATTCATTGAGTTAATTTTAATGTCACGTACCACGTGAATAAATGTGGTAAGAATTCTCCACCACCATATTAAAAAGGCATATGAATCAATATCATAATCACCCTCCACCCAATTCATAAGTGTTTCATGCACTGTAGCCCTCACCAAAAATCGAAAATATCAGAAAATGGAAACCACGTCAAAATTGAAGCATGCTATTTTGCGCTGCAAGTTTCAAAAATCTACAAAGATAGAGGGCTTGACCACAAAGATCCATTTGCATCCTTAAAAGTGGATATTGCAACATATTCGCAGCTAGGTGAAGTCCTTATAGTGGGTGATTTCAATGTTAGGACTACAAGTGAGCAAGCTAGCATTCTTTGTTGTAAAGATGATTGTGACCATATTTGGCTTACAGAAGAAAGTAATCATTAGTGGGAAAGAATTTCAGAGGAAAAGGGGCAATCTCTTTGGTGAACAATTGCTTGCTCTATGTGGGGCCTTTGATTTAGTCATTTGTAATAGTTTGACCGGATGGGAAAAGTCTGGTAATTTCACTTGCAATACTTACAATGGAGAAACTGTGGTAGACTATGTAATTTGCTTGTATGGTTTGTGTGAGAAAATGGAGGAAAGTTGTGGGACTTGAAATCAGATCACAAGCCAATTTATTTATGTTTCTCTTGGATTGGAAAGAAACAATTAGAGTAAAAAATTCAGCATGTCCAACAAAATCTCCCATAGGGAAGAATTCTTTTGACCCAAGAAAATTGTAATACCTTCAAAATGACGCTAAAGAGGCTCTTCGAGAAGGAGAAAATTACAATTCACAACCTTCATAGCCATGAATTAACACATTTAATTCAATGCGCACTTGCAAAGTGTAAAAGAGCAAAAATTAAGAAGTCTGAAACAAATTGCTTTCTGGTTAATGCTTGGTTTGACGAGGAATGCAAAAAGGCAAGGAGAATGTGGAAAGAGTCAAACAAGGATAACATAAAGCTCAAAGCTTACAAGCAGTTATTAAGCAAGAAAAAGGTCGATTTCATGGTTTCAAGGAGGGAAGAACTAATCTTCCTTGGGAAAAATAATCCCAAATTATTTTGGAAGGAGCTCCAACCGAAAAAGATACAAATTGGAAATAATATTACAACTTCTAAATGGTTTGACTATGCAAGACAACTCTATGAGTAGGTTCCCAAGGTTGACCCTCCCCCCTTGGTCAACGTTGATACTGAACTCTTCACAGTACAAGAGGTAGAGATGGGTATCAAGAAGTTTGGTGTTGGAAAAGCAAAAGACTTAGCTGAACTCCAAGTAGAATATCTAAAGTGGGGCTCAAAGATTCTTGCACCTCACATTAAAAAAATATTCAACAACATCATACAACAAGGGCTCCCTACAGATTGGACAACTAGTCTAGAAATACCTCTTTTCAAGAGCGGTGACGTCAATAATCCCTCCAATTATAGGACCATCATGATAAACCCTTTGTTTGCAAAACTATTTGGAAGCATGCTAGAAAACAAAATTAGCAAGTGGGCAGAAGAAAGAGATAAGTGTGCTAAAGGGCAAGCAAGTTTTAGACCTAAACATTCCACAGTTGATCTTTGTATAACTTTAAGGCACATCATTGAAAAAACCTGGGAGAAAAAGGAAGAAGTCTTTTGTTTCTTTGTTGATTTCAGAAAAGCGTTTGACTCGGTTCCTAGGGATAAACTTTGGCATAGAATGGAGGAACTTGGGGTTCCTAAACATTTGAGAGCAGTGTGCATAGGCTATATGAAGAGGTGAAAATCAAAATTAGAACTTTAGCAGGTGATTGTGAAAGTTTTAGAAGTGATATCGAGGTCAAGGAAGGTTGCCCATAGTCTCCTACTCTTTTTGGTTTATATATCGACAAGCTTGAGGAGTGGTTAAATTCGAAAGGGGATGATGGTATCTATTTGGGCAAGTTTGTTATAAGGCTTATTTTGTATGCAAATGACCTTATTCTGACTGCTAAATCGACTCTTGGTTTGCAAGAGCACTTACTATCCCTTGATCATTTTTGTAGAAGCGTGGGGATGCAAGTCAATATCAGGAAAACGAAAGTAGTCGTCTTATCTAAGAAAAGAAAACATAACCAACATAAGTTCTACTTTGAAGGCAACATTATGGAAAAAGTTGTGGATTACAAATACCTCAGAATTGACTTCAACAAAAATCTAAGCTGGAATGGTTGTAGAAAGAAAAGAACTTTGGGGGGTTGGAAAGCATTTTATGCTTTTCAAAATAGGTGTAGAGAGGCAGAGTTATGGGACTGGAAAACCACTCAACTCTTTTTGGGCTTCTAGTGTTTCCAACGAGTCTCTATGGTTGTGAACTATGGGCCAGCAATACATCCAACATGCAGTGGAGACAAATTGATAAAATTCAGAAGCGTTTGATTACAAGCAAATTTAATATTAAAAGTGCAGTTCCTTATGATATCTTCTTAAGTGAAATAGGGACTGCTCCTATTGAAGCAATTGCTATGGTGCGAGTCATACGGTATTTAAAAAATTTGAGCAAATGGAAGAGGGTAGATGGCCTAAAGTTGTCTTTAATGATAGATTGTGCAAGAGCAAAAAAACTTGGATGCAGCAAAATAACAAATGGTTTGGTAAATGGGTTATTTGCTTGAACACGTGTCCCATAAACAACAAAGAGATAAAAGCTTTTGTTATGGAAAAGTTCCACGAGCATGCTTGAGATAACGAGCTAGGAAGAAAGAAATATTACTATATTGAAGTGTTTAATCCCACTCATAGTCATCAACCAAAAGCATACATAGAGGTTAATATCTCTTGGAGAGAAAAAATTCTTATTGCTCAGTTAAGGGCTAATTCTCATCAACTCCGTTGTGAAACAGAGCGCTCGTAAAGGCCAAAGGAAGTGTGGGAGGAAAGAGTATGCATTTTTTGTTCTTCCGGAAAAGTGGAAACAGAAAAACATTTCATTTTAGAATGTGAGGCGTTCAAAGACAATAGGGAAATCTACGCAGATATGATGGCAGCTAGCTCTTGGAATAATCTATTTAGCGAGGGGTTTGTCGAGAAGTTAGGAGCATTTATTTTGAAGATTCACAGAAAAAGGGCCGAATACATCAAGCAGATGAAGAAGCAATCTGTCCCATAAGCTATCTTTAGCCTTGTAGACATTAAAATAATTTCTTCCTTTCTTTCAAACAAGCTTGAATATAAATTTGTTTAAATATTTATTTGTTGTCAAAAATAGTCTTGTGTCGGATCTTCTAAACCATGATAAAACAAAAATTTTGCCCTTCAAATGATTTGCCTCTCTTTTCATTATTTTACCACACAACTTATAACATAGAAGGAAAGGACATGAATACAATATAACCAATTATAAATAGTCTTATTGAAGCCATGGATACACCAAAAGTTTTTTGTATTATTTTATTTTATGAGGGAATGAAATATGCAACATTACTTCACGGGTATCTCATTTATCAAATAAAAATTAACATGGGATATCAGGGATATCATTGAATGTACCTTTATATATAACTTAAAAATTTCAAATATTAGGAGATTGAATAACATTATATACAGCGTAATATAAGAAAAGAACCGAAAAGTAATCAATTCTTTCAAAATTACTATAGCTTATAGGAGGATTAGGTGTCACTCTATTTCTTATCATTTTCCTTAAAGATGTTGCCTCTCTTTTTCCCTAACATGGGTGAACAAGTAGTTAAGTAATATTAGGCAATAACGAGAAAAGCACATGCATATTGAATAATACTAGTGCAATCATAGAATAAAATGCGTTCCATTGATATAACTTAGGGAGGGAAAGGCCAAAAGGAGTTGAAAATGCGAGATATCTAATATTCATTGAAATTGAAAGATATAAGGGTGAAGGAAGAGACATGATCCATTATTCATTAAAATTGAAGAGAGATGTGAAGGAAGAGACAACAACTACCACATAAATATAAAATCTCATTTCATAGAATTTATCCTTTAAAAAAATCCACGTACAATGGAGATATAAACAAAAAAAAATGGTTACTATCTACTTACGATGGAGATATAAAGGCATATCTAGGTAATTATAAAGTTAGAACTTATATTTTGAGAGAAATCTTACAATGGTTGATTGTGTTCATGGTTTGTATTATAATGCATGGTATGTCATTCTTGGAACATGCAAGCATCATAATCTTGAAGATGAACGAAATAACGTGTTAGTTTGTAGAGGCTTCACCATATGTATTCCTCTCTGCGTGGGAGAAAGAGAGCATATTAGTATCATTAGAGAAATTAGACCGAAGGGGTTCCTTGCTAGAGGACCTCAAGGTTAAGATATTTATATTGTTAGAAAATGTGGGAATCTATGTTGCTTATTGCTTCTTAATGCCTGTCTCCAAAAGGTAAAAGAAATCTTACCAGTCGGAGTCTTCCGGATTTCAACGATGACGATAGGTCGGCGCAGCTGAATGCGGAAGCACTGGTAAGTGACACAGATGAAGCGCGCGTTGTGACTGCTGAGACTGGAAGTTTCAGCAGGATTGTCTTCAGAACTAGCGATGAACGGAGTCTCCGTGCAACCGGAAGCGAGATTTCTTCCATGTAGCCGAAATCTTTAAATGCTTTATCTGCTTTGTGTAATCACAGCCGGATCGGTGTGAACATCCCAGGCTGAGGATTAGTACTCATCATATTTCGTTATTTGAGTGGCTTTGAAATGTTTAATTCGTTGAATTGTTTAAATATGGAATCGTGGATCTTAGACTACATGTAACTACAATTTTGGAGAAAGTTTTAAAATTTGTTGTTTCAAGCATCGGAGAATCGAAACAGCTAGAAATGCATTCAAACATGACAACCGGACAAGAAATTTTAGAACTTATGGAAACGAATGATCTAGGGCAAGTGAAAATTTCCTCATTAGCCAAAGCTGGGAAGTGGGTTTGGGTCAATGCCAAACCTTATCGAGACATTTTAAAACTAAGACTAGCCCATCTAAAATGGGAGCAAACAAGGAAAAAACGGCTCAAAGAGAAATTACTTGGGCCCTTCACAATAAGCACTCAAATAAGTCCCCTCTACAAGAATGTGGCAACAACAAGTCCAGAGGAAAAATCATTGATGATTCTAGGTTCTATAGTCCCACATCCACGCCTCTCACCTGGTCATCTGATCTTTATGTGAAATAATTGTTAAATGCAAAACAAAGGTTGGAGGTTTTAGAAGCTAAAGAGCAGGAAATAGATCATAAAATTCATATAATAACAATTGAGAACAAGGCTTTAACAGAAAGCAATAAAGTTTTGAAAGAACAAGTGGCATTGCTACATGAAGCTCTCCTCATAGGGAAGACAAAATGGAAACGCATGAAGGCAGATGTTCAAAACATAAAGAAATTTGTAGTGGAAAGTACAAAGGTGGTGAATGTGAAACCATCCCATGATAAAGGGAAAGCAGCTTCCGAAATAGACAACCATGAAGAGAAGAAAAGAAAGGAGATTCCACAAAAATTTCCAAAACTTGGGCTCAAGTTATTAGCAATTTTGCTAATAGGGAAGGAGAAACAAACTTTCGGGTTGACAAAATGCAAGATAGTGAAAGCAAAGAAAGACAAATAGAGCAACAAACATAATTATTAAAGGGGTGGAAGACTATGGGAAAAATGAATGTACTATTGACCTTGCAAGGGACTTCTTGAAAGACAAGTTGTTATGGCAAGGACAAATATGTCAAGCATGGAGGGTGGGTAAGTTTAATGGTGAGAGAGTCAGGCCCATAAAAGTCACCATGCCTAGCTTGCGTGATAAAAATATATTATTCTAAGCAAGAAGCATCTCTTGAGGGGTTCTCATTTTTTCTAGAAGAAGATTTAACTATAAGACAACATGAGGAAAGGAGGGAGGAAATGTTAAAGGTTAGGGCAACAAGAGATGAAGGTAAGAGAGCAGGGATTTATAAAGGTAGAGTTGTGATAGCATGAGTTGGACCTCCTTCCAAAACAGACCAACAAGATGGTAATAAAGAAGAGGCAACAAACTCTTCAACATGATATCGGGAAGCAAGGTCAGTATGGGAAAGAAGGGACAAAGACTTAACTGTGAGTCTTGCATGTCAAAGTAAATAGCAATCAAGTCATACCTAACTTTCCTTAAGATTAGTTTGTTGGAACTGCAGAGGTTACCCATGGAGACAAGGAACTGGGTTAGGGCCTATTGTGGAAGATAGAGACATAATTTGCCTCATAGAAACACATGAGCATGAAGGGTGCAAGACACCTTTGTTTGAAGGATACTGGAAGATGGCAGTGTGGAACAAAGCAGTAGGGAATGGAAAAGGACACAGGGGTATCATGGTATTAGTGAGGGAAAAATAAGGTCGTCTCATTCAGTTAGAAAAAGAAGACTCAAATAAACAATTCATTTGGTTTAAAATATCAGAAAATGGAAATCACATCAGAATTGCAGCATGCTATTTTGTGCCGCAAGTTTCAAAAATCTACAAAAGTAGAGGGCTTGACCACAAAGATCCCTTTGCAGCCTTAAAAGCAGATATTGCAACATATTCTTAGCTAGGTGAAGTCCTTATAGTGGGTGATTTCAATGCTAGGACTGCAAGTGAGCAAGCTAGCATTCTTTGTTGTAAAGAAGACTGCGACCCTATTTGGCTTACAAAAGAGAGTAATCATCAGTGGGAAAGAATTTCAAAGGACAAGGGCTGCAATCTCTTTGGTGAACAATTGCTTACTTTATGTGGGGCCTTCGATTTAGTCATTTGTAATGGCTTGACTAGATGGGCAAAGTCTGGTAATTTCACTTGTAATACTTACAATGGAGCAAGTGTAGTAGATTATGTAATTTGCTCGCATGGTTTGTGTGAGAAAATGGAGGAAGTTTTGATTGGAGATCAGCTTTGGGACTTAAAATTAGATCACAAGCCAATTTATTTAAGTTTCTCTTGGATTGGGAAAAAGCAATTAGAGTCAAAAACTCAATGTGTTTAACAAAATCTCCCAAAGGGCATAATTCTTTTGACTCCAGAAAATTGTAATACCTTCAAAATGACATTAGAGAGGCTCTTCGAGAAGGAGAAAATCCAATTCACAACCTTCATAGTCACGAATTAGCACATTTAATTCAAAGCGCACTTGTAGAGTGCAAAAAAGCAAAAATTAAGAAGTCTAAAACAAAATGCGTTCCGGTTAATGCTTGGTTTGATGACGAATGCAAAAAGGCAAGGAGAATGTGGAAAGAGTCAAACAAGTATAACATAAAGATCAAAGCTTACAAGCAGCTATTAAGAAAGAAAAATGTCGATTTCATGGTTTCAAGGAGGGAAGAACTAATTTTCCTTAGGAAAAATAATCCCAAATTATTTTGAAAGGAGCTCCAACTAAGAAAGATGCAAACTGAAAATAGTATTACAACTTCTAAATGGTTTGACTATGTAAGACAACTCCATGAGCAGGATACCAAGGTTGGCCCTCCCCCCTTGGTCAACACTAATATGGAACTCTTCAAGGCACAACAGGTAGAGATGTGTATCAAGAAGTTGGGTGTTGGAAAATCAAAAGACTTAGATGAATTCCAAGTAGGGTATCTAAAGTGGGGCTCAAAGATTCTTGCACCTCACATTTTATACAAAATTTTTCAACAACATCATACAATAGGGGTTCCCCACAGATTGGACAACTAGTCTGGCAATACCTCTTTTCAAGAGCGGTGAAGTCAACAATCCCTCCAATTATAAGACCATAATGATAAACCCTTTGTTTGCAAAGTTATTTAGAAGCACGCTAGAAAATAAAATTAGCAAGTGGGCAGAAGAAGGAGATAAACATGCTAAAGGGCAAGCAGGTTTTAGACCTAAACATTCCACAATTGATAATTGTATAACCTTAAGGCACATCATTGAAAAAGTTTGGGGGAAAAAGGAAGAAGTATTTTGTTGCATTGTTGATTTCAGAAAAGCGTTTGACACGGTTCCTAGAGATAAGCTTTGGCACAGAATGGAGGAACTTGGGGTTCTTAAACATTTGAGAGCAATTGTGCATAGGCTGTATGAAGAGGTGAAAATCAAAATCAGAACTTCAGTAGGCATTTTTGAAAGTTTTAGAAGCGATATCGAGGTCAAGCAAGGTTGCCCACTGTCTCCTACCCTTTTTGGTTTATATATCGACAAGCTTGAGGAGTGGTTAAATTTGCAAGGGGGTGATGGTATCTATTTGAGCAAATTTGTCATAAGGCTTCTTTTATATGCAGATGAACTTATTCTAATCGCTAAATCCGCTCTTGGTTTACAAGAGCACTTACTATCCCTTGAGCATTTTTGTAGAAGGGTGGGTATGCAAGTCAATATTAGCAAAACGAAAGTAGTGGTTTTCTCTAAGAAAATAAAACATAACTAGCATAAGTTTTACTTTGAAGGCAACATTCTGGAAGAAGTTGCGGATTACAAATACCTCAGAATTGACTTCAACAAAAATCTAAGTTGGCATCGTTGTAGAAAGAAAAGAACTTTGGGGCGTTGGAAAGCATTTTATGCTTTTCAAAATAGGTGTAGAGAGGTAGAGTTATGGGATTGGAAAACCACTCAAACTCTTTTTGGGCTTCTAGTGATTCCGGTGATTCTCTATGGTTGTGAACTATGGGCTAGCAGTACATTTGACATGCAGTGGAAACAAATTGAGAAAATTCAGAAGCGTTTGATTACAAACAAATTCAAAATTAATAGTGCAACTCCTTATGCTATCTTGTTAAGTGAAACATGGGATGCTCCTATTGAAGCAATTGCTATGGTGCGAGTCATAAGGTATTTAAAAAAAATTGAGCAAATGGAAGAGGGAAGATGGCCTAAGGTTGTCTTTAATGACATATTGTGCAAAAGAAAAATCTGACTTGGATGCAACAAAATAACAAATGGTTTAATAAATGGGGTATTTGCTTGAACATGTGTCCCATAAATAGTAAAGAGATAAAAGCTTTTGTTATGAATAAGTTCCACAAGCGTACTTAGGATAAGGAGCTAGGGAGAAATAAAAGGTACTATATTGAAGTGTTTAATCCCACTCATAATCATCAACAAAAAGCGTAGATAGAGACCGATATTTCTTGGAGAGCCGAAATTCTTATTGCTCAATTAAGGACTAATTCTCATCAACTCCGTTTTGAAACAAGGCATTGGAAAAGGCCAAAAGAAGTGTGGGAGGAAAGAGTATGTATTTTTTGTTCTTCCAGAAAAGTGGAAACAACAAAGCATTTCATTTTAGAATGTGAGGCCTTCAAAGGCAAAGGCAATAGAGAAATTTATGCAGATATTCTGGCAGCTAGTTCTTGGGACAATCTATTTAATGAGGGGTTTGTCGAGAAGTTGGGAGCGTTTATTGTGGGGCTTCACAAGAAAATGGTCAAACACATCAACCGTATGAAGAAACAATCCGTCCCATAGGCTATCTTTAGCCTCGTGGACGTTAAACTAATTTTCTTTCTTTCTTTCTAATCATATTGGGAATATTGAAAAACAAAATGATTCCCCTAACCTTCCACTATGTTGCCTTCCAAGTGTCGACTTTGTTTTGAATGGAAAAATGGAAAAACTAAGTTATCCATTTCGTAGCCTTGTAGAAGAGAAATTTCGCCAATTAAGGTGTCGTACTGAAGATGAAGCGATGAGCATCCTCCATCACTAAGCTTTGCCAAGAATTTTGGAAACCATTGCAAGTATCACTCGCCAATACAATCAATAATAATTAAATCAATGTGGATGTAACATGGTTTCAATTATCTGTCAACCAACTGTCTACTACAACTTTGGAGACATCACTATCAATGGTGATACGTCCACCACCATATACACATGAAGACACATTTTGGAAGTTGTAATAAGACATTCAATTTATGTACCAATCACGTTTTTAAAAAATAATTTTTTTATTATATTAGTGTATATATTTATTTATAAGGTTAAATTAATAATAGTCAGTAAAGCAAATGGATTGAGTTAGAAACTTGTAAAACAACAAATTAATAAAAGTTTGTTTAAACATGTTACATTTTAGAGTTTATGGTTGTAATTTGGTAAATTTTTTGTTGTTGTCAAATTTAAGATTTGTTGTTTAAAATGATTTTTTGAATGTGTATATGGATTAGGTAACTTGCTATACTTTAGAGTTTATGGTTGGAATTTGACAATTTTTTGTTGTTGTTGTTAAATATTAAGTTTTGTTGTTTAAAATGAGTTTTTGAATGTGTATATTGATTCACTAACTTGAAAAGTCTCTAGAATACTCAGATTATGGAGAGTTTACAACTCAAACTTGTGATTTCAATCTTCCAATAAATAACGTGTGATTTCAAACTTCCAATAAATATCTATAAACAAATTAAACCAGAAAATATACCAAAAAAAACCCTCCAAATATAAAATAAATATTTTATTTTTTTAATTGAGGGCCTAAATTGATTATCAAGGGAATATGCTTAGTCTTAATGCTTATCAATGTATATTAAAGAGTTTGTTAGGTTGCATTGAGCTCTAATAGATTTGAAATTATTCCAATTCTAATAAGTTCCTCATTATTATTTATAACATTCATTTATATATAAGCAAATTTTATTTAGCAAAATTGTTCATTACTTTATATTTAAAAAATTAGATTTATGTCACATTTGCTCCCCATCCACCAATTTCCTAAAGATTTGAGATTATTCCAATTTTGATAAGTTTCTCCATGATATGTTCTTCATTATTGTTTATAATTTTTTTCTTTCTCTTTTTAAGTTAAAGCTGACTCATAATTTTATACATAGTTAATTAGATAAATGTGTGCATTAGTAGAAATTCTTTGCGTTACAATAGTCTTTTTGGTTATATTTATAAAGCTTTTTAATATTTTTAATATAATTATACTAAATTAATATAGTAAAATTAATATTTGTAATATAATTATACTAAATTAATAGGTTTAATATGATTGTATTAATGATAAATTAATAAAAACCAAACCAACCGGACAGATGGATTATGCGACATGGATTGATAATATCTTGGATAGATAGGGACGAGTAAGGCAGCAAATTAATGCTAGATTAGTAAGGGATTCGCTGGTTCAATACCAAATAAACTCTGTGCACACGCTCGCTGGTGTGCATGAAATTCTGACGTTCTTCGTTTATTCCGCTGTAGTTCTTGATAAACAATGTAAGTAATTTATAAACAATGTAATTAAGAAAGCACTCAAGAATGATCTCGAAATTGCATTGGACGGACTGAACGGAAATGTCAAATTTTATTTTCAGGGAGAACTGTGGGGATTTACCGGAGTGCAGAGGCTTAAGGCCCTTCGATGCGGAGGAGTTCAGAGAAAATGCTCACAAAGTGGTAGACTTTATTGCCGATTATTACAGAGACATCGAGAAGTTCCCTGTTCGGAGTCAAGTGCAGGCGTGTTTCTTTCTTAAACCATTAGAATTTTGATAAATATAATGCAGTTGTTTTTTTATCATGAGATTAACCTAGGTGGCTCTGACTGAACCAAACGTCTAGGCTTATTCTGATATTGAAGATTATTATGCATACTTTTAAGATTAATGTTTAGTTCTAACAATCTTTTCTCTGAGAAAATATAGGAGTCGGGGTTTTCTTAAACACATTGGAACACTCCATGAATTGAGTTCAATGACCATGTTTATGTCTGACAGTTCAAGACCAAGACAAAAATGGATTTCTCAAATCTGTTGAGTCTGGGGGTGTTTCATATTCCTTACCAAGATTTAAATATATCAGAGGCATGTCTCCCCCGTGTAAGCTGTCTGTTTCATGCAATTGGGCCAGATGCATGTGTTAGGCGAATTTCGTCGAATAGATATCCCCACCTGCTGTATCTCACCAAAAGAGTTTTTTTTGAGTGATGTAGGTGAGCTGCATTCCAATGTAATACTCCCAGAATGGGTAAATATGCTTTTTGCATTTGCAATATGTAATCTTCTTTTATGAATATATCATGCTTTTTCTTCCTAAAAAAGAGCATATTTGCACTACTGATAATCTAGTGATGATCGGAGCATCTGTCAAAAAATTCTGGGTCTAGTAGCTTTTCTCCCAAAGGACAAAAGCGTAACTATATTTCTTAGAGGAAATTGATATTGCATTTTGCATGCATGCTTATAACATCAAAATATAGCTTATGGGCTCAAGAAGTA
Organism: Pinus tabuliformis; assembly: GCA_031772625.1. Classification (NCBI taxonomy): domain Eukaryota; kingdom Viridiplantae; phylum Streptophyta; class Pinopsida; order Pinales; family Pinaceae; genus Pinus; species Pinus tabuliformis. Next base: position 1,413,428,767 of record CM062817.1, on the reverse strand, counting down.
AAAACAAACCTATATGTCAAAAAGGGCAAAAAGCGTTAGAGGAAATTGATATTCCGTTTTGATACATGCTTATAGCATCAAAATATAGTATATGGGCTCATGAAGTAAAACAAACCTATATGTCAAAAAGGGTCAGTCATAACAGTCCTTTTTATTGCTGCAACTTAAATAATAACAATTATTTTTTTCAACCATCACTGGGAAACATTGTATTAATCAAAATTTGTGCCTGAATACATAGCAGTGTTTCAGGTGTGCATATAAATTAATTGCTGGCTGGCAAGCTCAAGCTGTTCAAAAAGCCAAACCTTAGGACAATATATCAACAAATTTACATCAAAGTTAAGAGACCTAATTGTATAGACCTTATAGGGGATACTCAATATAAGACAAAATTTTGCTTTCATGCTAATTTAGACAAGTGGTGGATTATTATCCTGAACCTGGGAAGCTACATTCTCCAGATTTGGAGCTTCTACATTCAAATCATGAAGAATATAAACAGAAGGGCTAACAGAGTTGACAGTATAGAAAGGAGACAGAGTGCCTTGAGCTCCAGCTTTTTGCAATTCTTCAATTTGGCTCCTTAAACTGTTGATTTCATCCTCATCCTGTTGTATTTGCTGCTGATTTTCGATCAATATTTCCATTGCAGAGGACAATTGTGCAGCCAATTTGTGATACTGCAGTTGCAACTGCATCATGCTATCCTAGAGGTTCGTGACTTTGTAGGAAGGTATACCTGAAATTTCCCACTGTCCCACGTGAGCTTTCAATGCTCTCCTCTGCAAATTTCCCAATTCAACCACCATGATCCAGATTACCACTGCAATCCAAGTTTCCAAAGCCTGAATTCAAACATTTGTTTCATCGGGGAATTGTTGCATTCAAATTGTCAAAGTTCTAGGGAAGCGGAAGTACCAACTTTTTCAACAAGGATCAGATCACATATCAGCGGTCCATGTGTCATGGTTATCCCATTCTGCAAGTTATGTAATTTAAACGATCTTAGTAAAACGTTGAGCCTATGTAACAACCTAGGTAAACCTATAATTTGATGAATTCCATCTTAGGAGGTTTTTAACCTTGCTGATCACCTGTGTTTCTAGACATGGCTAATCGGAAGAGTTTTTTTCCTTCGAGCTTAAACCCCAAAGCTAGGGTGAAATTTATTGTCGAATTATTAGGTGAATCCTAGTGTTTTTAGTCGACTCTGATGTAACAGTGGTTTGGGAATAATTTAAGCTAGTTGGCTTAATTATTTTATTACAAATCACTTGGTTTACTAGATCATATTGTGTCGCAGATGGGTTATGTGCCTTGAGGGTCTAAGCCAAACGTGTTTTCCCTTTTTGAGTCTTGTAAATGAAAAATCTTATGTATTAGAGGGTTGGAAAAATAATTAAATCCCTTCATGTATAAATTAATAATATTTTTTGGCAAAATAAAATTAAATTCTAGGCTAGAAAATTAATTAATTAGAGTCAAATTTAAATTGTTTTAGGAAAATAAATTCTCCAAATGGAAAAATTCGCGGGTCTTAAAAGAATCAATTTTTAAAGGTCTTCCACCAAAGGAATATTGTATATTTCAAAAAAATTTGGACCCTTGGACCTTGGTGATTAAGTAAAAGTCAAATTTTTGAGGAAATTAGCTCAAAATAATTAATTTTGAGTTAATTAAAATGGAATTAAATGGTAAATTCGAAAATTCCTCAAAAATAAAAATCAAGGGCCAAGATTAAAATATCTTGAAGTGTTTATCAATGACCAAGATTATTTTTGATAAGGATCTAAGAAACTAACTGTTATTTTTTCATTTGGAGGATTTATCTATAAATTAGAGAGTCATTTGAGTCTCTAGTCATCTTGATCTCTAGCTAGAATTGCTGCTAAAGCATTTTGTAAACTATTGTCCTGCTGAGAACTATTTTTTCTACTATAATAAAAGACTTTGGGGTGCAACTCGAGGTGTTTTTGTTCGTTGATCTGTGGTATGTATTGACTACGGGCTTCCTATGTGGTGCTTTATATTATTATTTTGAGATAATACATAGTGTTTGCAGGTACTCAATCCTTGGTCTCCAAGTTCACAGACTGTGGGCAAGGGTTACTTTGCTTGGATCCTTAGTTTTTATATGGTGGATTGAATCTTTGCTAGGGCTATAGTGAGCATAAATTTTCTGAAGCATTTTAACTATTCTTTCAAGGAAAAAAATATTATAAAAATTATTTTCTCAAAATCTATCGAAAAACCCTTGTATAATTTGTAAATAATTTTGTAATTTTAATTGTAAATTATTTTTCTAACTTGGGTTGGGGTTTTTAGATTCATTTTGTATATATTTGGGGTTTGGGTGTTGTAATTTTATTTTTGCAAGTTAGATCAAGGAGTCAAGTGGAAGAAGAGCTAGATCTAGGCCCTTGCGGGTAAGATGTAGTCCCTTGGAATCTTTGGTAGGGTTTCCACAAAAGAATTTTCAGAAAATCAAAGAGCTGAAGCTTAAAAATTATTTTGAGCAAGGGTTTCAAGGTTTTCAGGGCTCCTAGCCCCAATTTTCTCCTCCAAACCCCCAGTGTCACCTCTTTGGCCTCCTGCGTCAGCCTTCCTAAGGCTGGCTGTGACCCTTTTGGACTGCAACCTCCCTTCTTCTCGCTAGCCGCAGGCCCAAAAGACCTTGTGGCCTCCTCTTCTGCCCTCCTAGGCTTGCCGTAGGCTCTCCGTCCCTCCTAGTCCCTCCTTCTAGCTCCCCTCAGCCTTCTCTCCCTCCGTCTTCCTCGACCCTCCTCCCTCAGCCTCCTCTTCCTCGGCCCTCCTCGCTCAGCCTCTTCTCCTTTCTTCCCTTGGCCACAACCCTCTAAGGGCTTGTGTCTCCCCTTCTTGGCCTTTAGGCCCTAGGCCATAGGCATTAGGGCTTTTCCCTAGGCTTCCCTATCCCCTACGCTAGCCTCATTAGGCATAACATTGGCTCTTTGTGGCCATTTCCTTCATCCTTGAGCCTCGATCTATCATTCTAGCGCTTTTATCCCCAAAAATTTGTTTTCCTTAGCCTTGTTTCCCCTTTTCTTGGCCTATCTTTCCCTAGCTTGACCTGAAACCCTAGATCTGAAGTTTTGACACTAAATACTTGGCGGTTTTGTAGGCTTAAGGTCTCAAAATTCATATTTTTCAATTGACAACTTGGTCCCAAAGTTTCAACAAATTTCAACCACAGGATCTTCAAGGCCTTGGGCCTAGGGTTTGTTCTCTAAACCCTTGTCTTACTTCAGTTTTATTGCAGCAGTCAAATCAATAATCTTTAAGCCCTAAAATTACATGTCAAATGGTGAAAATAACTTAGAATTGTAAAATCTAAATTTTCACAAGTTTTGGCCACTTGGGCATTTTGAATTTGGCTTCAATCTAACTTTTAAACTTGCTAGAATTTACTACATAACTGCAAAATTCAGATCTGAATATTCCTGAAACACACTTTTAATTAAGGTTGAAAATTTTGAATTTTCAGTTTCCGGCAAAATTTTACTATTTGTAAGCATTTTGGGCATCATCTTCAGTATCACTAGCTTGCTGATCTGTGATTAATTCACCGCTGTAATAAATATATCAGTTCTGAAATTTACTGAATCATATTCCGTAAAAACCCTAAAAATTGAATTTTTCAAGTTTTAGTTCATTTTTACTATTTTTGGGCATATTGGCCATCTATCTTTGGCATCTTTAGCTTGCTGACCTGTGGTTGTTTACCGCTGTAAATTGAACATCAGATATGAAATTATCAAAGAATACATTATCATAAGGTGGTCTAAATAAAGCTAATTTTACATTTGTTGGTCATTGAATTTTTTTATGTTTCATGTGTTGGGCAGATCTCATCATTTGAAGTGGTTTCCTCACTGCTGTCATAAACCTGAATTTGACTTATCTCATCTTGGTTTCAAATGTTGTCTAACTTTTCACTCAATGTTGAAATTTCTAGGTCTGACACGTTAGAAATCCCTACTGCATTATCTGGTTTATTTCACCTACTTGTTTATTCCTTAACAAGTTATTTATACATAAATACTGAAAATAAACACAAATGTAGTCTTAACTCATATACAGATCAACAACTGAAATACTAGACAAACACACAAGGGACACCGTTATTTTTGGACAATCGTACTCGGAAAAACCCAATGTGGGAAAACCGGTGCAACAGTTCTGAGGGTTTTATTATTATGCAGATTTCTTGAGTACAACTAGGGTGCTGAACTGGCTCACCCAACAGAGATTGTTACACGATAGTAATACCTCTTCTTGGAGACAAATATTCAGCTAGTCTGCCCCACGAAAATCCTTCCGGCGCTTCTCCTAGGCACTGCGTCAGCCTTGCTAGCCTCAACGTAGCTCTAGAACCCTCTCCGTCAACCTTCTGCCTTTCCGCTTCAGCTCTTTGGCCTCCTACATCACCCACACAGGCCCCTCAGCCTCTGCATAGTCTATAGCTACCTCTGCTTGGCTCCTGCTACCTCTGTGTCAGCCTCTTCAGTCACTGCGCTGACCCTTAGGCACTATCTCTGCCTCTCTGCGATGTACTCACTGCCCCTTATTGCAACAGATCACTTGTTTGAATTTTCTTAGCAGGCCTCGCTCTAGAAAATCGAATTGACTGATCAATCTCGGTGTGTCTCCAACTGACCCTAAAGCCTCTTCTTATACTTTTCATGTTGGGTCTTCAACGACCGAGATTAAGTCTCTAATCAACGGCTAAGATTAGATTTGGCTTGATCCATGTCATTTAGAACATTCTCACCCAGTTTTATATTAATACCCATTAATATTTTAATTTTCCTAAGTTTAGACTTACGAACCCCATTAAAAATATTAATTATTTTAATATCTCTCTAATCAGGTGGAATTTCCCCAAACCATTTGTGGGTCTTGGAGATCTCATGTGCTTTAGCCACTCCACCATTTTTCATGGCTAGAGCACATCCGATGCTTCCACAAATCAACACTCCCTCTTAGCGAGGAATGTGCTCTAGTAATGCTCCACCACTGAATATCACACTGATCCTTCCGCACCGGTACCTGTGCTAATGCTTGGCCTGCTGCCCAACATCCACTGCACTGCTGCTTCCTGTACTGCTTCCCATGACCCTGCCACTGCCACTGCTACATTTGTACTGCAGCTCCCTCTCAACATGTTGCCCATAGCACTGCCATTGCTAACTGCTGCACTGCAACTCATTTACCAAGAAGTAAGTAACTGATCTACCCAAATTCTGACATCCTTGTCAGTCCGAAAGCCTCCTGATGCTGAAGCTACCTCTGCTGCTATCCTGTGCTCCCTCTGCTGCCTCTGCACTGCTGCAAACACCTTTGTGCCTCTCACACTGTTGCAAACACCTCTGTGCCTCTCACACTATTGCAACCTCCTCTGTGCCTCTCACACTGCTGCAAACACCTCTGTGCCTCTCGCATTGCTGCAACCCCCACTGTGCTGCTACAAACCTCTGCACTCTAGCACTGCCTTGTTGCTCCATCGCATCTTGCTTCTACCGACATCCGTCATCCTGCTACTATCATTCGAGGCTCTCGTAGCTGGATATGATCCAAGAGTTTGGGCACTTCAAAGATCATGCCCCTCATCTTCTGTAGTCCTCCTAACTACAGCTCGATGTCAACCCATCTCTTCTTTAGAGGTGCATGAGCACTCATGGCACAGTTGTCATTAGTCTCGACTTCTTTCTCCGCCTTAGCTAGAGATGCCTTGGAGTCAAAAGCCTCTCCCTTGTTCTTCTTCCTAGGACACTGGGTTGCATAATGACCCAGCTCCCCACAATGGAAGCACTTCACCTTGGAGATATCCTTCTTCTTCCTCTTCCCTTGCTGTCACGCAGATGCCAGAGCTGCATCCTCCTCCTCCTCTTTCTTGATTCGACCTCCTTTGCCACTTTTCCCCGCCTTAGTCAACTGTCTGATCTCTTCTTGGCGAAGAGCTACCCACATCTCTTCCCATCCTAGAAGATTAGCTCTGCCCAAAATGCTTTGGACAAATGTCTCCCACTCCTTGGAGACTGCATTTAGGGCGGTTCTCACTAGGAAATCCCGATCCTGTGTGGCCTCTATGGAAGTAAGTTGGTCCCGAATCTGCAACAATCTGAGGAGGTATAGATCTATTTGCTCCCCCTTTTGCATCTGATACGATCGCAGCTGATCCTCCAATAGCATCTTCCGTTGCATGGAAGTGCCCTGATACAATGTCGTCAAAGTATCCCACATCTCCTTTTCCGTGTTCTTTTCGGTAATATGTGGTACAACATGATCCTTGACCCCATCAAGGATTATGCACTTTGCCCTTGCCATTGCATCCTCATACTTCTCATTATTAGCTGGGTCTACTGGGATAGCCATGGTTCTCAAGGCGAAGCCCTTGATGCGATGTCTATCCAGGATTGACAAGATCCTGGCCTTCCAGATGACAAAGTTGGAAGCCCCATCCAACCTGTCCTGATCCCTCAATCCGTTCATTGCCATCTCCGCTCCTCTTCTGGACTCCCTCTGAGATTCAACTTCCCTCCTGGAAATCTCCCTCTAAGTCTTGATTTCCTTGCTGGAAATCTTCCTGCCAAATGTCGAACCGCTCCTCTCCAATCCTCTTTGCAACTGCAACTCGGATTTGGATTTCTTGGCTAGAAATCTGTCAAGGTAGCAACTCCCTCTACCTTGGTTATGTCCCGTTAGGCACTGTTATGCTTCGACAGAAACAACATCCCACCAACTTCCCAGTTCACAATCTGCCCACAGCTCCCTAGGCCCCAACAACTGAAGAAACTGAGCCTTCCAGCTCTGCGCAATCCCGACAAAGGTTGAATCACTCCTCTAGCCAATTGCGTCAAGCCTACCTGGCTGAGTAGGATGACGTGGCTCTTCGTGAGCCTCTTCTGCCTCTCTCTGCCTCTGCACTGGCCCTCTCTCTGGCTCAAAATGATGACGCAGGCCCTCTGCGTCACTTCTTCTCTGCTGCCTTTTGCTTAGGAGCAGCTCTGTCTCTCGGGACAGCTGCTACTACTGCAAATTTTCGATATTGCTGATGCCTTCAGTCCTCCTGTGATCTGCAATCCTCTGATACCATGTTGAAATTTCTAAGTCTAACACGTTAGAAATCCCTACTGCATTATCTGGTTTATTTCACCTACTTGTTTATTTCTTAACAAGTTATTTATACATATAAATATTGAAAATAAACACAAATGCAACCTTAACTCATATACAGATCAACAACTGAAATACTAGACAAACACACAAGGGACACCGTTATTTTTGGACAATCGTCCCCGGAAAACCCAATGTGGGAAAACCGATGCAGTAGTTCTGAGGGTTTATTATTATGCAGATTTCTTGAGTACAACTAGGGTGCCGAATTGGCTCACCCAACAAAGATTGTTACACGACAATAATACCTCTTCTCAGAGACAGATATTCATCTAGTTTGCCCCACGAAAATCCTTCCGGCACTTCTCCTAGGCATTGCGTCAACCTTGCTAACCTTAGCGTAGCTTTGGAACTCTTTGTGTTAGCCTCCTCCCTCTCTGCGTCAGCTATCTGGCCTCCTGCGTCACCCACGCAAGCCCCTCTGCCTCTGCGCAGTCTCTAGTTACCTCTGCATGGCTTCTATTGCCTCTGCGTCAGCCTCTTCAGTCACTGCGCTGACCCTCAAGCACTATCTCTACCTATCTGCTATGTACTCACTGCCCCTCATTGCAACAGATCACTTGTTCGAATTTTCTCAGCAAGCCCCGCTCCAGAAAATTGAACTGACTGATCAATCTTGGTGTGTCTCCAATTGACCCTCAAGCCTCCTCTTATACTTTTCCTGTTGAGTCTCCAATGGCCGAGATTAAGTCTCTAATCAACGGCTAAGATTAGATTTGGCTTGATCCATGTCATTTAGAACATTCTTACCCAGTTTTATATTAATGCTCATTAATATTTTAATTTTCCTAAGTTTAGACTTAGGAACCCATTTAAAAATATTAATTATTTTAATATCTTTGTAACCAGGTGGAATTTCCCCAAACCATTTCTGGGTTTTGGAGATCTCATGTGCTTTAGCCTCTCCACCAATTTTCATGGCTAGAGCACATCCGATGCTACCACAAATCAAAAAATCTGAGTTTAATCTTGTTGATGAATAGAGTTGACTTGGGATTCTAATTTTTGGCATAATATCTTGTGTTAATGATCATTGGTGGAGAAGTTGATTTACTTGTGGAATATTGTTAAAGTTTATAGTTGTGTCGTTTAACATTTATCTTTCTTAAGATTGTATCTAAATATTTTTGAGTACTCTTGTTTTAATAATTCACAAAAGGTACTTGAGTAACTTACACAATCCTAATCCAAGATAAATTTCACTCGTCATATTGCATTTAGCATACTATGTCTAGATTGCACTACTAATTTACCTCCTAGCATAAGCTAGGTTGATAGAAACATAGAGGAACCCTTCTCATCTAGCTTAAGGGGCCTCGATAACTCTCCAGTGGTTAACACATTGACCTTGCAGTTGTTAGAGCCACAGTCTCTGCAGTGCCGGAGGCATTAGGTGATAGGAGCACAACATAAGGTATCGTTAATCATGCCTTAGTCTGCTTCCTATTGGCCTCCTTCCCACAACCTACCTTTGAGCCCAACTTCAAAATAGTGAAGGGAAGGTTACATCTAGATTAGGCTTTTAACTAAAAATAAATAAGATCTCTGCATCACACATAGGTCATAAGGTTTGCACATCATTTAGGTTAGTCAATTATCTCAAGCAGCGGGCGTTCATCTGGTCATTTGGTTCCAATTTACTATAAGAAAGAATTTGTGACTCCATTAAGGCACTGGTCTCATACTTTAAAATCTAATCGAATCAATAACATTGCTTAAATTCAATCAACTGGCTAGGCCACTCATCCGTGTCTCCCAAACAAGTTGGTTTCCAACTTGTTTTCCTTCATCTCATTCCATAGAGACTAGCCCCCATAGCCTGTTGTTAGGATACAATTAGAACGGAGTGGTCGGGGATGAGAGTGAAAACCCCCGTCCTAAGCATTGTCGCGGGGCCTATACAATCCGGGTGACAACAGGACCAAAAGTAGGGACTGTTGCATCAATTCAACCAGATTGCTTTCTTTTGACCTTGAAGCACCGCTTCCAAATGGTCTTTTGACATTTTTACCTAATGCACATCTGTTGCATACTCCTTCATGATCCTCCTTGAGTTTGAGGATGCCATTCACCATTGAATTTAGAGTTGGTAACATTTTGTAGTGAAGTTGACCAAACCTTCTATGCCAAAATTCACATGGAACTAAAGCTTGAGAGAGAGGAGTCAACAATATGTAGAGTCTTCTTTCATGAATCCCTATCATCGTTGCACTTTCTATGCTATAGTTTTTATCCCATACTACAACCTTTCCATCTATAAAAGCGACTCTATCTCCCATATCTTCTAGACATGAAATGGAAAGTAGATTCTTTTACAAACCTGGAACAAATAGGATGTTGTTGAGATGAATACTTCCTCCATTCTCTAGCTCCAACAAGGTTGATCCAATAACTCTTCCAGGATAGCTCTTCTTGTCACCAAACTCAACAGAGTAAGAAGATTTCACTCTTGATAAGGTCTTTAGTTGCTTGTGTTCACCAATCATACGTCTTGATGCTCCACTGTTGATTACCCAAATGTTTTCATCTTCAAATGTGCTAGTAAGAGCTGAGAATATTCCTTCGTCCTTTTTAGATGTCTTGGTCATATCATTCTTGATAAATAGGAGATTCCACAATGCCTTGATGCCCTTCTTGAGATGACTTGCTTCCATAGAACACTTCTTTAGAAACTTCTTCAAGGGAGTAGTGATCTTCATCATGCCCTTAGCCAACCTTAGCTCTGATACCATGTTGAGAAATCTATAGGGCAATAGTTAGGATGATTTCTCTTTAGCTTGATAACTGCTTGTGATGTCTTTTTACCTTTTCTTACTTATTAGCTTCTTCTTGTATTATTATGTTATTCTTATCATCAAACAATTACCAAAACAAGATCAACAGTACACAAGAACACAAGATATAGCCTGCAAACCAGGGCCAAAACCTCTCCACTTCAGAGGAAAATCCACAAATCTCTTCTCTTCTTATAGATTCTTCAATTGAAGAATTCCAAGACCTCTAGACTAAGACCAATACCTCTCTAGGACCAAGTTCGACCTTCTTGATGATGTGCTTCCCTTGTCCAAGTCCAACCCAATCAAATCTCTTTTAATTTCACAACTTCGACCCCCAACAACAAAATTTCAGCCTCTACTGCAGGTCTGAAATTTTCCAACTTTTGCCCTCTAGATTAGGGCAACGTTATCCCTTAGGATCTCTCCTCCTACTAAAACCCAAAGACAAGTAGAGAGGAAGAGATCCCAAGTGTGTTGAAATGACTTGAAGGCCACCTCTGTTTATACTAAATCATTGAGCACAAGTGGGGTTTATTTAGTTGCTGGCCGACCTTGACGAATTGTTCCATAACACAAATAAATTCATATCTCCATGAATACTTATTGGAATCAGATGATCTTTAGATCAATCCTACACCTCTCAATGAGAGGGATCTAAGTAAAATATCAACTTCCATTAATAAGATGACCCATGTGGAGTTTGGCCCTAGTTGTCAATTTTAACACTCCCTCTCAACTAGGGATAACTCCATCCGCTGATCCATATGTCCGACTGTACTATCTCTGCCATTAGTGCCCTGCACTGCTCTGCTCTGCTGACCCATGAAGAAGAAGAATTGATTGAGAATGTCTCATACCATTCTCTATTGACCCGAAGTCAGTTTCATTTGAAGAGAGTGTGTCACATCACTCTTACTGCCCGAAGTCAGTTTTATTGATCCCAGATCAATATCACAAGAGAGTGTCTCAAACCACTCATACTGATCCCAAATCAGTTTCATTGATCTTAGATCAATGGAGGTCATCCTAGCATAGGGAGTATGTTAGATACATTGATGCGTCCATTGATAGTACTAATATGGTCCCTAACCCCATTTCCTTGCTCATTGATCAGATGAGAGGTACTTCCCATGAGTCCCAGACTGCATGGGTAGGATGCCTCGACGGGAGAACTAATCATCCTGTCCACAGGAGAACGAATCATCCTGCCCCATAGTTGCCACAGAACTAATCATCCCGACCCATAGGAGAACTAATCATCCTGTTTCACAGTTGCCACTGGAGAACTAATCATCCCGGCCCACAGGAGAACTAATCATCCTGTTTCACAGTTGCCACGGGAGAACTAATTATCCTGTTCCACAGTTGCCATGGGAGAACTAATCATCCTGGTCCATAGGAGAACTAATCATCCTGTTCCACAGTTGCCACGGGAGAACTAATCATCCTGGCCCACAGGAGAAGGTTGAACCTGTCATCTTGTACATAGCGCACCACTAGGGGAGGGTGAGTCGCCCTGTGGTCATATGTTGCTCCAATAAGTACCCCAAGCCCCCCAGAACTCCTAGAGCTCAATGCATGCAACATGCAGGACCCTTATAAGAAGGTCTCTGAACGACTCCAAGTCATTTGGGAAAGTCACAGATTTGACCTTTCCCCGGAGCTTTGACAAAATGTCTGCGACCTGTACATTAGTCTCAATGCGATGGAGCCTCCTCACTCATCGACTTACCATATCCCAAATAAGGCAATATCTAATGTCTATTTGCTGAGCAATCATCGAATATAAGATTCCTCAATAACTGAATCCCCCCTCTGGTTGTCATAGAGAATCATAGTGGTATTCATCATGTGTACAAACAGCTCACTTAAGAGCTTCTGCAACCATGTAGCTTCATACGAGATCATACTCGTAGCTATGTATTCGGTCTCGGTGGTGCTTATAACAACCGACTTCTACTTCCTGCTCATCCATGATATAGAAGCAGAATTCAAAGAGAACCAACACTGAGAAGTGCTCTAGTGATCCTCCACACTGCCTGCCCAGTCAGCATTCGAATAATCATGCAGTTTCATATTTCCGGCAGTGTATTTCAATCCATGAGAGATTGTGCCCCGAAGATATCTCAGAAGATTCTTGGCACCAATCAAGTGAGGCTCAACCAAATATGAGCTCACCATGCTAACTGCAAAACATATGTCCAGATGGAAGTTCACTAAGAACATCAACGCGAATGAGTTTATGAAACTCAGAGGCATTTCCCAAATCTGGTCCAACATCACTACCATATAACTTCTGAAAGTTAAGATCCTCGAGGTAGTCACAGGCTTGCAGTTTATCATTCCACATCCGGAATCCAACTCCCTCTTACTTTTGCAAATGAGAGGGCTTGCACCTGTTAGAAATAGGTCGTCCTCATAAGGTGCTAGTCTGAGAGGTCTATCATCCACAACCTTCGGGTAATGGTTTGGATTGGTTTCACTCCTAGTGAACCTCAGCTTCATCAGACATCTATCAATCCTCTCATACAACGCCCTGGGTGTTTTGCTTCAAGCCATAGAGGGCTTTCTTCCACCTGTATATATGAGATTCCCGATCATGAATCTCAAACTCCTCGGGTTGTTCCAAACTTGTGGACCTGCTGCATGAGGGGAATGGTCCCCTTATAAGATTTTCCTTCGGTACATCTCAAACATGTACCTTCATGCTCTTCTTGAATTCAGGCATCCCTATCACCATCTGACTCACATCGGGTAGGGCCCCATAGGTAGACCTCCGGTGTTATAGATGCGATATGTCAATTGACATGATACCCAATGGACCATCCTGCAACTTGATACAAATTGCCAACCCTGAACCCATGAGAAAAAGCATCTTTGAAATTTCTATTTTTTAACACGTGCCTTTCCATCGATGAGTGCCACCCTGTAACTTTTGACTACCATTGCTGAAATGGACACCAGGTTCTTCTTGCGATCAGGTACATAAAAGAGATTCTATAAATGAATCAACTTACCCTCATTCAATTGAGGGGTAACATTCCCTACACCCTTTCCGGGATAGGTGGCATTGGCTCCAAATATAATCCCACGATTGTTTCCATCTCTACCAAACTAGAGAGTGCACCCTTCTATTCGATGACGTGCCTTGAAGCACTACAATCAATAAGCTAGATTCCCAAAGAATCTGAAGGAAAGGGCCAATGCAAGATAACGCTTCTTTATCTTATCAAAAACAACATTTGATTCTTCATACCTGGGGTTCCTTGCTTTCTTTGAAGAGTCGTCCATTTCCTTGATGACTTGCATTAACTATCATTCCTTTGATCATTGAAGATGTCCCTGGAATGATTGTTATCATCATCAAGTGATGTGTCCTTGCCAGTCGGACACTCCTTCACATAATGGCCGAACTACCTTTCCTTTCATCCTTAGATCCAGACTTCCCAATGAAGTGATCTTTAGGTAGGCCATCAGAAACTTCTGCTGCGCCATTCTGATAATATTTTCTCCTTCGACTTCACCCTCGGTGAATTTGAAGAGGGGTGATGAATCCACTAATCCTTTTGTCCTTTCCCAACTGTCTTCGGTGATTGCTTTTTCGCTCTTGCTTGGGCATTGTCTTCACCTCAGCTCTGATACCATGTTAATTTTAGGTATGTTCTATGCTTAGAGCAATTTATTTCAATTTTCACAGTTAGCTCAATATCTTTTCTAGATTAGCAATCACATCAGCATTGAAGTAAACTGCAGATAGAACATAAACATAAATTGTAGAAGACAAGCCAAGACAAGAGGACACAAGATGTGGCGCTAGCCAGGGACAAACCCCAATGTGGGGAAACCCTTGATCAATTCTTCTTATATGTTCTTCAATAGTTCAACAGAGAGAGAGAGAGATAGTACGTTTACAACAAAAGTCAACACTTTGACTTATCTAGATAAGAGCATAGATCATCTCTAAGAAGATGATACATGAGATTAGTTGAAGACATGCTGCTTCAACTGATTCTCCAAGGTGACTCCTTCACCTATCGTTGTGCTGCATTTCGTCATCATGCTGTACCTCACCACACTGCACCATGCTGCACCCATCATCACTATGCTGCATCTCATCACGCTTCATTAATCATTACTGTACCCATCACTGTACTGCATTATGTGCCATTGTTGCACCATGTTGTCATACTGACCTATGTGTTGGCTGCACCTTACTTGCTTGTTGTCCTTTGCTTGCTTGTTGTCCCTAGCATGGTTGTTGTCCTTAGCATGCTTGTTGTTGCATGCTAGCTGTAACAATGCATGCTTGGTGTATTTGCTGCGAAGTACCATACAACTGTCCCAATGTTAGTTAGTTGTAACTTGCATGCTGCTCTTCTTCGGAGACAGATGCTCTGGCTGTTCCAACAGTGCCCGGTAGTTCCCACAGTTCCGGCTGTTCTCGGCAGTTCCCGACAGTTCCGGCAGTTCTGGCAATTCCGGTTGTTCCGGCTTCTGCCCTCTAGATTAGGGCAGCATTATCCCTTAGGATCTCTCCTCCTACTAAAACCCGAAGACAAGTAGAGAGGAAGAGATCCCAAGTGTGTTGAAATGACTTGAAGGCCACCTCTATTTATACTAAAACATTGAGCACAAGTGGGGTCTATTTGGTTGCTGGTCGACCTTGACGAATTGTCCCATAACACAAATAAATTCATATCTCCATGAATACTTATCAGAATTGGATGATCTTTAGATCAATCCTACACCTCTCAATGAGAGGGATCCAAGAAAAATATCGGCTTCCATTAATAAGATGATCCACATGAAGTTTGGCCCTAGTTGCCAATTTTAACACTCTACCTCATACTCACTGCCCCTTGCTGCAACTCTGATCACTGATTCGATTTCTCTTAGCAAACCCCGGTCTAGAAAATCGAATGACTGATCACTCTGGTGTATCTCCAACTGACCCTCAAGCCTCCTCTTATACTTTTTCCATTGAGTCTTCAATGGCCGAGATTACATCTCTAATCAAAGACTAAGATTAGATTTGGCTTGATCCATGTAATTAGAACCTTTTAACCTAGTTTTATATTAATACCCATTAATATTTTTCTTTCCTAAGTTTAGACTTAGGAACCCATTAAAAATATTAATTATTTTAATATCTCCTTTGCTGGGCAGAATTTCCCCAAACCATTTTTGGGTCTTGGAGATCTCATGTGCTTTAGCCTCTCCACCAATTTTCATGGCTAGAGCACATTTGATGCTACCACAAATCAACACTCCCTCTTAGCGATGAAAGTGCTCTAGTAATACTCCACCACTGAGCATCACCCTGATTATACGACATCGGTACCTGTGCTGATGCTAGGCCTTCCTGCCCAACGTCCTTTTCACTGCTGCATCCTGTACTAGTGCCCATGGCTCTGCCACTGCCACTGCTACATCCGTACGACAACTCCCTCTCCGTCCATGCTGCTACTGGTCCTTTCTCCCAACACTGCATATGCACTGCAATTCTCTCTCATCATGCTGCATCGTGCTACTACTACTGCACTGCAACTCAGTTACTGAGAAGTAAGTAATTGATCCACCCAACTACTGACATCCTTGTCAGGCTAGAAATCGTCCCGATGCTGAAGCTCTCACTGTTGCTATCCTGTGCTCCCTGTGCTGCTGCAACAATTTTGTGCCTCTTGCACCACTGCAAACCTCTTTGTGCCTTCCTGCACTGCTGCAACCTCCTTTGTGCCTCTCACATTACTGCAACCCTCTCTGTGTTGCTTGGGAATGCTGCACTCTAGCACTCTCTACCGCTTCATCCACATCGCTTCTACTGACATCCGTCATCCTGCTACTGTCACTTCGGGGCTCCCGTAGCTAGGTATGATCCAAGAGTTTGGGTACCTCAAGGATCCTGCCCCTCATCGCCTGTAGTCTTCCTGACTACAGCTCTATGTCTCCCCACCTCTTCTGTAGAGGTACATGAACACTCATGGCATAATCATCATCATCCACTACCTCCTTTTCCGCCTTCGCTGGCGCTGCCTTGGAGTTAGGTGCTTCTCCCTTATTCTTCTTCCTTAGACACTGGTTCGCATAATGCCCCAGTTCCCCACAGTTAAAGCACTTTATCTTAGAGAGGTCCTTTTTCTTCCTCTTCCCCTTCTCCCCCGTAGATGCTAGAGCTGCATCCTCTTCTTCCTCTTTCTTGATCCGAGCTCCTTTGCTGCTACTTCCCATCTTGGTCAGTTGCCTGATCTCTTCGTGGCGAAGAGCTGCCCACAATTCTTCCCAATCTGGAAGATTCGCTCTGCCTGGAATGCTCTGGACGAATGTCTCACACTCCTCGGAGACTGCGTTTAGGGCGGTCCTCACCATCAACTCCTGATCTGGCGTGGCCCCTTTGGAAGTCAGTTGGTCTCGGATTTGCTGCAACCTGCTGAGGAATTGATCTACCTGCTCCCCCTTCTGCATTTGGTACGACCGCAGCTGATTCTCCAGTAGCATCTTCCTTTGCACAGAAGTGCCTTGATACAATGTCTTCAAGGTATCCCACATTTCCTTTGCTATCTCCTTCTCGGCAATACGCTAGACTACATGATCCTTGACCCCATCAAGGATTATGCATTTCGCCTTGGCCATTGCATCCTCATACCTTTCGTTGTCAGCTGGGTCGACTGGGATAGCCACGGTTCTCAAGGCGAAGACCTTGATGTGATGTCTATCTAGAACGGACAGGATCTTGGCCTTCTAGATGACAAATTTGGACGCCTCGTCCAACCTGTCTTGATACCTTAGTCCATTCATGGCCATCACTCTGCTCTTCTTTTCAACTCCTCTGAGTCTCTACTTCCCTCCTGGAAGTTCTCTCTTCGACTCCTTCTATGTCTCTACTTCCCTCTTGGAAGTTCTCTGCTAGACTCCCTCTGAGTCTCGATTTCCCTCCTAGAAATCCTCCTGCCAACCGTCGAATCGCACCTCTCTGATCTCCTATGCACCTGCAACACTGATCTGGATTCCTTGGCTAGAAATCTGCCTAGGTAGCGACTCCCTCTACCTTGGTTTTGCCCCGTTAGGGACTGTTCTGTCTCAACAACAACAACACCCCACTAGCTTCACTCTCTTCAATCTGCCCACAACTTTCTATTCCCCAACAACTGAAGAACGGAGCCTCTAGGCTCTGCGCAATCCTGGGAAGGCTGATTTGTTCCCTCAGCCAATTGTGTCAACCCTCCTGGTCTCTGCGTGGCTCTTCGTGAGCCTCTTCTGCCTTCTTCTTCCTTTGCGCTGGCCTCTCTCTGGCTCAAACTGATGACGTAGGCCCTCTGTGTCAACCCTTCTCTGCTGCTTTCTGCCTAGGAACAACTTCTGTCACTCGGGACAACTGTTTCTGTTGCAAATTCTCTGATTCAGCTAGCGCCTTCAGCTCTCCTGTGATCTGCAACGCTCTGATACCATGTTGAAATTTCTAAGTATTACCCGTTAGAAATTTTATTTGTATTCTCTGGTTTATTTCGCCTACTTGTTTAATTACTAACAAGTTATTTAACCATATAAACATTGAAATAAACACAATATAGTCTCGACCATCTACAAATCAACAACTGAAAGAAATAAACGAGCACACAAGGGACACTGTTATTTTTGGACAATCGTCCCCGGAAAAACCCAACTTGGGAAAACCGATGCAGCAGTTCTAAGGGTTTTTATTATTAAGCAACTTTTCTTGAGTACACTGGGTGCCAAACTGGCTCACCCGATAGAGATAAAAAATCCAGCAGTAATACCTCTCTTCAGAAGTAGATATTTTGAAAGTCTGCCCCATGAAACCCTCTCCAGCACAATTTGAAGCACTGAGTTAGCCCCCTTCTTGGCCTTTGCGTTAGCCTGAAACCCTTTGCGTCAGCCATCTGAGGCTCTGTGCAACCTCTCTAGCCCTTAGGGTCACTTCTGCAGCCTCTGCGTGGATGACTTAGGCCCTTCTGGCATCTGCGTAGTCACTGCTGGCTTTGCGTGGCTCCCTCTAGCTCTGCGTCTGCCTCTCTGCTTTTGCGCTGGTCTTCTGACACTATCTCTGCCTCTCTGCCTCGTACTCACTACCCCTCGCTGCAACTTTGATCATTGATTCGATTTCTTTTAACAAACCCCACTCTAGAAAATCGAATGACTGATCACTCTAGTGTATTTCCAATTGACCCTCAAGCCTCCTCTTATACTTTTTCTGTTGAGTCTTCAATGGCCGAGATTACATCTCTAATCAACGGCTAAGATTAGATTTGGCTTGATCCATATCATTTAGAACCTTCTAACCCAATTTTATATTAATGCCCATTAATATTTTTATTTTCCTAAGTTTAGACTTAGGAACCCATTGAAAATATTAATTATTTTAATATCTTCTTCACTGGGCAGAATTTCCCCAAACCATTTCTGGGTCTTGGAGATATCATGTGCTTTAGCCTCTCCACCAATTTTCATGGCTAGAGCACATCTGATGTTACCCCAAATCAACAATATTCTCATTCTTTCTCTATTATGTATGTTATCTCTCTCACCTTATCTATCTTACCATCCTCTCTTTCTAAGGTAGTACCAAACTCTTGGTAGGGAATATCATAGCATAGTGAAGATCTCGTTAGTTCATAGTATCCCTATTAATGGAGTGGACCCTTTGGTTTGAATGGATGGATGTTCCTTCTACTTATAAAATATAAGATAAACATGGTTATGCATGAACGACTTGAATAATCCACTATATAAGTCAAATACTTACATTAGAGCCCACTGAATTACCCCAAATTCTATTAGTCACATAATATATTACTAATTTTAGCCACCTTAGCTTACTTTAAACGTAGTGTTGAAAAGCTTTTAGCTTTTCTTTTAGGCGTTTATGCTAAGGTTAGACAGCTTTCAATATAAGCATATTTTCATGAGCCTAGGTATGAAAATGAATCCAACTCTATGATTTATATCAGCCTAACCTTGTGGTGATTTTGTGCAAATTTATTGTAAGTATCTTCTTTCATCTTATATTTGTTATAGAATTTTGGTTTCATTGAAATTGTCACCAAAGTATTGTTGTATCTTTTATGGCTCTAGCCTCTAACATCTCCTTTGACAAGATTATCATCAAGTTTCTATTGAGGAACCTAGATGTAGCTTCCTCCCATATCGTCTCCAATTTGATTGAAAGATGCTAGGGTTTGAGGAGTTGAGAAACCTAATTATAGCTTTATCTCTCTCCTTTAAATCACTTTCATTAGTCCTCTTCCATAGATTTTATCCTCATACTGCACTAGCCCTTGATTGGAAAATGCACTAGTCCATTACTGTGTTAATTCCATCAAAGTAAAACCCTAAATTTCTTTTTTAATATTTTCTAAGGTAAATTGGTGTTGGGTTACAACAATATTTACATTTTCAGCATTATTTACTTTTAACCTTATAGCCTTAGGATTAGATTTTGCATACACTAAATTGGAAAAGTATAAATATTTTCATGCATCTTTCGACTATTAATTAGGACTGACATCTAGGGTTTTTGTTGTTGTTTTATGTATTTTCAACCATTGAAAAGTTGTTGTCATCTATTTCCTAGTCTACTCATTGATTAACCCTTATTTTTTATTTATCTATTATTAATTTTGGGCTGTTTTGCTATTGCTATTATAAATATTTGGATGCTCTAATTGTGCTAATTAAAACCCTAGTTTATAACAACAATTTGTAATATATAAATAACATGTGTTAGGGAACCATTTGAGCACTCTAGATTTAGCCATAGGGTCTTTTGAACTCATTGTCTTGGATTTAAATTTTATCACACTTGAAACCCTAATTATTGAACATTTATTCTTGTGTATATTTTATATTAAAACCCTTAGTGGGTATGTAGCTCGGGGACACTTGGGTTATCTAATCCCTAAGATCTGCTAGCAAACCCTTCCTTGTGGGGATAATATCTTACCACAGAATAGTAGGGAACAGTTGCTAAGGTGACAGTGGTAACTGATCCCATTGTTGTTATTAATCTAGAGTGCTTAGTGTGACTTTCCACTAAGGTGCTAGATTTTGTAGTAACATGGACCGGATTCCATCTTCTACACTCAAGCATCAGACACTACACCTTTACATTTTGTAATTGCATATTATTTAATTTAGTAAGTATTGCTTTCAATTGCATATAATTTGTTCCTTTTTGAGTTGATAATGAATTTAGCCTGAATTTATATCACTCTTGAGTGGTTTAATTAGTATTGACAATGAGAGTACCTGACTAATCATTCTCTTCAGCTAACACGTTATTTAGTTTTTTGTTAACTTTTGCTTTCTGTTTTATTTCCTTTTACTTTCAGCAAGCAACCTGCACTTGCTTTCATTTATTTAATCTGTACTTGCTGCATGCAATTGAATTTCCCTTTGGAACAAAATAAAAATATAGACATTTTGTTTATTTTATAATTTATGTACCCGGTACCATAACTGGATGGCAAATAACATGGAATTGGAACTTGTGAATTAGAGTTTTAGGCTTGGTTACTCCTGCCTGTTGTCAAGGATGTAAAATCCCTGTGAACAAGGCCTTGGAAAGCATGCTTATTGAAGGGGTAACTGGTGTTTATATGCAAGAATTTTTTCTTGGATGAAAGTTTCAGTGGGATTTAGGACAGATCTGAGCTGAAATCAAAATTTTCTTTCACTGTGTTTTTTCCTTTTCATGCTAGATTCTGGAAATGCTCTATTTTGGCAACATCTTTCTCTGAAATTTTTGCAATGTTCCAAGCAGGGGATTTTTTTTGGAACAGATTGTCTGTAATTTCATCTATGTTTTACCTGTCTAAGATGCATTTATGGATGATATATGGATTCTGGACATATAAGATTTGAACTGTCACAAAAACAAGTATCCTGAAATTGTGACAAGCAGAATCCTTTTTCTTACAGCCAGGATATTTGCAAACCCTTTTACCTGATAATGCTCCAGAATATCCGGAAACATTGGAGAGTGTTCTTACTGGTAATGATACTCATGACTTTAACTTTTTCGCTTTCTTGGAATTTTGCTGGTGTATTTTATTTTACTCTTTCATCACGAGGGCTTCCCATTCGGACATGATGTTCAGCTGTATATCTATTATTAGTTTGTAAGACTTGGTAAGCTATTTAATAGTCCATGCAATGTTTTTAAAAAGTCTCGTTCTAATCTTTTAATGTTGCAAGTTTTGCAGATATTCAGAATAAGATCATACCGGGTATTACACATTGGCAGAGTCCTAATTTTTTTGCCTTTTATCCTTCAAATAGCAGCACTGCCGGCCTCCTTGGGGAAATGCTAAGCGGTGGTTTTAGTGTTATTGGTTTTAGTTGGATATCATCTCCTGCTGCCACGGAGCTTGAAGCCATAGTTCTAGACTGGCTGGGAAAAATTATAAATCTTCCTGAGGCTTTTCTGTTATCTGGTATATAGGATCTGATGTTTTCTTCAGTTACAAATGCTAATGGTAGTGTTAATACTAGGAATGACAGACTAGATATATAAGAAATGTGGTTTTCTTGCATATTTCTTTATATTGACTTATTTTTACCTACTGCCTATGAAAAAAGAAACTGATTCCTCTTGCAACCTAGGAACCTGTACGTTATAGGTGCAGTATTGCACATGTATTCTGGTAGTTTAATTTCATTTGTATGGGCTTGGTATGAATCACTTTTTACTTGAATGCTATGTGAATAGGTGATGTTCATTAGTGGATAATAAAAATAATGAAGCTGTAGTAAGACTGTTGGAAATATCGAGAGGGGGATGAATCAGTATTTCACTTACAATTAGTTTATTTTTAAATTATTAGAACAAGAACAATAGAACAAGAAATCAGCGCATCACAAGAACAGTAGACAACAAATTTTTTAGGTGGAAACCCTTATGGGAGAAAAACCACTTCTCTAATATTTTTGAGTACAAAATATGCTTCAACTCCAACTGAAAGGGAAGCCCCAACTCCCTAGTACTCTAGAAAAGAGTTCAATTTACCAGCTCCAACTGGAAGGACGCTCCAATGCCTTGGCTTTACCAGCTCCTACTGGAAGGATGCTCCAACGCTTTGTGCAGGCTCCAACATGTCCTAGCACCACCCTAAATATGATAATAAAATGGACGGACAACTGTGGGCTCCCGTACCATGGATAATGAACCACTTACAGTGATATTCAATCAAACCCTTACTTCAGATAAAAATCAGACTTCTTCAACCTGCTGCCAAATAATGCGTCGATGAAAAATTTAGCAACAATCTGTACCTCAAAGGTAATGATTCCTTCAATCTTTGCCTTCTTGTAGATGTCCTTTGCTGACACCACTGTCCAAAATTTCACTACTGTAACCCTCTGGTCACTGCCTGTTCTTCTAGTTAGAACTGCTCTTTATACTGCTTTAGAAACCTTTATGAGTCGCACAAGTTTTGAAAGAGTCTTCCTTTGAACCAATTAAAAAATGAGGTCTGTCATATTAATCCTTGTTCACTGAGTGACATTGCAAAATTATACCATGGTTTGTCAAAGATGCAAGACCCTTAGAACATTGTTCAAGTCAACAACCTTTTGTCCCAAGAAATATATGTCAATACAATATTGTTCCAAAAGTTAAACAAGATTTGAGTAGTCTTCAAAACTAGGGCATAACAAGACCTTTTGTTAATTTTAGGCAACAATGGTATGGTCTATGCTTTAGAGCAATTTTACTTCAATTTCTTTATTAGCCTAGTATCAATATTCAGATTAGCAATCACATCAACTTGATAGTAAAATGCAAATAGAACATAAACATAAACAGTAAAAGACAAGCCAAGACAAGAGGACACAAGATGTGGCACCAGCGAGGGACAAACCCCAATGTGGGGAAATCTTTGATCAAATTTTCTTTTAGTCTTCAATAATTCAGCGGAGAGAGAGATAGTACAATTTACAAATCTGATAATTTATAACAGCAGCAAAAGAGCCCTAACCAGAAAAGTCAACGCTGGTCAACATGACAGATTTGACCCTCAACAAACCGGTCAACTTTAGTCAACTTCAGCCTCCAAACAACAAGATAAAACAGCCCTCAAAACAGTCAAATTCAGCCCAGTCAAAGTCTGGTTCAACAACCCATCTGTGGTCAGCCCTAGTTGCAGTCAACGTTGGTCAAACTGTCCAGAAATTCGGTCTCCTGAAATTTTGGCCTCTTGAAATTTTGCTCTCCTAAAAGTTCGGCATTTTGAAATTTCGCTGTTCTGAAATTTTGGCCTTCTGAAATTTCGCTCTCCTTAAATTTTGGAAAAATGTGGAGAGAGAGGACCAAAAATCCATAATACCCAATCGAAAAGGAGAGAGATAGAGAAGTGTGAAGATGAGTGTGTCCAAATGATGCTAAGGCATCATGAATTTATAGCAAACGTTGAGGATGAATAGACGTGATTGTTGGGCTTCTGAGCTTACATAAGTTTGCTGGCCGACCTTGACAATTTGTCCATAATCAAGATAAATTCATAACTTCATTTGTACATGTCAGAATTGGATGATCTTTAGATCAATCCTACACCTCTCGGAGAGAGGAATCTAAGAAAAATATCAGCTGTATTAATAAGATGACCCATGTGGAGTTTGGCCCTAGTTGCCAATTTTAACACTCCCTCTCAACTAGGGAGAATTCCATCTGCTAATCCATTTGCCAGTCTGTACTATCTTTGCCATCAATGCACTGCTCTGCACTACTCTGCTCTGCTTTGTTGAACTGTGAAGAAGAAGAAGTGATCGAGAGTGTATCATACCTTTCTCTACTGACCCAAAGTCAGTCCCAAATAAAAGAGAGTGTCTCATACCACTCTTACTGACTCGAAGTTAGTTCCAATCAAAAGAGAGTGTTTCATACCACTCTTACTGACCCAAAGTCAGTTCCAATCAAAAGAGAGTGTCTCATTCCACTCTTACTGACCCGGAGTCAGTTCCCATTGATCCTAGATCAATATCGGGCATTACGAATTTATAGCAAACGTTGAGGATGAATAAACATGACTGTTGGGCTTCTGAGCTTACATAAGTTTGCTGGCCAACCTTGACAATTTGTCCATAATCAAAATAAATTCATAACTTCATTTGTACATGTCGGAATCGGATGATCTTTAGATCAATCCTACACCTCTCTGTAGTGGCCGTATTAAATTAAGAGCCATTACTGAACTGTGAAACTGTAAAGATTGCTGAAACTGTCTGAAATGGTATTAATAGATTTGACGAAGTACTTACCTGGTCTGCTACGGTTGTTGCGATGAGGATGCTGCAGAACTTCTCCAGCACTCTCGTTACCGAATGACCAAAACCACCCAGCCAAACCGAGTATACCTAGATACTCAATCCAGTATGCTTCTCAACCGATGCATACCGTTCCCCCGTGCCCAGAGACTTCAAAACAAGTAAGGCTCAATAGTTCCGAATTATAAGCAGTATGGATAAATTTCCTCTCCTTCTTCCTTCAACAACACTCTCCTTCTTCCTTCAACAACACCCGGTTCAGTTTTTCCACTTACAGCAAATACAACCTTCCCCATCCACAGGCAAAGAACACAACCCCCCTTTTGAAATCCTCCTTCCTCCCTTTAAATAGCAGAGGTCCCTCCCTCTCTACGCATCTGCTCACCGCCTTTATGAAAGGATAAGATTTTTGTTAGGCGGTGATTGCTTTGTCATGATTTTTGCTTTTAATTGAATCAGATCCTCACAACATCGAATGGTGTCACTTTAATTATGACAGTTGGTACTTTAATTTTTTAAATAGTATAAGACCATGATGATTCTAAATATTACATATTATTTTATGTTTTATAAAATATCAAGTTTAATCATAAGGTTTATGGGTTTAGTTTTATTAGTATACATTTTGGGTTATATGTAAACATATGAATAAACTCAACTATATTTCTTACTGAGTGTATATTTCTTCTATTTACGAGAATTAGGTATTTAATTAACACCTTTGATAATTAATTCATTTATCTTATATTTAGACATTCTCCATGAATAGTCGATATATAGTCGATAGATATATAGATATATAGATATATAGATATATATATATATACTAGTGCAATGTATATGATGCATGCATATGTAGCTATCATATGTATGCCTCACATGCATGCTAATATTGCTATGTTGTTCGTGATTTGAGATGGGTTGTTACATACACCCCTCCTTCAAAAGAACTTCGTCCCGAAGTTAAGGGTTTATAAAGTATATTGATAATTCCTTTAGGGTATGTAAGGATTGTATTATGTGATTGAATTTTCATTTATGATCGTGAGGACACTTTAAAATTTGTGATTTTGAACGCTGATAGATTTCTAATTTTAATGGTCATGCCTTGCCCAAACCAGGTTCCCAAGCTATTCTAAAATCATCCTATCCTTCCTAATCTCTTCCGCTCCCATCCTATCCGTCCTCTACTGGAGTATGCCATGGCGTCAGCTATACTGACCTAACCATGCATAAACTCTAAGGATGGCAGCGTCGACTATATCGACCTGATTTCCCAGTAGGCATCCGGCAATCATCATCACACGTCTAGGGGAGCGTGACTCGCACAATCCTCCCATGACCCCAGGTTTTAGAGGATAAACGGTGGGCAACACCTCCACCCCTCCCAGTAGAATCAGGGTTAATACCCCATCATGGAATCTCTTTGAGCCTTAATTGTTCTGAAGTTTCTGTCATCACGTGGTCATTTTGGTAACGGATTTTATCTGCAATCATAAACACTTGTCCATGCATTTATAACATGTGCATTAATATTTTCAAAAACACATAGCTTATGTATATTTCATACATGTCATCTAAAGTATAACATACTTTGCCATAATCTATTCATGTCATTAGCTTTCATATTTAAAATATAATCATTCTTTCGTGTATTGTCTGTGCATAAAACTTATGACTTTAAATTGCTAACTGACACTTGATATTTGATCTTACGAGCACATATCGTTATGTTCCAAACATTCATTGATCTGTATGTGTTTGCTCCAGTAACAACTAACTGGGTTATTGTCTTACTTGGTAACAAAATGCATCATATGGACAGTCATTAGCAAAGACAAATCTCAATTCCTTCTTTTTAACAATACTGTTATTTGTTGTGTTCTTTTATATATAAATTGTTTGAAATACCTAGCTCAAAGTATGGTATGCAACACATTTTGGGAACATATTTTGAACTCAACATTTCCTTTAACAATAATACACCGAACATTGCTCTATGTTTAAATGGTAGTACTCTTTCAATACCTTGGCCCTATGGGTTGAATTTATGCTCATGGAACCTTTGCTCAGGTTGTATTCATCACTTATCTTATTGCTAAATTAGGTCTGAATGTTGCGTAGTATCCGTTCCTATTGACTGATTCACTACCAAGGAGTTGATATTCATGCCAAGTGAACTACTGTTTCCAGATCTTTTGCCAGCGCACATTCCAGGGTCCGAACTTAAGTTCTATGCATTATACCAGTTATTTTTATGCCTCTATATGAATGAGTTAATGGCTGTTTGCAATTCTGAGTTAGTTCCTCATCACATGGTGTTTAATAGCAGTGTATTCCTTGTTGAATAATTGTGAATGGTATATATAACCGCTTGAGCTCAATTGGCTGGTTCTGTTATCATTTAACTGGAAGTATAGTGGAAAACTGTTTACCTACAGCTAACAGATAACAACTGATGTGCAAAAAAAAGATCACTGTAACCTTCACACAAAACTCAGAAATTTATTAGAAACTAAGAGAATATACAGGAGGGAATCCTACATCTTTTACTGTGGTATTGTGATAATAATATGGCTAAATTATGTATAACAGCTGGGGTAATTTTTGAGTAAGGAAGATATTATATGTGACTCTTTAGAGGTCTCATTTGAATGTTATTTGTCCACTGTATATATATATTTTCTGAAGTAAAAACTATTAAGAAAACACCTACAGAAGTTTTCATACAAACTTGAAGAAAGGTCTCATAGAAGAACTTATACAAACTCAATTATCAAAGAGGAATATCTACGTGGTTGACAG
This sequence comes from Pinus tabuliformis, assembly GCA_031772625.1. NCBI lineage: Eukaryota > Viridiplantae > Streptophyta > Pinopsida > Pinales > Pinaceae > Pinus > Pinus tabuliformis. Next base: position 1,413,401,711 of record CM062817.1, on the reverse strand, counting down.
GTACAGAGGAGTGAGTCCCCTAGTAATTATAAAGGAGGATGACTAAACATTTAAAATGAATATCTAGAAGATTGTAAGAATATAAACATCATTACCAATTGTTTGTTATAGGAGCATAAATAATAATAAAAACGAATCCATTCAAGCAAAATTTACAAATACAAGAGACTAATAATAATTAAAAGAATAATATCAAAATATTCAAGAAAGTACTTATCTCTAGAGAATACGTCAACTCCTTTTCGTTCAACTCTTCAAGGAGTTAATCTCGTCCTTGGTCCAAATATGTCAGGACATCCTTCCCAACAAGCATTTTCTCTAGCTTCCCAGTAACCACCAGAATACTTATAAGTGCTTTGGTCATTCTCCCTTCTGAACCAACGGGGCTTCCATCCCTTCTCTTGCAGTTTGTAAGCCTGTCTCTGTTTCTGTTCAAGTCGCAACTTTTCAGCATTCGCTAGATCATATTCTCCACATTCAAGATGGCGTTGATCAGGTCTCAGCCTGGAATCTGTGGGTGGTAACTTCTCCTTAAGTCCAGGTGTCAGCTCATTCAATGTTATAGCAAACGAGGTTAAATTGTATCTCGTGGGACATTCTGGGGGATCATTTTTCCTCCATAAAATCGCAGCCTCTGACATATGATCATAACTCTTGGATTTTACTGCAACATCTCCCATTACAAAATACATGCTTTCATCCCACTTTCCAACCAAAGTTGCTAACTTGTCCCTACTTCTATCATGGACATAACCTTGTACTTGGTGAGGATTTCTTTCAATAATAGCTTGTTCTTTGAATTTCAGTTTGCATGAAAGTCTATTCCCTTTGATATGCATTACTCCATAATGATCACAATTGACTTTTCCTAGAATAAGATTGTAAATTGTCGTTGTCACCTTACTCCACTGGAAAACTTCCCCATCATCAAATTCAAGAGTAAGAATGCCAACAGGTTCTACTTGAATAGATCGTCCCCAGAATTTGCTTTTCAATGTACTATCACCCCAGAAAACCCAGCCTCTCCCTAATAAAACGCTCCCAGAAATCTCCAAACAGAGGCCTATCAATGGCCTTCAATCTTTCCTTTGTTGCTGCATCCACACTTACATAGAGCTGGGTTACAGGCTTTAATGATTTAATCGCCTCTGGAAATTGAGCATTTGTCACTAAAAAGGTAGAAATCCGCTTTCTATGCAATTCATCGATCAGCGTGTTAATCTCAGGGTACATGATAGGCTCACCCACAAGAGACAGAGCACAATGCCTTGGAGTCAGGCCTTCAGTCAACCTTTCCTCCTTCACCCTTAAGATGGAAGATTTCTCTAAAGGTTCCTATATATGGAACAGTATGCAGAAGCCCAAGTATAAAGTGTCATGATGTTCTGGCAATCACTGGAACACCTTTCATTTGTTTTATCATCTTAATATGTTGATCAATAGCACCTTCAACAATCTGTAAGGGATCATCCATTTTCCCACGCCAGCTCTTTCCTACAGGATTGGTGTGATGTCCCCAGCAAAATACACATTTATTGGCACAAGCTAAGCTAGGTGTTGCTTCCATGCACCTTTTTGCAGAGCTTGATGACTTGATGGAGAATATATTTGCATGCACCACATGATGTATCGTAAAAGTCCATTACAACCTATGAAACAAAACAGTTTCTTCTGTTGTTGGGCATCATTAACTACTTTCTCAAATTCCTTGTCGTTATGCACCTCCCGCACACACTGAACAGGGCAGGTAACTTCCGCCTCTGCTTCGAGTACCTCTGCTTCCGATGACTCTCAATGCCATAGAATGAGTGCTTGTAACAACCACCTTGCCCACGTAGTTGTGCCTTGGTCCATCTACATAACTTTACTCCACTGTGAGACCCTATTATTTTGTATCCCTGCTTCTCTAAGTTTGCACGGACGATGGGCGTAACCATAGCCTTTGGTCCATTATCGTTGGGAGAATTGTGTTTGTCTTCATCAGAAATCCTATTAAGCCCATTAACCTTTCCAAATTGCTTTCTGCCGACGCCATTTTTAATGGAAAACGAAGCTTTGCCGGCAATGTCTTCTAGATCAACCAAGGCAGCATCTTCGGGGTCATTCTCTTTGTCTTCCTCTGAATCTTCACCGCTGTAGTCATCAGAAACCTCTTCAAGGACTCCATTACTTTTACTGCTAATTACTTCATGGGGTTCATTTGTTAAAGATTTCACAAGTAGACGGCTCCAGTTTCCGAAGGTCTCGTCTAAGTTTCCTCCGTCTTGGCCCCCTTCTCCCAGGGGAATAATTTCCACTCCTCTAAGATCCGTCATTTGACGGTGAAACGCCCTCGCCGTAGTATTGTAGGTCGGACCGTAGGCCTTACTGCCGACGCCAAAGACTGCAAATTTACAGTCGGAAAGAAGCCCTGCTCCGACTCTGAAATCCTTTGAGCTCTCTTCTAGCCACTGTGCAAAGAACGCTGCGTTGTCAGGCGCTTTTCCATCTTCCCATGTCGACGCAACTATGATCACAAGTTTCTCCTTGGCTATGTCCTCTGGCTCATATGACCGTGGGTCGACGACCTCCGCTTTAATGTTATTCTCCAGCAAAAGCTTTGAGAGTCCACGAGCGAGAGCCTCTGAGGTTCCTGTTTGGGAAGCAAACAGAAGCTTTCCAGGCGTATTCGATCCACAGCTTGCAGAATTCGAACAATTCTCTTGGGGTTGGGCCGTGAGCGAACTGCAGCAGCCGTTGGGTTGAGTTGCGGAGAAGATTCGGGACTTAGACCTGCAACAGGGTTTAGAGTTTACTTGCTGCTGTGATTGTAGATGCTTTCGACGGGATTTTCTGAGACGTGTGGATTTCCAGAGGCACCAAAATGAGGCGGAGACAATCGCCACCAGTACAACGCGAGCTGCCCCCGACGAACTCCACCGCCTTGCCTCCATTGCAAACTCTGGCTAAATCCCACACTGCAGTCCGTTATCTCAAAATTAAATATATAGGATCGACTGAAAGCCCTTATAAAACGCTTTTTATGAGAATGGTCCCCAGGATTGCAGGGTTCTGATCATGATCAGGTGACAGGAGCAACAGAAGACCTGCAACCCCGAGTTGTGAGAAGAATAGGCCCGTTGCGTGTGCGACGGAGATGCAAAGACGACGTCGCGGGAATTGGCAACTGAACGTTGTGAGACACCCATTTTTTTAACACTTCGAAGAATTGTTTGCCGCAGCTTGTTTCAAAACCTCATAAACCAGATAAATGTCAGAGAAGAATCATTGAAAGAAAGAAAGAAAACCCCGACGAATAGAATTGAATTCCGATAAACAATTGAACTGTCACGGGCGTAGGAAGCGAATGCAGGAGTAAAGCAATAATTTATTTAATAAAATTTCCCTGGTCACAAGGACAGGGGTTTGAAATTGCATTACGGAAGCAATACCAGTACCAAATAGGTTAGAAATTTCATCAATCTTCACAAAATCAAGCTTCACAATGGACAATTTTACCCAGCAGAATTTAACCACAGAATTTACACAAGCGTAGGGCCTGTGAGGTCGCAGGGTTTGAACGACGGGCTCTGATACCATATGTAGTGGCCGTACTAAATTAAGAGCCATTACTGAACTGTGAAACTGTAAAGATTGCTGAAACTGTCTGAAATGGTATTAATAGATTTGACGAAGTACTTACCTGGTCTGCTACGGCTGTTGCGATGAGGATGCTGCAGAACTTCTCCAGCGCTCTCGTTACCGAATGACCAAAAACCACCCAGCCAAACCGAGTATACCTAGATACTCAATCCAGTATGCTTCTCAACCGATGCATACCGTTCCCCCGTGCCCAGAGACTTCAAAACAAGTAAGGCTCAATAGTTCCGAATTATAAGCAGTATGGATAAATTTCCTCTCCTTCTTCCTTCAACAGCACCCGGTTCAGTTTTTCCACTTACAGCAAATACAACCTTCCCCATCCACAGGCAAAGAACACACCCCCCCTTTTGAAATCCTCCTTCCTCCCTTTAAATAGCAGAGGTCCCTCCCTCTCTACGCATCTGTTCACCGCCTTTATGAAAGGATAAGATTTTTGTTAGGCGGTGATTGCTTTGTCATGATTTTTGCTTTTAATTGAATCAGATCCTCACAACATCGAATGGTGTCACTTTAATTATGACAGTTGGTACTTTAATTTTTTAAATAGTATAAGACCATGATGATTTTAAATATTACATATTATTTTATGTTTTATAAAATATCAAGTTTAATCATAAGGTTTATGGGTTTAGTTTTATTAGTATACATTTTGGGTTATATGTAAACATATGAATAAACTCAACTATATTTCTTACTGAGTGTATATTTCTTCTATTTACGAGAATTAGGTATTTAATTAACACCTTTGATAATTAATTCATTTATCTTATATTTAGACATTCTCCATGAATAGTCGATATATAGTCGATATATATATATATATATATACTAGTGCAATGTATATGATGCATGCATATGTAGCTATCATATGTATGCCTCACATGCATGCTAATATTGCTATGTTGTTCGTGATTTGAGATGGGTTGTTACACTCTCGGAGAGAGGAATCCAAGAAAAATATCAACTGTATTAAATAAGATGACCCATGTGGAGTTTGGACCTAGTTGCCAATTTTAACACTCCCTCTCAACTAGGGAGAACTCTATCTGCTAATCCATTTGCCAGTCTGTACTATCTCTGCCATCAATGCACTGCTCTGCACTACTCTGCTCTGCTTTGTTGAACTATGAAGAAGAAGAAGTGATCGAGAATGTATCATACCTTTCTCTACTGACCCAAAGTCAGTCCCAAATAAAAGAGAGTGTCTCATACCACTCTTACTGACCCGAAGTTAGTTCCAATCAAAAGAGAGTGTCTCATACCACTCTTACAGACCCAAATTCAGTTCCAATCAAAAGAGAGTGTCTCATACCACTCTTACTGACCCGAAGTCAGTTCCCATTGATCCTAGATCAATATCGGTCATCCTAGCACAGGGAGTATGGTAGTACACAATGCGTCAATTTGTTGTAGTATGGTTCCTATCCTCATTTCCCTACTCATTGGCCAGATGAGAGGTAGTTCCCACGAGTCGCAGACTGCATGGGTAGGATGTCTCAGCATGAGAAGGATGAACCACTCATCCTACCTACATGTTGCCAAGGGGTATCATAGGGGAAGGCTGAACCACTCACCCTGTACACAACAAACCACTAGGGAAGGTTGAACTACTCACCCTGTACACAACAAACCACTGGGGGAAGGCTGAACCACTCACCCTATGGTTCCTCATCGTTCCAAGTACCCCAAGCCCCTCGGAGCTCTCAGAGCTCAATGTCCATCTCATACAGGAACCTCATAAGAGGGTCTCTCCATGACTCCAAGTCGTTCTCGAAAGGCCAAGAATTTGGCCTTCCCTAGGGGCTTTGTTAGAATATCGACGACCTGCTCATCAGTCCTAATGTGATGGAGCCTTATTGCTCCCCGTTGTACCATGTCCCGGATAAAGTGGTACCTGATGTCTATATGCTTGGAGCAGTCATGAAACACTAGATTCTCTAATAATCAGATCCCACTCTGGTTGTCACAGAGGATCACAGTGGTATCCAACGCATGTCCAAACAATTCATTGAAGAGCTTCCTCAACCAGACAGCTTCACAGGAGGTCATACTAGCAGCTATGTATTCGGCCTCAGCGGTGCTCAAGGCAACCGACTTCTGCTTCCTACTCATCCAGGATATCGAGCAGAACCCAAAGAAAAACAACATCCAGAAGTGCTCTTAGGATCCACCACACTGCCAGCCCAATCAACATCAGAATAACCATGCAACCTCACATCTCCGGTAGTGTATCTTAGTCCATAAGTGATTGTGCCTTGAAGATATCTCAGAAGATTCTTAGCAGCAATCCAATGTATATGATGAGGCTCAACCATATATTGGCTCAATGTGTTAACTGCAAAACATATGTCTGGACGGGAGTTCACCAAGAACATCACTGCTCCTATGAGTTGAGGATACTCAGAAGCATTTCCCAATTCAGGTCCGGCAACACTACCACATAACTTCTTAAAGTTAAGTTCCACTGGAGTAGTCACAGGCTTGCAGTCCACTATTCAAATCTTTCCAATATCTTGACAACATATTTTTCTTGAGATAGGAAAATTTCACCTCGATTTTGCTAGACCTCCAACCCTAGGAAGTAGTGCATCGGTCCTAGGTCCTTCATCTCAAATTCAGAAGCCAACTCCCTCTTACATTTGTGAATGAGAGGGTTTGCACCTGTCAGAAAGAGGTCATCCACATAAAGTACCAGAATGAGAGGTTTATCATTTTCAACCTTGAAGTAAAGGTTTAGATCGGCTTCACTTCTAGTGAATCTTAGATTCACTAGATAGCTATCGATCCTCTCATACCAAGGCCGGGGTGCTTGCTTCAAACCATAGAGAGTTTTCTTCAACCTGCATACATGAGATTCCCGGTCATGAACCTCAAACCCCTCAGGTTGTTCCACATAGACTTCCTCTTTGATCGAACCATGCAAGAAGGCGATCTTAACATCCATCTGATATAGGTTCCATCCTTGCGAGACAGCAAGGGCTATGATCAAGTGGATGGTGGTGTATTGGGAAAGAGGTGCAAATATCTCATCGTAATCTACACCTTTCTTTTGAGAGAAGCCTCGAGCAACAAAGCGAGCCTTGAACTTTTCTGCACTTCCATTAGCTCCATGCTTGATTTTGTAGAGCCACTTAGAGGTGACAACCGATTTGTCCTGGAGTCTAGGGATCACATCCTAGACATCATTCTTCATAATTGACTCGTATTCTTCATTCATAGCATCCTTCCATACTTGTTGCTTCATGACTTCTTCAAATGGTGAAGGCTCATTTTGAAGGATAGTGCTCATGACGGTCAAGTATGTTATGAAACCAGCTCAAGAAAAGATAGAAAAGAGAGATCAACGCCTTAGAATTCAACCTCTTCGAGGGGGCAACCTCCTTTACATTACATAAATGAACAATTCTTGGATGATACAAATGAAAATACCTCCTTTCTATATATAGGAGTCTAAGTGGTCCCAATACAATCAAAGCCTACATAACAATAATATTGTAGGGCACAACAGTAACAATGGTGGGCTTCTATGTGGCATAATAGTAACAATATGGGCACTACATGGGCACATCAATATAATAAGTGGGTTATACTAATAACAATAAGGGGTTACACTAGTAGTATAGGGGCCTAACATGCCCCTCTCCTTCAAAAAGCGTTGTCCTCAACGCTTGAGTAGTTCTTGATGCTTCTATATAAAATTCTTGTCCTCCCATGTGGAATATTCAGCGGGTAAGTTCTTCCACTTGATGAGATACTCTGAAATTGATCGATTTCGTAGCTGTCGGGTTCTTGTTTCTGTGACTGCTCCAGGTTCCAATATGATTTTTCCTTCCTCTTCAATTTCTGGCAATATTGCTTGAATTGGGATCTTTTGCAACTTTTGAATAAGTGGCCATACTTCTTCGTTCTTCTTCCATTCATCCGTTGCTTCGTTTATCCAATTTGGTTGGATAATATAAATAGCACAAAACAATGCTTCCACATCCTCATCCTTGAAGCATCTTCCCATTCGGTAAGGTCGCCATTTTTTAAGTGCATGTAGTATTGCCAACATTTCCTTCTCATAAATAGCTTGCTTGAGATGTGGCAGTAAAAATACCCAATCACTCACATCAAAACATTTTTCACTACGATGTTGATCTACCTGTTGTTTCATTTGATTTTGCACCGAAGTGGCGTTATCCTTTAAAAGTTGGAGAACTTGCTGTTGATGCTCGATATGATCTTTCTCTACTTGAACCTTTTTCTTCTTGATATGTCCTTCTATCTTTTGAGGAGCGGTAATTTCTTCCAGTCCTTTACAAGATATGGTCGGATTCATTTCTTGATGCTCGATGTGATCTTTCACTTCTTGAACATTTTTCTTCTTGATGTGTCCTTCTATCTTGATAGTTTGAGGAGTGGTAATTTCATCCATTGAATTACAAGATATGGTTGGATTCATTTCTTCTTTCTCGATGTGATATTTCACTTCTTGCACCTTTTTCTTCTTGATATGTCCTTCTATCTTGAGAGTTTGAGGAGTGGTAATTCTTGCCAATGCTTTACAAGATATGGTCTGATTCATTTCTTCTTTCTCTGGGGTGGTGTCCTGACGTATATCCTCTTCTTTTGATGTTTCTTGATCCTTTTCTTCCTCCTCTTCATATTCTATGTAAAATAATTTCTTCTCAGCACACCTATGACCTTTAGTGCATTTGCTATCACAATTGTAACAAAGCCCTTTTTCTCTTTTTTCTTCCAATTGTTGTGGTGTAACCCTTGTAGGTTGTGGAAGGCTGGGAGAAACAACACTTCCATCTTTATAGTTGTGAGGGGTATGCTTCCTGGTTTCCATAATTTTGCTTTCCATTATGTCACAAAGCCCTTTTACTCTTTCCAATTGTTGTGGTGTTGCTCTAAAGAAGGTGTTGCTCTTTATATCCTCATAATGTGCTATCATTTCCTCCGTGAAAATTGACCACGTAACAAGTTTTTTACGAGAACAAAGCCCTTTGTACCATAAAAATTGATCTGGTTCTAAATATGAAGATGCAATACATACCTTTTGTAACAGTTGTACACCATGTATATCAAAATATTGCTCCATCTGAAGTATCCAATTTACAGGATCCTTGCCATCAAACTTCCTCATCTTGCTTTTTCTTGATTTTAGGAGCTCTACCTTGAAACGACTGTAACTCTGTACTTTCGGATCTTTAAGTTCTGAACTTCTGACCTGTAATAGCCCTCTGTGTCCTCTTTCCAATGCCAAAAGTCTGATCCAAATTGGATTCTCCAAGAAAACGTTATGCACAATCTCCCGCAGTGACCTGATTATAGACTAGTTCAGTAAAGCGAACTTTTATGAAGTGCCACGTGTAACTGTTTCAACCTTTGACTCTGAAAATTATATAAACAGAAACTACAGTCCGTCCTCTTTCTGTACCTTCTTACGAAAGTTCAATCCGATGCTCAGAAAGAAAGTTATGACGATTTTCCCTAGGTCACCTGTTTTGAGTGTAATTCAGGAGTCTGCAAAAAGACCAACTTCCGCAGATCATATCTCCGAAAATATCGCGCGAAAAGATCTGAAATTCGGACCCAAGGTTCAGCGCCAATTCTTCTCAAATGGGTTTTTTTTGCGACTTCTGAAACGTCACAGAAAAAAAGTTATAGCGAAAATGCCACGATGACCTGTTTGGAGCAGCGAAACCCTAGAATCCAAAGCTCTGATACCAAATGTTATGAAACCAGCTCAAGAAAAGATAGAAAAGAGAGATCAACGCCTTAGAATTCAGCCTCTTCGAGGGGGCAACCTCCTTTACATTACATAAATGAACAATTCTTGGATGATACAAATGAAAATACCTCCTTTCTATATATAGGAGTCTAAGTGGTCCCAATACAATCAAAGCCTACATAACAATAATATTGTAGGGCACAACAGTAACAATGGTGGGCTTCTATGTGGCATAATAGTAACAATATGGGCACTACATGGGCACATCAATATAATAAGTGGGTTATACTAATAACAATAAGGGGTTACACTAGTAGTATAGGGGCCTAACAAAGTATCCTTGATACCTGTTCAGCTTCTTGCTTTCACGGAAAGTTCCCCTTGGTGCAATATGTCTCTCAACATCTTCGAGAGTCTCCCTAAGCCATGAGGGTCTCCTCTTGGAGGAGGAAGGCTCATGAGGAGGAGGATCTATAGGATCCATCGGTTCAACAACATCAAGCATCGTTTCATCTTCTTTTGCACCTTATTTTCCGGTGTCAACTTCTTTGTCCTTCCTTGGGATAGGAAGGTTGTTGATCTTTCTGAGGGCCATATCTTCGTCGAAAGTGACATCATGACTTATCTCGACTTCCCTTTGACTAGCCACATAAATTCTATATCCCTTAGAATTTTCACTATAGCCCACAAAGACTCCTTTCTTCACAGATGCACCCAATTTGCTTCTTTTCTCTTTCGGCACATGAAAATATACGGGGCTTCCAAAAATTCTAAACTGAGAGACATATTGCACCAATGTTTGATGAGGACATCGGTTTTGAACATACATGGCGGTACTTGTAGCTTCAGCCCATAGGAACTTTGGAAGCCCTTGATCATGAAGCATGGCACGAACAACTTCTACAATAGTGCAATTCTTCCTTTCAGCCACACCATTTTGCTCGAGAGTGTATGGCGCTGTAGTCTCCCTCTTAATGCCAACCTCTCTGCAATAATCTTCGAATTCATTGGATTCGTACTCGGTCCCATTATCAATCCTCAATATCTTGATTTTCATCTCGTATTGGTTTTCAATCAAGTCTTTGAAGTGTCGGAACTAGGTGAACACTTCATCCTTCTTCTTCAAGAAGTAGATCCAAGTCCTGAGAGAATAATCATTCATAAAGGTGAGATAATATAAGCATCCTCCCAAAGAGTTTACGGGCATCATACCAGATATGTCGAAGTGGATCCATTGCAATACATTTGTGGTCTGCTATTACTTGAGGGGAATGGTCCGCTTGTAAGTTTTCCTTTGGCACATCCCAGACATACGCCTTCATGTTATACTTTGAACTTGGGCATACTTGTCACCATCTGTCTCACATCGGGTAGGGCCTGATAATGAAGATGGGCAAACCTCTGGTGCCATAGTTCAGATTGTTGAGATGTGTCGCAAGACATGGCTCCCAATGGACTTCCTCCAACTTGATACAAAGTGTCAACCCTGAACCCAAGAGTAAAAACATATTTAAAATTTCTTTTCCAAACACGTACCTTTCCATTGATGAGTGCCACCTTGAATCCTTTGTCCTCCATCGCCGAGATAGATACTAGGTTCTTCTTGAGATCAGGTACATATATTACTTCTTGCAAATGAATAGTGTTACCTTGATTCAGTTGAAGGGTAACATTCCCTACTCCCTTCACGGGATAGGTGGCATCGTCTCCAAGGATGATCTCCAAGTTTGTCTCCTTTTCTATTAGATTAGAGAGAGCTTCCTTGTATCCGGTGAAGTGCCTTGAGGCACCACTATCAATTAGCCAATTCCCCAAAGTGTCCGGTGGAGAGGCAGTGGAGAGGGCCGATATAAGATAGTACTCCTTTTGCTTATTGTTAACAACATTTGATTCTTCATACCTGGAGTTCCTTGCTTTCTTAGAGGGTCGACCATTTCCTTGATGTCCCGCATTTCTTTTTCCTTTGCCATTAGACTTGCCATTCCTTTGATCGTTGTTGTTGAAGTTTCCCCTGGAATGATTATGATCATCATCATGCGATATGTCCCTTCTATTTGGACACTCTCTTGCATAGTGGCCAAACTTATTGCAAACAAAGCACCTGCCCTTCCTTCGTCCCTTAGATCCAAGCTTTCCATGGAAATGACCTTTAGACCCTGCATTATTTCTCCTTTTGGCATGAGCGGAGAATGTAGTGGGGTTGCTTCTATGAGAAGGCATTTCTTGCTCCACCATTCTTGTTTCTTCTTGAATGCATCTCGACATCATTTCTTCAAACTCTGGAATTCAATCATCGTTGAAGACGGTGGTTCTAAATACATACCACTCAGGTGGGAGTCCTCCAAGGGTGGTGAGAGTAAGTTCCCTGTCAGGAATGACTTCTCCAATCGAGAGTAGATCATTCTTGATCTCAGTAATCCTCAAGAAATAGGATTGAATATCCTCGTCCTTTCCCTTCTTAATATCCTTCAACTTATTCTTGAGAAATAGAATTTGATTAACATTACTAACCTTGAACATGCCGACCAACCTGTCGTAGATCTCCTTGGAGGTCTTCAATTTGGAGATGTAGGCCACCAGATGCTTGTCAATGGAATCCCTGATAATCTTCTTTGCTTTGACTTCAGCCCTATTGTACTTGGTCTTCGCAGCAGCCAGTGCATTTGAAGGAGGTTCAGGGATTTTACCCTGCACATAGTCCATCACTTCTTTTTCTTCCAAGGTCAAATCAAGAGACATCTTCCATCCATGATAGTCAGATTTATCATGGAGCTTGTCTTCAACTGGGAAGTAGGATGAGGAACCCATTGAACCTTTTGTCCTTGTCCAACTGTCTTTGGTGATTTCTCTTTCACTCTTGCTTGGGTTTTGTCTTCACCTCACCTTGATACCATGTTAATAATTTTAGGCAACAATGGTATGTTCTATGCTTTAGAGCAATTTTACTTCAATTTATTTATTAGGCCAGTATCAATATTCAGATTAGCAATCACATCAACATGATAGTAAAATGCAGATAGAACATAAACATAAATAGTAGAAGACAAGCCAAGACAAGAGGACACAAGCTGTGGCACCATCTAGGGACAAACCCCAATGTGCGGAAACCCTTAATCAAATCTTCTTTTAGTCTTCAATAGTTTAACAGAGAGAGAGATAGTACAATTTACAAATCTGATAGTTTATAACAGCAGCAAAAGAGCCCTAACCAGAAAAGTCAACGTTGGTCAACATGGTAGATTTGACCCTCAACAAACCGGTCAACTTCAGCCTCCAAACAACAAGATAAAACAACCCTCAAAATAGTCAAATTCAGCCCAGTCAAAGTTTGGTCAAACAACGCACCTACGGTCAGCCCTAGTTGCAGTCAACGTTGGTCAAATTGTCCAGAAATTCGGTCTCTTGAAGTTTTGGTCTCTTGAAATTTCGGCCTCCTGAAATTTCCCTCTCTTGAAATTTCAGACGTGTGGAGAGAGAGAGGCCCAGAAATCCATACCCAATCAAAGAGGAGAGAGAGAGAGAAGTGTGAAGATGAGTGTTTCCAAATGAGGCTAAGGCTTCATGAATTTATAACAAACGTTGAGGATGAATAGATGTGACTGTTGGGCTTCTGAGCCTACATAAGTTTGCTGGCTGACCTTGACAATTTGCCCATAATCAAAATAAATTCATAACTTCATTTGTACATGTCGGAATCAGATCTTTAGATCAATCCTACATCTCTCGGCGAGAGGAATCCAAGAAAAATATCAGCTGTCATAAATAAGATGACCCATGTGGAGTTTGGTCCTCATTTCCAATTTTAACGACTTTTTGGTACTGTCTTTATATACAGAGATCAACTATCACAAGTTTTAGACCAATAGCAAACTATCAATAAGAGTTCCGAGCTTAAAGATTAGGAATTCGGTTCAGACCTCAAATATGTACTAAATGCTAAGTTCATACTTTTGGACCTGTGTCAAGTTTGTCTCTGCTACAACCTTTAAACCTCAGGGAATCTAGCAATCAAAGACCTGTAGATGTGTTACAGAACCTTAATAACAAAATACAAGGCTTGTGTAAATGTGGCACAATCAGCTTGTAAACTTGAGACATCAAATAGAGTTAATGAATCCCCTTCAGATTTGTGTCCACGTTGTGATTTCAGATTCATGCAAAAACCTTCAATTGATGCATTTGTTATCAATGGGAGCTGCAAGGATACTTAAAAATTCGTTCCAGAACCTACCATGAACTCAGAAATGAAGGTTGAGTACAAGTGTAAAAGACCAAATCTATACTGAACTTTACCACAATCTTTGTAGGGTTTAGATCACAATCTAGCAATACCTAACCAAGAAGGAGCAACGCATATACCCTCCAGATCTGTCTTAAAATTCACTTGAACATTAAGCTTAAAGACATTGCTTAATAGTCATTGTGAGCAACTAATCCATTTGCAAATACATCCAAATAAACCTTCATCAAAATGTCACTAGACCAATTATCAAATTCGCATTGGATCTTTGTCCGAAAGACCTTAGTTTGTGCCATTGGTTTGCTCTAGAGGGCCAAGAAATTACAGAGAAGGCATAACGCTGCAATGAATCTTCATGACCAAAATAAAAGTCATGTTTGCAGAGAAGAAGATATGTTAGATGCCTCAGATGTGCTTAGAAAAGAGTTTGAACTTTCCTCTTACTAGGGCCAAATGATCTTCTGCGAGTATCCTTGATCTTCTTCTTAAAGACACGTCATAGATATGCCTTAGAGGACGCTGAGGATGCTTAGAAAATTTCTCTTGATTAGCACCCAAACTTCATCACAAGCACCTGCAAGAATGGATTCAAGGCCCAACGAAACCAATACCCAAAGCTATAGCAATTAGACCCCAACAAATCTTCGGCCTCTGCTAAGATATTCTTGAATGTGCCAGGCCGAAATCTAAGAGAACGATTTCAAAAGATACACATTTTATTCTTGCCATTTGGAGGTATTGATCACTTATTTACATTGGATGGAATGGGCAACTAGCCCTTGCTCAATCGGAACCGACTTTCAAAATAGAGGGAAAGTGAAATTCAAATCTAATTTCCGTTGAAGCCAAAAAGCCCTTCTTAAATACAGGCCGACTTGGTTTAAATTTGTTAAAATTGGCAACTAGGGCCAAACTCCATTTGGGTCACCTTATTCATGGCTGATAATATTTTTCCTAGATTCCTCTCGTCAAGAGGTGTGGGATTGATCTGGTGATCATCCGATTCCGATAAGTATTTATGGAGATATGAATTTATTTTGATTATTGACAAATTATCAAAGTCGGCTAGCAACTTATGTAGGCTTAGACGCCCAACAGACACATCTATTCACCTTCAACGTTTGGATATAAATACAGGATGACTCCTCCTCATTTGGTCACTCACTTCTTATCATATCTCTCTCTCTCCTGCGCAGAAAAAGAGTCTCTTCTCTCTCTTTTGCATTTTGTGGTACAATTTCCTGTTAAATGTGGCCATTTATGCTTTTCATTTTTTCTTTTAATTGCTTCAACCTACGGGGCATCATTCTAGGTCTCACCCAAGGTGGGGGCGAGGGGATAGGGAGGCTAGCCCTATGTGGACCCAGGTGGGAGAAAAGATGAATGATGGTATAGCGAGTGGAAAGGGAGTGAGATGTGCGGATAAAGGAGCAGGACCACACACCCAAAGTCAGGGTTTCCCAAATAGTACCACCCTAGAACCAAATGGTCAATAAAGGAGATCCCACGGGACTAAGATCCAAGGGTAACAACCAAAAGAGATCAAGGGGACAGTAGCACAAACTAAGCCCACTCTTTCCGCCAAATCTCCCCATCCATCCATACCCAGAAGTATCCATGATAAGTAAACCCAATACTCAATTACCAAATGACAAGACATACCCTTAGATTCGGGAGGCCCACCTTCAAACATACGATCATTACAGGTGGGTGAGGGACCACATGGCTGGCTCAGGTGGTAGAGAACTGGCACAACGAGCTAGTAGTAGGCATCAAGGGGCTGTTGGCTATTGGTTAAGGCTCAGTATGGATAAAAATTTCTCCTGGGGATATCACCCACAAAGTGGTGGGTAACATCTGGCTCCAAATGGGATGTGATCTCTCGAAAAAGTGGACGAGGCTGCTCAAACGAGAGGTCACGAGAACCCCAACAATCTTTTGGTCATTGTAGACCTGTTCTCTGCACATGTCAAAGTTTAAATCCATGGGGAATCATGCTTTTCACGGTGTCTTATGATCACCCATGCGCAATGTTAGCCCATAAACCAACAAAAAATAAAATATGGAATTTATTTTATTTTATTTTTAATTTTAATTTTTTATTTACATCAAATGCAATCTAATCTATCATGAGAAACATCATATGTGGTTAGTTCTAATGCAAATATCATCATGCAATGCATCCTACCCTAACATGCATGTGATAATGCTAATGCTAAGTGTAATCATAAAGCCAGTGCAACCAATATATCATCGTATCAGTATACATATGCCTGCCAGTATGATTACTCATGAAATAAGACCCAAAGCGAATGTGGACATAATGAGATGGAGGGTGAAGTGGGCGGGAGGTGGGAAAACATGATCTCCATTTGAGGCAAAAGGAATCGCTAGGAGAAGGAGAATAGGTCAATCTAAAAATGTGGGGGTTTCCCTCTAAGTACACAATGGTGGAAGAGAAGATCACTCTCAAGAACTATCTATCACAATCATTGCTTACAATCTTATGCTTTGTAGATGCCACAAGGTCGTGATGAGAGGGGAACGAAGGGTGAGGGAAGGGAGGAGTGCAACAAATAGGTTGCTCATGGTGATGGTCACATTGGAGAGGGGAGGTTGTGGGGTGATCATAATCCTGAGGGTGTGTCAAAGGAGATAAAGTATATTCAATGAGGGGTTCTTCCTTGATATCATACTTGGAAGGGGGAAAGGGTTCATGGTCACTCGGGATCATTTGAAAAGGGGCGAGGGAATCACTTGTGGGAGACTTGAAGTGATGAATAAGAGGATAAGAAAAAGGGGAGGGTGAAGTATTATATTCAACGAGTTTTTCCTCCTCAAAATCATCCTTTTCATGTAAGGGAAAACAATGATCCTTCTTCTCAAGGGTATCGATGGATATGTCATTATAGATAATGCTTGAGAGAAAGGGGAGACCACTCTCAACCTCATCTTCCTTGTTGGTGTCATAAAGGGGAGCACAATCAAATTGAGGACAAACAATTTCCCATTTCCCTTTTTCAATATGGAAGTAATCTTCAATGTCATCTTCCAAGGGGCTAATGGGATCACCTTCCTCAAGGTTCTCAGAAGGATATTCATCAAGAATAATATCCTTGAGAAAGGTAAGGTTACTCTCAACTTCACTTTCCATGGATTCATCCTTCCCAACATATGTGTTCTCTAAATCATCCTTTTCATCATTTGGACCCAAGGAGGACCCATCTTCCCATTCATTACCTTAGATTCTTACGGTCTTGATGATTCTCAATGAAGGCTTCCTCTTGAATGCTCAATGTGGGGCATACTTGAAAATGTGTAAGAAAGCCATCAACGAACTCCTCAGCAGCTGAGATGCTCATAGGTTCATGATTTTGCAACCATGAGTTATGACCATAAAGGGAACTAAAGAATAACAACATAAGGACATCCTGGTGGACCACTTTCACCTTTGAAGTATGTGCAATAAATCTTTCCACATGGTCAATTGCGGAGCTTGGGTCACCATCAAACACAGGCATCCCATGTAGCATCCTTCCCGCGACATGATTAGGATGTCCAGGGATGCTAGCAATGTCCAAAACAAGAAATTTATGAAAGAATGACAACCTATTTGAGGTATACATGAAACATATGTAGGATTCGCCAAGGTGAAATTGAAGATGCTTGAAAAAATGCTTGCTTCACCCTACAAGCATCGACTTTAAAGTCCAATGAAGAACTAGTGCTTCGTTCTTACAATGGAGTCGCCAATAATGATATGTCGATATGTCGTACAAGGAACAAAACACACGTCTCGTGTCCCCGACAATGGTGCCATAAATGTTACCACTCAAACCAGCAGGAGACCTAAAGGGGTTCTTAAGAGGGCAACTGCTAGGTTAAGGGCAATGGTGCAGGCTTAGCCCACTGTCACCACAGGTAAGTCTCCCTGCTTTTTACGGACTTTCACTGATGGGAGGAGTCCCAGTAGTGTAGGGATCACTTGTAAAGTATATGTCAATGGATAGGTGAGAAGTGCCCTTGAAAACCCTTTCCCAAGGATGGAGTGAAAAATAGAACTTGCTTTCTCTTTAAGAAAGGGACTTGGTCCAGTAGGGGTAAGGGGTGAGGATTGGAGGGTTGAGGGAGAAAGGATAGGCTTATAAACAAGATACTCAATCCCTAAAATCCTTGGGAAACTTGGGTTCCGGAATGGTCCTTGACAAATAATCTTTATTGAGAAGTGGGACCACATGAGGCCAAGTGGACCCAGCCCAGGTTTGGGGATGGAATGTAATAGCTAATGATGTTCCTATCTTGGACAAGGTGAGGGGAAAGGACCAAACAAGAATATTTACTTCGAAAGGTTGAATTGATCCTATTGAGGTCTAGCCTTGGGTATGCCTAGGCAAAATTCAATCCTAGAGCTAGGGCTTGGGCTTCCCGAAGATTCCACCGTTAGAATTGCCTCAAATTTGGAGGAGAGGGAGGGGACCCACCAACGCAGTAGCCTATAGGAGATCAAAGTTTTCCCTTGGGTCAAGAATTGATGCCCTAGGTGACCTAATGGGACTAGACTTGGGAAAGAAGGGGAAATGGTAAAAAAGAGGATTAAAATGATCACCCCTTTAAGGGACTAGTGCCTAATTCACTTGGGGATAATGGAGTCAAGGATGATGTTGAGTAAGAACTTGGTTTCTTGATCAAGGAGGCCCAGAAAGTCAGTGTCATCTAATGTTGAGAGAAAGAAAAGAAAAGTGACCTTCAAGCATTTATACTTCAAAGCAAATGATGCAAGTTTATCGAGACAAATAATCTCTAGGACATTTCATTCATATAACATTGGCCCATACATTAAATTAGCTAAAACATGCTCAATTCCACATTTCAATTATGCAGGAACTAGCCCTAATTTTAGAAGTATGCAGCAACAAGAATAATAACATCAAAATTTACTTACAATGTTATAGAGTATATCCAACTAGCATTTCGTTTACAAGAGAAAGCTCCAAGACAAGATAAATAGCCCAAATCCATACGTCAAAATTCATCCATCTCCAAAATATATCCTCCAAGGAAAAAGTGCGAAATTCTCTATGATTAGAGAGATCCCAAGTCAAGTGATGATACAAATGACTATTTCTAACATCAATATGTAGCCTCCTAAGGAGTTTGAATTAGCCTATGGGCCCCTAATGATAAAATAATGTGCAAATAATAACCCCTAATGGTGACAAGCCCACCATACTAGCTCATAATGTAAAAACAAGCCTCACAAGGGGCCAAATAATGATGTATGCATGTCGTAGGGCCCTCCAAAGGCTCAATAACATCCTGAAGTGCCATATTGAGGAATAAATCCTCGGAATATGATGGACAAGGGGGTGGCCCCTTGTTCTCCAAGTAATAGACCTGTGGTACTCTCAGTGGGTCCGAGGGCACATTAATGACCCCATGGGTCTCCATATGAATTAGAGATGTCTGTAGATCCCCTGTAATGGTACAGGTAGTGGAATGAATGTTGCCATGACATTGTACAAGTGCTAGGACACTTGCCAAGAGTGTGGGGCTCCTGTGGGGGCCTGTTGGGCATAGCGTACCAATCATGTCACCATTTTCCCAAAAGTGGATCGCTAGTAGTCTCTGAACATCCATGAAGATCTGTGGAGTGTTGTCTGTTGATGTGGAGGCCCATTGTGTCATGTCCCCATTTTTATTCTTCTTCATAGTACAGCGAGGGTGGATTTCCCGGGCAGGGGATGGCCAGGTCAGTGGAGCAGGTTTATGTCATCAGGGGTCCTGATGGAGTTTTGATGGGATTTGATGGCATTAACTTGGCTTATTCCATCATCTGCACAGTTTGCCTTTCGTTCCGTCGCATTCCGACAACTTTAAAAAATCAATGTTATTACTGGGCATAACTTAATTAATTATGTTCGAGGCAGCGTTCCGGGGAGATTAATTGATGGAACACCTCAGTGTAATAACTCGTTGGAACCGGAACGAGAAGATCTACAGGATGGGATGTTTAAATATGAGTTTCAGTGACTTGAGGAGACATGGTGGCCAATTTACCCTTTTCTCGCATTAAAAATAATATTTTAATTGAAATAAAAGAGGGAAAACTGCTCCATGATTAAAATAATAATAAAATAGAAGGTTCTAAAGGAGTCCATCAAATCTATAAAAGAGCAGGAGACCATTGGAGGACATCTTGGTTTTGATATTGTTTGTTGTATGTGAGGATGAAAACCGGGTTCTCTACTCCAACAGTAGTCCTAGGACGAAAATCCTTGGGTGATTCAGTGAGAGTCGACGAGCACCCATCTCTTCCCTTGGTGAATCCATTCAGGGTTCACAGGTTGCAATGTATTGATTTTTCAGTTTGTTTTGGAGGCCAATTTGTGGCAATATGGTAGATCTATTTGAGGCCAACTTTTCATCTCAGCTACATGGGTTGTTTGTGCATGTAAAACCCCAACTTATGTAATATAATAAAGTTGAGAATTTTCTTGTTTAGTGTGTTATGGATTGTAGTGCTCTATTGTCTTTAATTTTACATGGAAATCTTCTGTTAAATGCAATCTGCTCCAAATTTTTTGCATTTGGGACATTACAGTGGTATCAGGGTCTTGGTCTTGGCTCAGCTCGCTGTTTCTTTTTTTAATTGGTTTTGTTGGATTTTCAGTTTCCAGTTGCAGTTATTCTTAAAGGGTTTTGCTAGAGAAGTCGAAGACCTAGTTTTTGCAGCAAAATAAGAGCTTATTCAAAGAGCTCGACAAATTTTCTTACTAACTATTCAACAAAATTTCTGAGAAATTGTTGGATGCATAATAGGAATTCAACAAAATCGCCTAATGCTACAAGTGAGCCAAATATCTGATTTTTGTTGCCATCGCATTATTTGGGGCAGATTTATATGTTTGTAAATGCCATAAGTCAGAGACCGCAACATATCATTAGAGGGCTGAAATTTAATTCGAAGCCAATTATCAGAAATGGGGCCATTGCATTATTATTTAAGTCGTAAAATTTTTTAAAGGTGGGACAAGCTTGAATTATCATTAGAAGGCCGAATCTCAAGTAGTAATCGGAATGCTGAAACCGTGAAAGGGCAAGTTATTACACCATAGTTCTTGGTGGGCCAGACTTCACATGAACGCGTGGAGTTAATAATTTTTAGAAGGCCGCGTTAAAATGAGGAAGCCAAATTTATTTTGGTTAAGTGCTAAGGGTCGGATATTATGAAAGCCAAGCTGTCCAAATCTTTTTCAAAGGGCTGATTTTTTTCCCTAGAAGATGCATTGGTCGGATGCCGCAGCTCTGATCAGGATCAGAGGGCCGCATTCGCTCCTCATTTTCTTGGTAGCACGATTGCCCTTGTGTCGTTGAACAAATCGCTGGAGCATACACACAACTCAAGTCCCATCACCTACCTGCTTCTCTCTCGTTTGTGTTTGTGTCTTGGTCGTGATTGGAGGCTGAGGCAGTGGGCAAATACACAACAACATGGGGTCAATTCACCAAAATCGATCATTGTAACTAGGAGGTCGCAAACCAAGGATTTTCAAGTGTTCTGCTCCACATATTTTTTTCAGAAGTTCTTTCATCAAGGGGGGGGGGTGATTAAATAGTGAGAGTGAGGGGGTGATTAAATAGTGAGAGTGACTGAATTATTTAGAAAGGGCCGACTCATCAATTTCAATCGAAGGACCGAATTCATTCAAGGACAGTGGCCAAACTTAGCATTATTGCTTTAGAGTGGCGTCTTTAGCATGTAATTGATTACGAACGAATTGCTATCTTCGGGACAATGGAACCGCTTCAGAATTTTCCAGTGCAAGACAATTTGCAGAGTTCAAATTTATGAAGGAGGGACCAAGTGCACCTTGTCTAAAGAACTGGAATGCTGGGAGCCATCATTTAATATAACAAAATTGGGTTATTTTCAAGCCTGTAGCCATCGATTTGAAAAAGCCGAGTTGCATTTAGCAGCCTGAGATTAGTTCGTGGCTTGTTTTCAGAAGAGAACCGAATCTTGTCTAATTGTTGTCAAGAAGAAAGAACATATTCCTTCAGCGCAGAGGCTAAGCTCTATTCTTTACTCAGGTCATGTCCACACTTTAACGACCGAAATTTCGACTGCGAGGCCGAAGCTTTCACTGCTGTGTATGTATTAGTCATGGAAGTACCTATTTCTAAGCTGCGTTGAAGACAAGGAGAGATGATACGTATATGCCAGGTTCCAATTTAGCTCTGTTTATAAAATTTTATTGTGCTCTTTGAAAATCCTCAGTCTTATTTATTATTCAAAGGAAGTCTGTCCTTAAACTCCTTTAAGAAATTAAATTTAATAAAAGTCACTGTCACTGTACAACATTTGAGGGCACTGAATAGTGAGAGTTTGGCCACTAAAGCCCATTTGTGCAAAGAGTGTCTTTGCTATGTATTTACTCCTATAGTGGGGTTGAATTTTATCACAGTGTTGAGTTTGTCACTACAGTTTGCCATATTTTAAGTCCTAGCTAAAAGATTACCAAGTTTGGTTAATGACTTGAGTCATGATATAGCTTTGATGCCATGTAAGGAGTATGTATATCGAGTCAGTTGGTCATATTTCTGAAGATTACCAAGTTTGGTTGATGAATTGAGTCATGATATAGCTTTGATGCCATGTAAGGAGTATGTATATTGAGCCATTTGGTCATATTTCTATTGTGCTATTAGTTTAGTCTTGATTGAGTCAAGCCCTGTTGTGGTCATGAGCTGCCATTATCATTGCATGGTGTTGTAAAAGTTGAGTTGAAGAGTCTGTCAGGCAAGTCATGTATGTGTGCAGCCACTTTATGTCTCTTTGATATAGTATTGCTAAGTCGTTATAACGATTCAGTTGATGTACTTATCATTATTAAATTAAACATGGATCAAAATTGTATAAACTCCCTTAATAAACCAGCAACAACAAACAACAGACCTTTCTTAAGAGGGATCTATGCCATTCTTCAGAGAGAATAGCCAAAGGAAGTGCAAAAGGCGCAAGAAATAGGACACAAGATTTTTGCTCTTGGAACAGATTTGAAGCACATGAGGATCACATGGAAAATTCTCTTCAAACTTGATGAACTAGATGCCCTCCTTTCCAAAGTGAGCCAGTTAGAAGGGAAGAAACTAATTTGGGCTCTAAGACCAGCTATGCTTGCTCTCATACAACCCAAGTTCTTAGAGGAACCTTGTGAAGGGGTTAGACTTCCAGTTGCATCTTGTTTCAGTAGCATCATGAGACTATCTGCACCTACAAATCCTTACAATGATGATGTTATGAGGAGAGTTTCCAAACTGATGATAGAAACTTTCAAAGACTTGGACAACAGTGCAGGCTCTACCTTTGGGAAGAAGCTTGAGATTTTAGGAATTATGGCCACGACTAGGATTTATGAAATCATGTTTGATCTTGTATGATGGTTTGATCCTGCAGATGTTTCAATGCTTCTTTAGCATTAGTAAACCTCATTTTGACACAATCATAGCACACATGCAGTCCATCTTGTCATCATGTATGAGAGGCCGTGATGCCATTTGCCGCGAGTTGTAGTCTCGATTGTTGTCTGTTTGGAGGAGAGAGAAGTTGGTCTCACCTGCTTCTTATGAGCTAGCCGAAAGGTTGGTTGAGTAGAACATTGGATTGTTCAGGAGAAAGTTGACCAGGGAGGAGCTACTCAAGTTTGGTGGATCATGTAGCAAGAATGAGCTAAGAAGGAAGGGACTTTGCTTCATCTGCAAAGGACCTTGGGGACTTGACCACTCATGCTTGAGTGTCATTGAGGAGATGACAACAGTAGAGCAGGGAGATATTCTTTATGTCCGTCAAGATGAGGACTCTTTGTTGGACGAGTCCATGGGTGCATACGATGATACTTCTGAGGAGAACGAGCAGTGGTGTGGAGTTGAGGATAGTAGCCTAGATTTGCATCCATGTGTTGTAGGGGAGTATGATGAGCAGCCGATTGTTCCCGTGAGGGAAGGAGATCATGGAGCAAATGAGAGATTGATGATTCAACATAGAGAGCACATAGAGGAGCATGAGTCAGATGATACACATAGTGTGCGGGATGGGCCATTTTTGGAGAGTCAGCTAGTGGCTCATGTCGAGCCCATGATGGAGGATGAGCAGACACCCTTGGGGCCAACCATTGGAGTGGAGCAAACAGATATGTAGGCAACCTTTAGGGAGGCAGTTTTTGCAGATACTTTTCCTCAAGAGGTGTTGGAGGTTGACAGGGTAGTGTTGCAGAAAGCTAGCAAACGACAGGAGAGTGGAGTCTCTGATCAGAGGAGGGAGGATTTGTTGGAGATGGTGGTGTATCCATCTATGGGCCGACCCATTGGTGAGGTACAGATAGGTGTAGTGGCAGCTAGCAAAGCTAGAGTGTTTTTGGGCAGCAACCCTCTCCAAGAGTACATAGACAAGGCTTGTAGCTTAGTTTGACCACTTGTGGAGAGAGACAGGATTCTCTCAGTGGATATTGTCGATTGACCAGGTAGAGAAGCATGGGTTGAGTATGGATCAACATCAATGTAGTATACTTGTCCCTAACATCAGAGTCCATGGCCTAGATTGGCGGGAGATCATGAGTTGGTATCCTATTGATGGCGTGATATCCTTAGTCAGGGGTGTAGTAGAGCAGAGACCCCTAGACATGTCAGAGACTACATGCTCTAGTTGACAGTGGGATACAAGTCGACAACTCTTCAATATTCCATTCGAGCATCAGGAGAACAGGATTAGCAGTGGATTGAGTCAAGGGTTGGACTGGAGAGAGGTGATGAGTTGGTACGCAGTTGGTGGGGTAACATTCACAGCCGAAGCTATAGCACAACGCAAGCCATGGAGCCTTGATGCTCCTTCTTGGTGGCATTGGGATCCAGGTGGATCTACTAGTAGCGGGTTGAGTCAGAGATGGACATGGGATCCAGGTATTAGAGGATCCAGTCATGTTTCGATAGCTTGGAGGCGTGACGTGGACCAGTGGTTTGTATGGGATCCGGGCATTGGATCTCAGTTGGTTGGGCCACCATGTTGGTCCACAGATTTGGATTGCTTGAGGGCAAACAATCTTGGGGCGGGAGGACTGTCATGTCCCCATTTTTATTCTTCTTCATAGTACAGCTAGGGTGGATTTCCAGGGCAGGGGATGGCCAGGTCAGTGGAGCAGGTTTATGTCATCAGGGGTCCCGATGGAGTTTTGATGGGATTTGATGGCATTCACTTGGCATATTCCATCATTTGCACAGTTTAACTTTTGTTCCTCCGCATTCCGACAGGTTTCAAAAAAGTCAACATTATTGCTAGGCATAACTTAATTAATTATGCTCGAAGCGGCATTTCGGGGAGATTAATTGATGGAACACCTCAGTGTAATAGCTCGTTGGAATCGAAACAAGAAGATCTACAAGATGGGATGTTTAGATATGAGTTTCAGTGACCTGAGGAGACGTGGTGGCCAATTTACCCTTTTCCCGCATTAAAAAGAATATTTTAATTGAAATAAAAAAGGGAAAAGTGCTCCATGATTAAAATAATAATAAAATAGAAGGTTCTAGAGGAGTCCATCAAATCTATAAAAGAGGAGAAGGAGACCATTGGAGGACATCTTGGTTTTGATATTGTTTCTTGTATGTGAGGTTGAGAACCCAGTTCTCTACTCCAGCAGTAGCCCCAGGACGGAAACCCTCGGGTGATTCAGTGAGAGTGGGTGAGCACCCATCTCTTCCCTTGGTGAATCCATTCAGGGTTAATAGGTTGCAGTGTATTAATTTTTCATTTTGTTTTGGAGGCCGATTTGCGGCAATATGGTAGATCTATTTGAGGCCAACTTTTCATCTCAACTACATGGGTTGTTTGTGCATGTAAAACCCAAACTTATCTAATATAATAAAGTTGAGAATTTTCTTGTTTAGTGTGTTATGAATTGCAGTGCTCTATTGTCTTTAATTTTACATTGCAATCTTTTGTTAAATGCATGATTAATTTTATGTGAAGTGTCTGTTCCAAATTTTCTGCATTTGGGACATTACACATGGCTCTCTATGCACACCCTACATGTGCCCAATGTGGACCTATGGGGGTCAGGATCCCATATAGGGAAGCCAAACCCAAATGGAAACCATCTGCAATCCTTCATAAGATTCAATGCATCCCCTAGGCTTCTAGTAGAATCAGTCATTAGAATAATAGGGTAAAGGAGCTTACAAACCATGGATAACAAAGCGAGCACTTCATAATGGCATGCCCTTCCGTAGTGGGCTTTCGCATGTGCTAGTGTCTCCAAACTCCAAAGGGGGTTAGCCAAGTACCTGATTAGGTGGTTTCAACCCTTAGAGGGGATAGTATGCCTAAGGTACACCCTTCTAATGGGGTGTGAAGTGGCAAATAGGTGAGATGGAATAGGGAATGAGAGGGGAAGCCTTAGGCCACATAATGGGGCATAGGGGTAGCTAGGTAAGGGGAAGCCCATACCTAGGTATATAATGTATAGGAGGGAGCAGTCGTGGTACATGAGGTGCCCCGACCTTGATTTTTCCACCCTTCTTTATATGCCTTTTGCCTTTTATGAATTTTCTTTAATTAACTGCTCGGGGCTCAAAGGACAAGAGCATAATGTGTATAATATAGTAGTGATTACTCCTTTTGAGGCAGGGCAATTTATTGCCCTCCAGGGGTTTGGACAATCATGGGTTCCTGAATGATAGAGGAGGCTCATCTAGGGCCTATGGAACTAGGGTGATGGCCAATGATTGGGGTAGAGCTCATGTAATGGCTTTTTCCCACGTGCTAATTATTTTTGTCCCGACCATCTTTTGCATTTTGTGGTACAATTTCCTGTTAAATGTGGCCATTTATGCTTTTCATTTTTTCTTTTAATTGCTTCAACCTCCGGGGCATCATTCTAGGCCTGACCCAAGGTGGGGGCAAGGGGATAGGGAGGCTAGCCCTATGTGGACATAGAATGGGAATGTGGAGCCAGGTGGGAGAAAAGATGAATGGGGGTATAATGAATGGAAAGGGAGTGATATGTGCAGATAAAAAAACGGGACCAGGCACCCAAAGTCGGGGTTTCCCAAGTAGTACCACCCTAGAACCAAATGGTCAATAAAGGAGATCCCATGGGACTAAGATCTAAGGGTAACAACCAAAAGAGATAAAGGGGATAGGAGCACAAACTAAGCCGACTCTTTCTGCCAAATCCCCCAATCAATCCATACCCAGAAGTATCCATGATAAGTAAACCCAATACTAAATTACCAAATGATAAGACATACCTTTAGATTCAGGAGGCCCACCTTCAAACATACGATCAATATAGGGGGTGAGGGACCACATGTCTGGCTCAGGTGGCAGGGAAATGGCACAACGAGCTAGTAGGAGGCATCAAGGGGCTGCCGGCTGAGGCTCATCATGGAGAAAAATTTCTCTTGGGGATATCACCCACAAAGTGGTGGGTAACAGTGCCAATGACATTTTTGTCCTTTGGTCGTGGAACCAATTCCCATGTGTCATTCTCTTCAATTTGATCCAATTCTTCATTCATGGCTGTTATCTAGTGCTCATCATGACTAGCTTCTTCAAATTTGCTATGTTCAAGATAGGAGTGCAAGATGTGCTTGTTTTGGCATGTGTATTTGTTGATTTCTTCTGGTTCCTATACCTGCTTTTATGTCCTCAATGATTTGATATGAAGGATGATTCTTTTGATACCATCCTTTAGGAGTCTTAGAAGACGCCCGCTGATCATCTCCTATCTCATCTTGGTTGACAGTTGTTTCCTCATTTGATTGTTCTTCCTCCTAGGCTTCCTCTTTAACCTTTTCTCATTCTGCTTCTTTTATCTTTGGTTTACTTGAGGATGAACTTCCTTGTTTGTCCTTTGGTCCACGAACTTCATCAAATGTTACATTGATGCTTTCAACTATCCGGTTGAGTCTTAGATTATAGCATTTGTATGCTTTACTTTTGCGTGAATACCCAACAAATATGCCTTTGTCTACTTGAGAGTCAAATTTTCCAATCTTTTGGTCCTCCCTTTTAATGTAGCACTTGCTTCCAAAGACTCTGAAATACTTGACATTTGCTGGTCTCCCCTTCCATAGTTTGTACAAAGTCTTATCACAGTTGCTTCTAAGCAACCCTTTGTTCAGAATGTATAATGTTGTATCTATTGCTTGGACCCAAAATACGTCGCTTAATTTTGAATCATTCAACATAGTTCTAGCCATTTATTCTATTATTCTATTCTTCCTCTCGACAACCCCATTTTGTTGTGGTGTCTTGGATGCTGAGAATTGTATCTTTATTCCGTGCTCTTCACAAAAGTGCTGAAATTCCTTAGATGTGAATTCCCCTCCATTATCGATATTAAATATTCGATCTTCTAATCAGTTTCATGCTCAACCATTTCCTTGTATATTCTGAAACATTCAAAGGCTTTGGACTTCTTCTTCAGAAAGTTGACCGTTGTCATCCTGGTATAATTGTCAGTCATCAGCGTGAAGTACTATTCACCATTCAATCCTTTGGTCTTTATCAGTCCACATAAGTTACTTTTTTACCAACTCTTATTGCTTTGACGAGGAGTGTTCCTATGTCTTGAATTCAACACCTGTCCGTTTTCCATGAGTGAAATTTTTTCATGTTGTGCTAGTAGGTTTTGAGATCTGTGGCATTTCTCTCACCGCTTCCTTCTTATTGATTCTGACAAGGTTGTTAAAGTTGATGTGTCCCATCCTTTTGTGCCAAAGCCAACTTTCATCCTCTTTTGCCAAGAAACAACCTTTATTTTTAATCTTATCCAATGTATATGTCATTTGGAGTCCTAGTGGCAGTTGCCACTAGCTTGTCGGATTTGTTTCTCCTTATTTCACATTTCTTTGAGTCAAAGATCAATGTGTGTCCTTGATCACACATTTGACTTATGCTTAGTAGACTGTGATTCATGTTTTCTATGAGTAGCACATCTTTTTCTGTAGCCTCCTTGCTTCCAAGCTTAACTATTCCTTTTCCTATAACGTTTACAAAACCATCATTCCCAAATGAGATTGTTCCATCATTTCCTTCTTCCAGAGATATAAATTTGTTTTTATCCCTGGCCATATGTGTTGAGCAACCACTGTCAACATACCATACATTCTTCTTGCTTTGAGCTTTTAGAGCAAGTGCACACTTTCATTTTTCTTCTTTTAGACCTTTATAGGAGCATTTTGATTTTCCTGTGATTCCCTTGGAGGAGCGGTTAACTTGCAATCTTTAGCCAAATGTCCAAAATTGTTGCATTTATAACATTCTACTTCATTGCTCAAGTATCCAAACCTGTTATAATTTTTCTTGTAATCTTCTTGAGAATTTTGGGATAATCATTCCTAGAGTAACTTCCAAAGTTGCTTTTGTTCCTAGTATAGGTTTGCATTTTACAACGTTATGTCCAAAATTATTGCAAGAATAGCAAATACCAAGAAAGATGGTTTGATACGGGAATCTTCATGATGCTGTTTTCCAAAGGTCTTCTTCTTGAGATTTCTTCAATGTTGTTTTCCAAATCTTTGTGATGCTTTTGTCCCCAGACCTCTTGAATTCACCAGGCCGAAATCTCAGAGAACGATTTTAGAAGATATGTGTTTTATTTTTGCCATTTGGAGGAGGGATCCATCACTTATTTATATTGGATGGAAGGCTTGACTAGCCCTTGCTCAATTGGAGTTGACTTACAAAATAGAGGGAAAGTGAAATTCAAATTTAATTTCCATTGGAGCCAAAAATCCCTTCTTAAATGTAGGCAGACTTTGTTTAAATTTAGAATCCCTCCATAAAGTATTTTGCCATAATAATATTTGAATTAATTCTAAATAAAATTCCTTTTTCATCCTCATGACTTGAATAATTTTCTAGCCAAATGCTAAGCTGCCACTTCATCTCCTTTTGGGGACTTTGACCACAAGAGGGGGCTTCATCTTTGAACAAGCATATCTCTCAAACCATGAGGACCATTGTGACGTGCCACATACCATTGGACATTAGAGAAATTTTGAGGTAAAAGATGGGCCTCAAAACAAAAATGTACAACCAAATTAACTTTATAAGAACAAATAGAATTGAAGATGATGATGTCAACCATGGGGTATAATTCACCATTTTTGGAGTAAAAAGGTAAAATGATAAAAAAATGAAAATAATAAAAAAACTACTTTTTCAAGTTGTATTTTCGACTTTTCTCCCTACTATTTTACTTGAATTTCGAGTGACAACACTCGTTTGATGCGGAAGTTAATTTTTCATCCAAGGAGTTTAAGTTTTTTAGGGTTTTTAGAACAAGTGATGGAAGGGCATAGAGATTAGTACCAAATCCAAATAGGGAAATAAGTGAAAGTGAATAAAGTGGAAAATGAGGTTAAGAAGAAAATCTCCAAGAAGTTGACCTATACTCTTCAAGAATTAGGGTTTGAGGCTAGCACCAAAAGGTATAGTAATTTCTTACCCAATCAATATCAACAATGAATTGAAGGTCTACAAGAAGGGGCTTTAATGGAAGACAACTTTCATCATCCAAAATCGACTACGACTTGATGAAATTACTTAATACTTCAGCCAAGGAACCATAAGGAAGAACAAAGGATGGTATCAAATACTCATCAAATCAACAAAGGAAGAATGGTTTTAAGTCCTAAATTTCTTCCTTCCAAGTGATAAGTTATCCCTCAATGGATCAATCTTGCAAGGCTTGTAGAGAACTTGAAAATTCCACCATTAATCTTCATGCACCAAAATAAAACAACTAGGAAAAAATTCAAGAGTTGAGAAAATTCATCCACAAATAAAGAACCCTTAATGTTGTAAATGCTACATGAAAATAAATTGATTATGCTCCAGTGAGAGGGAGCTCTCCAAGATCCACCCATGAGCTCAAATGAGAAAGTGCATCTCTTTATATAGATGAAGCTAAACTTCCTTTAAAATTAAAATAATATTATCTCATGTGCTAATATTACAACTAAGCAATCTAAAACAAACATAAAATAAAAGTGGTCAAGACACGTACAATGCACAAGATGAAATAATCCTCCAAAATGGAGGTCATCTCCTGCAAAGAAGGGTGAAGATGCCATCAAGGTGCCACATCTAGCCTCCAAAGGCTTCTAAGGCATGTAGGTGGTCAATGTTCCCTTGAAGAAGAGTGGTCCAATCCTCAATTCATGGTGAAGTGGTCTCTCAAATCAACTCGTGTCCAACATCTGGTCTCCCAATGTGGAATGGAATTATGGAAAAGTGGACAATGCTCGAAGAAGTGGGTGGTCCTCCAACAACTCTTTAAAAACATGACATAAATGTTTCATAACCTCCAACATAATGTCTTAATTAAAAGCCGATGGTCATATCTTAGCTCAAGGACCTCCATGACGCTTCGAAGTGACCCTCCAAGTCATAAAATAGGTCATAAAATAGCCAACAATGATAGTGACGTCCTAATGTATGGGGCCAGCCCCTCAATTTCAGCTCAATTGTCTGCCCAAGATATCAAATTAATTTATAAATCATCGTAAGTGCTTCAAGTGGGTGCCACATCATCCTTTCAAGGAACGATCCTTCAAGAGAAACCATCCACATGATCAAGATACCGCCACAACTATTAAAGTATGTAAAGAGAGGGCAGGACCCTCACAAATGATGAAAGAGTAGATTGTTCAAGCATTTTCCATGTGGCATGTGATAAATGTGTCTATAGATGCACACCTAACCCCATAATGCCTTCGAATGTGTGACCACTTCCTTGATAAGTGTGAGATGCCTCAAAAAACATGAAAATACCCAAAACATAGAATGAAGCTAACTGCCCAAGTAGTGTCAGTCATGCTGTCAAAACCCTCCTACATGTGAATACCCTTGCCAAGGAGAGGGGTAACACTATTATTTCATCCCTATTTTTTGGATTATTGCTTTACTACTTCACCACTATAATACATGTTACTTATCTATTTATATTTTTCCTAAAGGTTTGCACTTGGATTGAAGATTCATTGTAAACTCGCTCAATGTATGCCACATTTGTAGTTCTTAGTTCCATTGACTATTTTTGGTCACTAGTGAATGTTTAATTTTTATTCTTAATTGTAGACGTAGTGGCTTCTTGTGTACTTATGACAAGTTGTGGCAGGAAAAGGTGGTGGTGTAATTCAAGGTACTGCAAGTGAAGCTATTCTGGTTGCATTATTAGCTGCACGAGACAAAGCATTGAAGGCTATGCACGTGGGATCACTTGAAAAGCTTGTTGTATATGGTTCAGATCAAACACACTCTTCATTGGAAAAGGCTTGTATGGTATTGTTGCTTGGTCTTTCCTACTTATTTTCTTTTCTATGCTCATATTAGAATGTTTAATTCATGGAGAACCCATAAATAGAATGCCTTTTGTGAATCTTAATATGCCATATAACTTGTTTCTCTAGATTAGGTTGCTTGTTATAGTGGTAGTAGAATTCTAACATTTTGTTCTCTTCAAGGTGAGATTGCTACCTAGTTGTTTTTGTTTTTTATACGATGAGCCTAGTGATATTTCTTAATCTCTCTTGTAACAATACACTTTCAATAAATCAAAAGAACTTGTAAATCTAGAATAAATCTGGCAACGTCACATCACTTAGAGTCTTAGACAACCATGGTTAGTCATACCCCTTTGGGATGATGGTACTTGTTGACCCTGCCGCCTACACTTACCTACAAGTTAGTGAGACAAGCCTTCAATCCCACAAGGTGTGGTTGGTGGCAGGGAACTAAGAGAAGGGGCTGTCAAACTAATCCCGACTCTCTCCGTTTGAGCTATCTCCTAGGTTAGCTAAGGGGGTTGGTCCCTAATGAAAAGTTAAGTTAAAAAGGATGTGAGTTTCTAGGAAAATTGTTAGAGTTAAACAGATTATTTCACTAATATTTATAAGCAAAAAACTGATATGAGCAATAACCATCAATACATAAGATAAGCATGAAATACATAAACAACCAGTGCCTTCAAAGTATTGCTCTTTAAGAAATGAAATTGTATTTGCTTAAAATGAAGTGAAATGCTTTCAAATGGAAAGCCAAAATAACCCTGAAAAGTGAAACAATAAATTGTTAGCACAAGATATTATAAATGCTTTTAGGATGAATAAGTCTACAAATCAAAGCATGGAAACTATCTTCCTCAAAAGGATACAAAAAAAGAACTCAAATGTTAGACCAAGATGCAATTAAGTTTGCAACCCAAAATAATAGTACTTGAAAGTGAAATCAACCGTTCACGACAATATGCAATTAAACCAAAAGATAAGCCAATTTCCAAGTACAAGAAAATTAAACTTGTTGCAAAATTAAAAGAGATTACAGTGTTTGCATCCAATGTGCATCTTGAAATAAGATTCGCATGTGAGACTTTAACTCATCAAGATAGCAAGAAATTTAAGAACTATGCAAACAAATCAAATGTGATGGAATGTTGTTCTTGGTTTATTTTATTAATTAATGCTAAGTCAAAGTTACAATTGAACTCTAGTCCTCAGACTTCATCCTCGCCCAAATATTTGGATCTCATAATGAGGAGTCAACAGAGGTAGAGGGTTCCTAAAAATCTATTCAACCAACTTAAGTTGGAAGTAAGTTTTAGTGAGGCTTGGGGCCTTCCTATACTAAAATGCCTAGATGAAGTGCAAATTGTGTTAATTCCCCCAAATTAAACTAATACTTCAAAGAGAAATAGTTTGCAAAACTTGAGAGCGTAGGCATGTGGGAATTTAAATACAAGATTAGTAAAATTTGCATGTGGAGTGAAATGTGTTGATTTTGAGCATGCACAATTTGAAATTAAAAGCTAGAAAGCTAAGAAAAACTAAAAGCAAGATTAGGCCACCCAGACGAATCCCTCCTCTAAATGAGGAAGGGGGATGCCATGGGAAAAATCCCAAGCTCCCTCCAACAATTTTTTTTTTCTTCTCTTTTATTAACGCTTAAAGCAGGTAAAAATGCCTTTAAGAGGGCAACCCACAATACGAGAGAGATCTTTACAAAGATGAGACTAACAAAGCTAGAATCTCTCCCCAAAAATTATAGCAACAACAAACTTGAAGAAGGAAAAAACTCTCCAAAAGAGATTCACAAGGCTCAAAAGGCCCACGACCTAAATGAGTTTGCAAGTCTCTCCCAAGTGCTTATGGCCTCCCTAGAAATCAGTCTTTGGATAGGGTGAAGGGGTCCTGCATACACATGAGTGAGTAGTTTTCCAAAGCTTCTCCTCAAGTTCCTTGCTGCCCAATGCTCAAGCCTATGGGCTAGAAAACACAAAAAAATACCATTGTCAGTGTGAAATTAGGAAAAAGAAACCAAAACTAAACTCAAAATTTAATTTACAAAGTACTAGCTCAAGTAATGGGAGTGAACCCCCATACTTGCCTAGCTTTAGAAATGACTCTTGAATAAAATATATAAATTTGAAAGAATTAGAATCAAAGAATATCAAGTAGCTATAGAGTAAGAAAACTCCATTTTTCTCTTCATTGGGTGGAAAACTTGAAACGAAAAAATGGCTGAGTCTTGGATCGCTGTGACTCTAGGAGTGAGTTGATCTAATTGAGATTTTTCCCACTTCTAGATGGATTCCTGCGCACAATACAAAAGATCTTTCCTACACACTTGAACACGTATTAGTTTGCACAAGATTAAAACAATATAATGAATAAGATAAACCAAGTATTCCCCCTAAAATGAATTGGCAAGTTTATCCCTAGAATACTACTCTAAATCAATGATATGTACAAGATAGTAGTTTTCACACACCAATCCAAGCAAGATGGCAAGTATAAACTAATATTAATTCAATATGCGAAAGAAATTAAACACTATAGCAGTAGCATGAAAGGACATCACCTCATAATGCCAAGAGAACACTAGTCAGATAGCTCCAAAGTCTTGATTGTATTAGGAAAGTATGCAAGTACAAAATGACAGAGTTTCTTCAAGCCCAATAGCTTATTACATGATACAATATGAGAGCATATAGCCTCATTATATAGAGAGTTGGGAGAAAATCCCAAAGAAGAATGCATGTGAGAACTGAACTTGGAGCAAATCCCAAGGAAAGATAAGTCAAGTTCGATGTGGAGAAGATAGAGACATCAG
Organism: Pinus tabuliformis; assembly: GCA_031772625.1. NCBI lineage: Eukaryota > Viridiplantae > Streptophyta > Pinopsida > Pinales > Pinaceae > Pinus > Pinus tabuliformis. The sequence goes on along the minus strand of CM062817.1, from coordinate 1,413,366,935 downwards.
AGAAAAATCGAATTCCATATGTGCACATCAAGGGAAATCGAATTCCATATATGGCATAGTAAACTCATCCATGAGTGAATCCAAGTACCGTGATAACTCCAGTCAACAAATGCAAACTTGAACTAAGTGATGCCACATATGTAGATGATCCCCAGATAGCTCTGTGTAGGTCCCCAGGAACTATGTGATTCCTCCATGTGCAACTCGTAGTCTGGCCAAGTGAAACTTGTAATCCTCAAGAGTGGAGTGCTAAGAAGCACTTGACCTTTGTAGGTCCTTCTTCTTCTTCACCTCGCCACACCTGGAGCACTTGACCTTTATTAGGTCCTTCTTGTTCTTCTCCCCCTGTCTCTGACCAAGATCCTTGGATGCTAGGGCCACATTCTCCTCTTCCTTCTCACTCTTCACGACCCTGCTATTGCTATTGCTGATGGTACTCTTTAATAGAGCATGCCTCAACTCCCGCTGTAGATCGACCCACATCTTGTCCCATCTTGCCAATGTGTCTTTTCCCAAGATACTTTGGACAAATACTTGCCAATCCTCCGAGACACTGTTTAATGCCAGTGGTACAAGCACTATGGGTTGGGGCACCTCCCCAACAATTGCTAGTTGATCATGGATCTCCTGAATCCTAGTGAGGAAGCCATCTATGCTCTCACCCTTCTGCATTCTGACGCTTCTCCGCTTCTCCTAGAGAAACATCTTTTGCAGCTCGAAAGAACTATGATATAGCGTGGAAACACTATCCCACATCTCCTTGGCCGTGTTTTGGCTAGATATATGTGATACTATATGATCTTAGACTCCATCCAAGATTATCTGTTTTGCCTTCGCCATTTCTCTTCTATACTCCTTCAGTTGATCAAGGTCCTGGGGTACTGCTACCACATTATCTATATAGGCTTTCAGGCCATGTTCATATAGAAGGAAGGACATCCTAGCCTTCCAGATTGTGAAAATTTCTGAATCTAACAAAGCAGAAATCCTACTGCAGTAAACTGATTTGCATCACCTACTTGTGTTCTTCATAACAAGTTATTTTCAGAATTATTTAGAAAATATTAATGCAAATACACAATAGCCTACACCAATATAGAGATCAAGTACTGAAAAATAAATGAGGCAACCACACAAAGGACACACTTATTTTTGGACTAAACATTGTCGGAAAAAACCAATGTGCGAAAACCGGTGCAACAGATATGAGGGTTTTATTATTAAGCAGATTCTTGAATACAACTAGGGTACCAAATCCGACTCACCCAACACAGAATAAACCCAAAAGAAGTACCTCTATCCAAAGATAGATATTCTGGCGAATCTAGCAACTGGATGAACAAACCCCACAGGTGACTACGTTGTCCCTAGTGCTGTGCAATGATGGTTGCTACCAGCTCTGCGCTGGAACTATGTCACCTCCTTTAGGAGCTGCATCACCCTCGCAGTGAACCTTCCTGACTCAGAAATCGATTTGCTGAAATGATGCCCAATCTGCCTCACAGAAACCCCAACACTGCCTCTAAGTGACTGCGTTAGCCCTTCCGCATCTGCGTCACCCTTTCTGGAGCTGTGCTATCTCTCCCTGGTGTTGCGCTGCCTCTCTGCTATGTATTCTTGGCCTTGGACGGAAGTCCCTCTGCCAAACTGCACCTCTCTGCACTAGAAGTTCACTCCGAAATTCTCAGCAAACCACACCCTAGAATTTCGATCTAGCTCAAGTGTTGCTCTCACTCTGTGTATTCTCCAACTGACCCCAAGCCTTCCTTTATACTTTTCCTTTGAGAAATCAACAACCGTGATCTAATCTCTAATCAACGACTAAGATTAAATTAGACTTGATCTTCATCACTTAGAAGCTTCTCACCCATATTTACGTTAATTCACTTTAATTATTTTAATTTCCTAAGTTTTAACTTAGGCACCATTAAAACTAATTAATTATTTGAATAACATGCACTCCAGGTAGAATTTCTCCAAACGATTTTTGGGTTAGAAATCTCATGTGTTCTAGCCCCTCCACAAAATTTCGGAGCTAGAGCACATCTGATGCTACCCAAAATGTTAACACTCCCTCTTAGCGAGGAATGTGCTCTAGCAATACTTCCCAGCAGAAGTATCACATTGATCCATGGCATCGGTCTTCTGCGTTGCTGATGCTCGACCTGCTGCCCTTCATCCACTGTGCTGTTGCAATCTGTACTACTGTCCACGACACTGCCACTGTCATTGCTGTATTTGTACTACAGCTCCCTCTCAATATGTTGCATCATGTTGCCCATAGCACTGCCAATGCTAACTGTTGCATAGCAACTCAGTTGCTGAGAAGTAAGAAACTGAAAAAGCCACCCAAAAGTTGACATGCTGGTCAGTCTGGATGCCCCTTGACGCTAAAGCTACCTCTGCCGCTAATCTGTGCTGACCCTCTGATGCTACTGCGCTGTTGTTGTATCTGCTCTGTGCCTTCCGCACTGCTGCAACACTCCACTGCGTTGCTTCATACTTTGGCGCTCTAGCTTTGCCACTGTTGCTCCATCATCCCTTGCACCAACTGACTCCCGTCATTTTGCTATTGTCATTAAATGCTCCCGTAGCCATATGTGATCCAAGAGTTTGGGCACCTCAAGGATCCTGCCCTTTTACTATAGTCCTCCTGACTACAGCTCAATTTCGCCCCACCTCTTCTCTAGAGGTGCATGAGCATTCATGGTGCAATCATCATCGTCCTCTTTGTCAGCTTGCGCTGGAACAACCTTTGAGTCAGACTTCTCTCTTTTGCCCTTCTTCTTCTGAGGGCACGGCGCGGCGAAATGACCCATTTTTCCACATCTGAAGCATACGACTTTGGATATGTCCTTCTTCTTTCGTTTTTGCTGCCCTTGTTGTCCCGCTGATGCGAGAGCCGCATCATCCTTTTGCTCCTTCTTGATTCTGACCCCTTTGCTGCTGCTTCCCGCCTTGGTTAGTCGTCTGATCTCTTCTTGTCAGAGAGTTGCCCACATCTCCTCCCAACTGGGAAGAGAAGCCCTGCCCAAGATGCTTTGGACAAAGGTTTCCCAGTCTTTAGTGACTTCATTCAAGGTAGTCGTGAACATAAATTCACCATCTGGTGTAGCCCCTACAGTAGTTAGCTAGTCACGGATCCTTTGCAACCTGAGAAGGAAGGGATCGATTTCTTCTCCCCTCTGCATCTGAAACCGTCTCAGCTGGCTCTCAAGCAACATCTTCCGCTGAATGAATGTTCCCTCGTACAATGTGGTCAAGGCCTCCCACATTTCCCTTGTTTTGTCCTTCTCAGCAATATGTGGGATTACATGATCCTTGACCCTGTCCAAGATCATGCACTTTGCTTTTGCCTTAGCCTCATCGTACTTCTTGAGAGGATCAACATCAACCGGAACAACAACTGTCCTCAAGGCATAATCCTAGATGCGATTTTTATCCAAAAGTGCAAGGATCATGGCCTTCCAGTTGATGAAGTTGGATGCTCCATTCAACCTGTCCTGATCCCTCAGTCCGTTAACAACCATCTCTGCTCAAATGAATGTCGAACTAGTTCTCTTCTCCCTCTTTCTTTGCTGCCCCAACAAAAATCGGATCTGGATTTCTTTGGTGCTAGAAATCCTCTAAGGAACAAGCTCCCTCTGAATTTCGATTTCCTTCATGGAAATCCTTCAGCCACCCACAATCGAACCAACCCTCTCTGATCTCTCTATGTTGCTGCTCAGCACTGGATCTAGATTTCTTGGCAAGAAATCTTCTGAGGAACTGATTCTCTCTACTTTGCTTTTGCCCCACTAGGTACTGTTCTACACCAACAGAAGCAACACCCCACTAGCAACTCCAGATGAAGTCTGCGTTGCACCTCTAGCCGCGACAACCAGAAAAACGAGACTCAACAATCTCCTCGCTGGCCCAGTAACCACTGTGTTTCCCTTTGCAGCAACAACATCGCCCAATCAGGCTGACGCAGGCTCTGCGTGAGCCTCCTTTGGTGACTGCGTCACCTCTCCTCTGCTCTCTTGGCCTGAAACTGCGCCGCCTCTTGGGACAATTGTCTTCACGCACAAATTTTTCCTCTATCCTTTCGCTGATGGCTTCAGTCGTCCTTGATCTGCGATTTTTCTGATACCATTTGAAAATTTCTGAATCTAACAAAGCAGAAATCCTATTGCAGTAAACTGATTTGCATCACCTAATTGTGTTCTTCATTTTAACAAGTTATTTTCAGAATCATTCAGAAAATATTAATGCAAATACACTACAACCTACACCAATATACAGATCAAGTATTGAAAAATAAATGAGACAACCACACAAAGGACACACTTATTTTTGGACTAAACGTCCTCGGAAAAACCGCGGGAAAATCAGTGCAGCAGATATGAGGGTTTTATTATTAAGCAGATTTCTGAATACAACTAGGGTGCCAAATCTGGCTCACCCAATAAAGAATAAACTTGGCAGAAGTACCTCTATTCGGAGACAGACATTTTGGCGAATCCAGCAACTGGATGAACAAACCCCACAGGGGACTGCACCGTCCCTAGCGCTGTGCAGTGATGGCTTCTCCCAGCGCTGCGCTGGAACTACGTCACCTCGTCTAGGAGCTGCCTCACCCTCCTAGTGAGCCTTCCCGGCTCAGAAATCCATCTGCTGAACTGATGCCCGATCTGCCTCACAGAAACCCCAACACTGCCTCTAAGTGATTGTGTCAGCCCTCCAGCCTCTGCATCACCCTTTTTGGAGCTGCGCTGTCTCTCCTTGGTGCTGTGCTGCCTCTCTGCTCTTCCAGCACTAATGGCTCTCTGGAAAATCGTACTCTCCAAGCAAATCAAACCCTTTGTGGTTCTCACAAGTGTCTCAACTGTGTTCTCCATCTACCCCTCGACTTCTTCTTATAATTCTTTGTTGGGGCTCCAGTGACCAAGATTAAAACTTAATCAAGGGCCAAGATCATATCGAAGTCGACCCATGTGAATTTCTAGATGATTCACACCTTATCTCAATTAATTCTGATTAATTAACCATATTTCCTAAGTTTAGACTTAGGAAATATTAAAAATAGGCTAATAATCTAATTGAGACACTTCTAGGTGGAATTTCTAGAAACAATTGATGAGTTATGGATACCTCATGTGTTTTAGCCCCTCCACAAAGTTTCGAGACTAGAACACCTTCGATGATACATAAATTAACAAGGAGCCGACCTTTTTTGGGCTCTAAGCTTTCATTTTGGTAAATTATTTTGTAGGAGGGTTTTGGCTTGGCTATCCTAAGAAACTATTCATCCACAAATTTATTTCAAAATTCTCGAAAATAATTTATATTTGAACTTGGACTAAAATGAATTAATTTGCTAATGAGAGCTTGTAATTTCAATTTGTAAATATTGTAAGTATTTGCAAATTATTTCTAACCCTTGTTTTAATTTTGTAGCACTTTGGGTTTTGGGATTTTTTGATATTTCGTATATACATTTGTATTTATCTAACATGGGTTGTCTAAATCTAGTTTTTAGTTGTGAGGATTTTGTGTTTAAAGACTTTTGGCAGGTGAAAACCCCATCAATTTGAAGAAGAAGTGAGTTGTTTTGCAAATCTAAAGATAGAATTACTTTTATAGATGGAAAAGTTTTGTCTTGTGGAAAAGATTCAAGCATCGATAAAGCTAGTGTCATTGGAGTACGTGAATGAAGTTTATATAGAGTCATAACACCATCTCCTCAAGCCCTAGTTCACATGGAAATCAATCCCATTGAACTATGGCATAGAAGATATGGACATTTACATTATAAGGTTATTCCCTCTCTCAATCAATTGGTAAATGGCATTCCCAATATCAAAGAAGATCGTGAAGGAATATGCAAGGGATGTGCCTTAGGAAATAATACAAGGAAACCATTTACAAGTAGTAAAACAAGGTCTAAACAAATATTGTACCTCATTCATTCAGATGTGTGTGGGCCTATGTCTGACAAATCGCTTGGAGGTCATCTTTATTATGTAACCTTCATTGATGATCACTCTAGAAAGACATGGCTCTATCTACTCAAATCAAAGGACGAAGTGTTTGAAAAACTCAAGGAATTTAGATTTGAAGTAGAGACCTTAATCGAAAGAAGAATAAAGACTTGGAGATCCGATAATGGTGGAGAATACACTTCAAAAGAAATAATTGCAAATTGCAAAGTAGCAGGAATTAAGAGGGAGCTTATTGTTCCTTACAATCCCGAACAGAATGGAGTTGCAGAAAGGAAAAATAGAAAACTTGAAGAATTTATATGAACAATGATTTATGATCAAGATATACTGAAATTTCCATGGGGGAAGCAAAAATGACTGATGTATATATAAAAAATAGAAGTCCTCATAGAATCCTCGATAATATGACATCTGAAGAAGCATTCATAGGAAACAAGCCATGTGTGTACAAACTCCGAATCTTTGGACGTCCTGCATATATCCACGTTCCAAAGGACAAATGAAAGAAGCTAGATTCTACAAGCATTAAAGGGATCTTCGTTGGCTACAATATTTCTTCAAAGTCATAGAGAATCTACATCAAGGAAGGAAGACATATTGAAGTAAGAAGGGACATTATATTTGATGAAAATCATGTCTACAAAAGACCCAAAGATATTCCTGTTGATTCTTATGACGAAGACATATTACTATTCGAAGAAGAAGAGAATCACGACAATCCTACTACAAATCAAGAAGAAGAAGAAGAAGGACCAAGTGATCCTATTCAACCTATGATCATACCCGACACAAGGAAGAGGCCAAATTGGTTGAAAACTACTCTTGAAGATGTCGAATGACATGGAGTTGCGAAAAGGAACTTCTAGAGAAAACAAAAGACCAAAAATATATTCTGGATATGCTGCATACATGACAAAACTAATAGAAGCTGAACCAACTACATTTGAAGAAGCTGCTCATCAAGAAGTATGGAAGAAGGCTATGCAGGAAGAATATCAATCCATCATGAAGAATGGGGTTTGGGAAATCGTTCCTAGACCAAGTGACAAATCGGTTGTCACTTCTAAATGGATCTACAAGATCAAGCACGCTGTTGATGGAAGCATAGACAAGTACAAAGCTAGATTCGAGGGTTTTCTCTCAAAAGGAAGGCATAGACTATGAAGAAACCTTTGTACCTACTGCAAGATATACTACTATAAGATCTTTAGTTTCGTTAGCTGCAACAATGGGGTAGAATATCCATCAAATGGATGTAAAAACAAAATTTCTGAATGGAACCCTCAATGAAGAAGTATACATTGAACAACTTGAAGGCTTTGAAATAAATGACAAAGACACTCATGGTTGTAGATCAAGAGGGAGTGTTGAAGAATGTAACTAGGTTCAGTCTTCATATTTGAGTCATTATGAAATGTATTTATCAAAGACTGAAAAAGAAAAAATTATTATTATTACAATGACTTATTAAAGCATGGATTTCTTGCTTGGGTCATCATTTTCTGGGTCAAAGTCCCCATTGAGGACTTCTTGGTTTTATATTGAGTCATTAGAGTCATTTTCCATTTAATGAGACCCTTCTTTGGATTTTGAATCATGTAAAAATAATTATTATTGAGTAAAATATGTAATTTGTCACCTCCACACCAAGTCGACCCTTGCTTGATGAAGTTGGCCTACAAGAGGACAATTCGACCCACCAAAAAGGCTATATATACAAGTGTAGTTCGATCTATTTTCTCACCAACTTAACAAGTTCAATACACAAGAAGGAAGTGCATAAAAAAGTGTGAAGTTCAAGGAGAAGAAGGAATGATTGCAAGTCAAAATTTTTGGGCTATCTCTCTCTTTTATGCAAAGTTACTGCGCTGTTTGCTGAGTCGAAGTTCTGTAGTTTTTTTTTTTTTCTAAATAAGATTAATCTATTAACATAAAGGGAGTAAAATTACAGCGTGACTGTAGTCAAAAACACTGCCCTGAAGAAGGGCATAGTTGTCAAGATAAGCATAGAAGGAGACTGCTCAATGTCAGGGAACTCAGTCTTGAACCAGTTATCAGAACCCACGCAAGGGAACAAGTTATGATCTTCTTGAAATTGCAGAGTTTACAAAAATTCAGAAATAAACAAAAATTCCACATAGTTGTTTGAACATAAACATGCCCAGTTGTATGGGCCGCAGGGCACGAAAGCAAGGCAACAGTGAGCAAACTAATCATCTGGAGGCTCTTCAACTATACGGCACCAACCGGTATCAGGTAGATCCCTAGCAAGAGCAGCTTCAGATTCGGAAGGACCAGGATCAGCCGGCGCCATCACAACAGCCTGAGCACTGCGAGCTTGAGCATCCGGAACCTGCAAAGACGCGCTGCCAATCCCCATCTGGAGGTTCGAAGTCGGAACAGTGACAGAGCCAGGGCCCTCTGGATGAGAGCTGGACTCCCCCTCCTGGGCTTCCTCATGGAAGACCACCGAAATGTGAGCGGTAATCCTTGGGCGGTTCAGAGAGCAGTTGAAGGTGAAGAGCGCGGAGCCAGATGAGGGAGAAGGCACAGGATAGTGGTTGGAGGCAAGAAGACGCCCTCTCCCACTGCGGGTGCGAGGGTAGTGGCTGACAGAGAAATCACTGGAAAGGGAAGGTGAATCGGAGGAAGGGCTGGAAGGCGCGCGCCGAGGTTGGCCCCTGCGGGACCGCATTCTATGGCGGCGACGAGGCATAGGGGAGACAGAAGCAGCGGGAGAAAAGCGAGGCTGGGCAGCTGCAATGACAGGGCCAGAGCAAATCAGAAGAACGACAAAGCGAAGGCTAGAGGCCCAAGAGATAAACCAAGGGATTAATGGAGGTGACTCCGCATAAAGACCAGAGCAAAGCTTCAGAGTAGCCTCCCCTTTCAAGCTACGAGAGGCAGCAGAGAAGACGGGGCCAACACCATACAGACAGAAACCATAGTTGAGGCCAGAAGCTAGATAGTAATGCGAATGAATCGACGAAGGCGGCTCCACAGCAAGCTCATGGCTGAGCCTTAAATTATAATCCCCCTTCACGCATCGAGAAGCACCCGCCATTACTGTTGCATTGAAGAGAGCTGAGGTCTGAGGCAAGCCGGAGCGTGCGAAGGCATTAACCAGAGCGTCGGACAGGATGGGAGATCCAGAGCCACTTGAAATATAGCAAATGAACACTACGCTTCTCAAATGCCGAGATCCTCTGTTCATAAACCATTTATCCATTCTGTACTGGGTAGGCAGGTGTCGTTCCACCTTGCGCCACCCCTGTCCCATCAGATTTAAGGCTTGTCTATACACCCGCATCCGGGAGGGTCGAAGTTCTGTAGTTGGGAAGGTTGAAGTTTTGAATTTGCTAGGTCGAAGTTCTATTGTTGGGAAGGTTGAAATTATGCATTTGTTGGGTTGAAGTGTTGCTGCTGTAGGGTCGAAGATCTAGATCAAAGTTGCTGGAAGGAAGGCCTGACTTGGTGGTTGGAGGAGGTCTGTGTCTAGGTTGAAGAGTCTTGGATTATCTTGTCTTAACTACTAAAGGAAGACGTTTGACTGGGTTTTCCCCTAGATAGGGGTTTTGCCCTGGCAGAGTGCCTAGATCTTGTGTCTCTTGTTCTTGTGATCTTCATACAAACATATTTTGGTAGTTGCTTGATGAAAGATAATATAATAAAAAAGTAAAAGAAGCCAACATAATTCACAAGTAATTATCAAGAAAGAGAAATCAAACCCTAATCCTACTAGCACTGATTTCTCAACACTTAGGTGGGGTTAAGTACATACCCTAGAACCCTACTCAAAACTCTATTAGGGTTTCGAGATACTTAGCAAAGAAACATTCAACTAGCAAACCCTAGATGTCATATCTCAAGAACTTAGGAATTTATAAGAATCAATTATGGTCAGGGTTTTTATTTCTAGGGTTTACTTCTATCTAGGGTTCATAAACCCTAAATATCGATAAACCCTAAGTTTTCAAGATCTAATAGCTTCAAAAACCTCAAAGAATCACAAAGGCATAATATAGGAAACATACCTCAAACAATGTTCTACTACCTTTTGTACTTCTCCATGTTGCAAATCCATTTGGTAGAGGATTCTCCATAATATTGCTATATGTGCAATTTTAACCTTTGTACTTTAATATTTGAGAGTTGAACTTTTTCTTCTAAGTCTAGCCATAATCATCATGCGATCCTTTTCAGTGAGATCATAAAAGAAAAGGTTATAATTGAGTGCTTATAAAGCTAGATATACTAAGGAAGTCAACAATAATGCAATGAAAGAAAATAAATAGAATAGTTATCTTTTGTGAATAAAAGCGGCTCCCTCTTAATCTTGAATTGATCTAGAGTTCATTGAGGTATATGTTTATTTAACAACTCATCCTAGGGGCTTGTCCAAAACTCTAGTCAAAACCTCAATGAACAAAGAGGGACATAATTTAAGGTTACAACTAAAACCAACAATGATCCTATAAGGGGTCTCTAACAAAACCTAAAGTCAAAGGCCTATATAAGGAATATGAAATACTAGCAACCCCTAAGAATTCAAGTCTTTTCTTGATCAATAGTGTAAAGCTTTGACATCATAATCTTCTCCTCTGGCTTTCTTTGATGGTTCATCGGTATCTGCAACAGTAGCATGATCTCTTTCTCTCTTCTTATTATCATTTGATTTCTTGGGACGTTGGTTTCTATAGTGCCCAGATTTGTGACATTGGAAACATTGAACTTTTGATAGGTCAGTCTTCTTGTGATGATTTCTCTTTGAACCTTTGTTAGGTTTCTTATTTCCTCCTTTCTTCTTGAAGCGGGTTGAATAAGCATTGGAGATAGCATTTTCTTCTTATTCTTGATTTCCTTATATTAAATCAAGTCTGGCTTCTTCTTGAGTACAGGCAGACCATAATTCTTCAAATAATGGAGCTTCTTTCCAACTATTAATACCGACAACAAACACATTCCAAGATTTGGGTAATCCTTCCGTCGAACTGCCCCTCTGCACTAGAAGCTCACTCCGAAATTCTCAGCAAACCACACCCCAAAATTTCGATCTAGCTCAAGTGTTGCTCTCACTATGTGTATTCTCCAACTGACCCCAAGCCTTCCTTTATACTTTTCCTGTTGAGAAATCAATAGCCGTGATCTAATCTCTAATCAACGACTAAGATTAAATTAGACTTGATCCTCGTCACTTAGAAGCTTCTCACCCATATTTACATTAATTCACTTTAATTATTTTTAATTTCCCTAAGTTTTAACTTAGGCACCATTAAAAATAATTAACTATTTGAATATCATGCACTCCTGGTGGAATTTCTCCAAACGATTTCTAGGACTTGGAGATCTCATGTGTTCTAGCCCCTCCAGAAAATTTTGGAGCTAGAGCACATCTAATGCTACCAAACCTATCCTGATCTCTGAGCGCAACTATGGCCATCTCAACAAACTTATCGAAAATTCCCTCTTTCCCTCTACTTGGCTGCTGGAACTGCCATTCGCACCCCCTGCTTGTTGAGAACTCTAAGGCATCAAGTATTAGGTGATTTCTCTTTAATTAGTAACTGCTTGTGAGTTTTTTTGATTTCTTTAGATTAGGATCTTCTTCTTACTTAGATTATATTGTTCTTATTCCTCAAACAACTACCAATCATAAACAAGATAGACAAGAGACACATAATGTAGGCTTATGAGCCAGGGCCAAAACCTTTCACTCTTTGAGAGGAAAACCCACACAAATTCTTCTTATAGAGATTCCAATTGACCAATACCAAGACCCTTGACCTATTTGCCACTCCAAGACCAAGACACTAGTTCGCTTGACTTGTAACCTTCTGCGCTTTTCCTCTTCTTGATTCCTCTTCCACTTTGACCTTCTTAACACTGAGACTACATCACTGAGACATTCACGAGATCTTATCACTTTGTAGGAGCACCGAGACTTCATGAATTGTAATAATATCCAAACTGTGATATGCCTGAGATTGTGACTTGAGCGAAGTTAGCATTGTATCCTTCTTTCTATTTTAGCACCGAGACCCCTTCATCTAAATAGAAATTGCATCGAACCTGTGGTCTTTTCAAATCAGTGAACTGTAGTCATCTCTCAACACCGAACTATAGTCTTCTCTCAACACCGCACTGTAGTCTTCTCTCAACACTGAACTTCTCACTATGATTACATCGAAACATCCTTTTTGAGATTGCACGGAAACTATCTTACTGAGATTTGAACATATCACTGTGATGGCCACCGAAATTATCACCAAAATTATCTCTGAGATACGAGCTACTGTTCTATTGCATCACCGAAATTATTCCCTCTGAAATTGCGAACTTCTGAGATGGTGAAATGCGAAAATCCCAGGTTTGTATATATAGTGTTGCGTCCATAGTAAATGAGCCGACATGTGTTATTCAAACAGTTGTGTCTCTATTTAGGTGAAGCCGACATGAGATCTTCTACTTCTTCTTGAGTCCGACTTGAAGAGGAGAACTTGTGCTTGTCTTTGGAGGGCTTCTAGACAATTCTATAGACATATACATTTGTAATATGCCCAAGAAGGGTTCTTCATACATGACATTGACTCTTTTTGACTTTAATGACAAATCCTAAAGGCTCTCAATGGGAGCCATCTAAAAATAAAATCTCTTGCTCATGAAACCCATGAAGCAAGCATTACAATAATAATTTTATTTTTCTTCTTTTCATCATTTACAAAAATCACAATTACATGTCATTATGAAGACCGAACCTAGTTACACTTTTCAACACTCCCTCTTAACTAGGGAGGTATTCATAATGGTACTTGGTCATTCTCAATCTGAAGAATTTCTCATAAGAAGAATCGGATTGGTAACCCATATGTATAACATCATATCAACTAGCATTGTCACATAGCAAGGCCTTGACTAGCAACTCAATCTCTCCACAAGCCCTGAGCTCAATGCTGGCGAGACCAATGATTTATAGACACTCTAATCATTGTCTCTCCCTGAACGTACCTCACCCGGGTTCTCAGGGTGTGTTCCATCAGGACTATTCTTATCTTGGATGCCCTATCTCATCCTCAAAGAGCATTAGATGCCAAATGATTACCCAATCCTCCATTTTGTCTTCCCAAGTGAAGACCAGAATGATGTGTCTATCTCTCCCTTTCAATTCAGGGAGGATATATCTATTCCAATAAAAGAATGTACTCATTCCTACAGAAGGAATGTACCTAAGCTTCCTCTTGGCTTAGGAATTTCCAAGTTTCTTCCAAGTAAGAAACGTGTTTCCAGGCGCCCTCTTAATTAGGAACCTACAACAACTTCTTAGGTGGAGATGAAAAGACAACCAGCTGCTTGAAGAGCTCCTTCCTTCGATGTCATGAATTTCTTCTTTGTTATGGAGTCTTCATCTTTTGGGACTTCTTCATAGGGCATAGACCATCCATCACTTTCATCCACGAGTCAGTCATGTCATAATTCCTTTCATTAGAAAGTGATCCATCAGTCTGCACCTAGCCTTGCTTCATGTCATGCTGCCTTCTCCATGCTATCTTCTTTGAAAGGATCTTACATCCTTCTATATGGTCCTCTTGGAAGACATCCACAGTTCTTCCCTTGGCAGTCTTGCATAAGCCCATCCAGATATTTGTTCAAAAATAAGAAATGAACACTTAATCAAAATTACCTTTGTGATGGTCTTTCATCATGACATCTTCCTGTAGGCATCAACATCTTTCATACATGTTGACACATCTCCCATATATATATATATATATATTGTTAAGGGTCTCCATCTTTTCCAGACTTCCATTAGGGTCTTCATATCTTTTTGGGAGATATCATAGTCAAATCTTTCAGTTCTTGGATGTTGAATGCCTTCTTCCATGGTTGCATAGTCTACGATCTCTTCCTTTCTTTCTTCACACATGACATTCCCAGGAACTTCTAATCAGAGTTCTTCTAATTACTGTCAATCACCTCATATTCCATATGAGGACATATTATGTTGATTTCATCTAGTGTGACCCATGCCTTCTTGCCTCCTTTCCTAGGGGGAGATTCCTTTCCTTTGATCATGCTTCTCAAGATAGAGTAGTGATCCATGTTACCTACAACCATACAGCACGACTATTGAATACAAGCATACATACCTCATTTACCTTTAGGTCATCTAGGCTTCTTTCAACAACTTCCTTGATTGAAAAGAGCTTCAACCCCTTGATTTGCTTCATCTCTTATGTCATCATAACATCATCCCATGAATTCCACAAGTTGGAGTTCTTGATGAAACACTTGCTTCCTCTCTAGATCGGTGAACCTTCCGATGAGGATTCCATCAAAGAATCTTGAGGATCTTGCATATCCCTATCCAATAGATGTTTCCTTTTGACTGATGTATGATGAGACTTGTCCTGGATGACTTCTTCCTTTTTCCCATAAGTGCCACTTGAAATTTTAATGAGGTCACCAAGAGATATATCCTTCATAGTTGATTGTCATAGATTTTGTTCCAGACATCCTTCATGTTTCCTATGGTGATGTCACGAGCTCTTACTTCTAATGCTTTTCCTCATCCTTGGACTTCCTTTTTGCAAATGTTTGAATCCTTTCATTTGATCCTTCAACACTTTTTTCTCTCAACCTATCATCTCCTATCTTGCATAGAAACCACAAGTTGTTGAATGGGATAGCTTTCTTGTCCTTATAGACATTTGTTACCTTATTCATTAGTTAGTGCATTTAGAACAATGAGGACTATCTCCTTATTTAATATCATTTCTCCTAGATCTTGTAGTTGAGATCTTATGAAGATATCCCTTCATCCTTTGATACCTTCAATTTATGTAGATCAAATCTAAGTGATATGGCCTTCTTTATCGCATCTTCAGAGAATAGTTCTACTAGCTTATCTTATATCTCTTTTGATGTCTCCAATCTTGCTACGGGGGAATCCTTGACAGATTCCATAAGAATCTCTCGAGCCCTTAAATCCTTTACCATGTATTCAGATAGTACTTTATCTTTAGATGGTTTGGAGACTTTTCTAATGACTTCATTTTCTTCGAGGACTATTTCTATCCTCCTTTTCCATGCAAGGAAGTTTTGATGACCCAACCAGCTTATAGATCTCCTTGCAAAATGAAGTCATTTTATCAGATTTAGATTATAGAATAAAAGATACTTACTTGTCAAGTGAAGATAAAATCTTCAACTTAATCCCTTTGTTGATGGTGATTGATAAGGATGTCTTGATGCTTCCTCGGATGATCTTCTTTAAGGATACGGTAGGAGTCCTTCCTTCAGTGAGAGGGATCTTGCCTTATAGCCTTTTGAAGATGATGACAGTGCCTTTAGCCTTCTTTGGATAACTAGCCTTCAAAATGACTTTGACTTCTTTGGTGGTGAATGAGTGCAGATCTAGAAGTGCGTCTGGGGTTTCGACTTTCTCCAAGATGGTGTGATCTTTGTCCTTGAAGTGCTTCTCTTGGATGTCTATACTTTGGTCTACCTTGCTTTGTAGATCTCTTCAACTTGATGTGGGTCTATGTGGTCTCTTGATGATGACTAGAGGATCCAAAAGTTTTGCTGGTGTAGACTTCTTCTTCGATATAGGGTTTGATACTTCGATGAAGATCTCAACTTTACTTTGATATCCTTCGACTTGCGTTGATGCCTTTCTTGAAAACTCGATCCTTGAGTGTCTCTTTGATTAGATGCCCTTTTTCTTGACTTTGTCACCTTAGCTCTGATGCCATGTTGAGAATCTAGGGCATCAAGTATTAGGTGATTTCTCTTTAGATTAGGATCTTCTTCTTACTTAGATTATTATTACTCTTATTCATCAAACAACTACCAATGCATAAACAAGATAAACAAGAGACACAGATGTAGGCTTATGAGCCAGGGCCAAAACCTCTCACTCTTTGAGAGGAAAACCCACGCAAATTCTTCTTATAGAGATTCCAATTGACGAAAACCAAGACCAAGACCCTTGACCTATTTGCCACTCCAAGACCAAGACACTAGTTCACTTGACTGTCAACCTTCTGCTCTTTACTTCTTCTTATTTCCTCTTCCACTTCGACCTTCTTAACACCAGGACTACATCACTGAGACATTCACAAGATCTTATCACTTTGTAGGAGCACTGGGACTTCGTGAACTGTAATAATATCCAAACTGTGATATCACCGAGATTGTGACTTGAATGAAGTTAGCACTGATCCTTCTTTTTGTTATTAGCACCGAGACCCCTTAATCTAAACAGAAATTGCACCAAACCTGTGGTCTTCTTAGATCACCAAACTGTAGTCATCTCTCAACATCGAATTGTAGTCATTTATCAACACTGGACTGTAGTCTTCTCTCAATACCGAACTTCTCACTGTGATTACATTGAAACATCCTTTCTGAGATTGCACGGAAACCATCTTACTGAGATTTGAACTTACCATTGTGATTGCCACCGAAATTATCACCGAAATTATCTCTGAGATACGAGCTACTATTGTTGCATCACTAAAATTATTCCCTCTGAAATTGCGATCTTCTGAGATGGTGAACTACGAAAATCCCAGGTTTGTATATATAGTGGTACGACCATAGTAAATGAGTCGACATGTGTTATTCGAATAGTTGTGTCTCTATTTAAGTGAAGCCAACATGAGATCTTCTACTTCTTCTTGAGGCCGACTTGAAGAGGAGAACTTGTGCTTGTCTTTGGAGGGCTTCTAGACAATTCTATAGACTCATATACATTTGTAATATGCCCAAGAAGGGTTCTTCATATATGACATTGACTCTTTTTGACTTTAACGACAAATCCATAAGGATCTCAATATGAGCCATCTAAAAATAAAATCTCTTGTTCATGAAACCCATGAAGCAAACATTACAATAATAATTTTATTTCTTCTTTTCATCATTTACAAAAATCACAATTACATGTCATTATGAAGACCGAACCTAGTTATACTTTTCAACACTGTTGGAGTGAGAAAATCTTCTCAGACTATCGCTAATTTGCAATTGGAGAAACGAACCTCTAAACCTCGAAGTCACTTGAGAGAAATTTTCCCTCTGCTGTGTGTGTTTTTATCTTCCAGCTAATGTTGGTTCTGCTACTGCAAGCTGCTGCAAAACCCTCTGTGTCCAACCGAGGAATCTGCTGAGCGAAAATCTGAGTCGCTATTGCTTCCTCTGCCTGTTGGAATCACTGTTTTGGCCCTTGGGCATATTCAATTTTCTGCTAGCTTGCAACTGAAAATCAAGCCCTTACCCCAACAATTCGTATTGCCTGGCTAGGCACTGTGCAACACTAGAAAATTTCGGCCTGTTGCCCCTTTTGAACAACGAAATTTTCCTTCTTTCGCTTCTGAGCTTCTTGGCTGATCAATCATGCTGCTCTGATACCATGTGAAAATTTCACCACTGAAATCCTATTGCAACAACTGGAAATTATTTTTTCTAGTAGTTAATTAATTTAACAATTTATATGCTATGACAAATACCAAATAATTCACATTGCAACCTTCATAAATAAATTGCGGAAGAAAATAGCGTTGGAAACTGAGAAAATACTAGCACATACACACAAAATTTGACACAATTATTTTTGGACAAAAGTCCCTAGAAAAACCAACCTGGAAAAACTGGTGCAGCAGTGAAATTCTGAGTACAATTTGGATGCCGAATCTAGCTATCCTATAGAGAAAAATACTGGCAAAAATCTAGTGAGAATTTCCCTCACTCCACAGGAAAATTCAGGCTCTGATTGCAGCTCCAAGTGAGCCTTCCAAATTGCTTCTGCGTAGGCTTGCATCACCCTAGCGCAGTCCCTTCTACGCTTAGCCTGAATCAGCTGCTCCTATAGCCATCTTGTCTGCCATTGACTGAGAAACTCTCTTTGGCCTTTTGGAACCCTTTCCCTGCCTCTGGAACTGAAACTCGACTTCTCTCCAGCAAAATCGAATTGCCTCTAGAGTCTTCTTCGCAGCCCCCACGTCAACCTTATTGTGGCTATCTCTGCCTCAGTGCAAATACACTCGCCGGATCTGGAAAGCTTCCTCCGACTTCACTGTCTACGACCGTCTCCGCCCCTCTCTGTCTTTTCTTCCTTACTGAATCTCGAACTCTTCCAGCACTGCTAGCTCTCTGGAAAATCGAACTCTCCAAGGAAATCAAACTCTTTGTGGTTCTCACAAGTGTCTCAACTGGGTTCTCCATCTACCTATAGACTTCTTATAATTCTTTGTTGGGGCTCCAACGAGCAAGATTAAAACTTAATCAAGGGCCAAGATCATATCGAAGTCGATCCATGTGAATTTCTAGATGATTTACACCTTATCTCAATTAATTCTGATTAATTAACCATATTTCCTAAGTTTAGACTTAGGAAATATTAAAAATAGGCTAATAATCTAATTGAGACACTTCTAGGTGGAATTTCTAGAAACAATTTATGAGTTATGGATACCTCATGTGTTTTAGCCTCTCCACAAAGTTTTGAGACTAGAACACCTCCGATGATACAAACTAACAAGGAGCCGACCTTTTTTGGGCTCTAAGCTTTCATTTTGGTAAATTATTTTGTAGGAGGGTTTTGGCTTGGCTATCTTAAGAAACTATTCATCCACAAATTTATTTCAAAATTCTCGAAAATAATTTATATTTGAACTTGGGCTAAAATGAATTAATTTGCTAATGAGAGCTTGTAATTTCACTTTGTAAATATTGTAAGTATTTGCAAATTATTTCTAACCCTTGTTTTAATTTTGTAGCACTTTGGGTTTTGGGATTTTTTGATATTTCATATATACATTTGTATTTATCTAACGTGGGTTGTCTAAATCTAATTTTTAGTTGTGAGGATTTTGTACTTAAAGACTTTTGGCAGGTGAAAGCCCCATCAATTTGAAGAAGAAGTGAGTTGTTTTGCAAATCTAAAGATAGAATTACTTTTATAGATGGAAAAGTTCTGGCTTGGGGAAAAGATTCAAGCATCGATAAAGCTAGGGTCATTGGAGTACGTGAATGAAGTTTATATAGAGTCATAACATCATCTCCTCAAGCCCTAGTTCACATGGAAATCAATCCTATTGAACTATGGCATAGAAGATATGGACATTTACATTATAAGGTTATTCCCTCTCTCAATCAATTAGTAAATGTCATTCCCAATATCAAAGAAGATCATGAAGGAATATGCAAGGGATGTGCCTTAGGAAATAATACAAGGAAACCATTTACAAGTAGTGAAACAAGGTCTAAACAAATATTGTACCTCATTCATTCAGATGTGTGTGGGCCTATGTCTGACAAATCACTTGGAGGTCATCTTTATTATGTAACCTTCATTGATGATCACTCTAGAAAGACATGGCTCTATCTACTCAAATCAAAGGACGAAGTATTTGAAAAATTCAAGGAATTTAGATTTGAAGTAGAGACCTTCACCGAAAGAAGAATAAAGACTTGGAGATCCGATAATGGTGGAGAATACACTTCAAAAGAAATAATTGCAAATTGCAAAGAAGCAGGAATTAAGAGGGAGCTTATTGTTCCTTACAATCCTGAACAGAATGGAGTTGCAGAAAGGAAAAATCGAAAACTTGAAGAATTTATATGAACAATGATTTATGATCAAGATATACTGAAATTTCTATGGGGAGAAGCAAAAATGACTGAAGTATATATAAAAAAAAGAAGTCCTCATAGAATCCTCGATAATATGACATCTGAAGAAGCATTCATAGGAAACAAGCCATTTGTGTACAAACTCCGAATCTTTGGACGTCCCACATATAGCCACGTTCCAAAGGACAAATGAAAGAAGCTAGATTCTACAAGCATTAAAGGGATCTTCGTTGGCTACAATATTTCTTCAAAGTCATATAGAATCTACATCAAGTAAGGAAGACATTTTGAAGTAAGAAGGGACACTATATTTGATGAAAATCATGTCTACAAAAGATCTAAAGATATTCCTGTTGATTCTTATGACGAAGACATACCACTATTCGAAGAAGAAGAGAATCATGACAATCCTACTACAAATCAAGAAGAAGAAGAAGGACCAAGTGATCATATTCAACCTATGATCATACCCAACACAAGGAAGAGGCCAAATTGGTTAAAAACTACTCTTGAAGATGCCGAAGGACATGGAGTTGCGAAAGGAACTTTTAGAGAAAACAAAAGACCAAAAATATATTCTGGATATGCTGCATACATGACAAAACTAATAGAAGCTGAACCAACTACATTTGAAGAAGATGCTCATCAAGAAGTATGGAAGAAGGCTATGCAGGAAGAATATCAATCCATCATGAAGAACGGGGTTTGGGAAATCGGTCCTAGACCAAGTGACAAATCGGTTGTCGCTTCTAAATGGATCTACAAGATCAAGCACGCTGTTGATGGAAGCATAGACAAGTACAAAGCTAGATTCAAGGGGTTTCTCTCAGAAGGAAGGCATAGATTATGAGGAAACCTTTGTACCTACTGCAAGATATACTACTATAAGATCTTTAGTTTCGTTAGCTACAACAATGGGGTAGAATATCCATCAAATGGATTTAAAAATAACATTTCTGAATGGAACCATCAATGAAGAAGTATACATTGAACAACTTGAAGGCTTTGAAATAAATGACAAAGACACTCATGGTTGTAGACTCAAGAGGGAGTGTTGAAGAATGTAACTAGGTTCAGTCTTCATATTTGAGTCATTATGAAATGTATTTATCAAAGACTGAAAAAGAAAAAATTATTATTATTACAATGACTTATTAAAGCATGGATTTCTTGCTTGGGTCATCATTTTCTGGGTCAAAGTCCCCATTGAGGACTTCTAGGTTTTACATTGAGTCATTAGAGTCATTTTCCATTTAATGAGACCCTTCTTGGGATTTTGAATCATGTAAAAATAATTATTATTGAGTCAAATATGTAATTTGTCGCCTCCACAACAAGTCGACCCTTGCTTGATGAAGTTGGCCTACAAGAGGACAATTCGACCCACAAAAAAGGCTATATATACAAGTGTAGTTCGATCTATTTTCTCACCAACTTAACAAGTTCAATACACAAGAAGGAAGTGCATAAAAAAGTGTGAAGTTCAAGGAGAAGAAGGAATGATTGCAAGTCGAAGTTTTTGGGCTATCTCTCTCTCTTTTATGCGAAGTTACTGGGCTGTTTGCTGGGTCGAAGTTTTGTTGTTGGGAAGGTTGAAGTTTTGAATTTGCGAGGTCGAAGTTCTATTGTTGGGAAGGTCGAAATTATGGATTTGTTGGGTTGATGTGTTGCTACTATAGGGTCGAAGATCTAGATCAAAGTTGCTGGAAGGAAGGGCTAACTTGGTAGTTGGAGGAGGTCTGTGTCTAGGTTGAAGAGTCTTGGATTATCTTGTCTTAACTACTGAAGGAATACGTTTGACTGGGTTTTCCCCTAGATAGGGGTTTTGCCCTGGCTGAATGCCTAGATCTTGTGTCTCTTGTTCTTGTGACCTTCATACAAACATATTTTGGTAATTGCTTGATGAAAGATAATGTAATAAAAAAGTAAAAGAAGCCAACATAATTCACAAGTAACTATCAAGAAAGAGAAATCAAACCCTAATCCTACTAGCACTGATTTCTCAACACTTAGGTGGGGTTAAGTACATACCCTAGAACCCTACTCAAAACTCTATTAGGGTTTTGAGATACTTAGCAAAGAAACATTCAACTAGCAAACCCTAGATGTCATATCCCAAGAACTTAGGAATTTATAAGAATCAATTAGGGTCAGGGTTTTTGTTTCTAGGGTTTACTTCTATCTAGGGTTCATAAACCCTAAATATCGATAAACACTAAGTTTTCAAGATCTAATAGCTTCAAAAACCTCAAAGAATCACAAAGGCATAATATAGGAAACATATTTCAAACAATGTTCTACTACCTTTTGTACTTCTCCATGTTGCAAATCCATATTGTTAGAGGATTATCCATAATATTGCTAGATGTGCAATTTTAACTTTTGTAATTTAATATTTGAGAGTTGAACTTTTTCTTCTAAGTCTAGCCATAATTATCCTGCGATCCTTTTCAGTGAGATCATAAAAGAAAAGGTTATAATTGAGTGATTATAAAGCTAGATATACTTAGGAAGTCAACATTAATGCAATGAAAGAAAAGAAATAGAATAGTTATCTTTTTGTGAATAAAAGCGGCTCCCTCTTAATCTTGAATTGATCTAGAGATCATTGAGGTATATGTTTATTTAACAACTCATCCTAGGGGCTTGTCCAAAACTCTAGTCAAAACCTCAATGAACAAAGAGGGACATAATTTAAGGTTACAACTAAAACCAACAATGATCCTATAAGGGGTCTCTAACAAAACCTAAAGTCAAAGGCCTATATAAGGAATATGAAATACTAGCAACCCCTAAGAATTCAAGTCTTTTCTTGATCAATAGTGTAAAGCTTTGACATCATAATCTTCTCCTCTGGCATTCTTTGATGGTTCATCGGTATCTGCAACAGTAGCATGATCTCTTTCTCTCTTCTTATTATCATTTGATTTCTCGGGACGTTGGTTTCTATAGTGCCTAGATTTGTGACATTGGAAACATTGAACTTTTGATAGGTCAGTGTTCTTGTGATGATTTCTCTTTGAACCTTTGTTAGGTTTCTTATTTCCTCCTTTCTTCTTGAAGCGAGTTGAATAAGCATTGGAGATAGCATTTTCTTCTTATTCTTGATTTCCTTTTATTAAATCAATTCGGGCTTCTTCTTGAGTACAGGCAGACCATAATTCTTCAAATGATGGAGCTTCTTTCCAACTATTAATACCGACGACAAACACATTCCAAGATTTGGGTAATCCTAGTATAGCTAATATAACAAGTTCCTTATCAGGAATAATTTCATCAATTGCTTGGAATTCATCTCTTAAACGTCAGATCCTCACAAACTACGAGGATATTGTATCATCTTTTGTCATCTTGTTAGTTCAAAGCTCATTCTTTAAGCTTGCTACTTGGCCAATATTTTTTATTGTAAATAGTTTGGAGAGAGCCTCATAAATTTTCTATGAAGTGCCTTGAGTGGATATGTAGGGAATTAGATTGTCCCTGACAGAATCCACCATAAGGCTCATCGCTATAATATGATTTTCTTTGAATTTTTCTTTCCCATCATCATCTATTGGTTCTTTAACTTTACTCTGCACAATGTCTAATACTTTGTTCCTAGCAAGGATAAGATCCATCCTTGTGTTTCCAGCTCTAATATTTGAGGCTCTTTGAAGCTTATTTTCTGATTTCATTGAAGATGCCATTGTTGCACTTGTTAATGTCATTCCTGTAGTTTTCAATAGGTCCCTTTCTTAGCTTGCTTTTGATGATTGTTCAAGGTGCTGTCTACTCCTCCTTTAGTGATGCTTCTTTCAAGATGTCTTCAAATGTCTTTTCCCAAGTAGTGTTTCTTCAAGATGAACGATGATCTTTCTTTCTTAAGAGCTTCTTCTTATATCCTTCCTTGTATCCTTGCTTATGACAAATGATCTTCAAGCCTCCTTTTCCCTTCCTTACCTTAGCTCTGATACCATGTTAGAAATTCAAAAGGCAGAAAATATTTCCTTCCTTTGATAATAGCTTGTGATAATTTTAATTTATATTATCTTCTTTTGTCTTCTTTTCATCAAGAAACTATTAAACCATAAAGAGCATGAACATCACAAGAACAATAAAACATGGTAGATAGGCTCTTAGCTAGGGCAAAACCCCGTTCCTAGGGGAAAATCCAATCAAAATTCTCTTCTTCTTATAGAACCAAGACAAAATGAGAGATTCAAGACCTTTAGACCAAGACAAATGTTCCCTCCAAGTGCCAAGTAAAGCTTCCAAGAAATGCTTCTTCAAATACGTCCAATTCAACAAAGTCAATGAAAGTCAAACTTCTCTTTTGTTGGTCAACTCAAAGTTTCAGCCCTCAACTGCAGGTCTGCAATTCGTTTTGCAACTTTTGGCCTTGCAACAAATCTGAAACCCTCGTCGTTTCCGCACGTGTGAGCAGAAATAGTTAAGAATGGATCCTTCTTCCTTTGCTAGGTTTTCTCCTTGACTTCTAGCCTCTTCGCACTTCCTTTCTTCTTCTTCCTATTACAGATCAAACTGTAGATTGTATATCACAAATGAGGACGAAATTCACTTCTATATATACCTTTTCATGTGGTTGAATAGGCCTTTCTAGGCCGACTTGGTCTTGGAGGACTCTTTTGACACTTTAGATACAAAAATAAATTTTCTTTCTTGATACAAAATGCCCATTAGGGTCTTATATACATGACAATGACTCTTAAATAATTCTTTTGACTTGACAAGCCCTAGAAGCATGAAGAACATGCTTGACCTAATTGACTTGAGCATGAAACCCATGCTTATAATAATTTTCCTTCTTATTCTTTTTACATTAAATATATAATGATATAAGTATAATAACAATTATGAAGACCGAGCATAGTTACATTTCTCAACAAAGGGATCACTCTATGCCTCAGAACCAACCTCTCAGACTAGACTCACTGGTCTCTCGGTCAACTGACCTAAGGGAGTGACAATCTTCTCGACCAATCCATTGGTCTCTCAACCACAACCTAATGAAGATTCATGATGCTATACACTCAAAGCTTCCTATCCAAGAGGGATTTTCATCCATTCTAGGCTTCTCACAGAAACAAACATCAACAATTTGGTCAACAGCAGAAAATCAGCCATGGTAGATTTCAGCGGTTAAACATTCTAGTAGACAATTATAGGCTCAACAACCAACTATTTATTCAGCTTTAGCTATGGCTTCTCACAAAAGAAATCATCAGAATATGCAATAGACAGATCAATGAGCCAACGAATCAATCAAGTCAACAACAAAATCTTATAACTTCTTCAAAATTTTCATCATGGAGATGTCCATGGACTCGTAGTCCATTAAGCCAAATTACAACAAGGATTTCACTAGGCTCATGTCTTTTTGAAAACAACTCCCTCTTACATAAGACATATAAGTCCTCAGCCCATATCCTCAATACATAGCAGAAAAGTCACGGGCTCATCTTCAGTAGGTTTGGATCAACATCATTCTTCAAGGAGGCTTGGAGTGATCCCTTAGGTCATTGTGTCTGACCGAGAGACTCGTAGGTTTGTTCTATGAAAATTCCTGAATCTAACACATCAGAAACCCCTAATGCAATTCCTGGTTTACTATCTCCTACTTGTTCTTTACATTAACAAGTTATTTAATTGCATAAATATCGAAGTAAACACTATTGCAACATTCACAAATATACAAATCATGCACTGAAATAAACTGAGACAATAACACAAGGGACACTGTTATTTCTGGACAATCGTCCCCGGAAAAACCCAATTCTGGAAAACCGCTGTAGCATATAGACGGTTTGTATTATTAAGCAGATTTCTTCAATACAACTAGGGTGCCAAAAATGGCTCACCCAATAGAGAATATCCTCGGTAGTAGTACCTCTATCCGCAGATATTGTGGCAAATCAGCAACAAGATGATCAAACCCCACAACGACTCCGGCTGTTCCCTATGCTGGACAACGAACGCTGCCCCAATCACTAATCAGCGACTGCGTCACTTCTCCAGGAGTTGCGTCACCCTATCCCGGCTCAGAATCTGTTGATCTGCTGATCTCCTCCCAGTCTTCCCCATAGAATCTCCCAGCGCTGCCTCTGAAGCCCTTTACGACTAAAGCGTCAGCGTCTATGGCCTTTGTGTCAGCCTCTACAGCCCTCTGCGTCCTCTGCGTTAGCACCGACGATCTCTGCGTCAGCCCTTCTAAGGCCTGCGTTGTCTCTCCCGACACTTCATTGCTTCTCTGCTATGTATTCTTCAGCCTCAGATGGAAATCCCTTGCTGAACTGCCCCTCACTGCAACTGGTCACTAACTCAATTTCCTCAGCAAACCTCGCCCTAGAAAATCGAATTCTTGATCTCTCTTGGTGTGTATCCAATTGACCCTCAAACCTCCTCTAATACTTTTCCTGTTGACGATTCAACGACGGAGATTAAGTCCCTAATCAACGACTAAGATTAGATATGGCTCGATCCTTGTTACTTATAACTTTCTCACCCATTTTATATTTTTTTTTCTGAATAAAGACTAATTCTATTAAGAAAAGAAAAGTATAGTACAATCAAGCTTGCAAGCAAGCGAAGCAGAAAAGCAAGGGAGCCATCGGTGAAAGGCTAACCACCTCGCGCTAAAAGACATTCCATGAAAGGACTAAGTAGACAAAGGAGAACAAAAAGAAAGAACTCGGCTCAGAGAACTACCCCGAGGAGTCATTTCCAGCCACACGACATTTTTTGCCTTTTTTCTTGTTTACTTTGACCCACCCAGTGGAGTTTGGCTGAGCCATGACAATCTGAAGACTATTCTGCATTGGCGGCAGAATCTCCTTGTCAGAATCTGAGGAAGAAGACAAATGAGTACGTTTCTGAGAAAGCTGTGGGTCAGAGGATGCTGCTGGAGCACCCGAGGGAGTGTCCATCGGAATCACATCATTCTTCACATCTGCTACTGTAGCCTCATCATTCTGCAAAACATCTTCAGTTTCCTCCTCCCCCGAGCTAGAGAAATCTAGATCGTACATTGAACGGGGAGGCTCACAAGGATTCCAGCGCTTGGATTTGGGTTTGCGATTTAGATTCTTCTTTTTTTGGAGGAACTGAGAACATGTATTTTGGAGGTGCCCCGTTTGATGGCAATGGCGGCATCTGAAGGCTGTGTTCTCGTAATCTAAGGTTTGAGTCCAATGGAAATCTCCAATCTTGAGATTAATCTGATCCGGTAGTCCTTTACTGATGTCTATTTCTGCACAAAGTCTGCCGTAGGTGTAAAGACCATTTTCCTTTCTTGAGCTGTCTACAGCCAGGTACCGTCCCAAAGATTCTGCAATGGCTATGAAAACAGATGCATGCCATAGATGAGCTGGAAGATTCGGGAGCCTGACCCAAATGGGAAGCTTGGTGATGACTGCTGTAGAAGGGTCAAAATCTGGAAACCAGGGGGTGAGAAAGAGCCCAGCCGCACCCCAGAACCAAGGTCCTTCCATTAAGGCCTTCTGGTAATCTTCATTTGAGTCAAAAACCACAATGAAGAATCCTTTTGAACATAAGTAAATCTTGCTTTTTTTGGTCCAAGTGGAGTGGATCCATTGGTAAAGATCTGCTGTGCGTGGCCAAAGCCCATTAAATCTGCAGATGAGTGCCGATTCTGCGAAAATCTGTAAACGATTTTCAATCTCAGGATGAGTGAAATTGAGGGAGGGAATTTCCTCTGATTTATCTACCAAAAAAGGCTTTGGAGCCCCGTTTGGATGGGTTGTTTTCGAAGAAGACTGAGGTTGGGCAGCGTCTTTGCTAGCTGCATCTTTGTAAGAGAAAAAAGGGGCAGAGGAGGTCTGCCCAAAAGAACCACCTCTTAAACGAAAAGAAGCCTCGATGGAGGCGTCCTTATGAATGCTGTAAAAAGAGAGAGGTTGGGGATTCAATAGTTGCTTACCCTTATATAACAATCTGATGAGGGAGGAGGGGATCCCCAGCTGGCATTCCAGTTTTTGCAGTAGATCCTGGACTAGATCTGTTGCTCGAACCCAATGCATCCTTGTCTTTCCCAGTAGTTTGACTTGGATTTGAAATTCCTGAGATTCTTCCAACAGATCTGGCTGAATCAAAAGAGGAATCTCTGCAAGCAAGTCTGGCGAGAGTGAGGAGCAGATTCGCTGCTTGCTTCCGGCCAGAAGTGCCTTGTCCATACAGTCCTTCTGCGCATGTCCTGTATTCATGGTAGTTGAGTCTTGGGAGTTAAGCCGGAGACTTAATACCTTTCCAGCGCATTCCGTTTGAGCTGAAACAGAGAACAGGCCCCTGTTTGGGATAAAATCTCGAAGGGGCGTTTTGTCAAACATATGCCCCGCATCCTCCTCAAATTTGGCGACCTTTGCAACGGCAAGCTTAAATGCTTCCGCTCTGGTCGTCTCGTTCACATTAGACCACCAATCGACGCAGGCTTTCTTCCTCCAGAACACATTTGAAGCAAACCCTGCCAAATCTCTTCCATTTTTGTGCACTTCATGGCTATTCGCCGTAGAATTCATCCTGGAACTCCGTTTCTTGCCGTGAGAATGAAGCCACGAGAGCCTCAACGAGAGCTCTAGCTTGTTGGCCACGAAAGCAGCGAGGCTGTAATAACCCTTGGCCTTCAGCCATGGCAGCTCCTCCCACTTGCAAGCCGACGGAGGAGACTTCGCACTTTTCAGAAAATCACAGTTGGAAATCGCGTCCATGTCTGCGAGAAAACTGTCACACTTGGAATTCCTGTAACCAATGTTACTAGACAGCGCCTGGCCATCTCTTACAGCGCCGACGACAGACGGATTTTGAACGGCGGCCATGGTTGTCGAAACCCTCTCTCCTCACCCATTTTATATTAATACACATTAATATTTTTATTTTCCTAAGTTTAGACTTAGGGACACATTAAAAATATTAATTATTTTAATATCTCTTCATCTGGGTGGAATTTCTCCAGACGACTTCTGGGTCTTGGAGATCTCATGTGCCTTAGCCTCTCCACCAAATTTCATTACTAGAGCACATCCGCTGCTACCAAAAATCAACATGTTCGGGGGCACTGATTTTGAGTACTCTCCTTTCGTTCATTGCATTTGACTAAGAGACCATATGGTCTGGGAGATTAACCCTTTTGACATCGAAATTGTTGATTTGGGGTAGCATCGGATGTGCTCGCAGCTCTAGCCATGAAAATTGGTGGAGAGGCTAAAGCACATGAGATCTCCAAGACCCAGAAATGGTTTGGACAGATTGTACCCGGTTTGGGAGATATTAAAATAATTAATATTTTTAATGGAGTTCTTAAGTCTAAACATAGGAAAAATAAAATGTTAATGGGTCTTAATATGAAACTGAGTTAGAAGGTTCCAAAAGTCATGGATCAAGCCAAATTTAATCTTAGTCGTTGATTAGAGATTTAATCTTAGCCGTTGAAGGACCAACAGGAAAAGTAGAAGAAGAGGCTTGAGGGTTAGTTGGAGAACACATTGAGGGAGACCCGTCAGTTCGATATCTAGAGCGGGCTTAGCTGAGAAATTCGAACTAGTGGTCTGGAGAGCAGCAGGAGGCAGCAAGTACGGAACAGAGAGTCGGGAATAACACGAGAAAACCAGCGCAGAGGTTGGAGAGGCAGACGTAGAGGCAACAGACTACGCAGTCATTGGAGGGCCTGCGTGGGTGACCTAGAGAGGCAGGAGCTAATGCAGAGGATTTGGGAGCTACGCAAAAGTCAGCTAGCTTGACGCTGAGACTGGGATAAGTGCTGGAGAATTTTCTCTCTGTTGGGTAAGCCAGTTTGGCACCTAGTTGTACTGAAGAATTGCTGAATAATAAAATCCTCCCTTGCTGCACCAATTTTCCCACATTGGGTTTTTCTGGGGATTGTTGTCCAAAATATCTGTGTCGATGTGTTAATTCTTGTGCATGTGTTTGTCTCTGTATTATGGTGTGATACCTGCAGCAGGATTTATTTTAATGTTTATTGAAGGATTTTCATAAATAACTTATTGGTAAATAAGAAGGTAAAATAAATCAGTTGTTGTAGTGATAGAATTTTCACATGGTATCAGAGCAAGTAATCAGAGACAGGAAGGTAAAATCAATTATGGGTCGAGACCATGATGCAGAGGCATCTATGTCAGGAGACTCGCACAGATTTCAGAAAATTGCACAAGAGAAAGTGATTTCGATCTCTCTATGTTGGCTTCCAGGCTGGAAGAAGAAGTGGCTTGTGTGACTAGCTCTGCATCATCAGAGTTATGGTATATAGACAGTGGAGCCTCTTGGCATATGACAGGAATCCGGGAATGTTTCTCAGATTATCGGGAGGAGAGGATGAACTTTCAGATCACCATGGGGAACAAGGCAAAGTGTATTCCAGTAGGGAGGGGTACCATAGTTTTCCAAACAGAAATGGGAGAGTAGTTCCGTGGTACCAATGTGCTGCATGTACCAGGATTGGGGATGAACTTACTTTCTGTGTCGCAACTTCAAGGCAAAGGCTATGACGTTTTCTTCATCAAGGAGAAAGTATACGTCAAACACCCGAGCTGGACAAAGAAAGTGCAGATCGGGATAAAAAATAACAGGTTGTACAAACTACAACTGGAATCACCAATGGCACTAATAGGCAGTCATGGAGACAAGGATTTGAACGAACTATGGCACAGAAGAATGGGACATTTGCACCATGGGGCTCTGAGAATTCTCAGAAGCACTGTAACAGGAGTTCCGGATCTTATTACAGAATGAGATGATGTATGCAGATGATGTGCTCTAGGAAAGTATGCCAAAGCAACATTTCCTAGAAGTAAAAATAGGGCCCAGAGTGTACTAGGATCGATACACTTAGATGTTTGTGGACCCATGTCTACTAAAGCTCTTAGTGGTGCCAAGTACTTCCTTACCTTCATTGATGACCACTGAAGGAAAACTTGGATTTATTTTCTAAAAACCAAGGACGCAGTTTTCTATCGATTCAAAGAGTTCAAGGCTCTGGTGGAGAATCTGTCTAGGAAGAAAATAAAAGTTTTGCGCTTAGGTAATGGTGGAGAGTATGTCGATAAGGAATTCATTGATTTTTGCACTAAGGAGGGAATCAAAAGAGAGTGGACAACTCCTTACAATCTAGAGCAGAATGGAGTAGCAGAAAGAAAGAACATGACTATTGTAAAAACAGCTAGGGCCATGATGTATGATCAGGATATGCCAAAATTCCTGTGGGCAGAAGCATGCAACACAACAGTCTATGTTCAGAATAGAACTCCTCATTGGGCATTGGGCAAGATTACTCCAGAGACAGTCTTCATAGGGAAGACGCCTGAAGTTAGTCATTTCAGGATTTTTGGGAGCTTAGCATATTGCCACATACCCGAGGAAAAGAGGAAGAGGCTGGATCAAACTGCAAAGAAAGGATATCTAGTGGGATATAGTGAGAATGCTAAGGCATACATAATCTATCTTCCAGGGAGCAGGAAGGTAGTAGTTCGACGAAATGTGAAGTTCGTGGAGGACAGGGCTTTCAGAAAATCTCTAGAAATGCCTTCTGAGGAGCAAGCAAAAGAGGAACCATTGGTCAAACCTCTTCTACCAACATAAGAAAAGAATTCTTCCTCTGGTAAGGCAGAATCATAGGATGAGGAAGAGCTAATGGAAGCATCTGTTGGCAGAGGAAGAATGCGCAGGAAACTTCGTCAGATTCTGCGAGATGCAGAGGACTTCATCGGTGCACCAAGGAACAATAAGAGGGAGCGAAAACAACCAAATAGATATCAGGCATTAGTAGCTCAGGATGGGGAGCCTGCCAATTTTCATGATGCAGCTTATCATCAGGTTTGGCTAGATGCGATGGTAGAGGAGTACAACTCCATAATGGTAAACGATGTCTGGGAGGTAGTGCCAAGGCCTCAAGACAGATCAGTGGTAGGTTTGAGATGGATCTACAAGATCAAATACGCTGCAGACGACAGTGTTGAGAAATACAAAGCCAGGTTTGTGGCTAAAGGGTATGCTTAGAAGGAAAGAATTGACTACGAAGAGACCTTCGCCCCAGTAGCTAGGTATACATCTATTAGAACCATGATATCTCTTGCAACACAAATGGGGTGGGAGATTCATTAGATGGATGTCAAAATGGCATTTCTGAACGCAGTGATAGAAGAAGAGGTATACATTGAACAACCAGAGGGCTTTGAGACACATGAGAAGAAGTCTCATGTATGCAAATTGAAGAAAGCCTTGTATGGGTTGAAACAAGCACCTAGAACATGGTATGGTCGAATCGATGGCTACTTGCAGAAAATGGGATTTGTCAAGAATGATGTAGATCCAAATCTCTACTATCTGGTTGTAGAGAATGAACCTCTAATCTTAGTATTATATGTGGATGATCTCTTCCTGACAGGATCATCCAAGCTCATCGGGGACTGCAAGAAGAATCTAGCCACGAAATTTGACATGAAGGATTCGGGAAAAATGCATTATTTCTTGGGGTTGGAAGTTTGGCAACAAAAGGGGGAGATCTTCCTTGGGCAAGGGAGATATGCTATAGAAATCCTGAAGAGATTCAGGATGGAGGACTGTAGACCCATGGCTACTCCAATGATCACCAATTGGAAGAAGATTGATGCATCAGAAGACAAGGATGTTGATCCCACCTTATACAGGCAACTCATAGGGTCCCTGATGTATCTGGTCAATACTAGGCCAGACATTTGCTACGCTGTCAACACCCTTAGTCAGTTCATGGTGGAGCCGAAGAGGGCGCACTGGGCAACAACCAAACATGTTCTCAGGTATTTACAGGGAACAATCGATTATGGACTGTTGTACACCAGGATTAAGGACATCAGATTGAGTGGATTTACTGATGCAGATTGGGTAGGAAGTTCAGTGGATTGGAAAAGTAACTTTGTGTACTGTTTCAACATTGGATTAGGAATGACTTGCTGGTGTAGTAGGAAACAAAAATCCATGGCTCTGAGCTTAGCCGAGGCAGAATATATGGCTGCAAGCACAACTTTGTGTGAGGTCATATGGCTTAGAAAATTGCTTGTCAACCTATTCAAAAGAAAGATGGAGGCGGCAAGGATCATGTGCAATAATCAGAGTTGCATCAAGCTCTCTGAGAATCCAGTGTTTCATGATCGGTCAAAGAATATTGATATCCGGTGTCACTTTGTCAGAGACTGTGTCCAATGAGGCGCTGTACAATTGAGTTACACTCCTACAGGAGAACAGGTGGTAGACATCCTCACCAAGGCCCTTTGAAGAACATAGTTTGATTACTTCAAGGAAAAGATGGGGATGATAAAGAATCCATTTCAGTAGCAGAAATGGGGGTGATGTTGCAGTGCAGTAACAGTAAACAGTAGAACGATGCAACATGATGAGAAGAGGGAGTTGTAGTGTAGATGCAGTGTTGGGAGAAAGGGCCAGCAGCAACACGGTTGTAGAGGGAGCTGTCGTACGGATGCAACAGTGGTAGAAGCAGAGCCATGGGCTGCAGTACAAGATGCAGCAGTGCAGAGGATGTTGGGCAGGGAGGCCTAGCATCAACACAGACATAGGTGCCGGATAATCAGAGTGATGCTCAGTAAGGAGTATTACTAGAGCATAGTCCTTGCTAAGAGGG
This sequence comes from Pinus tabuliformis, assembly GCA_031772625.1. NCBI lineage: Eukaryota > Viridiplantae > Streptophyta > Pinopsida > Pinales > Pinaceae > Pinus > Pinus tabuliformis. Next base: position 1,413,333,683 of record CM062817.1, on the reverse strand, counting down.
AGTGTTGATTTGGGGTAGCATTGGATGTGCTCTAGCCATGAAAATTGGTGGGGAGGCTAAAGCACATGAGATCTCCACGACCCAGAAATGGTTTGGACAGATTGTACCCAGTTTGGGAGATATTAAAATAATTAATATTTTTAATGGAGTTCCTAAGTCTAAACTTAGGAAAAATAAAATATTAGTGGGTATTAATATAAAACTGGGTTAGAAGTTTCCAAAAGTCATGGATCAAGCCAAATCTAATCTTAGCCATTGATTAGAGATTTAATCTCGACCGTTGAAGGACCAACATGAAAAGTATAAGAAGAGGCTTGAGGGTTAGTTGGAGAACACACTGAGGGAGACTAGTCAGTTCGATTTCTAGAGCGGGGTTAGCTAAGAAATTTGAACTAATGGTCTAGAGAGTAGCAGGAGGCAACAAGTATGGAACAGAGAGTCGGGAACAACACCAGAAGACTAGCGCAGAGGTTGGAGAGGTAGACACAGAGCCTCTCAGGCAGACGCAAAGGCAATAGACTACGCAGTCACTGGAGGGCCTGTGTGGGTGACGCAGAGAGGCAGGAGCTGACGCGGAGGATATGGGAGCTACACAGAGGTTAGCTAGCCTGACGATGAGATTGGGATATGTGCTGGAGAATTTTCTCTCTGTTGGGTAAGCCAGTTTGGCACTCAGTTGTATTGAAGAATTTCTAAATAATAAAATCCTCCCTGGCTGCACCGGTTTTCCCACGTTGGGTTTTTCTGGGGACTGTTGTTCAAAATATCTGTGCCGATGTGTTGATTCTTGTGCATGTGTTTGTTTCTGTATTATGGTGTGATATTTTCAACATAATTTATTTTAATGTTTACTGAAGGATTTTCGTAAATAACTTATTGGTAAATAAGTAGGTAAAATAAATCAGTTGTTGCAGTGATAGAATTTTCACAGAAATCAAGATTCCTCCCCTGGGTCGTGGATTGAGAGACTATATAGGTAGGGAGTTTGATATTGAGATAGGGATTCCTTCCTTAGGTCATTGGTTATGGTCGGGGAGATGGACCTTGTGTACTCTCTTAGGTCTTTGGGTTTGATCGAGAGACCATTGCCATGGTCAAAGAGTTTGATCTTGATAACTTGAGTCATTGCGTTTGACTGAGAGACCAAGTGGACTTGGTTGGGAAGATTGATTCTGTGCACTCTCTTGGGTCGTCATGCTTGACTAAGAAATCATTTCATATGGTTGGAGAGGTTGGCCTCATTGTTTGATCCCATTGATCAGTTTGGTGTTGACCTTGATGCCGTTGGGTTTTGGCTTATGGGATGAGTTTGATGCTATGTATCTTTCCTTATGATGAGACTTGTACATGTGATCTCTCCCTTGGGTTATTACTAAGAGACCAATAGATTAGTCGTGGAGATTTATCTTAAGAGAGAGAGAGAGAGAGAGAGAGAGAGAGAGAGAATGAAAAGTACTTGCATAGTTAAGAGGGAGTATTGAAAATTGGTAGCTTCAGTTGATGTTTTCATTTGCAAAAGCAAGGAGAAATTATATATTTTTTATGTTGACCAAGTTAGTCTCATTTGCACAAGTCAACCCCACTCATTGAAAGGGTTTGACCCCAAGGTCAAAACCCACCTCCTAGCACATGTATAAATTGGCATTCGATTGACCTCATTTGGCATCCATCCATCACATCTCATTTGACCAACAAAAGAAGTTTCGTTCAAATGTGGGAGGAGAAGAAGAAGAAGATTCATTCTACGTTGGCCAACTTCTTGACTTCTGTTTGACCAACATTGACTTTGGTTTATTCCTCTCTGTTTGATTGAACCCTTGACTGATTTTGGAGGCCGAGTTTCTTTGTGAATTGTTGACTCTGTTCGACCAAAGTTTCTCTTTGTTTCCGGGCCAAGCCGTAGGTCAACTTTTGTGATTTGAACGAAACTTTGACTGAATTTTATGTGGATATCACAGGTCGTATTTCAGTCCTTTGACCAGGTATGTTAGGCTTAATTCGGCCCCTATGTTGCAGACTTTGACTTGGACAATGCATTGACTTTTCTCTCTCATTTGACTAGATTGACATGGCATTTATTGAGGTTAGAGATTGGCATCTTTACTGGAATATTTTGATGAATTGAACTCTCTCTCATAAGGAAAGATTGTTGGGTTCCCCCTTTGTGGGTTTTGCCCTGGTGATTGATCAAAATTTTGGTGTCTCTTGTCTTACTGTTTTACTGTGATCTCTATTGCTCTATTGAAAAAGTTAATGGTTGAAATTTTTCATGTATAACTGCTTAATGATTGGAATGCTCTATAGAAGTAATATTGTATCATTGGAAGTAGTTATCGGTTTGAAAAATTGTCTAGTCTTACCTGCACTAGAAAATCAACAAAGGTGACACACCCAGTAGATCCTATCATATTTTGGGATATGTTGGTCAGTCTTCACTTGGAGTCAATGAGAACCAACCCGAAGCTGGCCCAAAGGGATCCTGAGTGAGTGCATCCAATGTCTCCACGCGTATGGGGGGTAGATGATGGTACCATCTTGTAACTCTAGTAAATGCTTAAGGTAAAAGGACATCTTTGGGCCCAGGCTTGTTGGGGGGGAAGCCCAATTGACATGAATGTACAATCTGTAGATATCCTCTCTGATGGATTGATTCAGTATCTATTTGGGTAGCATGAGATGGCTTTGTTCAACCAGGGAGAATTTGAAGGGGGGAAGATGCTTTGGAGAGATGGACAATGTTTGGAGAAGTCAAGAAACTTTTGAGAACCAACCTCGTGTCTGGCCTAAGGGGTGAGCTGAAGTGAGGGCCTTCGAGGAACAATGTGCAAGGTAGGGGTACTTGTCTCTCCTTGTATTTGAATTTTTGAAAGTTCTAACTCTGTGGAGGAAAGAAACCAAGTGAAAGATGACATTGAGGAAGAAGGGGTGGGTACCAAACTCTATCGTAATAATGGGAAGTAGGACTATACGATTGCATTGGATGATGTGTTAGAGAAGCAAGGTCTCTCCAAGGGCTCTCTTCATCTGAGCTTAGTTTGTTTGTACCAAGCTAGACCCCCAAATCTCAAAGCCATAGAGGACTATGGGTCTAATAATCGTGTCTCTGGAATCACTATCTCTTGATAAGGGCTAGGGAACCATACCCTTTGCTAAGCCGAGGCAGAAGGGCCTACTGCATACCAAAACAAGGTCTTGTGAACTATACTCCCAGGTAGATGTATGATGTGATGACCTCATTCTCTTCCCCTTGGAAGTAAAAATGCATGTCTATAAAAGTTTTCTTCGAAGCATTGAAGATCATAACCTTGGTTTTACCTAGGTTGATCGTCAACTATCGAAGGTCATAAAAGCTAGTGAGGGTGTCAATTTTTCTCTGCAGTCCCTTGGGAGTAGATGCCAATAGGACCAAGTCATTAACAAAAAGGAGCAAGGAGATCAACACCTGAAGTAGAAGGAAACCATCCCCCTCTTGGATGTGCTCATGGAGGAAAGATTTTAGCCAATAAATTTAAATCCCGAAGAGGGCGGAGAGAGGAGGCATCCCTGTTTGACTCCAATGGTACTCTATATAAAGTCAGAAAGGCCATGTGCCATCCTGAGGTGACCCAATACTGCCTCGTATAGTCTCATGATGACTACCAGAGGGGTCTTAGATATGCCAATGTCCCGAAGCCTCTAGAATAATGCCTCCATAGGCATAGTATCAAATGCTTTCCGAAAGTCTACAAAGCAGCAATAGACTTTCGAACAGCGGTGATGAACCCCGTTGATAATTTTTCGAAGTAAGAAGATGTGGTCAATCATTTGGTAACTCAAGCAAAATCTTGCCTACACTCTAGCTCTAAGATCTCTTCTCTCTAGCTCCTCGGAAAGCCATTGATTTAAGACTGTGGTGTAAATCTTAGAGAAGATGTGGCTCACCATGATAGTCTTGTAGTTGTTTGGCTCACAAATGCTCCTTGATTTGTGGATCAGATGGATAACGTGTCTAGCCCAAGCAGGGGAGAAGCCAGGACAATCCACATGGTTGAACAGATCAACAATATAGGACTCAAGGGACTGGATGCCAAGTTTCAGGAATCCTGTTTGAAAGCGATCCTCATCGACTACTCTATTGGTGCTCATAGCTTTGACTGCTCTCTTGATATCCCAACCAGAGAAAAGATGACATGAGAAGGGGGGAGAGGAAATGTGTGTTGGGGTTTGTCCAGAGATGTCATAAAAGGAGGTGGTATGGGAGAACATAGCTCAGAACAGTAGAGTGAACAAGTTTGAGTGGGAAGTGTGTTTCTAGTGGATATGATACTAGATGCTTAGTAAGGAATCTATTCTACATACTAGTCACGAGGCTCTTTAGTTTTTGAATTCAGTCTTGAATGCAGGAGGTTGATAATAGAGTTTGGCTTCACATGGATAAACAACTCTTTACAACGACATCACAAGCTCAAGCCAATCTAGTATAGGCCTTACATAATCTCCCCATAGATGGTCTCCATTGCGTTCAAGTTGGACCTTCCACCTTAGCTTAGCATCTATGATGTGGTAAATGTTAGTAACATCAAGTTGCATGAGCTCCCTTGCTTGGAAGAACCAGTTCTAGTTACACATCTAGATGTAACCTATCCAGATTTTCAGACTTCACTTCTTGAAGATATACTTCTGAATGTCCACACCTGATCTATTGTGTGAGACCACCACTTGGTGGGCAGAAAAGACACTTTACCCACTCAAGGCAAGTGGCTGTCCTCGTGAGTATTTGAGAAACAATTTCCCCACCTACAATAGAATCTGGGTCCTGGGATGACTTTCCTCTAAGTGGGGAAGAATTTATGTGATGAGTCTAGTGGGTGTGCTGAATTCACACAGGTAATATATTTGTACTTTAGGGGACATCTTTTGTCTTGTTTGGGTGACTTGGTTTAAAATGCTGACTCACATGGTTTATTGTATTTTATAGCAGACTTGGTCAAAGATGATTCCCCTCCAATAGTGTTCTATTCTTGATTAGTATAGTGCATTAGTGTACAACATTACAGTTCTGACCATCTCTTCCTATGCTTGTGTACTTCCTCCTTGTGTTTTGCTTGTATGTGATTTTTTTCAATGTGGTTACTATGTTCATATCAACTTTAATGGTATATACTCTACAACCATTGGAAAATGTGTGCATTGTGTATAAATTTATAAAGAAAAGACAAGGATCATAAATTAGACTCAAAGAAGTAGTTTTCAAAGAAAATTCAAGAATCCATGCCAGATTTTAGTAAATGCCCCTTTTTGGGTCATTGCGATTTTTTCCCTTGCATAATTTTTATACTTGTGATTATCTTCAATTTGGTAGCATAAGAGCTTTCTTGAGTAATGCATTGGTCCATTCATGCACTTTGTTTTTAACTTTTTAGGATGTGCAATGTTTTCAAGAACAATATTTGCTATTTGAAGCGTTAATAAACTTGTACAAATTTTAATGCATTGCAGATTGCTGGAATACAAAAGAAAAATTTCAAGGCATTGCAGACAAACTCTTATATGAATTATGAACTTTCTCCTGAAGTTCTCAAAAAAGCGATATCAGATGATTTATCAGCTGGGCTTTACCCATTTTTTTTATGTGCAACAGTAGGGAACGCCATGTAACCTTTCCGTGTTTTAGTTCTTTCACCTTTTACTTCATTTTAGGTTCCATTCTTCTAAAGGTCAAAAGTTTTATCAAGAAAAATGGTATCAAACTTTCATTTTTAAAATTGTGTTGTTTCATAACTATCGTTAATATGCAAAATTCTAATTGATGAAATAATTAGTATCAATAGGTATTACTGTAGCCTCACTGGTTCAATTTTCATGGGGAAGGGTTGAGGTGGGAGCCACCTGTGGGGGATAAAAATTGTCCCACATGGCATCTAGGTTCGACCAAACCTCGCACAATCCTGGTGACTGCATCCCACAGATCGGCAGATTGTTCTTCCATCCAACATTGGGGCTGGCCCTGGCCTAGGCTGAGGCTCAGCCTAGTTGGAAACAAAAAGGTATTACTGTAGCCCTTGCAGGGGCAATCGATAGTAAACATTATTTTACTAGTTTCTTGAGAGATGTTCTGCATTTGCACAAGGCTCTAATTACTCTAGATATTGTCACAATCTGTCATTTTAGGTCTCTTGTTGTCATATTCAGTTTGGATTTCATAAATTTAAATAAGAATCTAGGGTGTCCTTTGTTTGGCCCAATGTTACTTGGGAGCGGGAGCGACCATTTTCAGAAGCTCCCGGTTTGGGAGCGAATCGGGGAGCGATTTTTTAAAAATATATATATTTTTTATATTTTTTAATTTTTGATACATATATGTCAACAAAAACATGTAGAATGATGAAATAGACATAAAAAACATAAAAAAACATAAATTGATCATTGAACCATATCACATCAATCATCTAGAAATTATAATCGTCATCAACCATGTCCATGAGTCTTATAAATCATGATTCATCAAATTCAATATTAAAGTTTCAACTTCAAGCTTTCAGAATTGAAAATTCAATAACATTTATCATCATTGATCACCAAAGTAACAAGTTGTACTTGTAAGCCAAGTTTAACCATTACAAGAAGTAATATCGAAGATATTTCTAAGTCCTAACTTCTAACTGTTAACATGATATGAAATGTTAAAAATTTATAAAATGAAACATGAATAATGAGATGAAATGAAACAACTTTAGTCTTTCACAAAGCATCATATTCATAATTCACAATCATTACCAATGAGTTATAATTGCCAAGGCCCAACTTCAAACTTCAAATTTTCATTGTCACAGTGATATAATGTTTACAAAAAATATCATAATGTCATAATGATATGAAAGAGTCAAGAGTCAAGGACTCAAAACTCAACAGTTATGAAAACTAAAGTCTAATAGAAATTAAAAAAGACAAGTAAACTGTAAATCTACAAGTGGCCCTTGCCACGAGAGTCTCCAGGAGTATAAGCAGGTCGTGGTGGTCTTCTAGGAGTCTCCCGCACAGACCGACGACCAGAACTAGAGCCTCCACGCGAGGGTGTCGATGGAGGTGGCGACAGCAATGGAACAAGACTCGGGCCCCGAGAACTGCTACTGGATGGTGGAGGTGGAGGTGGCATGGCTGCTGCAGCTGCTTCATTTTCATCCCGTACAAGCTCCTCTTCTAGTTCTTCAATATGTACAATGCCATCCTCCAAATTGTCGTCCTCAGGGTGATTGTCCCAAATTTTATATGTGGGATCTTCATTAGCCCGATCACAGTAATGGCTCAACAACCTCAAGTTGTAGTGCACATAAACCAAGCTTTCTGCTCGGTTTTCGTTGAGTCTGTTTCTTTTCACATTATGTATATAACTGTAAGTGCTCCAACACCTCTCTGCAGAAGAGGAATTTACAACCTGTGAAAGAACTTTTTTTGCCAATTTTGGCAAAAGTCCGTGGCCGCCATATGTTTCCCACCATGTGAGAGAATCAAATTTATCTTTGTCGTCCATTGCATGGAAGTTACCATACAAACCACTGCCACTGAAGTATCTGCCTATTTCAAGGCGCACAGCTGCACATTCCTCCCTGTCAGGCACCAACTTTTCTAATGCTTCCAGATATCCTCTAGTTACCTCTTGATCTAAATGGGGTTTGGTCCTAACACCACTCCCTGCTGCAGGTTTGCCCAACCAAGATTCTGAGTAGTATTTTGGCGTAAGGATATACGCCAAGCAATGTAGTGGAAGGTTAAGCCTATTCCACCGTTCACACACACAATCATGAATCAGTTTGTACAAGTTGGGATCTTTATTATGAACAATGTCTTTTATTTCCCCCAACATGGTATCCATTTGCTCATACACCTCGCCAATCACTGGTTTGTCTGTATCTGCAAACCGAATCATGTTATAAATTGGCTTGGTGAAATCCAATACCTGTCTCACAGTTGTCCAAAACTGCCCATCAAGAGCGGCCTCCTCCACCGTTTCAAAACCTGCCATGTCAGCTACATTTGTAGCCCTTTCCTTTAACACCTGCCAATGTGGACTTGATACCATGCTAGCTAATGCCTCTCTTACCTTCAAAAGGCGCCTGAAGGTGAGGTAATAGCTACCAAATCTAGTCCTCGCAATCTTCAGCAACTCCAATCTCGAGTGACTGCGGAAAAGGCCATGGGTATTGCTATGATTTGTAATAAATTTTATCATTTTTTTTCCTTTCTTGTACAAATCACCAATCCATTGGTATTGTTCATTTTTGTTTTTGACAATATCATGCAACAAAAGGTTCAATGTGTGAACCAAACATCCAGACCAAAATATGTTCGGGTATTTATCCTCAATAATTGCTCCCGCTGCCTTACAATTAGGAGCATTATCAGTGATGACTTGGATGACATTGTATGGGCCAATACGTTCAATTGTTTCAAGCAATGCTTCTGCAATGTTGATAGCGGTCTTGAACTTGTCTGAGTAATCATGTGCAGCTAGAAAGATGGGACCACTTTGGGACACAGCAAGAACACTTATCAATGGCTTGCCTTTTACATTTGTCCATCCATCAGATACAATGGACACCCCATTGTCAGTCCAAGAACTTGTCATTTTATTCAAAGAATGTGATATTTTTGCTTTTTCATGATCAAGGCCAACAGTTCTTGCCTTGTCATACCCAGGGCTCTTGTATCCTTTAGGGGCATCATTTATGGCAGAAACCATTTCGTGCCAATAAGGTGAGCGTAGAACATTGAATGGTATCCCACATGCATAGAGGAACCTGTAAACTTTTGAATCCACATCATTCCTACACCCCTCATCAAGGAAATCTGATATGGTTCTACGCCTTAAAGATGATGACCCTGTGCCTCCATGTCCATATCCACTGCCTTGGGAGGATGCTGAAGGAGTTCTTTGTGATGGTGAGATTGGTTCAAAGAAACCCCTTGATCTTTTTGTTCTGTATTGGGCGTCCTCCTCTTCCTTTATGTATTTGGCTCTATCTGCTGTTGACACCGCTGCACAAGTTTTGATTCCTATTTGTTTCTCTCCATCCCATGGCGTTTTCCCGCAGAGGTGTCTTCTAGCACGGGTGTATGAGCCTGTGTAATCAGTGTTGCAATGGGGGCAATGAAATTTAGTGGTTCCACCCCCTCTCCCTGTTTCAGCCCTGTGAACATATTTCCACAATGGAGTTTGGTCTTGTTTAGTTTTTTGAGGGTCATGTTCACCCTCCTCCACCTCCTCCTCACTGGGGTTTTCACCCATTTGACTTCCTCCGGCTTCTTCATCCACCTCTTCAGTTTCAGGCCCCCTCCGTTTCCTACTCTCCACCACCATAATAACCATAAAAGGGACCAGGAAGAGGAAAATGCCAATAAATATCCCCAGGTCCATGGTGTTTGATGTTTGTAGGGTTTGAGTCTTGAATCTGCAAATTAATTTAGTTTATTGGGATTAATTCATTTAATTTATTAATTTAATTTAAATACATGATCTTTAAACTCAAACAACTAAATTAAACTAACCAAATTAACTACCTAACCAGCTAAACTAACTAAATGATTAAGTTACTTACCTCTGCAGGCTTGCTCCTCGCTCCTTGGCACTTGCTCCTCGCTCCTCAGCTCTGGCTCCTTGCTCCTCAGCTCTTGCTCCTTGCTCCTTTGCTCTTGCTCCAGCTCTCAATCTCTTGCTCAATGAAGTTGAAATGAATTTTTTTTGGCCCATTGGGCTTATAAAATAAAAAAAATTTTCTAAAATTTTTGGAAATTTCAGGTCCGGCGGATTTTTTTTTCCGCTGAACCGCTCCCGGCCCGTCTAAAATCGCTCCCGGAGCGTTTTTTAAAAAACGCTCCGGGAGCGCGGGAGCGATCGCTCCCTGAATCGCTCCCTAATAGACCAGGGAGCGTAAATTTTTTTACGGGATCGCGCTCCCGAAAATCGCTCCCGTCCGGGAGTGATTTTGGGAGCGCGCTCCCGACCCGCTCCCGAGCCGCTCCCGCCCGGAGCGCGCTTCGGGAGCGGGTTCGAAGGGGGGGGGCGCTCCCCCGCAACACTGGTTTGACCCATAACTCAATGCGGAAGTGAATAGTTAAAGAGCAATTAATTGATGCAACATTGATAATGTTCTTTAGGTTATTTATGGAAGTGTGAATAAGAAAGAGATGAATTGATTATGTCAAGCCAATGCTTGTATTCTAAAAGACAATGATCCTTGCTTGGCCAAATTATAAGCTTAGTGGGCCTTGTTATTGCCTCATATGGTCTGAGTTTCCACCTGTGATTTTTGTCACCAGAGATCGGTAAGAAGCAAGCTGAGTTTGATCTGATCAGTAGTTGACAAAACACTGGCAAGGGTATTTGTAAGAAACTTGGTATTTCGAACAGCTGAAGTGGGCAGCAATGAGACAAGTTCCATGGCCATGGCCCGGCACTTTATTACCCTTCAGATATGCAGTAGGTCTCAGCTATTACTGCCGACCCTGTTTTCATGATGATTTTAAACTGATAGCCAATTAAATTTGCAGGTTAGGGGGATGATATTGTATACTGATGATGAATACATTGTTGATTGAGCATGGAAGATGGATATAACCCCTTGGGTCAAGTGTTTCACCTCTGCACTCAAAACCTTACGTACTTCAAATGAGGTAAGTTCTATGATATTAGTGGCTTAAAATACTGGTTGGAAATCATTAGGAAGTAATTATCTGGCAGAAATTCATATTCTGCTGTACATATTGTAGAAAATTCAACATCCTTGGCATTTCCATCAAAGGTCAAGGCAAACAACATCATGACTACATCTTCTTCCTTTATTAGCTTTGTACTCACTGCCTAGTAAAACTCTTGAATGTGTTTCTCTGTAGTGGTGGTGTTAGAACCATTGAATTTGCACAACCACTCGTAATACTTCTGAGGTAATGGATGCAGAGCATCTGTGAGTTTGCTCAAATCCAAGGGCCTGAATGCAACTACAAGCCATGGCCTATCCATGGTGAAAGGGGTGGTGTTATCAACAAAGAGTTTTCTAACTACCGAACTAATAGGATTAATGGGAGATGTAGATGCTTCAGTGGTCTTCTTGGTAGTCTTCCTCTTTCTTGGAGCTATGGTATTGTTTGGAGAACTACCAGGGGATTTAGCATTATTGGATTCAAGAGTCGCCAGAAGAGAATTTATTTTATCGTTTTGAATGTTCTCTCCAAAGAGGGTGAATCTTAATCTTCAAACTGACGAGGAGTTTGATTCAAATCCACCCTGGCAATGATGCCCAAAATGTTGCCTCAAAATCTAGCAGGTCTTGTGAGGGGAGCCCACAAGGCAAAAACTATACAAGTGACAACAATATGAACTGTGGCCCACTGTCACCACAGTGACCACCTCCTACTCTTTTGTGGATTCTCACCCCTATCTTTTAATAATAACGCTAGCAATTCCAGCCCCCCTTGTAATCATAATAAATGCTTTCGATTCTCCAATTTCTTAATTAGGCAAAATATCATATTTCTTAATTAGGGGTTGGGGACCCGACGATGAGACGAGAGAGAACTGTGAGGAGCCAACCAACTAAAATGCACTAGGGAGGCTTCCCTTTAGTAGGTCACCCTAAAGGATATCCGAAGTCCAAGGATTAAGGTGACAAGACAGGTTTATGGAGGAAAAATCTTCCTAAGAACAAGGCTTAGCAAGCATCATAGAGCAATTCGCATCCCCCAATAAAGCCTATTTAGGGCACAATATGATCTAAGGCTTGAGAAGCAAACCAAAAGGATCAAACTAGTATTCCACACTTCTCATTTACTCATTCTTATCGTTAAGCATTGTTAGCTCTATAATTCCCTATGTTTGGTGCAACATATTGAGGCACCTATTCAAGAATCAAGTAAATCTAAAGAAGTAGGATGCTACCTATTACCTCTAAATCTGCATCTGAGAAACTGTGAAGGTCCAATATGAAGATTCACATCTAGGAATTGTAGAAGTGCCACCCTCTATTGCCTCAGTTTCTACTTCCCTCTCTTTAGGTGGACTCTTCTTTGGCATGAGGGGGGATTCCCTAGTAGGAGTGTCAAGTCTGTCCCTTTTAAGGATAACTTAAAAATATGACAAAACAATGATTTGTGGTTTCTAATAAATACTAATAGTGATTTAGCCCCTCAGGGGTAGCTGAATTGACAAGCACCCTGAAAATGAAGTGTTATGTACCAAGAGATTTGAGGTTCAAATCTGCCCAACTTACCCGTGTCTGCAGGGAAGGGGCATATGTAGGCACCTAGGGGTTAGAGTGATAGCAATCAAAATCGACCCCGTGTCACGCAAGTATGAAACCGACCTAGTTGCCGATTCCTCTAGTTAGAAAAAAAAGTACTAGTAGTGATTTCAAATATACAAGTGCCTTGACCAAAGGGCATGGAGTCGAGAAATTTATGAATTGATTGGAATTAAATTCAGCAAGTAACTCATCAAAACTCACAAATTCACATTATTCTACAGGTTATAAAAGGTTTGAATATTCATTTACAACCAAATATTAATAACCAAGTAGATACACTAACACATATCTAAATTGCTTGCATTAATTGGATGACATCGGATTGTGAAGATGAAGTAGAAGGAAAATTGTCCACTAAATAACAGGCCTCAAAACATTACATTCTCAGATCTGGTATCAATCTTAGCTGAAGAGAATCAAATAATCTCTTTATTCAGTGCTTCCTTCACTAGCTAAGACCAACAAAATAGCCAAGTACCAACAAATAAATCAAATGCAAACATGAAAGAACAAGTCTTGCCTGAGTGCTACAGCCTTGAAAATTATTGAAGCAATCCCAAATCTGCTCAATATTAGCTCCTTAACAGTCACCAACAATGTTTTATGATTTTCTCCGAGCTGAAATCACAAGTTCAAAGTGAGGAAGAGGCTTTCCTTTTATAGTTTCTTCCAAGCAATTATTCCTTGGGTAGAATCCTCTAGAAATCTCTAGGGCATTGTAATGTTGGGCTCTCACCTAATCTCAACTCTCTCCGTCGAGGCTCTCTCTTAGTTAAGCCAAGGGGGGTAGACCCTGTTGTCGCCTAGATTGTACAAGCACCGCAATAACGGCTTTGGGGGGGGGCTGTCACTCAGATCCCCGCCCACTCTGTTCTAGTTGTTTCCCAACAACATGCTATGGGGTGTAGTCCCTATGGAAGTGAGATGTACTCCGTTCTAGCTGTCTCCCAACAACAGGCTATGCGGGGTAGTCCCTATGGAAGTGAGATGATGGAAAGCATGTTGGGAACGAACTTGCTTGGGAGACGCAGTTGAGTGGCCTAACTACTTGGTGGAAATTTAACAAGATTAAGGATTCGATTAAATTTAGAATTGAGACTAGTGCCTTATGGAGTCAAAAGTTCTTGCTTATTATAAACTATGACTCAGTAACCGGATGGACAACCATTGCTTATATGATTAACCAACCTATATGATATGCAACTCCTAAGATCTAAGTGTGATGCAAGTATCTTGGTTAATTTTATATTGTATGCCTAGTCCAAATGGAACCTTTCCCTCAACTGTGTTGAGAAATAGTCTTCAAAGTAGGTTGTGGGATGGAAGCCAATGAGAATCAAGCAAAGGCCTGATTAACGATACCTCTCCCTGTTTTCCAACCACCCATTGCCTCCGGTGCTGCAGAGACTGTGGCTCTGACGACTGCAAGGTTACTGTGTTAACCACTAAGAAGCGTTGAATCCCTCAAGCTAGATGAAAAAGGGTTGTCCTAGGAGTCTATCAACCAAGCTTATGCTTGGAGGTATGTTTTTAATGCAAACTAAGCCTAGAATGATTATGAAATGATTATGAGTGAGTTTCTTAGTTTAAGATTGTTTATATGATTTAAGTACTTAATGTTGATTAATTTATAGCAAGAGTACTTAACACTGTATTTAAAGACAATCTTAAACAAGAACAATTTCTCAATGATACAAGTGCCAACAATAAACAAGAGATCCTCTATTCAATAATTAACCAATGAGATGCCAATAATCATTACTTGAGATAAGATAGATTCCAATGATAATGCTCTTAGACAATGACAACTGTTAAGGATCTTGAAGCACTTATCCACTTATTAATTAACCAATCATACAAAATGTCAATCACAATTCCTCAAGATGTTCCAATTATGATCTTATGTTAATATCACAATGCCAAATAGATTTGAAATGCCCAAAGATACTCAATACCAAGGAAAGTTATGATTAGAGTGCTTTAGTGAGTGAGTTTATGTGTGAAATTTGGAAATTCTTATAACTTAAGACAAAACAAGCGAATGTTAGATTTCCAATAACCAAAATCAGGAGTAATACTTTAGAATTTTCAGTGCTTATTAGCCTTATGACAGCAGTAGGAAAATCACTTTAGATTCAAGAGAGAACAAACATATAGTAACTAGATATGATCATTGATTACTGAGATGCCGAAATACTTGCCAAAGTAAAACTATGATTTTTAGTCCACTTAAGATGCAATATTCAGAATTATATCAGATCTAAAATAACTTGTTACAACAGTTTGAAAAGATGTAGACAATGAGCTATCAATGCTACGACAAGTGCCAAAACATGCCCAAAACTTGGAATAAGATTGCCAAACTGGAAAAAAATGATTTTAAGCCCTTTTAGGTGTGTTATTCAGAAAATATTCAAATCTGATTAAGTAACTATGCATAGAATTTCCAATGAGCAAAAATGTAGATCTAGGCTAGATTTGCAAAGCCCAAGTGGCAAAAAAATTTAAGAAAAAATTATTTTGCAATTTTAGAGTACTTTGACCAATTAGATGTGTTTTTAGGGAAATTATACCACTGTTATGAAGATGAATTTGCAACTGTAAAATAACAGAGATAAAATCAGGGTTTATAGAGAAAACCCTAGCCCCAAGGTCTTGTAGATTATTTGCCCAACTTTGCCAAAATTTCTCCAATGATTTTGTGCTTAAAAACACCAATTTTGAGGAACTGTCTCCGACAAAGCCCACCAAGTAATCAGTCCCAATATTTCAGAATTTGACAGAGGTTAAACTAGGGCAAGAAAGAGGGCAAAAGGACAACGGCTAGGGAAAATAGGCCATAAGGGTCAACGCAAGGGTTGAAGAGTGGAGAAGAAGGCTCAAGAGGGTGGTGGAAAGGGCGAGGAAGGGAGACAAAGCCCCAAAAGGTTCAACAAGGACAACAAATAGGGAAAATAGGCCACAGGGGTCAACGCAAGGGTTGAAGAGGGGAGAAGAAGGCTCAAAAGGGAGACAGAAAGGGCGAGGAAGGGAGACAAAGGCCTAAAATGGCTGCGGCTGGGCCCTGTTGACCACTACCGGTCAACTGCCCATGCAGTACACCCCCTTTCTCTTGGCAGAAAGGGGCAGCACCTGATCAGCTTGTCCGTGACATCTTGCCATCATCAGCAACTTGATCATTTTTTATTGTAAACCCAGTCGGCATGTATTAATTGTAAATAATCTTAGCAGACATGAGTCGTGTATATGAATTGCCTAGGTGGACCTAACTTTCTAGTGGTAATCTACATCCCGGAAGGTTTTTCGTCTCACCGATCCATGGATCGGCAAAGTTTTCCTTCAAACCTGACCCCAAAGCCGGGATGGATTTTGTCATTAGAACTTTAGGAGAATCCTAGTGTGTTAATCTGCTAGATTATAGTTGTGTCGCAGAACTGGGTGATTTGTGAGGGTCTGTATTAAAGGGGTTTTCCCCCTTAAGATGTAATTTTGTAAAAGTCATCATGAAATGTGTCTTGAGGGTCGAAAAATGTTTTGAATCCCCTCATGAGTCCTAAGTCCTAGGTCCTAGGTGATGTTTCCGAAGGCTTAGTTCGATGATCCATTTTAAAATGAATTAAGAAATTAAAAAATGAATAAAAATAATAAAATAAATAAAAATTAAAAAATGAAATAAATAAAAAATAATAAAAAAATTAAAAAATAAAGCAAAAACCCTAACTAATAAAATAATAATATTTTAAGTGAATGCATGCAAAATATTATTTTTTAATAAATCGACGGATGAGATCAAGAGATGTCTTGATCCTCATCAACGGTCGAGATCATTTCGACATGGATCACTCGAACTAGCCGTTGGAGGCATTTCCTTTAAGTAGGGTGCTAGGGGTCATTTCAGATCATCTGATTTGTGAGTCTGATACTGAAGAAGCTCTCTTGTAAATCTGTTTCTGGTTAATAAAGGAAGACTTTGGGGTCCATATCTTGCTGGTGTTACTCTCTTGAAATGCTGTGAGATTGTTTAATTTTCTGCATATTTTCTTTTCAACCATTAATAATAGCTTTTTGTAGAGTATTATGGGTACAGGTATCTTGCTCACTTGCTAGGGTTTGGGTGCTGTTAGGGTTTCTGAAGTAATGGCAGGTATCTCCATTACTTTCTGAGATCTAGCAGCATTTTGCCCTCTTTACTGATGGTTGTTCTGAGCTGTGCAGAAAAACCCTTATTGAAGAAGATTTGGTGGGCGTTAGGGGAAGTTCTCGGCTGAACCAGCCAACTCCCACAAGCATTTTTTGCTGAGCCCAGTTGGATTTGATCCTGGGTTTATCATTCGGTTTATTTTTTCAAATTTGCATGAGAGATCTTCTGAAGTTCTTCACAGTGAAATTTGAAGTTATTTTCTTTCGATAATATTTTCTGTGCTTATTGCTGAATCTCGCTGTTGAGGGGCCAAAAATCTGTAAATTTATTGCTGATCTAGGGTTTTAGTTTCATTTGCTGCGCACATTATTCTTGGTTTTTGTTTTCTCATTGCAGTTACAGGTTGCATGGTGTTCTTTGAGAGTTTCAAGGGTTTAATCAATTCTCTGGTTATTTCTCAGTGTTTAATTTTGTTACAGGGACAATTTCATCTCTTTTTCCTTTTTGAAAGCAGATTTGCGTGGCCACAGTTTTCATTCAGCTCTGGATTGGTACATTTGGACACTTGACATAGCAACCTGTAACTACGCCTAAATACTCATGCAACTGTCACCGCCATCGAAAAGCTGGATAATGCAAGATATCCGTCACCTGGCAAAATTTTGAAGACTGCATACGATGGCATGAAATTGTTCCAGTGTCGAAGCACTTAGCGTTCTCTCTTTTCCAAACCAAAAGCCGAGTCCCACCTTTTGCATTGATCCCTATCAAAGCGTCCAAGCCATTTCACGCAACTGGTTATGCTTACGATACCAACGAAACCCACTCTGTGCAGCAATTTCTTCTGCCGCCGTCCCAAGTAAAACCAACAGTGTGTATTTCCAGCGTGGGGGGGGGGTCGACAACGTTCAAATTGCCAGCTGCGTCCATCATCAAAACGAACAAGTGGTATCAAGTGTTCGTCAGCTCTTGCCATGAGGGATTTTTACCCACACGTCCAGCCCTCTGCGTGATATTACAATTTGGTAATTTTGAACCGGTTTTCTCACGCTGTCACTGTATATTTACACAGTTGATCTGCAGATCCAGTCATCGTCACAGAAAACGTCAGGAAAACGGCGTGTTTCGAGGCAGCCTTTGACGTGACCGAGCAGGTAGCAAATCTGTTCCAGATTAAAATCATTCACCGCAGAAATTTTATCAGTTTCGAGGCTGGGTCACATACCTCCTTCCTCCGGTTACTGAGATACAATCGTTCAAGCAGCTGGAGTTTACGATTTTGATCTACGCAGCAGGTAAATCGCATTTCTTTGCTATGGTCATACAATGCGTGCTGAGGTTCTGTATGGTTACGTAGGTTTAGTTAGGGTTCACTTCTTGTTTAGTTTGTTTTCCTTCTTTTTATGTTTTAATCTTAGGCTTAGTTGGATTTTAAATTTTAGATCTTAATTTTAAATTAACATAGATTTTAATTTTTAGTCCTAAAATTTTTGTTTAGATTTTAATCTATTGTTTTAGTCTATGTTCAAAGTTTTCCTTTTTTTATATATATATTATTTTGGTTTTATATAGTTAGTTCATAAAAAAAAAAAAAAAAAATCGAAAAAAAAATATAAAAATATTGTGGAAATTTTTTAGATCCAGTTATTTTCGGGAATTGTCATATCTTTCATGCTGAGATCTAAATTTTCAAGTCGAGGTGTGAAATTGATATCTGGTTAATGGTTTATGATTCGTGGTGGTTTAAAGCATTCATTTTTTGAAAATTCTCAATTGCTGGATATCGTTTTGGTCATTCTAAGAGCATTGTGATTTAGCTGATGATAGATGATTGCTGTTCATGGTCCATATTTTTATATCATTTAACAAGTAATCGTTTTAACCACAATCTCTTAAGGCACTGGTCTGCTAAATTAATCAAATCCATCGAGTGCTTTTTATATCGTATCTCGTGTCTCCCAACCAACTGGTCGACAGTTGGTCTCATCATCTCACAGGGACTACCCCCCTTAGCCGCGGGAGACAGGCTTAAACGGAGGGATCGGGGATCAGAGTGACAGCCCCCGGTCTGAGCGTTGTCGTGTCAATCCGCGCGACAACATTTTTTGGCGCCGTTGCCGGGGATAGAGTTTTTTTGTTCCTGGAGGTTTCATCGACATTCACCTTCTCATCTTTCTCATCTCTCATTTTGAGCTGGCAAATTCAACCTTTTGGGTTATCATTTGGATCTTTTATTGCTTTATTTTTCGCCATATCAGTAGCGTCTCTTCGGTTTGTTTCTTGTTTGGGTGGCGACTCCACTTTCTCATTTTTCCCAGACAAGAAGCTTTCCTCATATCTGCTTGTGGTTACTTTTTGGATCCTAGAATCAGATTCATTGTTCAAGTGGCGACTCCACTTCTTTCATCTCTTAATTTTCTTGAGCAGAAATCTCTTTCTATCATCCATTTGATCCCTTATTGTTCATCATGGATTATTCATTTAAACCATGTCATTTTACTGATAATCTCCATGATCTTCCAAAAGAGGCCATTTCTAAATTATTTAAGTTTTCGGGTGGTGATTCGGTCGCTGTTAGAAAGCATTTAAACAGGTTTACTTGTGTAATGATCATATATTGTAGACTTCCTCAATATAATCATGAAGATTTCAAGATGCGTCTATTTGTCCATTCTTTAGAGGG
Organism: Pinus tabuliformis; assembly: GCA_031772625.1. Lineage (NCBI taxonomy): Eukaryota > Viridiplantae > Streptophyta > Pinopsida > Pinales > Pinaceae > Pinus > Pinus tabuliformis. The sequence goes on along the minus strand of CM062817.1, from coordinate 1,413,314,584 downwards.
TGATGCCTTGAATTGGTTTAATAATTTTCCTAATGATTTTTTCACTTCTTTACAAGACATTCTCAATGCTTTTAAAGATAGATATGATAGTCCAAACAGCTTGCCTTCTACCTCTAAAATTGTGCAAACGAAAGAAAGTAATCTTGTAAAAAATCCAGCTGTTGAAGAAAGTTTTCAAGATCAGAATGTGTCATCAACCGGAAATATTGCAGATCATCATAGTGGAAAATCAGGGACAAATAATAGTGAAAGGGAAGAACAAAAGCAAATTATACAAGATCTAATGATGCTGGTAAGAAATATGGAAAGCAATCAAACTAGTCCTATCAATGATGTTAAAACTTTATGCACCCACCTGGAAAAACGTAATAGGGAGTTGGAGGTCATACAAAATCAGCATGCTAAGGAAATTGAGGCCATGAAAATTAAATATGAAACAAAAATTAGAAGCATGCAAAGCAAGATGTCAGTCTTAGAGGAAAATATGGTGACCATGAAAGCTGATCATGATAGGGAAATTGACTCTATGACGTTCAATCATAACAATCAGTTGGCTGACATGCAAGCGAATCATAAAGAAGAAATAAATTTCATGCAACATTGCTTGATGGACATAAAGGAGAAGAATGATAAAGTAATAAAACACATGCAAGAACACCATGCCATACAAATCAGTGCTATAAGGGATGAATGCTCTAGTCAAATGGATGCCATTAGAATACAAGTTCAAAAGATTCAACAATGGTCAGATGATAAGAGAAACCAGGAGCCTTCTCATTTGCCGCAACAAGTTCCATCTTATTATGAGGAGGTCATTAGGTGGTTAATTGAAGGTGATCCAGATAATCTTAAAAACGATACAAATCAGATGCAAGACACAAAAAGACTTATCATGCATATCTTACACACTTCATCTGATAGTTTTGAAACAGAAAGTACCAGATCATCAGTAATTCAACCTGCCAGAAAGAAAAAGCGCAAGAGAAAGAAAATAAGAAGAAGATTTGACGCATCAGACGGCCGTGAGCAGCTTGATTTTCGGATAGGAAAGAGTCCTACTAGATGCAAAATTGGACATGGCACATCCGACAAGCAGCCGACAGATTTGCCTGAAAGCAGGCAAATGCTCAGTATGCACTATATTGAACACATCTGATGTCGTAGGGCATCCTTTGTATCGTATTTCTAACCCTACTCCTTGTTTTTTTCTGCATTTTTATTTCTGCTTTAGATAGTTAAATAAATGAAGAGCTTTTATCTTTCCTGTGCTTAATGTATATGATGATTTTGGATGGACGCTACTTATTTTTGTGTTGTATGGATGCAGATTCTGGATTCTCACATTCCTGCAAGCAGCAACGTGTCCCCAAGTAGAGCCAGATGTTGACCACTACCGGTCAACTGCCCATGCAGTACACCCCGTTTCTCTTGGCAGAAAGGGGCAGCACCTGATCAGCATGTCCGTGACATCCTGCCATCATCAGCAACTTGATCATTTTTGATTGTAAACCCAGTCTGCATGTATTAATTGTAAATAATCTTAGCAGACATGAGTCGTGTATATGAATTGCCTAGGTGGACCTAACTTTCTAGTGGTAATCTACGTCCCGGAAGGTTTTTCGTCTCACCGATCCATGGATCGGCAGAGTTTTCCTTCAAACCTGACCCCAAAGCCGGGATGGATTTTGTCATTAGAACTTTAGGAGAATCCTAGTGTGTTAATCTGCTAGATTATAGTTGTGTCGCAGAACTGGGTGATTTGTGAGGGTCTGTATTAAAGGGGTTTTCCCCCTTAAGATGTATTTTTGTAAAAGTCATCATGAAATGTGTCTTGAGGGTCGAAAAATGTTGTGAATCCCCTCATGAGTCATAAGTCCTAGGTCCTAGGTGATGTTTCCGAAGGCTTAGTTCGATGATCCATTTTAAAATGAATTAAGAAATTAAAAAATGAATAAAAATAATAAAATAAATAAAAATTAAAAAATGAAATAAATAGAAAATAATAAAAAAATTAAAAAATAAAGCAAAAACCCTAACTAATAAAAGAATAATATTTTAAGTGAATGCATGCAAAATATTTTTTTTTAATAAATCGACGGATGAGATCAAGAGGTGTCTTGATCCTCATCAACGGTCGAGATCATTTCAACATGGATCACTCGAACTAGCCGTTGGAGGCATTTCCTTTAAGTAGGGTGCTAGGGGTCATTTCAGATCATCTGATCTGTGAGTCTGATACTGAAGAAGCTCTCTTGTAAATCTGTTTCTGGTTAATAAAGGAAGACTTTGGGGTCCATATCTTGCTGGTGTTACTCTCTTGAAATGCTGTGAGATTGTTTAATTTTCTGCATATTTTCTTTTCAGCCATTAATAATAGCTTTTTGTAGAGTATTGTGGGTACAGGTATCTTGCTCACTTGCTAGGGTTTGGGTGCTGTTAGGGTTTCAGAAGTAATGGCAGGTATCTCCATTACTTTCTGAGATCTAGCAGCATTTTGCCCTCTTTACTGATGGTTGTTCTGAGCTGTGCAGAAAAACCCTTATTGAAGAAGATTTGGTGGGCGTTAGGGGAAGTTCTCGGCTGAACCAGCCAACTCCCACAAGCATTTTTTGCTGAGCCCAGTTGGATTTGATCCTGGGTTTATCATTCGGTTTATTTTTTCAAATTTGCATGAGAGATCTTCTGAAGTTCTTCACAGTGAAATTTGAAGTTATTTTCTTTCGATAATATTTTCTGTGCTTATTGCTGAATCTGGCTGTTGAGGGGCCAAAAATCTGTAAATTTCTTGCTGATCTAGGGTTTTAGTTTCATTTGCTGCGCACATTATTCTTGGTTTTTGTTTTCTCATTGCAGTTACAGGTTGCATGGTGTTCTTTTAGACTTTCAAGGGTTTAATCAATTCTCTGGTTATTTCTCAGTGTTTAATTTTGTTACAGGGACAATTTCATCTCTTTTTCCTTTTTGAAAGCAGATTTGCGTGGCCACAGTTTTCATTCAGCTCTGGATTGGTACATTTGGACACTTGACATAGCAACCTGTAACTACGCCTAAATACTCATGCAACTGTCACCGCCATCGAAAAGCTGGATAATGCAAGATATCCGTCACCTGGCAAAATTTTGAAGACTGCATACGGTGGCATGAAATTGTTCCAGTGTCGAAGCACTTAGCGTTCTCTCTTTTCCAGACCAAAAGCCGAGTCCCACCTTTTGCATTGATCCCTATCAAAGCGTCCAGGCCATTTCACGCATCTGGTTATGCTTACGATACCAACGAAACCCACTCTGTGCAGCTATTTCTTCTGCCGCCGTCCCAAGTAAAACCAACAGTGTGTATTTCCAGCGTGGGGGGGGGGGGGTCGACAACGTTCAAATTGCCAGCTGCGTCCATCATCAAAACGAACAAGTGGTATCAAGTGTTCGTCAGCTCTTGCCATGAGGGATTTTTACCCACACGTCCAGCCCTCTGCGTGATATTACAATTTGGTAATTTTGAACCGGTTTTCTCACGCTGTCACTGTATATTTACACAGTTGATCTGCAGATCCAGTCATCGTCACAGAAAACGTCAGGAAAACGGCGTGTTTCGAGGCAGCCTTTGACGTGACCGAGCAGGTAGCAAATCTGTTCCAGATTAAAATCATTCACCGCAGAAATTTTATCAGTTTCGAGGCTGGGTCACATACCTCCTTCCTCCGGTGACTGAGATACAATCGTTCAAGCAGCTGGAGTTTACGATATGGATCTACGCAGCAGGTAAATCGCATTTGTTTGCTGTGGTCATACAATGCGTGCTGAGGTTCTGTATGGTTACGTAGGTTTAGTTAGGGTTCACTTCTTGTTTAGTTTGTTTTCCTTCTTTTTATGTTTTAATCTTAGGCTTAGTTGGATTTTAAATTTTAGATCTTAATTTTAAATTAACATAGATTTTAATTTTTAGTCCTAAAATTTTTGTTTAGATTTTAATCTATTGTTTTAGTCTATGTTCAAAGTTTTCCTTTTTTTATATATATATTATTTTGGTTTTATATAGTTAGTTCATAAAAAAAAAAAAAAAAATCGAAAAAAAAATATAAAAATATTGTGGAAATTTTTTAGATCCAGTTATTTTCGGGAATTGTCATATCTTTCATGCTGAGATCTAAATTTTCAAGTCGAGATGCGAAATTGATATCTGGTTAATGGTTTATGATTCGTGGTGGTTTAAAGCATTCATTTTTTGAAAATTCTCAATTGCTGGATATCGTTTTGGTCATTCTAAGAGCATTGTGATTTAGCTGATGATAGATGATTGCTGTTCATGGTCCATATTTTTATATCATTTAACAAGTAATTGTTTTAACCACAATCTCTTAAGGCACTGGTCTGCTAAATTAATCAAATCCATCGAGTGCTTTTTATATCGTATCTCGTGTCTCCCAACCAACTGGTCGACAGTTGGTCTCATCATCTCACAGGGACTACCCCCCTTAGCCGCGGGAGACAGGCTTAAACGGAGGGATCGGGGATCAGAGTGACAGCCCCCGGTCTGAGCGTTGTCGTGTCAATCCGCGCGACAACATTTTTTGGCGCCGTTGCCGGGGATAGAGTTTTTCTGTTCCTGGAGGTTTCATCAACATTCACCTCCTCATCTTTCTCATCTCTCATTTTGAGCTGGCAAATTCAACCTTTTGGGTTATCGTTTGGATCTTTTATTGCTTTATTTTTCGCCATATCAGTAGCGTCTCTTCGGTTTGTTTCTTGTTTGGGTGGCGACTCCACTTTCTCATTTTTCCCAGACAAGAAGCTTTCCTCATATCTGCTTGTGGTTACTTTTTGGATCCTAGAATCAGATTCATTGTTCAAGTGGCGACTCCACTTCTTTTATCTCTTAATTTTCTTGAGCATAAATCTCTTTCTATCATCCATTTGATCCCTTATTGTGCATCATGGATTATTCATTTAAACCATGTGATTTTACTAATAATCTCCATGATCTTCCAAAAGAGGCCATTTCTAAATTATTTAAGTTTTCGGGTGGTGATTCGGTCGCTGTTAGAAAGCATTTAAACAGGTTTACTTGTGTAATGATCATATATTGTAGACTTCCTCAATATAATCATGAAGATTTCAAGATGCGTCTATTTGTCCATTCTTTAGAGGGTGATGCCTTGAATTGGTTTAATAATTTTCCTAATGATTTTTTCACTTCTTTACAAGACATTCTCAATGCTTTTAAAGATAGATATGATAGTCCAAGCAGCTTGCCTTCTACCTCTAAAATTGTGCAAACGAAAGAAAGTAATCTTGTAAAAAATCCAGCTGTTGAAGAAAGTTTTCAAGATCAGAATGTGTCATCAACCGGAAATATTGCAGATCATCATAATGGAAAATCAGGGACAAATAATAGTGAAAGGGAAGAACAAAAGCAAATTATACAAGATCTAATGATGCTGGTAAGAAATATGGAAAGCAATCAAACTAGTCTTATCAATGATGTTAAAACTTTATGCACCCACCTGGAAAAACGTAATAGGGAGTTGGAGGTCACACAAAATCAGCATGCTAAGGAAATTGAGGCCATGAAAATTAAATATGAAACAGAAATTAGAAGCATGCAAAGCAAGATGTTAGTCTTAGAGGAAAATATGGTGACCATGAAAGCTGATCATGATAGGGAAATTGACTCTATGACGTTCAATCATAACAATCAGTTGGCTGACATGCAAGCGAATCATAAAGAAGAAATAAATTTCATGCAACATTGCTTGATGGACATAAAGGAGAAGAATGATAAAGTAATAAAACACATGCAAGAACACCATGCCATACAAATCAGTGCTATAAGGGATGAATGCTCTAGTCAAATGGATGCCATTAGAATACAAGTTCAAAAGATTCAACAATGGTCAGATGATAAGAGAAACCAGGAGCCTTCTCATTTGCCGCAACAAGTTCCATCTTATTATGAGGAGGTCATTAGGTGGTTAATTGAAGGTGATCCAGATAAGCTTAAAAACGATAAAAATCAGATGCAAGACACAAAAAGACTTAGCATGCATATCTTACACACTTCATCTGATAGTTTTGAAACAGAAAGTACCAGATCATCAGTAATTCAACCTGCCAGAAAGAAAAAGCGCAAGAGAAAGAAAATAAGAAGAAGATTTGACGCATCAGACGGCCGTGAGCAGCTTGATTTTCGGATAGGAAAGAGTCCTACTAGATGCAAAATTGGACATGGCACATCCGACAAGCAGCCGACAGATTTGCCTGAAAGCAGGCAAATGCTCAGTATGCACTATATTGAACACATCTGATGCCATAGGGCATCCTTTGTATCGTATTTCTAACCCTACTCCTTGTTTTTTTCTGCATTTTTATTTCTGCTTTAGATAGTTAAATAAATGAAGAGCTTTTATCTTTCTTGCGTTTAATGTATATGATGATTTTGGATGGACGCTACTTATTTTTGTGTTGTATGGATGCAGATTCTGGATTCTCACATTCCTGCAAGCAGCAACGTGTCCCCAAGTAGAGCCAGATGTTGACCACTACCGGTCAACTGCCCATGCAGTACACCCCCTTTCTCTTGGCAGAAAGGGGCAGCACCTGATCAGCATGTCCGTGACATCCTGCCATCATCAGCAACTTGATCATTTTTGATTGTAAACCCAGTCTGCATGTATTAATTGTAAATAATCTTAGCAGACATGAGTCGTGTATATGAATTGCCTAGGTGGACCTAACTTTCTAGTGGTAATCTACGTCCCGGAAGGTTTTTCGTCTCACCGATCCATGGATCGGCAGAGTTTTCCTTCAAACCTGACCCCAAAGCCGGGATGGATTTTGTCATTAGAACTTTAGGAGAATCCTAGTGTGTTAATCTGCTAGATTATAGTTGTGTCGCAGAACTGGGTGATTTGTGAGGGTCTGTATTAAAGGGGTTTTCCCCCTTAAGATGTAATTTTGTAAAAGTCATCATGAAATGTGTCTTGAGGGTCGAAAAATGTTTTGAATCCCCTCATGAGTCCTAAGTCCTAGGTCCTAGGTGATGTTTCCGAAGGCTTAGTTCGATGATCCATTTTAAAATGAATTAAGAAATTAAAAAATGAATAAAAATAATAAAATAAATAAAAATTAAAAAATGAAATAAATAGAAAATAATAAAAAAATTAAAAAATAAAGCAAAAACCCTAACTAATAAAATAATAATATTTTAAGTGAATACATGCAAAATATTATTTTTTAATAAATCGACGGATGAGATCAAGAGATGTCTTGATCCTCACCAACGGTCGAGATCATTTCGACATGGATCACTCGAACTAGCCGTTGGAGGCATTTCCTTTAAGTAGGGTGCTAGGGGTCATTTCAGATCATCTGATCTGTGAGTCTGATACTGAAGAAGCTCTCTTGTAAATCTGTTTCTGGTTAATAAAGGAAGACTTTGGGGTCCATATCTTGCTGGTGTTACTCTCTTGAAATGCTGTGAGATTGTTTAATTTTCTGCATATTTTCTTTTCAGCCATTAATAATAGCTTTTTGTAGAGTATTGTGGGTACAGGTATCTTGCTCACTTGCTAGGGTTTGGGTGTTGTTAGGGTTTCTGAAGTAATGGCAGGTATCTCCATTACTTTCTGAGATCTAGCAGCATTTTGCCCTCTTTACTGATGGTTGTTCTGAGCTGTGCATAAAAACCCTTATTGAAGAAGATTTGGTGGGCGTTAGGGGAAGTTCTCGGCTAAACCAGTCAACTCCCACAAGCATTTTTTTTGCTGAGCCCAGTTGGATTTGATCCTGGGTTTATCATTCGGTTTATTTTTTCAAATTTGCATGAGAGATCTTCTGAAGTTCTTCACAGTGAAATTTGAAGTTATTTTCTTTTGATAATATTTTCTGTGCTTATTGCTGAATCTGGCTATTGAGGGGCCAAAAATCTGTAAATTTCTTGCTGATCTAGGGTTTTAGTTTCATTTGCTGCGCACATTATTCTTGGTTTTTGTTTTCTCATTGCAGTTACAGGTTGCATGGTGTTCTTTGAGAGTTTCAAGGGTTTAATCAATTCTCTGGTTATTTCTCAGTGTTTAATTTTGTTACAGGGACAATTTCATCTCTTTTTCCTTTTTGAAAGCAGATTTGCGTGGCCACAGTTTTCATTCAGCTCTGGATTGGTACATTTGGACACTTGACATAGCAACCTGTAACTACGCCTAAATACTCATGCAACTGTCACCGCCATCGAAAGGCTGGATAATGCAAGATATCCGTCACCTGGCAAAATTTTGAAGACTGCATACGGTGGCATGAAATTGTTCCAGTGTCGAAGCACTTAGCGTTCTCTCTTTTCCAGACCAAAAGCCGAGTCCCACCTTTTGCATTGATCCCTATCAAAGCGTCCAAGCCATTTCACGCATCTGGTTATGCTTACGATACCAACGAAACCCACTCTGTGTAGCAATTTCTTCTGCCGCCGTCCCAAGTAAAACCAACAATGTGTATTTCCAGCGTTGGGGGGGGGGTTTCGACAACGTTCAAACTGCCAGCTGCGTCCATCATCAAAACGAACAAGTGGTATCAAGTGTTCGTCAGCTCTTGCCATGAGGGATTTTTACCCACACGTCCAGCCCTCTGCGTGATATTACAATTTGGTAATTTTGAACCGGTTTTCTCACGCTGTCACTGTATATTTACACAGTTGGTCTGCAGATCTAGTCATCGTCACAGAAAACGTCAGGAAAACGGCGAGTTTCGAGGCAGCCTCTGACGTGACCGAGCAGGTAGCAAATCTGTTCCAGATTAAAATCATTCACCGCAGAAATTTTATCAGTTTCGAGGCTGGGTCACATACCTCCTTCCTCCGGTGACTGAGATACAATCGTTCAAGCAGCTGGAGTTTACGATATGGATCTACGCAGCAGGTAAATCGCATTTGTTTGCTGTGGTCATACAATGCGTGCTGAGGTTCTGTATGGTTACGTAGGTTTAGTTAGGGTTCACTTCTTGTTTTGTTTGTTTTCCTTCTTTTTATGTTTTAATCTTAGGCTTAGTTGGATTTTAAATTTTAGATCTTAATTTTAAATTAACATAGATTTTAATTTTTAGTCCTAAAATTTTTGTTTAGATTTTAATCTATTGTTTTAGTCTATGTTCAAAGTTTTCCTTTTTTTATATATATATTATTTTGGTTTTATATAGTTAGTTCATAAAAAAAAAAAAAAAATCGAAAAAAAAATATAAAAATATTGTGGAAATTTTTTAGATCCAGTTATTTTCGGGAATTGTCATATCTTTCATGCTGAGATCTAAATTTTCAAGTCGAGATGCGAAATTGATATCTGGTTAATGCTTTATGATTCGTGGTGGTTTAAAGCATTCATGTTTTGAAAATTCTCAATTGCTGGATACCGTTTTGGTCATTCTAAGAGCATTGTGATTTAGCTGATGATCGATGATTGCTATTCATGGTCCATATTTTTATATCATTTAACAAGTAATCGTTTTAACCACAATCTCTTAAGGCACTGGTCTGCTAAATTAATCAATTCCATCGAGTGCTTTTTATATCGTATCTCGTGTCTCCCAACCAACTGGTCGACAGTTGGTCTCATCATCTCACAGGGACTACCCCCCTTAGCCTCGGGAGACAGGCTTAAACGGAGGGATCGGGGATCAGAGTGACAGCCCCCGGTCTGAGCGTTGTCGTGTCAATCTGCGCGACAACAGGCCCTACGGGCCTTAGAAACCCACGACAAGCCTGCTAGGGCTGCCGTCTGGGGCTTCAAGGGCAGGTTGAGGCCTCCTAAGCCCATGGCCAGTCCTAAAAGGCCCTAAACCCTTGACCCTGGGGAAAAAGTGCAGGCTGAGGCGTCTAGGTCTCATGGCCAACCCTGAAAAGGGGTAGAAAGATGACACAGAGGGCTAGGAGGGTGACACAATGCTAGAGAAGGAGGACACTGACCTTGGAGGGGCTGCATCTAGGCCCGGGAAGGTTGAAAAATGAAACCCCAACTTCATAAAAATTAATCTCCCTCAGATTTACAAATTTTCTCAATTTCTTTAATGGTTGGCCTTTCAAAAAAAATTAGAGACTAGATCTTAACCACAAGGGCCTAGATCTAGCTCTATTCCATCTTTCTCCACTTGATCTCCCCTGCAAAAATAGATTTAAAAATACCCAAAACCCCAAATATATAGAAAATCTCAAAACCTCAAAACCCTAATTAGCAAAAACAATTTACAAAATTTACAAATATAAAAGGGATTTTAAAATAAATTTTGAGAAATATTTTTTTTGGAAATTTCTTTGATAAATGACTAATAACACTTTGGAAAATTAATGCGCACTATAGCCTTACCGAAGTTGAATCAACCACATAAATATCCGGAGTCCAAACAAGGTCAGTTCATGCCCATAGTTTGTGAATGTCATGTCCCTTCTCAAATACATTTGTAACAGAGTGTTTGTTAATCTAGGTTGTCATTGATGTCAATATGGCAGTGTTTGTGATGGAAAATTCCTGTGACGTGTGGTTTCCTATTGATGCCCATTGATCATAATACTGCTCATGGAGAATCCAAGGATTGAATACAGACATAATAGAAACAGTGGAACCGAGGAGGAAAGATATCGGAAGCCATCAAAAGAGAAAGAGAAAGAGTAAAGGGGAGAAGCCATGAAGCCAAAGAATAAGAGGAAGAGTTCATTAGAAGCCATCAAGGAAGCAGGTTATCGCATATGCCCAAGGGTAAGTGCTACCAGAAGAACAAAGAGCAAAAGCGATATCAGAGGAGTAAAGAAGAAAACATTGGAGCAGCCATATTGGAAGTATCGCATGTAACATATGCCCAAGAAGAACCGATAGGAAGAAAACAACAGAAGAGCATAAACAGAGTTATCGAAGAAATCGTATCGGAACCTTCGCGTCACAAGTTATTAAAGCTTGTCACATTAAAACTCCGATTGCGATATAATATGTGGACCCGATCAGTGTATGGTAACAACCCTAATGTAATATCGCATCCGCCTATCGGAACTTTCATATCGCAAGTTATAAAGGGATGTCACATTAAAAACTGCGATTGTGATATTATTGCGGACCCGACTACAACACTATAACATAACTTAATGTAATATCGCATCTGTTGAATCGCAAGATTTCAAAGGGATGACGTGTAAAACCTTCGATTGCGATAGAGTTGTGGACCCGATGGATTCATTAAAAACAGTTCATTGAATATCGCATCCACTCCATCGGAAGACAGTGCATGTGCACACTTGTAAAACCTCCGATTTTTATGAAGTTGCGATTGCAGGATGACTCCGATTCTCATGAAATTGCGATTGCGGAATTAAAGGTGATGACATGGCATGTGGGACCTCCATGTGGGTATAACAACTCTTATATGGTTTCTGTGAATAATCAAGTCTATGGATAAAAGACTCTCCGATATATATTTTTAATATACAAGTCGGCCTCCTTCCAAATGAACGTGTCTTTTGAGTATTGGTGAACATCATATAAAAACGAGTTAAAACGCTTCAGTTCTATGCATCTATCTCGGGCATAAAAATAGAGCATAAAGAAGTTCACAACTCGTGAACTTGAAGAGACAGAGGAAGCTGATGGAACAATAGAAAGAAAGCTGAAAGGTCCACCGGAAGAAGAAAGGAAGCCAAAGGTCGAGTGAACGAAAGTGGAAGTTGAAGGTCGAGCGAGTGAAGAAGGAAGCCGAAGGTCGAACATTTTGTTGACTGGGTTATTTATTGAAAAGCTCGGACCTGTGTTTGACAGTGATTGAGATAACAGTTCAAAAAGACGCTTTGTAGATCTAAGAAGATTATCTGAGTATGAAGAGGATTGTTTTTAATTGAACACACAATATGAAACCGCGACAGTCACTCCTCTAAAGAAGTCACTCTTGAAGCAGTCACTCCTGAAGCATTTACCGTGACAGTGAGAACAAAGGCTTGAAACAGAGAGTTGTTTTTGTGCAGAGCTTAGTGCAGTTCATTGTAGACACATTGAAGTTGTGTGAAGACTATTGTAGATCATGATGGCTATTTGAAATCATCATGAGGTAACTTTGCAGACTCTGTTTGGGCAATATGAAGAATTGTGAAGACTCCTTCATATGAAGACAGGTTGTCATTGATGTAGCAATGAAGCTGTAGATTGACAAAACACAGTGAAGAAGATTTTGAGAGCAGTGTAATACAATCAAAACATTTCTTGACAAAGCAAAACTATAGGGTCGGAGCCCTTGGGGTTGGTGCCTCAGAATTGGAAGGATTGGTGTCCTTGGAGTTGGTGCTCCTAAATCCAAGGTTGGAGCCTTGACAAGATAGGGTCGGAGCCCTTGGGGTTGGTGCCTCAGAATTGGAAGGATTGGTGTCCTTGGAGTTGGTGCTCCTAAATCCAAGGTTGGTGCCTTGACAAGACAGGGTTGGTGCCCTAGAGGTTGGAGCCTCATAAAAAGTCCAAGTTGGTGCTTGGCAACAGGTTGGAGCCCTGTATACATTGTATTTGATTTGTTGTAAGGTTTTGGTCACTTTGGTAACAGGACTAAATTTGGGGCAACAACAGTCCAGAAACAACTTCAAACAAAATTTTAGGTAAGTACTTGCAACTGAATGGTAGAATTTTAGTTTCTCAGGATATTTTGAGTATAAATTTCGTTAAAATTTAGTTAATTTTCCAAATTTAGAGCTTCTATAAATTGTAAATTCTGGTTATGAATTCACTGTTAAGTTAAACTTCATCATTTTCTATTATTATCTAACTTAGGGCATTAAACTCAAAATGTGGTCTTAGTAGAAAGTTGAGGTGTAGAGGTCTAATTTTGAGTACTCATATCCCCTACAACTTCTCTAGACAACACTATTACATCTTACATCAAAATTTATTGGAAATCTTGTCTCGGGGTGATCTAGGTGGCTCCAGACACATGCAGAAGTCCCAAAGGACTTAGAAAGGGTCAAAATTCAAAGTGCTCAAAACGCTCCCAAACAAGCACTAGATCGAAGTGTTCGTCGCCCTAATTCCAACAGTGTGAATGACACTCAATTCCGAGCTCGTATGAGGGAGAAAGAGCCAGTCAAAGTTCCGGTCAAAGTTGGGCAGTGGGCCAGGTTTAATGGTCCCGGACATGGAATCTAGCTCCCAAGGAGTAGGCAAATTTGTTGGATACTTAATTTGTCTAATATCCCTTATATTAGACAAAATCAACAAATTGTTTATTATTATAAACAAAATAAAAAAATATTAAATTAGGTGGCGGGCCATGACCCCCGCCACCTCCATCGGACCCAAAACCATGTATTAAAAAAAAGGGTTGACAGGCCGTGACCCCCGCCACCTCCATCGAACCCAAAACCATGTATTAAGAAAAAAGGGTTGATAGGTCGTGACCCCCGCTGGCCCCAACCGTCACAGTAAAAAATGTATTAAATAGGCCGGCGGCCATGACCTCGCCGGACCTCCGACCACCCAACCCACATATCACAATACGTAACATTACATATAGTATATATGGGGTGGGCGGGCCACCTCTGGTGGACCCAGCCGACGCCCCAACCACCATAACCATTGTCTCATTACACCGTGGGCAGCGGGGTTTGAACTCGCTCGACAAGAATGACCGGCCCACCGCTCGGGTGCCCACGCAACACACAACATATACCACTCCAACATATAATATCACACCATCCATATTAAACGGCGGTTACAACAATCAACACGCGCCTATGTTTAAAAAAAGTGGGAGCGTGTTTGGAACCCAGAACCTCCACCTTCCTAAACACCTCCACCACCAATGTGCCACAACAGCGTCGTTGTTAACTCCGCCCAACCACATTTATAAAAACCCTTCAATTCATTTGCATGGGGGACAAAACGGAGCACCGAAGGCAGAGCACGGAATTCAAGACCATTTTTTTAATTAATTGTAGGTGGAACCATGAGCGTGGAGAAGAGGTAGGCAGAACCATGATTGAGCCCAATTTTCAGGAGGGCGAAATTTTGCCAGTGTCCAAATTGGACAAACTTTATGTCAATCCTACACCTCTCAGCGACATGAACCTGATGGCGCAAACAAAATTTTGATCTAAGCAGCATATCTTTAGATGACCCGGAGGAGGGAATCTTTAAGGAATCTAGGGGGAATCTAAAAGATTCTTGTAGCCCCATATTTTCACTTTGTCAGAATTCAGAAATTTGACAGTCGATTTTACACTATTCGACACCACGAATCTGATGGTGTAATCAGATTTTCCATTTGATCATTCCATTTTTCAGCCACTTTTCAAAGTGGAGTGCAGGTGTCAGCATTCAATGTGCGAGCAGTGTTTTCCATGATATTCGATGCCACAAGATTGATGGTGTAGCCAAATCCAATAGTTTATCATCCTCTTCTTTAGATAACTCCTTGATGTGAGGTATATGCAGTACGAATATGTACTTCTTGTCTCTTTGCTTGAGATGCATTGTGCTGTATAGATCCCTGTTTGATGTTTGATGTGGGATCTTGTTTTGTTCTTGATGTGAGATGTACTTATTGTCATGTTTTGATTGAGATCCCTTTGTTGCCATGTTGACGGGATACTCATGTGTTGCCATGTATGTTTGAATTGAGATCCCTTTGATGCCATGTTGGCGGGATGCTCATTATTATCATACGTGAAATTATGTCACGCTGATAGGAGTCCTTTTGTGAATGAGAGTTCCTACAACGGAACATCTTGTGGAGCCACTCCTGCGTGAGGGCATATTCCTTGTATGATAGAGAAAACACATGCATGTACATCATCACTCTTTCTAGAACTTAATGCAGCGGCCTACACCATCTTAACACTGGGGCTCGGAGACGTAGTCCCTCTTGGACGAACTCCGTTATCAACGTCTTGTGTATTATGTTGCTGATTCTTGTCATGTTCCCTCTTCTTTACATCATGCATATATGTTCCTTTATGATCTTTTAAATGCAATTCTAACAACATCACAAAAGTAAAAGATCTTGGTTAAATCCGGGAGTTGAGTCAACTCAGATCATGGGGGGAATTTTTAATAATTAAAAAATAACACTTAGACTTAACCAAATTCCGCGAAACTTGAGAGATGATCTAGTATGGTAATATACATTGACTCTAGACACTAAGACTCACCTAAGACTCTACCATCAAGTCGCACTCTAGCTTTGGGGTATATCTGGGAGAAAAACTCAACTAATTATAAGTTTCAAAAAACAAAAATATTTAACAAAGGAAAAAAACTGTCTAGAGTGTACTCACTTGCTAGTAAAGTCATAAGCTACCTAGGCCTATTACATGACTCTCTTTCATCATACTTGAGTCATTTTACGATGTCCTTACAAGGCCGTGGAATCTGAAAAAATATAATGATGAGAAGAAGAAAGGGGCTTAAAAGCCCTGATGAAATCTGGAATTTTTACTGATATGATGGTGCTGGAATGCTTTAAGTGTACTTTGTTCATGGAATCTTTGACAAATCTTTAAATGCAACTTTAGTGGTCAATAGGTCCAAGGAAAATTTGAATCTAGTTCATTCGGATGTATGTGGTCTAATCCCATTGAAATCTCTTGGAGGCTCATTGTACTATGTAACCTTTATTGATGACTTCTCTTGTCAGACATGGATTTACTTAATGAAGACAAAGGATGAAATCTTCAACAAGTTTAAGGAATTTAAGGTTGAAGTGGAAAACTTGAAGGGAAAGAAAATCAAGATTTTGAGATCAGATAATGGAGGATAATATACTTCCAAGGAACTCGTTTCCTTTTGTAAAGAAGATGGGATTAAGAGGGAGTTGATAGTCCCTTACAATCCACAATAAAATGGAGTTATTGAAAGAAAGAACAAAAACATTGAAGAATCTATTAAGGCAATGATGCATGATCAAGACTTGCCTATGCTTTTATGGACTGAAGCATCAATGACAATAATCTATATTCAAAATAGAAGTCCTCATCGAATTTTGGAAGACAAGACTCTTGAAGAAGTGTTCACCGGACAAAAACCATAGGTTGGACATTTGAGAATCTTTGGGTGTCTAGTTTACATACATGTACCCAAAGACAAAAGGAAGAAACTGGAGCCTTTGGGAACGAAATGAATATTCATTGGATACAATGTCATTAAAAGCCTATAGAGTCTATGTTCCTAGACAAAGACAGGTTGAAGTCAGCAAGGGCGTGACCTTTGATGAGAATGTTGTCTATTGGAAGTCTAAAGAAGTTCCCATGGACTTTGATGATGACGAAGAACATGAAGCTCTCAAGGAAGAAGGTTCAGGTCCATCCAATCCTTCAGAACATCCCATAGATCATCAAGAAGAGCCAGAAGGGCCTAGCGATCCAGTGGACCCAGTTGTTGTTCTTGAAATCAGGAAAAGGCTAACTTGGCTTAGATCTACTTTGCAGGAAGCAGAAGGACATGCAGCACCACGTGGCACCTTCAAGGAAAGCAAGAGACCGAAGAGGTATTTTGGATATGCAACATTGATGACTAATCTCATTGATTTTGAACCTTCCACCTATGAAGAAGCAACTAGCTAGCAAGTTTGGAAGGATGCGATGTTGGAAGAATACCAATCGATTATGAAGAATGATGTATGGGAGATTGTGCCTAGACCTGAAGGGAAGTTAGTGGTAACCTCCAAATGGATATACAAGATCAAGCATTCAATGGATGTAATATTGACAAAAGCAAGGTGAGATTTCTGGCTAGAGGGTTCTCCCAGAAAGAGGGAGAAGATTACGATGAGACTTATGCTTCGATTTCCAGGTACACTACTATTAGATCTATTATTTTTATTGCTTCTTCTATGGGTTGGAATTTACCTCAAATGGATGTAAAGACTCTTTCCTCAATGTTGTGATTGAGGAAGAAGTGTGCATACGACAACCTCAAGGTTTTGAGGTTCATGGGAAAGAGTCTCACGTTTTAGATTGAAGAAAGTCTTGTATGGAATTAAGCAAGCACCTAGAGCCTGGTATTCTCGAATTGACAGCTACCTGACAAGACTCGATTTCTCCAAAGGTGATGCTGATCCAAATCTTTATATTAAGGTTGAGAAGAATGAAACTATGATTCTATTATTGTATGTTGATGACTTATTTCTGACAGGTGTAGAGCATCTCATTATTCGGCGTAAGACGGAGTTGGCTTCGAAATTCGATATGAAGGATCTTGGATTGATGCACTACTATTTGGGACTAGAAGTATGGTAGAAGCTTGGTGAAATCTTCTTTGGTCAAGGAAAGTATATTATCAAGATCCTGCAAAAGTTTGGAATGATGAACTGTAAATCTATGACAACTCCCATGGTGACAAATATAAGAAAGTTGAGAAACTCTAAGTCATATTTGGTAGATCCATCCATGTACCAGAAGTTGATTGGCTCCTTGATGTATTTGGTTAATAGTTAGACATTTACTTTGCAGTAAATACTTTGAACCTGTTCCAGGTGGAACCAAGACATGGTCATTGGATTGCAGCAAAGCATGTATTGAAGTATTTCTGTGATACAGTTGATTATGGTTTGACATATGTCTTAAACGATGATATACAATTGCGGAGTTATACAAATGCAAAGTGGGCCGGGAGTGTTGAAGATAGAAAGAGTACATCTGGAGGTTGCCTCAGTTTGGGCTCCGCTATGATTTCGTGGATGAGTAGGAAGTAGACATCTGTTACACTCAGCATTACCCAAGTAGATGAGTTGTGAAGCAGTGTGGCTTTGGAAGTTACTCATAGGACTATTTGATCAGGCGCTCGAATTGACCGTAATATATTGTGACAATCAAAGATGTGTGAAGCTTACAAAGAATCTAGTTTTCCATGACAAGTTGAAGCACATCAAGATCAAGTACCACTTCATTTGTAACATGGTGCATAAGGGACCAGTGAAGCTCCAGTACATCTCCACAGATGAGCATATTGCTTATATTCTTACAAAGTGTTTGTCCAAAGCAAATTTTCTATACTTTAGGGATAAAATTGGACTTGTTGAGAATGCTTCCCTTAGTTATAAGGAGTGCTGATGAGATAGCATCATGGACAAACATTCTCCCTGTGTCAACTATGTTGACCAGAATAGGGAGAATGGTCCAACAAAGGATAATCATTCTTCTTGTGTCAAGTATATTGACCAGATTAGGAAGGATGGTCCCAGAGGCCCAATATCACTTAGTTGAGTGGGTGCCTTTTAGCATCAGGCTCAAATTACTCTCCAGATAGGATGAATGAGTTCCTTTAGTATCATGGCCTAGAATGAGGCTTTTAGATTTGGGACCAGATTTCTCAAATGAATTGAGTGTGTCCCTAGGATTTCATCATGAGTCAGAGATATTGACTAGGATGATGGTGAACCAAGGCTAGTACGTATACCATGGGTCAGAGGTGCTGACCAAAGTCATGGTGACTAGTTGATTCTAAACATGTACCATGTGTCACAGTTGTTGACCAGATTATGGTAACTTATTGATGCTGTTGGTTTACCATGTGTCATAGTTGTTGACTAGATGATGGTAACCTATTGATGCTATTGATTTACCACATGTCACAGTTGTTGACCAAATTATGGTAACTTGGTTTACCATGCGTCATAGTTGTTGACCAGATTATGGTAATTGGATTTTTTATAACCTTTTCTTAGAGAAATTTGTCAACATGAGAACATCTAGTTAGTCATTACGAATACCTCCCTAGCTAAGTAGTGTTGAATTTTGTAGCTATGGTCGGTATTCATAATTAATGTTTTAGCCCTTGAAATATATACTGGTCGGTCTTCTACATTGTTGTTTTAACCATAGTTTTCAAAACCGTTTTGAAAAACTAGTTACCGGTCTAATTAGCCGGTTAGCAAGGCCGCCGGTCTAAACCGGCCAAAAAAACCCGGTTGGGAAGGCCATTTCGCCAATTTTTTGCCCTAACCGGTGAAAACCGGCCGGTTTGTATCAAACCGGCCGGTTCCGTCCTAAACCGGCCGGTTTGTATCAAACTGGCCGGTTCCGTCCTAAACCGGCCGGTTTTAGGCATGCCCACCGTAACTTGCAAAAAGCGTATTTCTGATTGTGGTTTAGGGGTTTTGGGGGGGAAATAAGGGTGTAGGGAAAACACCCTCTCCAAGCCTATAAGAGGCCCCTCTCACTCTCATTTGTCTCACACAACTGATTTGGAGTGTTTGTGAGCTTGGAGAGTGTTGAGTTTTTGCTGAAGTAGTTGGAGTTGGAGCTATTTTGGAGATAGTGTGTAGCTGTCAGTGGAGTTGCCATCTTCAAGAGGGGGCTAAGGAAGCTAGTTTGCATTTCCAGGTAAGGATTTGCACTTGAAAATTCCTCATTTGACTGCTGTCCATGAATTAATTTTTTTTATGTGTTATAAACTTCTCACTTCTATGATCTACCATCTAGGTAGTCATCATGTCTCCAAAAGCCAGAGATACTGCATGGGCTCATTGTGATATGATTGATGGCAAAATGATCTGCAAATATTGCCAAAAATCCATTCAAGGAGGGGGTATTAACAAGTTCAAGCAACACTTGGCTGGGATAGGAGGCCATGTAAAGCCATGTGAAGCCATGTGAAGCACCAAATTGTAGTAATCATAAACTTTGAAAGCAGGAAGCATAAAAAAATTTGATTTGCACTTACCTGAACTGCTATCTGATCCCGTGAAGTTGATGATGCTGTTGCTGTTTTGCTCCAATTACCCAGGGAGACCAACTCCACCCAGCCTGACTGAGCAGAGACTGGCTGCTCAATCCATCAAGCTTCTCACAGAAGCCCACTGTCCCCCGTGCCCAGAACCTCAGACGGATTAAAGCTCTTCCAATGGCAGACCTCTCTCACTGCTGAATTTCCTCCTCCTCGTTTCTAACTCCGTTCTTGCCCCCCTCTCTCGGTTCAGACCTCTGGTTTTTATCTACGAGCCTGGCGGTGACAGCCCTCCTACCTGCAGCCACCGCCTTCCCTCGTCCCGACACGCCTTCCACGCATTTACCGCTCTCAGATATTTTCCTGAACTCATATGTGCTCGGTTATAAATATCCAGCAGGTTTTAAGCGTCCCCTTTGTATAAGGGTGCTTCTATTGATTTTATTTATTTTTATTATATAGTTTAGTTTTATAAAGTTTAATTTATATTTTATAAAGTTTAATTTATATATTTTATAAAGTTTAAACTTATATTTATAAAACTTAATCATATTTATTATTTAAAGTTCATCATATCTGTTTTATTATAAAGTTTAAAACTTTATATAGTGGATTAGTTTAGATGGGCCGTTACATACACTCCCCCTTCTGAAAACTTCGTCCCGAAGTTAGAGTTTTAGGTTTAAGGTTTTAATGGACATGACTTTTCTATCCAGGTCCCCAAGCTATTCTAAAATCATCCTATCCTTCCTAATCTCTTCTGCTCCCATCCTATCCGTCCTCTACCGGAGTATGCCATGGCATCAGTTTTACTGACCTGACCATTCATAAACTCTAAGGTGACAGCGTCGGCTATACCGACCTGATTCCCAGTAGGCATCCGACAGTCATCATCACACGTCTAGGGGAGTGTGATCCGCATAGTCCTCCCATGACTCCAGGGTTCGAAGGATAAACGGTGGGCAACACCTCCACCCCTCCTGGTAGAATTTAGGGTTAATACCCTATCATAGAATCACTTGGAGCTTTAATTGTTCTGAGGTTCTGTCATCACGTGGTCATCCCGGTAACTGTCTATTACCTGCAATCAGACGCTTATCCATGCATTTGTAAAATGTGCATCAACATATTCAAAATAACTCACATATTATTCCCTTATGAATTCATCTATGATACTATAGTACAACATATTTTGCCATATTCCACGCATGTCTTTTGACGTTCATCTAGAATGTATTCACTTCCTGATTTCTATCCCATTGATCATATTGACATAAATAAATAAATCAGATCTATAATATCTTAATTTCTATCAGAAGAAAATTTATTCAACTGTCTTAACTTTACTTCAACAACTATAATTTAGTAAAATGAACCACATATATTGTTTTGGTATCCATGTACCAGCAGGAATTAAACATATATTATGCCACAAAATTTCATGTTTATCCATAATCATTCAAAATGTTTCTGAGTCTCTGATTGTAGTGAAGTAAATATATACTAAACATAGTGTAAAGTTCTTCAAAATGGACATAAATTAGGGTATCTCTGACATATGTCCTCTGTATTTTCCCAAGTTGCTGATCCAGGGCTATACTTGTCCCATTGGACCTTAACTTGGTCCACCAGGCGGTTCCTCAGCTGTCGAACTCTACGTTCCAGTATACGTAATGGTTCGACCGTTATGACTCCCTCGTCCGATACCTGCAATTCCTTCCATTGAAGGTTATGAGATAGATCAGCTATATAATGCCTTAATACAGAAACATGAAATACATTATGAATTCTATGCAGGTGAGGTGGCAGGGCAAGACGATAGGCAACAGGGCCAACTCTTTCCACGACTTTAAACGGTCCAATAAATCGGGGTGACAACTTGGTCCCTTTTCCGAATCGAATAGTACTTTTATTTGGTTTGATGCGGATGAAGACCTGATCCCCTACTTCATACCTCCTATCAATTCGGTGAGCATCAGCATAACTCTTTTGTCTATCCTGTGCTTCCTTTAATCGTTGTCTAATTTGTCTTACCTGCGCTTCCATTTCATGGATTAATTCTGGTCCTATTATCACTCGATCTTCTAACCTGTCCCAACTTAATGGTGTTCTGCAAGGTCTGCCATATAAAGCTTCAAATGGAGGCATCCCAATCGAACTGTGGTAACTGTTGTTGTATGCAAATTTGACTAAGGGTAAATACTTTTCCCAGTGTGATTGCTGATCCATCACATACATTCGCAACATGTCTTCAAGTACTTGATTTACTCTTTCAGTTTGCCCATCAGTCTCAGGATGGTAAGCAGTGCTTAAATTTAGCTGAGTACCTAAGGCTGTTTGCATGCAAGTCCAGAATCTGGAAGTGAATCGCGAATCTCTATCGGATATAATCTTCTTAGGTACTCCATGAAATCTGATAATTTCATTTATGAATACTCGAGCTACGTCAGTAACATCGTAAGTATCTCTTACTGGAATGAAATGGGCGCTTTTTGTTAATTTATCCACCACTACCAGAATGGCATTGTGTCTTTGAGAAGTAAGAGGTAGTCCAGTGATAAAATCCATAGAAATGGTCTCCCATCTAGACATAGGAATGTCGTGGGGTTGTAAGAGGCCCGCTGGGTGACAATGATCTGCCTTTACTTGCTGAGATTCCAAACATTTTGCAACAAATTGAGTGATATCCCGCTTCATACCTGACCAAAAGAAGAGTTTCTTGGTGTCCGCATACATTTTCCCTACTCCAGGGTGAGCACAATATACTGCTCTGTTGGCTTCCCCAAGGATGGTATCTCGAAGATTTTTATCATCAGGAATATACATCCTTCCATGGAATCGTAAGATTCCATCGTTTTCTAATTCATATCCCTCAAATTTAGATTCTTTTGCCCTTTTACCCTCAAGACTTGCTCTCACTTTTAAATACCAGCTGTCTTTTATAAGATGATCCAGTACTCGTTGTCTTAAGTCCACTTTAATGGGTATGAGAGAAAATATCCGAGGTCTCCTGCTTAAGGCATCGGCTACTACATTTTCTTTTCCCTTAATGTATGATATTCCGAAGTCATATTCACTTAGGAATTCACTCCATCGCCTTTGCCTGGCATTTAAGTCTCTTTGGGTGAACAAATATTGTAGACTTTGATGGTCGCTTTTAAGTGTAAAACTTCGTCCCACTAGATAGTGTCTCCAAATCTTTAAAGCTAGCACTACAGCGGCTAATTCTGGCTGGGTCACGGTTCCGGCGCTGTTACTTTGAAAAAAATTAGAGTGCTCAAAGCAAGCTTATGCTCTGATACCATGTGTAGTAATCATAAACTTGAAAGCAGGAAGCATAAAAAAATTTGATTTGCACTTACCTGAACTGCTATCTGATCCCGTGAAGTTGATGATGCTGCTGCTGTTTTGCTCCAATTACCCAGGGAGACCAATTCCACCCAGCCTGACTGAGCAGAGACTGGCTGCTCAATCCAGCAAGCTTCTCACAGAAGCCCACTGTCCCCCGTGCCCAGAACCTCAGACGGATTAAAGCTCTTCCAATGGCAGACCTCTCTCACTGCTGAATTTCCTCCTCCTGGTTTCTAACTCCGTTCTTGCCCCCCTCTCTTGGTTCAGACCTCCGGTTTTTATCTGCGAGCCTGGCGGTGACCGCCCTCCTACCTGCAGCCACCGCCTTCCCTCGTCCCGACACGCCTTCCACGCATTTACCGCTCTCAGATATTTTCCTGAACTCATATGCGCTCGGTTATAAATATCCAGCAGGTTTTAAGCGTCCCCTTTGTATAAGGGTGCTTCTATTGATTTTCTTTATTTTTATTATATAGTTTAGTTTTATAAAGTTTAATTTATATTTTATAAAGTTTAATTTATATATTTTATAAAGTTTAAATTTATATTTATAAAACTTAATCATATTTATTATTTAAAGTTCATCATATCTGTTTTATTATAAAGTTTAAAACTTTATATAGTGGATTAGTTTAGATGGGCCGTTACACAAATGAAATAATAGGGCATATTAGGGTAGAATACGTTTAGAAGTTTGAGACTCAAGTCACTGAACCAATAGAGAAGTTTGTGACTGCAAAGTTTGGGAGTTGAGACTCAACCAACTGAGTTTGATCATGATGACTGAGACTCATGAGAAGTTTCAACTTCAAGTGATAATGTTGATCACTATTATAGTATTACTATTATCATATATGTAGAGTCTAGACTGGTGTCTTGTAGTAGGCCATTGGCCCCATAGTTTGTAGGCTTTGTTTTTGCACTCTAGAGGCCATTTAGAGCCTCATTGCTTATGTATTTTGTCAATGATATGTATTGCACTCGGTGCCATTTTGATATATTCACCTTTACATGGTATATAAATGAGCAATCTTTGCATATTTTGTCTCTATTGGCTTGGAATCATGGTTTTAAATCTTAAAAATAGTTTTTTTCATTAAAAAATAAGTATTTAATGTATTTTTCTAAAACCGGTTCGTTTAGACCAAACCAGTCCCAGTTAGACCGGTTCCGGTCGGTAAACCGGTTCATTAGGTGGACCGGTCTGGTCACCGGTTCCGGTTTTAAAAACTATGGTTTTAACAATAGATGGTCTTTTAACAAGGTGTGCTTTTCTTGATCTAGTTTTTTTTGTTTATCTAATACTTAGCTTGTCATCTTTTTAGTGTCCCATACAGATTGTATTATTGAAATGTTGGTCTTATTTTCTTTCAGGTTGGTACAACATCATCAACAGCTGTAGATCCTTTAATGGAGCTTGGAAAAATATCTCAGGTATTCTTGATATGTTAGACCAGACCTTACCTACATATGCTCCAGATAATCTGTAAACATAATTAAAGCATAGGTTATTTGCTTTCAACTGTGGAATGGACTTTGTTGAAACTTTTAAGGATGAAAGAACTTGAAGTCGACATATGCTTTGTACAAGGTTATAGTTAAGAGCAATTTGTTATATGATTTTTACTTCCATGTGATTCCAGTGACACATGCATTTCAATGTTTGGAATTGTGTTCTTGTCACACAATGGATTCCTTTTCTTAAGCATGGGCATTATTCTCTTTAAACTTGAGGCAAATAACTTGTGTTTCCCATACAGCAGTAAGCAAATAGAATGCACATGTTTGCTTCAGGCAATGGTTGCATTTTCAAAATAATATTGTTTCTACTTCATTAGCACGAACTCGTGGACATTTTGCTTCATTTTGAGAGTTTCTTATGCCAGTCAATCCTGATGGATGTGAGATCTAGAGAAGTACATTTCATAGGGCCCACTTAAAGGCTGATCCCTATTTGGCCTTATCTCCGTCCATATTCCACCTGCTTTATTTGTGATTGTTTTTTTTACTGTCTTCTTGTTAACTTCCTGTTCTTTTAGCTTAGTCAATTCAATTAATATGTAGCATGATAGATTCAAAATTTTAAACTCCTTTTGCCTAGATGTATTCTGATTTTGTGATGGCTTGTAAATTAATTAGTTTCATATAATTATTTTACACTTGGGTCAAGATTCAAAATAAGTGACACTGAACATTGTGAAGGATGGTTGGGATGTGATTAAACTACCATACAAGTTTTTGGGATTTATAGCAATATGTAGTATAATATAGGACTGATCTTTTACTCTTGCTTAACAATTTCTTAATTTGAGCAATCATTTGAGACCACTTTAGTTAGCACTGAAGGATTAAATATGAAGTAATCTCTATGACACTTTTTTATGATTTGTTCGTATTGTCCCCTAGAATCTAGAAAGAGGTACAGGATTCAATAATGATACTTTCAAGTTTCAAGTCAAGGATGCACACATACTCAGAAATCATCTTCAAGTCAATCATCGATTCATCACCATGTGTTTGACAGCCAATGGGCTCATGTGCAGAGCTACATTACAAGAGCTACATTACAACATCACAGAGCATACAAACATTTACTTTATTTATATTGATTTGCACTGTATCAACCTGCTTGATTATGACAACGATAACATGTGCAATGTCATTAGTTTTTTATACCTCCAACTATATTTACATTCCAACGAATGGATATGCTTATTGCTGAACACTTTATATATGTGTATATTGGACAATGTTTAGTTGTCACCTATCTATTCATTTATCTTTGGCTTGTGCCAATACTTCCTAGCATGTTATTGAGCATAAATAGCACAACACGCCTTAGCCCTGAGTCAGCTGGCCCTTTACTGTTTGTGCTGAGGCATGACTGTTGCCACCGATTTTATGACACTTCAAACAAGTGCACCCCTCCATCTCAAGCAACCCAATGAACACAAGTATCCAGCTAGAGCGTGCCTGTAGTTAGGTGCACAATGTCTAACAACATTGGTGATATTGAGGGTTTTTACTTTTGGGTGCCATTGTAGGGGTCAAGGAGGAATAACAAAAATGGAGTATGCTCTGAGCAATTTTCGACTGTTTTTCAGTGTTTTTGGGCTATATAATCTTTGCAATTACCCACTCATAATTTTTTATGAATTTGTCTTTCTTTTTTACTTTTATACTTAAGCCTTCTCCATATGCTATAGGTACCTATCAAAGTTCCACTGCTTTATTGATTGATATTTTGTAGGAGTCACTAGCATTACACTTTTAATTCAAGGGTCCCTTTTACTTTTCCATAGATTTCTAGAGTTATCCTTTTTGCATATGACATTGACAGGAACCCCGCCAATTGTCAATCTCCTACAATTCGATGGTGTGCACATCTCAAAGGTGCTTTGAGATCTTTGCAGACCTTGGGTTGCAGAAGTTGTTGATCTTCCTTTGATTGGACAATTTCTGTACCTTAAGGTCCCTCTAACACTATAACAACCCATGGGATGCACGAGCTGTTGTTTACCCTTTTGATCCAATGGTGAATGCATCTCAGTAGTCATCTAACACCATTTTCCCTTCCAAGTTTGCATTCTTGCCATGTGTCCTTTCTACATTTGTACTATTCTACCAGTTCCCTTTGGGCCTTGGGAATCCATCTCCATGGATTTCATCAGTGGTCTACCAACCACAGCAAAATCATAATGGTATTTTTGTGATAGTATGCAGATTTTCCAATATGGCAGCGTTCATACCATGCAACACAACTATTTATGCTTTTAAAGCCACAAAACTTTTCTTCTAGCATGTTTGGAACAATTTTGGAATACCATTGGCAATCATTTCCAATCGTGACTTTAGATTTCTCAGTCACTTTTTGAATTCTCTGTGGAACTTTTAGGTTGTCAGCTTCGATTTTCTAAATTTCTATTATATTTCATCTACAAATAGATGACTAAAGCATGGTATTAAACAAATGGTCAGTGACTCAGTTCATGCTTTCAACATCTAACCCCAAAAGAACAAAGAATGGGATCAAAATTTGCATCTTTTGCAGCACATCTACAACAGAGTCACTCATGTCTCTACAAGATACCCCCCTTCTGAGGTCTTCTTTGGCTCTAGTGCCTTTAGGGTGGGCCAAGCATGTCATCTTGGCAGACATTGTGCGTGTTACTGCTCAAAATGCTGGGGGATTTTGAGAGAATATTTCCAGGAGTATGAGCTTCAGTTACAGCATAATGATTAATCTGTTACAGCCTTGTTACGGACACATTTGGATGAGCAGCATGTACAGAGTGTTGGTTTTTGTAGCTTGGGAGGTACTCCAAGCCTTGAGGATTGAGGGTTTAGAAGGAGGAGCTCCACAAGTGGCCTTGTGGGCTTGAAACCCAAGCTTGGGGTTTTGCATCCATCAATGTTGGGGACAAAACTATGGAGAGATTTCGACATGTGCTGGATGAGGATAATAGTACTCGTTGAGATGATTCCGACTCATCGAAAATCATCCGATTCCGAGTTGTAGAAATGGAGTTATGAATTTTTGAATGTTGGATATGGGCATGGTGGCACAAGGTCAAGGACAGCTTGATGTTAATAAGCCTTGTGACAGGTTGTCAAGCCCTCAAAGGGCAGTTTGATGGAGCCCTTAGAAAAAGTATAAAAGGAGGTGTATGTGCGATCATTTCTTAAATCCAAGAGTGCAACACAAAGCAAGTGAAGAGCTCGTTGAAGGGAGAAGAAGGTCTCTGTTTTTGTGCCGCAGGTTAGGGCAACTTCAGCGATGAAGGGAGGGGCTTTAGGGCCTCTCTCAATACTGTTTTGAAGTGTGAGTCAACCAGCAGTAAGGCTGCATTGCAGGAGGATAATTCTGGGCTGTTTTGGAGGATGGTTTGGGTGTTATAAGGTGCGGTATCCCATGTTAAACAGGCTGCAGCCCTAGGAGACTTCTGTCTACGGGCCTCAGGCCTATTTGTGAGTGGAACAGGGGGCCGTAAGGCTGTTCTGTGGGACAGAACAGGCTGCAGGCCTTGGATCCTCACACTGGTGGCAGTGTGGGCGTATATAGGGCTGATTGGTGCCCAGAACAGCAGTGAAGGAGCAGAGGAGACTTGCAATGGAGGACCGCAGCAGAAAGTAGCTGTTCTGGACCAAGTTTTGGCATGGAAAATCTTCCTTGAGCAGGCCGAAAAGGTGACAGACCTGCAATTGCTAGGCTGCAGACCTGTAGTGGCAAAACAAGGTTCTGCAGGAGTCTAACAAGGCAGTGAGTTGCCTAGTCTTGAAGATGGAAGGAAGCAGCAGTGTTTGAGGTAAGTTCTGGCCATGGTTGGTGGGCTGTTGTGGGCTACAAGAGTGCCCTAACCAGTGACCAGACTTCAGTCCATGAACAGCAGTATAAAGGTATGCCATTTCTCCTTTGTTGCAGGTTGTTGGGTCAAGTTTTGGACCAGAATGGGTGAGTTGTTTATGGATCCTGTTAGCAGCCATGAGGAGGGGTTTCCTAGTAGTTGGATGCCCTAACTAGGAGCAAATGCTACAACAAGGATTGGTCACTCGTGGTCTGTTGGAGGGCAGCGTGAGAGTGGAACAAGTGTGGATAGTGATTGGGAATTTATGGTCTGATGGAGGATAGCGTGATAGTGCCCAAGTTGGAGCTCGGTGTGCACCATCTTCATGGACCTAGATGGTTGCTAGAGTGGTAGAAGAAGAGGTCAAGGGTCTGATCAACCAGGAGCAGATTTAACAACCCTAGACTTGTGTATGGGAAGGACATCTACAGCAAATGATGGGCAATCCTCCTAGCCCGTGTTCATTGTGGGAGATGGACATCTTGAAGTGATAGGTGGCAGCCCTCCATGCCCTATGTTGGCCTTCATTGGAGCAGCATAGGAAGACCATAGTGGGCAGAGTCCCTGAGTAGCTGAGGAGCGGCAGTGGGAAGATTGAGAGATGTTCACAAATGGAGTTGTGAACAACTCAATAGGAGTCTCAATGTGTTGTGTCCTTGATGGACTAAAGCGCAACTAGTGAGAAGATTGATAGTCGAGGTTCAGTAGCCAGCTTCGTGCCCTATGTTGGTCTTCATTGGAGTAGTGCAAGAAGACCATAGTGGGTGAAGTCCCTGAGTAGCTGAGGAGCAGGAGTGGGCAGATTGAGAGATGTTCACAAAATGAAGTTGTGAACAACTCAACATGAGTCTCAATGTGTTGTGTCCTTGATGGACTAAGGCACAACTAATGAGAAGATTGATAGTTGAGGTTCAGTGGCTAGGTGGACTTGGAGCATTGATAGAGGTGAGAGCTATAGATCAGGAGGCACAGGACTGGGTAGGTACAAGGTATGATCGAGAGGAGCTGAGAGAGCGCGCTACATCGGCCAGATGGTTAGTGTATCTTATATGGGCGGATTGGTTGTTGGACTAACACCAACCCCTAGTTTTGTGTCTTGTATCAGTGGATGTATGAGGGCCATTATCCCTGGTATGGGAGCCCTAGACTGTTGTATTATATGTTGATTAATATAATGAAGTTGGGGTCAAAATTGTAAAAAGTTGTCCATATTTTGTGCACTAGTCGATTTGTTGTTGTTTAAATTCTGCTATGCAAAGTATGTTGATTTTGGGTAGCATCAGATGTGCTCTAGGCCTCAAATTTTGCAGGGAGGCTTGGGCACATGCATTCCAAAGAACCCATAAATCGTTTTGAGAAATTCCACCCAGAGACGATTTTATTAAAATAATTAATATTTTTAATGGAGTTCCTAAGTGTAAACTTAGGAAAATTAAAATATTAATGGGTATTAATCTAATTGTGGGTGTAACTTCTAGAAGAAGACGGAGATCAAGCCAAAATGATCTGAGCCTTTGATTAGAATTTAAGCTAGGGTGTTGGTTGTCCAACTGGAAGATATAAGAAGGGGCTCGAGGGTCATTTAGAAAACACATCGAAGAGATCAAGAGATCGAATTTCTTAAGTGAGAAGTTCTCAGGAGGAAATTCGATTGAGGAGATTTCTTGTAGTTGAGGCGTAGGGATAGCATCCGGAGAGAGAGAGATTTTCTCAGCTGGAGAATCATCAGTAGAGAGAGGCAGGAGTGATCAGTAGCCCAGACGCAAAGGTTGACGCAGGGCCACGAAGGGCCATGCAGAGGCAGCACAGAGGGTGAGAGGGAGTCCTAGATTTTGTTGAGGAGAGTCAGTTTCAGAAGCCGGGAGTTGGGGTGTGAGACCGGGAGGTTGAGAGCAGAGACTCCGGGTAGCAAATTGATTAGCAAACTGAGTGATGCAGAGCCTAGAGAGGTTGATGCAGAGCCTAGAGAGGTTGATGCAGAGCCTGTGTGAGGACTATGCAGAGCAACGTAGGTCCTGCCAGAGGCCATTCATTCAATATCCGGATCAGCCGAGATTTTCTGAGTGATTGTGTGAGGTAATCTCACAAATCTTTCTGCCAATATTTCTCTCTGTAACTAAATAACCCTATGAGGTATTTAGAGATGTATTTAGAATTTGCTACTACTTAATAATAATAAACCCTCAGAGCTGTTGCATCGGTTTTCCAGCATTGGGTTTTTTTGGGGACATTTGTCCAAAAATAACAGTGTCCATTGTGTTGTTTTTTTTCTTGCTCAATATCTTGTTTCCGCTTATAATTCAATTAAGTGAAGCCTGTAGTAGTATTTTCTTCGATATTTACCACAGAACATAGTAAATAGCTTGTATGGATTAACAAGTAGGAGAAGTAACATCAGTTTGCTGTAGTAGGGATTCTTGTTGTCGAATTTCCACAAAGTAGTATCGTTGTGATTCTTGGTTTGGTAGCGTTAGGGATTTAGGATTCTATCCCAGACACCAAGGTCATGGAAAATCAACATGGTATTAGAGCATATCTGAGCTACTTTGAGGGATAGTGAATTAGAGTGTGCACAACGAAGCAACTCAGAGGGAGTTGTGGGTTTCTAGATCATGGAGCAGAGGGTTCAGTTGAAGACATGGAGATGTGGTCTTGACTAGCTTGGCAGCGAGATTGGTTGCAAGTTTTGGTGGATTGGTGGTGTGCCTGGCGAACAACAGTTTGTAGCGAAAATTGTTGATCATGGATTTTCGTTGATTTGTCATAGATGGTTGGGACAAATCGAGGGCTTCTTTGTCTTGGACGAGATTAGGTTGATCGAGATGGCTTCATGTGATGGACTCCAGGTTGGCAGGCTAGAGTCTTCATTGGATCATGATGTTGCATATCCGAGATTGGTGGGATTTGCACGAGTGGTATTTGATCCAGGAGGATGAGTGCTTGCAAGACTGAGCCAGTGGAGATTGTGTAGGCTCAGAGTGAGTCTAGCCTCAGAGGGAGCAACCCTATGGAGGTTTGGGATCTTTAGTTTCAGATGTGATGAGGCAGAGGCACTACTGAGGTTGTCGAGTTCATTCTACAAGGTATGCTACAGCGGTGGACGCCAGATGGGCTAGTGTTGCCAATGATGATGGTTACTTCCTAGTCTTGGAAGTTGATTTTTGTAGCTTGAGAGGTACTTCAAGCCTTGAGGATCGAGGGTTTGGAAGAAGGAGCTCGACAAGTGGCCTTGTGGACTTGAAACCCAAGCTTGGGGTTTTGCATCCATCGATGTTGGGGACAAAACTATGGAGAGATTTCGACATGTGATGGATGAAGATGATAGCACTCGTCGAGACGATTCTGACGCATTAAAAAACATCCGATTCAGAGTTGTAAAAATGGAGTTATGAATTTTTGAATGTTGGATATTGGCATGGTGTCATAAGGTCAAGGTTGGCTTGATGTTAATAAGCCTTGTGATAGGCTGTCAAGCCCTCAAAGGGAAGTTTGATGGAGCCCTTAGAAAAAGTATAAAAGGAGGTGTATGTGAGACCATTTCTTACATCCAAGAGTGCAACACAAAGCAAGTGAAGAGCTCGTTGAAGGGAGAAGAAGGTCTCTATTTTTGGGCCGTTGGTTAGGGAAAATTCAACAAAGAAGGGAGGGAATTTAGGGCCTCTCCCAAGACTGTTTTGAAGTGTGAGTAGACCAACAATAAGGCTGCATTGTAGGAGCCTAATTTTGGGTTGTTTTGGAGGACGGTTTGGGTGTTATAAGGTGTGGTTTTCCCATGGTAAACAAGCTGTAGCCCTAGGAGACTTTTGTGGAGAGGTCACAAGCCTATTTGTGACTGGAACAGGGGCTGAGAGGCTGTTCTATGGGACAGAACAAACGGTAAGCCTTAGATCCTCACACATGCGGCAATGTCGGCCTATATAGGGCTGATTTGTGCCCAAAACAACAGTGAAGGAGCAATGGAGACTTGCAAGGGAGGACCGCAGCAGAAAGGAGTTGTTTTAGACTAAGTTTTAGGCATGGAAAATCTTCCTTGAGCAGGCCGAAAAGGTGACAGAACTGTAATTGCTAGGTCGTAGACCTGTAGTGGCAAAATAAGGTTGTGCAAGAGTCTAACAAGGCAACGAGATTCCTAGACTTGAAGATGGAAGGAAGCCACAGTGTTTGAGGTAAGTATTGGCCATGGTTGGTGAGATGTTGTAGGCTATAATGTGCCCTAACCAGTGACCAAACTTCAGTCCATGAGCAACAGTATAAAGGTATGCCATTTCTCCTTTGTTGCTAGGTGTTGGGTCTAGTTTTGGACCAGATTGAATGAGTTGTTTATGGAGCCTGTTAGCAGCCATGAGGAGGGGTTTCCTAGTAGTTGGATGCCCTAACTAGGAGAAGTTGCTACAACAAGGGTTTCTCACTCGTGGTTTGTTGGAGGGCAATGTCAGAGTGGACCAAATGTGGATAGTGATTGGGCATTTATGGTCTGCTGGAGGACAGCGTGATAGTGCCCAAGTTGGAGCCTGATGTGCACCATCTTCATTGAATTAGATGGTTGCTAGAGTGGTAGAAGAAGAGGTCAAGGGTCTAATCAACCAGGAGAAGATTTAACAGCGCTAGAATTGTGTGTGGAGAAGGACATCTACAACGGATGATGGGCAGTCCTCTAGCCCGTGTTCATTGTGGGAGATGGACATCTTGAAGTGATAGGTGGCAACCCTTCGTGCCCTGTGTTGTTCGCCATTGGAGCAACTTAGAAAGACCATAGTAGGCAAAGTCCCTGAGTAGCTGAGGAGCAGCAATGGGCAGATTGAGAGATGTTCATAAACGAAGTTGTGAATAACTCAATAGGAATCTCGATGTGTTGTGTCCTTGATGGACTAAGGCACAGCTAGTGAGCAGATTGATAGTCGAGGTTTAGTGGCCAGATGGACTTGGAGAATTGTTAGAGGCAAGTTCTGTAGATTGGAAGCTGCAGGATCGGATAGGTACAGGGTACGATCGAGAGGAGTTGAGAGAGCGCACTACATCAGCTAGATGGTCAATGTATCTTGTATGGGCAGATTGGTTGTTGATGGACTAACACCAAGTCCTATTTTTGTGTCTTGTATCAGTGGATGTATGAGGGCCATTATCCCTGGTATGGGAGCCCTAGACTGTTATTATATGTCGATTAATATATCGAAGTTGTGTTGAAAATTGTAAAAAGTTGTACATTTTTTGTGCGCTAGTAGATTTACTGTTGTTTATATTCCACTGTGAAAAGTAGTATCTTTGTGATTCTTGGTTTGGTAGCATCAAAGATTTAAGATTCTATCCCAGACACCAAGGTCGTGGAAAATCTGCTAGAAAATCAATGTAATTATATTAGGGTTTGATTCTCCTTTCTTGATAATTACTTGTGAGTGAGTTGGCTTCTTTTACTTCTTTATTATCTTATCTTTCATCAAGCAATTACCATATTATGTGTGTATGAAGATCACAAAACAAGAGACACAAGATATTGGCACATGCTAGGGCAAAACCCCCTTTGAGGGGAAAACCCAGTCAAGATAATTCTTCCTTTCAACAATATTCTTTGAGATTCCTTACCCTAGACCAAGCCCAGACTTTCCCTCCACACCATGTCAGCCTTTGAGATCTTCGACCCCTTCCAGCAACTTCGTCTAGATAGCAGCTTCCGGGAACAACGAAATCTTAGGAGACTTCAATCTGCCAATCGAGACCACGAAATAGAGAGAGAGAGAGGCACAAAAATCTCAATTTTCTTCCTCTCTATAGACTTACCCAAACTCGCACTTCTTTTGACCTCCCGGCAACAGACTTCACACTTCTCCAGCTCTTCTTGAGATATCGAACTTGCTTGAGAGGTGGTACACCACATGACTTTGACCTCCTTGTATATATAGGCTTCTTATGGGTCGAATTAGGTTCCTTAGGCCAACTTGATGTGGAGGGTACATAAATCATATTTGACTCAATACTAAACTTTTTTACATGATTCAAAGCCCAAGAAGGGTCTCTTGAATGTAAAATGACTCTATAAACTCAATATTAATCCTAGGAGTCCAGAATGGGGACTTTGACTAATATAATGATGACCCAAGCATGAAACCCATGCTTTAATAAGTCATTGTTACAATAATAAAAAATATTTTCTTTATTCTTTTGACAAGTACATTACATAATGACTCAAGTACATTAATGAAGACCGAACATAGTTACATTTTCTAACACTCCCTCTTAACTAGGGAGGTATTCATAATGTACAAATACAATGGAAGATCTCAAATTATATGAATCATGAAGAACTTTTAGGCATCGCAGTGGCATGGACTAGATTCCTGACCAAGGCAATCTATCCAACTAGTCACTCAACAATTTAGTCACCACGTTAGCACTGACTAGATTCCTAACCAGGGCAATCTATCCAAGTGGGAATAAGGTGGACTCAAGCTTTCAGCCCATCTAAGTACCATTAGGCTTACTTGCTAACCACCAACCCAAACATACAGGTGTGTATCTAGAATCAGAGTTCAATAACCAACACCACCTTTCCAACTTCGAGACCCAGACATCAACACAAAGTGTCGGCCATATGTCTTCCCAGGCAATGCTTCACTTGCAAAGCCTCAACAAATCTCTTCCACTTTCTTATCATCAATACAATCAACAATATCTACCAAACCAAGCAGGTTCCTTAGATATTCAAACTTCTTATTAGGAAGAGCCTTTGTCAGTATGTCTGCTACCTGTTCATTTGTCGAGACATACTCCAACTTCATGATCCCATCCTGCACCAAGTTCCTAATAAAGTGGAACTTATTATTGATATGTTTTGTCCTCGAATGAACACAGGATCTCTAGACATCTTGATACAACTTTGATTGTCACAAGTAACCACAGTAGGACTCAGATACTTCTCGAACAAATTTGTCAGAAGCTTCCTTAACCAAACAACCTCTTTTCCTACTCGACATGCAGCCACATATTCTGCCTCAACACTACTCAATGCAACAAGATCTTGCTTCCTACTCATCCATGAGATCATAGCAGCTCCTAGACTAAAGCATTTTCGAGTAGTGCTCCTTCCATCGGTCTCACTGCCACCCCAATTAGAGTCTGTGAAGCCAATTAGCTTGACTTCCTTACTATCATACTTTAGGCAATGGTGTATACTGCCACGAAGATACCTCAGTATATGTTTGGAAGCTATCCAGTGATCATGAGAAGGCTCAAACCGACTAAGAATGTGTATTGCAAAACATATATTTGGCCTAGTATTTACCAGATGGATCAGGGAACCCACTAACTGTCGATATGAGGTAGGATTCATGAGACTAGAGTCAGAGCCCCTCAACTTCTTGAGGTTGGTGATCATAGGAGTAGTCATAAGCTTGGAATCTATCATCCCAAATTTATGCAATAACTTGATGATGTACTTTCCTTGCCCAAATATATCTCCCCTGGTCTCAGCCATACTTCTAAACCTAGGTAATAGTGCATCAGTCCTAGATCCTTCATTTCAAATTCAGCTACCCAACATCTTTTTGCATTCTTGAATTCTTCGCTCTACACATGTGATGAATAGATCATCCACATATAGTAGAATAATGATGGGCTCATTATCCATGACCTTGATGTAGAGATTCAGATCAATAAAACTCTTCACGAACTCAATTCGAAGTAGATATGCATCCATCCTTGCATACCATGCCCTAGGTGCTTGCTTCGAGCCATATAGGACCTTCTTAAGTCTGCAAACATGAGAGTCCTTGCTATTTACTTCAAAGCCCTCAGGTTGTTCGATGTACACTTCCTCATCAATGGTCCCATTCAGAAATGCGGTCTTAACATCCATTTGATGGATATTCCACCCCATTGTAGCAGCCAATGAAACCAACGATCTAATGGTAGTGTACCTTGCTGTAGGTGGAAAGGTTTTTTCATAGTCAATGCCTTCCTTTTTGAGAGAAACCCCTTGCGGCGAACCTTGCTTTGTACTTGTCTATACTTCCATCAACAACATGTTTGATCATATAGATCCACTTCCATGTGAAAAACGATTTGTCACTAGGTCTAGGAACGATCTCCCAAACCCCATTCTTCATCATGGATAGGTATTCTTCCTCCATAGCTTTCTTCCAAACCTCTTCATGATCAGCTTCCTTGAATGT
The DNA here is from genome assembly GCA_031772625.1 of Pinus tabuliformis. Lineage (NCBI taxonomy): Eukaryota > Viridiplantae > Streptophyta > Pinopsida > Pinales > Pinaceae > Pinus > Pinus tabuliformis. The sequence goes on along the minus strand of CM062817.1, from coordinate 1,413,278,069 downwards.
AAATGGTTCGACTTCAATTAACTTTGTCATATATGTAGCATAGCCATAATATTTCTTTTGTTTCTTACTTTCCCTGAAGGAACCTTTTGCAGCTTCATGTCCTTCAGTGTCTTCTAATGTAGTTTTCAACCAATATGGCCTCTTCTTTGTGGTTGGGCAACCATTGATTGAATAGGTTCACTTGGTCCTTCTTCTTTGAAATTTGTAGTAGAGTTTTCATGATGAACTTCTTCTTCATCATGTTGATTTGTGGTAGCATCGGATGTGCTCTAGCCACGAAATTTGGTGGAAAGGTTGGGGCACATGAGATCTCCAATACCTAGAAAGGGTTTGGGCAGATTCTAAACAGTTTGGGAGATATTAAAATAATTAATATTTTTAATGGAGTCCCTAAGTCTAAACTTAGGGAAATTAAAATATTAATGTGGATTAATATAAAACTGTGTTAGAATGGTCCAAAAGACATGGATCAATCCAGATCTAATCTTCGCTGTTGATTAGGGACTTAATCTCGACTGTTGATATGTCAATGAGAAAAGTATAAGAGGAGGCTTGAGGGTCACTTGGAGAGTACACCAGATGATCAATCATTCTATTCTTTAGAGTGGAGTTTGCTAAGAGAGATATAATCAGTGATCGGAGTTGCAGTTGAGGGGCACTGAGTACAGAGAGCCAGAGAGGCAGAGATAGTGCTGGGAGATCAACGTAAGAGTAAGAGAGGGTGACGCAGTAGCAGCTAGGGCTCATGCAGGGCCACGCAGAGGCAGCCAGCAGCTGTGTAGTGCTTTAGAGAGGCCAACGTTGTTGACGTAGAGGGCCAGAAGGCTGACGCAAACCCATTTAGGGTGACGCAAAGCCAATGCTGGGCAAAAAGAGGCTGACGCAGTCCAGAAAGGCTGACGCTAGGGTTTCTAGGGCAGATTGGAGCTGAGGAGCTGTTGGAGGGTTTATCCGAGGTTTCAGCTGGGACATTTGTCTCGGACTGAGAGGTACTACTACCAAGGGCATTCTCTGCTGGGTAAGCTAGATTTGGCACCTAGATTGTACTATGAAATTGCTTAATAAGAAAACCCCCAGATAGCTGCATCGATTTTCCTGCATTGGGTTTTTCTGGGGACATTGGTTCAAAAATAATGGTGTCATTTTGTGTGCTTGTTTCGGTTTCCTTGAGTTGATGATCTGTAATATGTTGAGCATGCACTAGTGTTTATTTTCAGTATTTACATTGGAAATAACTTCTTAAGTAATGGAACAAGTAGGTAGGAATAAATCAGTAAAGTGCATGGAGGGTTTCTGATTGGTAGACTTAGAAACTTCAACATGGTATCAGAGCGTGGTTGTAGATCACAGGAGAACTGAGGACATCAGCTGAGCGGAGCAATAGCAACAAAAATAGCTGTCTCGAGTGACATAAGTTGTTCCTAGCAGAGCAGCAACAAGGGAAGGGTGACGCAGTGCCTGCGTCATCAAGGGTGAGCCAAGAAGAGGCAGCGCAGAGGCCAAGGGAGGCAAAGGGAGGCTCACACAGAGCCACGCAGAGGGCCAGAGGGCTATGACGCAGTTGGCTGAGGAGGCCGAGTTGCTGGTGTCGGGATTGCGTAGAGCCTAGGAGCTCTCACTTTCAAGTTGTTGGGGTTTAGGAGGCTGTGGGAAAGTTGCAGAGTGGAGCTAGTGGGGTACTGTAGTCAGAAAAATACCTGACATTGCAAGGCCAAGCAAGAGGGAGTTGCTACTGAGGGTTTCTAGCCGAGAAATCCGAATCAGTGGTGCGGTTGCACAAACGATCGGAGTAGGGGGCATCTCGACATCGACAGAAGGATTTCCAAGAGGGAAATCGAGTCTCAGAGGGAGTCACATTGAGAACTTCCAGGAGGGAAGTAGAAGAGAAGCATGGCACTACACGGAGTAAGAGACTAGGACAGACTGGACGAAGCCTCAAACTTCACAGTCTGGAAGGCCAGAATCTTATCCGTACTTGACAGAAATCGTGTCAAGCACTTCGCCTTGAGGATGATAGTTATCCCAGTCAACCCAGCTGAGAACGACAAGTACGAGGAGGCAATGGTGAGGGCCAAGAGCATCATCCTTGACAGGGTCAAGGACCATGTAGTACCACACATTGCCGAGAAGGAAACGACAAATGAGATGTGGGAGGCCCTAAAGAAATTGTACCAGCATACTTCTGTGCAGAGAAGGATGTTACTAGAAAATCAGATGAGGTCATATCAGATGAAGAAGGGAGAACCGATTGACACCTTCCTCGGAGGATTGAATGAGATCCGAGATCAGTTGACTTCCATAGGAGCCACACCAGATCAAGAATTGATGGTGAGGACAGCCCTGAATGCAGTCTCAGAAGACTGGGAGGTATTTGTCCAGAGTATACTGGGCAGAGGGACACTTCCACCTTGGGATGAGATGTGGGCTGCTCTTCGCCAAGAAGAGATCAGATGACAGACAAAGGCAGGAAGTAGTAGTAAGGGGATCAGAGTCAAAAAGGAAGAGAAGGAAGATGTTTCCCTAGCATTTGAGGGAAAGCAAGAAAAGCGGAAGAAGAAGGATCTCTCCAAGATCAAGTGCTTCCACTATGGGGAGCTGGGTCATTATGCGACCCAGTGTCCAAGGAAGAAAAGTAAGGGAGAGTCTTCCCAGACTAACGCAGCGCCAGCAAGGGCAGAGAAGAAAGTGGAGACAGACGATGACTGTGCCATGAGTGCACACGCACTACTTGAGCGGAAGTGGGGAGACATCGAGCTGTAGTCAGGCGAACTACAGGTGATGAGGGGCAGGATCCTCGAGGTACCCAGCCTCTTGGATTAGACCTTGCTACGGGAGCCCCGAAGAGGAGTAGCAAGACTGGCTGATGTGGGTAGAGATGGATGTAGATGGAGCAGCAGAGAGAGCTACAGTGCAGGAGTCTCGAGACAACGCGAGGCTAGCAGGCTGCAGCAGTGCGAGAGGCACAGGAGTGTTGCACCAGTGTAGGATGGCACAGAGAGGTGTGCAACGGTGCGAGATGCAGGGAGTTGTTGCAGCAGCACAAAGGTCAAAAAGGGAGCACTTCAGCAACAGAGGGAGCTTCAACATTAGGAGGGTCTCTAGCCCAACAGAGAGGTCAGAGTTGGGAGATCAGTTACTTACTTCTCAGTAACTGAGTTGCAGTGCAGTAGTGGGTAGTACGAGCAACATGATGAGAGGAGATGCAGTGCAAATCCAATAGTGGCAATGGCAAAGCCATGCGAAACAACATAGATGCAGAGGGAGCTGTCGTATAGATGCTGTAGTGGCAGTGGCAGAACCATCGGCAACAGTACAGGATACATCAGTGCAGAGGATGGTGGGTAGCAGGCCTAGCATCAACACAGGGACCAATGCCGGATGATTAGAGTAATAGTCAATGAGGAGTATTGCTAGAGCATAATCCTCGCTAAGAGGGAGTGTTGATTTGTGGTAGCATCAGATGTGCTCTAGCCACAAAATTTGGTGGAGAGGTTGGGGAACATGAGATATCCAATACCCAGAAAAGGTTTGGGAAGATTTTAAACAGTTTGGGAGATATTAAAATAATTATTATTTTTAATGGAGTCCCGAAGTCTAAACTTAGGGAAATTAAAATATTAATGTGGATTAATATAAAACTGTGTTAGAATGGTTCAAAAGACATGGATAAAGGCAGATCTAATCTTAGCCGTTGATTAGGGACTTAACCTCAGCCGTTGATATGTCAACGAGAAAAGTCTAAGAGGAGGCTTGAGGGTCACTTGGAGAGTACATGAGATGATCAGTCATTCTATTCTCTAGAGCGGGGTTTGCTAAGAGAGATAGAATTAGTGATTGGAGTTGCAACCAAGGGGCAATGAGTACAGAGAGACAAAGAGGCAGAGATAGTGTCGAGAGATTAGTGCATGAGCTAGAGAGGGTGACGCAGTAGCAGCCAGGGCTCACGTAGGGCCACGCAGAGGCAGCCAGGAGCTACACAGTGCTTCAGAGAGGCCAGCATTGCTGACGCAGAGGGCCAGAAGGCTGACGCAGGGCCTCCTGAGGTTGACGTAGACCCATTCAAGGTGATGCAGGGCCAGCGCTGGGTAGAGAGAGGCTGACTTAGTCCAGCAAGGCCGACGCTGGGGTTTTTGGAGCAGATTGGAGCTGAGGAGCTGTTGGATTGTACTCTGAAATTGCTTACTAAGAAAACCCTCAGATAGCTGCACCGGTTTTCCCGCATTGGGTTTTTTCGAGGACATTGGTCCAAAAATAACGGTGTCATTTTGTGTGCTTGTTTCTGTTTCCTTCAGTTTATGATTTGTAATATGTTGAGCATGCACTAGTGTTTATTTTTAGTATTTACATTGTAAATAACTTGTTAAGTAACGGAATAAGTAGGTAGGAATAAATCAGTAAAGTGCATGGAGGGTTTCTAACTGGTAGACTTAGAAACTTCAACACTTCAAATACGGGAACTTCTTCGTCATCAGAATCAATAGGAATATCCTTTGATTTCTTGTAAGTTTGATTTCATCAAATATGACATCCTTGCTTACTTCAATGTGTCTTCCTTCCTTTATGTAGATTCTATATGCTTTTGAGGAAAGACTATAACCAACGAATATTCCCTTGATACTTGTTGAGTCTAACTTCTTTCGCTTGTCTTTCAGAACATGGATATATACTGGACTTCCAAAGATTCAAAGATCCACACTCGACTTCTTCCCTGTGAATACTTCTTCAGGTGTAGTATTATCAAGACTCTTATGAGGACTTCTATTTTGAATGTATACAACAGTCATCGCTGCTTCTCCCCATAAGAACTTCGGTAGATCTTGATCAAGGAGCATAGTTCGAATGCCTTCTTCAATTGACCTATTCTTTCTTTCAGCCAATCCATTTTGTTCAGGATAGTAGAGAACAATGAGCTCCCTCTTAATACCTACTTCCTTACAATATGCAATCAACTCTTTAGAAGTGTATTCCCCACCATTCTTAGACCTCAGAGTTTTTATCTTTCTTTCGGTTAGGGTTTCCACTTCAGCCCTAAACTCCTTGAACTTATCAAATACTTCATCTTTAGTTTTGAGTAGGTAGAGCCATGTCTTCCTAGAATGGTCATCAATGAATGTCACATAGTAAAGATGACCTCCAAGTGATTTGTCAGACATGGGCCCACACACATCAGAATGGATGAGGCCTAATATCTCCATAGACCTAGTTTCACTATTATGAAATGACTTTCTACTTCTAGTATGTTTCCCCAAACAACATCCCTTGCACACACCTTCATGATCTAACTTCATATTAGGAATACCATGAACTAGTTGACTAGGAGTAGGGATGACCTTGTAATGTAGATGACCGTACCTACTATGCCATAGCTCAATGGGACTTATTTCCGTATGAAGCAAAGCTTGAGGAGGTGGTGTAATTACTCGATAAAGACTTCCTTCACGAACACCAATAACACTAGCTTTTTCAATGCTAGAGTCTTTTCCCCAAACTAATACTTTTCCATCAACAAAAGCAACTTTTTCCCCTTTATCTTCTAAATAAGAAATAGAAAGAAAATTCTTTTTCAAACACGAAACATAGAGAATGTTGTTGAGATGCAACTTCGATCCATTATCTAGCTTCAACGATGTTGATCCCAGGCCGCTAACAACATAGCTTTTGTTGTCACCCAATTCCACTACATGAGAAGATGGCTCCTTTGATAGTGTATGAAGTTGCTTGCTTTCACCTGTCATGTGTCTCGATTCTCCACTATCAATGATCCATGCATTGTCATCAGTAAGAGATCCTGTAAGGGCAGCCAAGAATCCTTGACTCTTGACCTTGTTGAACAAGTAGTAGATGACCTTCTTGATCCAACTTCCAGCAGTGTTGTAACCCATTCTTATGTAGTTCACCATAGAGGGAGAATCCATGCCAACAAAGTGATCTTCAACTCTTCCTGACCTTAGCTCCGATACCATGTTGGAAAATCAAAGTAATTATATTAGGGTTTGATTCTCCTTTCTTGATAATTACTTGTGAGTGAGTTGGCTTCTTTTACTTTTTTATTATCTTATCTTTCATCAAGCAATTACCATATTATGTGTGTATGAAAATCACAAAACAAGAGACACAAGATATAGGCACATTCCAGGGCAAAACCCCCCTCGAGGGAAAAACCCAGTCAAGATAATTCTTCCTTTCAATAGCATTCTTTGAGACTCTTTACACTAGACCAAGATCAAACTTTCTCTCCACACCAAGTCAATGTCCCAGATTTTCGAACCCTTCCAGCAACTTCGACTAGGCAGCAACTTCCGACAACATGCAGCTTTCGACAACAGCGAAATCTTTGGAGACTTCGATCTTCCAATCCAGACCACAAAATAGAGAGAGAGAGGCACCAAAATCTCGATTTTCTTCCTCTCTATAGACTTCCCCAAACTCTCACTTCTTTCGACCTCTCGGCAATAGAGTTCGCACTTCTCTAGCTCTTCTTGAGATATCAAACTTGCTTGAGAGTTGATACACCAAATGACTCTGACCTCCTTGTAGATATAGGCTTCTTGTGGGTCCAATTAGGGTCCTTGGGCCGACTTGATCTCTTTTAGGCTGACTTGATGTGGAGGGTACATAAATCATATTTGACTCAATACTAGTCCTTTCTACATGATTCAAAAGCCCAAGAAGGGTCTCTTTGAATGTACAATGACTCTATAAACAGGAAATCAATTACTACACCTGTGGATTCTGAATGAATCCACCAAGGGGAGATGGGTACTCGCCCAATGTCACTGAATCACCTGAGGGTTTCTGTCCTAGGGCTACAAATGGAGTAGAGAACCAAGTTCTCAACCTCTCATACAAGAAACAATATCAAATCCAAGATGTCTACAAATGACCACCTCCTCCTCATTTATAGATCTGATGGATAGATCTCCAAGCCTCTAAAAGCATCTTATTTTATTATTTTATTATTATTCTAGAAGCTCCTCCATTGACTTTATCTTAAGTGACCTTTGGATTTTATTTCATTTCACTTAACTCACTTTTGGCCCATTTCCTCTAATTTATTATTTTCCATAATTAAATGACTAATTAAAGTCATTTTTTAATTAAGGAAAATGGTAAATCGCCCATCATACTTCCTTTGTCCATTGGAAGTCACTTCTCAGCATCCCATCCTATAGATCTTCCCGTTCCGGTTCCAATGAGCTATTACGCTGAGGTGTTCCATCAATTAATCTCGCCAGAATGCCACCTCGAGCATAATTATTTAAGTTAGGCTCCATAGTAATGTTAATTTTTGAAAATTGTCGGAATGCGACGGAACGAAAGACAAACTGTGCGGATAATGAAAATTGCCAAGCGAATATCATTAGATCCCATAAAAACTCCTCAAAACTCCATCGAAACCCCTTATGACATAAACCTGCTCCACTGACCTGGCCATCCCCTGCCTTGGAAATCCACCCTAGCTGTACTATGGGGGAAAATAAAAATGGGGACATTATAATTTTTGCTATAATGCACAGTTGTAGTGTGCACTCAGGAAATGTGGGTTTAAAGGTCCCGCACATGTTTTTTTTGGCTTGGAGCACACCCAAACATTAGAGCTCGAGGAAATTTTGCAGCCTTAGTGGAGCGTGGGGGCCACCTCATGGGAATTACGGCCCACATGGGGAATACACTCTCATTGGAGTGGATTGGTGTGGGGAAATTCGAGCTGGGCCCACATGGGGAATACACTCTCATTGGAGTGGATTGGTGTGGGGAAATTCGAGCTGGGCCCACATGGGCATTTTGGAGGCTCCTTGACAAAAAGAGGGAGAGGCACTCAATTTGCCATTCATTAATCATTTGCAAAACTGTCTTTTGACAATAGCATGCTTGAGCTGAAGCCAAGTCTGCAAGAGCTGTTTAGCACATGAGTGTTTCCAGGTGGAAATTTCAACCCTTGCTTCTGTGGACTTCGAGAGCCAGCCCAAGGAGAGAGTTATACCCTTATCAGTTTGTACCCGCAGTAGGGAGTCCAATTGCAGTGAGGGGGTCATTTACAACAATGCAAGGATTGTGCAATTAATGGTGGAGGCACTCTGGAAGGTTGAGGAGTGAGGTGTGTTGAGGCTGAAACTTGGGGAGAAGGTTGGGGAAGTATTTTGGTGAGAATCACAACTATTTTGGAGGTCATTTGCAGCGGAATTTACAAGTGGGTCGAATCACCTAGTTGTTGAGCCATTGAGGGAAAATAGGGCTGAATTTCCAAAGTCAATCATTGGCAAAATCCTTTGTGGGTTATTCTGGGTATTTGGTGGAGAGGCCAGGATTAATTTCCTAGAATTTTTGAGAATTGGAGAGGGCCCTAGTAGCAGTTCTATTAAGCCGTCAGCGTATTTCTGGGCATTTTCAGCGCAGAGCTAGAGCAGCGTAGCAGCAGATTGGAGAGGGGTGACTTATCTTTCATTTGGGGCTTTGCTAGCTTGCCTTGAGCAAGCCCAGGTGCACTCTTTCCAGCCTCATATTGTACACCCTTGTTTATCAATAAAATGGCTCAGCAGCACAGCTTTTGGTGCAAATTCTTGGTCTAATTCTGTGCTTACTGTTTATGGCTTTTGTCTATGTTTGCTTTGCATATTTACTGTAAATTTTCTCTAGGAATATTACAGGAATATGCTTCATCATTAGACGCTTTGAACAGGCAAGAGAAGCGACTAGTCTCCAACCGAGTTCATAAGTGGTTCCAGAAATCTGAATTGTTATAGGCATTATGGATGCTTACAAGCTTTAGTATAGTACATAGATGAAGATTTTGAGAAACTAGCTTATCTCCAAATTTTAGAGAACTAAGAATCAGGGTCTAGTGTTGACTTTTGTTTCCACTTTTCTTGTTCAAAGAACTGGGGCTTTCTCAGTTCAATCTCTAAGAAAATGGAAGTAATTAGTTTCTTCTTTTCTCCTGTTTTTCCTAAGCTGGATCTATAGTTTTACTTTTCTTGAACTGGGTGTGGTTTTGCATTTTTCTCTATTAGAAATTGGGGGCTGTTGTCTTTCCTTGACCTTTTTCCCTTTTTTTCAAGAAGCAATACCCGATATTTGATAATGTATTAAGCTCTTAAAATTTCCTTTGAAATGGTCCTTATTGAAAATAACTATCCTTTTTGTATTGTTGTGTCCAACAGGATCATGGCATGTGGCTTCATGTTGATGCTGCATATGCTGGTAGTGCTTGTATTTGTCCTGAATATCGGCACTGTCTTGATGGCGTGGAGTTGGCAGACTCTTTTAATATGAATGCTCATAAGTGGCTTCTTACAAATTTTGATTGCTCTGCACTGTGGGTAAAGGTGAGGAAAGTGAGACCTTCTTAAGCGACAAATGTGATAAACTTCTGCATAATTTAAAGTAAGTTAAGTGATGTGTTTATTCAATCTGAACGTCATCAATTATTTTTTAGCCTCTCCTATTGAACAATATAACTATTGTTGATTAGATAGATCAAGTTTCCTCTGAATGATCTAAATCTCTCTTTGCTTAATATAAGATCAGTTATTTATGAATTTGAATATTAAGAAATGTAACGAGTATAGTCTAAAGTCTACATAACACTAATTTATTTTCTTCTTTGATGATTTGTTGGGCATATTTTCAAGGCTATATGACTTGATTTTATTATTTAAAAGTAACATTTTATTGATATTTGGGAACAGAAGTACAGTAAAAATTGTAATCCAAAATATGAGAAAGCTCTTCTTTTTGTATCCTCATTGAAACAATGTGACCAATAACTTTATCCTCTGATGTAGTAACTTATTTTCATAACAATAGCTACAGATTTTTTGTAAGTTTGGTCAAGCAAGCTATCCAGCTACTTCACTGAGTGTTTTTTCTGCTACTTTTCCTGCATATGTAATGATAAAATTCTATATATGAGTATGATGACTATGTAACTCAGTACTTGATCAAATGTTAGAGTATATTACTATAGCAAAAATCAATTACTAAGTTCAGTGGACTAGCTCAAGTGGTTGTCTTTTGAACTTGATGCAGAAGGTCTTGGGGTCATTTCCCTGAGCTGGATGCCTGTATTGTGTATCTGGGCTATGCATCATAATTGATACCAATAGATTTACACCAGGTACCATTTACAAAAGGTAGGGAAGGGTATGAGGGTTCCTCAAAAGGTTTTCCTTGAAAAAAGAAAAGCAAAATCGAATACTATCATACCAGAATCAGATAACAAAACAGTAACTTACAAAATTAGTGTTCACCCTGCAACAACATGGTATAACTCTGTCATACTACAATAATGGAACTAACAAAAATATGATTGGTGATTTGGATTGACCATCTATAATGAATTTTTCTGGTGGAAATGAATGTGTGTGTATATCGAAATTTAATATCTATATCTATATATATATATATATATAAAACCATGGTGAATCGGTAACTCATCGGAGTAATTTGGGCAGAGACCCAAGATGAAATCTAGCAGCTGCCACTATAACGCCAAGAGTAAATCCAATAGCCCTTAAGCCAGATATACTAGGAATTTATGACTTGGCAAGAGCCGAGACTCCAAGAGAATGGAAACTGCTCCTTGAGCCTTATAAATGTTGAAAAATGTGTACCTAGGTTCGGTCTTCATAAATATGAAATGTACATTTGATTCTTGTAAATTGTAAAATGAAAGAAAATTATTACTACTATTTTTGAAGCATGGTTTTCATGCTCAAGGTCTTTTATTTTATATGTCAAGCACCCATTGAGTGCTTCTAGGGTTGGTTCTAGGTCAAAAAGTCAAAAAAGTCATTGTCATAAGTTGAAGACCCCATTGGGCACATTGTAACTTGTAAAGAAAATTATTTTTATCCTTAAAAGTGTCAAAATACCCTTCAAGACTGCTAAAATTGGCAACTAGGGCCAAACTCCATGTGGGTCATCTTATTAATGAAGCTGATATTTTTCTTGGATCCCTCTCATCAAGAGGAGTAGGATTGATCTAAAGATCATCTGATTCCAATAAGTATTCATGGAGATATGAATTTATTAGTGTTATGGGACAATTCGTCAAGGTCGGCCAGCAACCAAATAAACCCGACTTGTGCTCAACGTTTTAGTATAAATAGAGGTGGCCTTCAAGTCATTTCTACACACTTGGGATCTCTTCCTCTATACTTGTCTTTGGGTTTTAATAGGGGGAGAGATCCTAAGGGATAATGCTACCCTAATCCAGAGGGCAGAAGCCGGAACAATCGGAATTGCCGGAACTACTAGAACTATTGGGAACAGTGGGAATTGCCGGATCTGTTGGAACTGTCGAGAACAGCCGGAATTGCTGGAACTGCCGGGAACAACACGAATTTCCAAAATTGCTGGAACTGCCGAGAATAGCAGAAATTGCCGGAACTGCGGGGAACTGCCGGAATTGTTGGAACTGCTGGGAATAGCCAAAATTGCCGAAATTGCCAGGAACATCCGGAATTGTCGAAACTACCAGAACAGGCGAGAAAGCTGATGCAAAGGGCAGACGCTGGAACTTCCGGGAATAGTCGGAACTGCCGAGAACAACTTGAATTGCCGGAACTGCCAGAACTACCGGGAACTGTCGAGAATAGCCGAAACTGCCGGGAACTGCTGAGAACTGCTGGAACAGCTAGAGCATCTGTCTCCAAAGGAGAGCAACATGCAAGGGACAACTAACTAACATTGGGACAGTTGTATGGTACTTAGCAAAAAGTACACCAAGCATGCAATGTTACAGCTAGCATGCAAGGGACAGCTAGCATGTAACAACAAGCATGCTAAGGACAACAAGTATGCTAGGGACAACAAGCAAGCAAGGGACAACAAGCAAGCAAGATGCAGCCAACACATAGGTCAGTATGGCAACATTGTGCAGCAATGGCACATAATGCAATACAGTGAAGGGTACAATCATGATTAATGAAGTGTGATGAGATGAAGCATAGTGATGATGGGTGTAGCATGGTGCAGCGCGGTGAGGTGCAGCATGATGAAGAAATGCAACAGAACGATAGGTGAAGGAGTCACCTTGGAGAATCAGTTGAAACAGCATATCTTCAACTAATCTCATGTATCGTCTTCTTAGAGATGATCTATGCTCTTATCTAGATAAGTCAAAGTGTTGAATTCTGTTGTAAATGTACTATCTCTCTCTCTTTGCTGAACTATTGAAAAACATATAAGAAGAATTGATCAAGGGTTTCCCCACAATGGTGTTTGTCCCTGGCTAGCGCCACATCTTGTGTCCTCTTGTCTTGGCTTGTCTTCTACGATTTATGTTTATGTTCTATCTGTAGTTTACTTTAATGCTGATGTGATTGCTAATCTAGAAAAGTTATTGAGCTAACTATGAAAATTGAAATAAATTGCTCTAAGCATAGAACATACCTAAAATTAACATGGTATCAGAGTTGAGGTGAAGACAATGCCTAAGCAAGAGTGAAAGAGCAATCACCGAAGACAGTTGGGAAAGAAAAAAAAGGATCAGTGGATTCCTCATCCCTCTTCAAATTCACCAAGGGTGAAGTCGAAGCAGAGAATATTATCAAAATGGCGCAGCGGAAGTTTTCGATGGCCTAGCTAAAGATCACTTCAATGGGAAGTTCGGATCTAAGGGCGAAAGGAAAGGCAGATGCCTTGGTTGTAATACGTTCGGCCATTGTGCGAAGGAGTGTCCGAAAGGTAGAGACACATCTCTTGATGAAGATAACAATCATTCGAGGGACATCTTCAATGATCAAAGGAATTACAGGTAATGCAGGTCATCAAAGAAATGGCCGACTCTTCAAAGAAAGCAAGGAACCCTAGGTATGAAGAATCAAATGTTGTTTTTGATAAGATAAAGAAGCATTATCTTGTATTGGCCCTCTCCTTCAGATTCTTTGGGAATCTGGCTTATTGATTGTAGTGCTTCAAGGCACTTCATCGGATAGAAGGGTGCACTCTCTAATATGGTAGAGATGGAAACAATTGTGGGATTATACTTGGAGCTGATGCCACCTATCCCGGAAAGGGTGTAGGGAATGTTACCCCTCAATTGAGTGAGGGTAACTTCATTCATTTACAAAATCTCTTTTATGTACCTGATCGCAAGAAGAACCTGGTCTCCATTTCAGCAATGGAAGTCAAAGGTTACGAGTTGGCACTCATCGATGGAAAGGTACGTGTTTGAAAATAGAATTTTCAAAGATGTTTTTGAGTTCAGGGTTGTATCAAGTTGCAGGAAGTCCACTGGGGACCATGTCCATTGACACAGCACAGGCGGTCTGTGAGTCAGATGGTGACAGGGATGCCTGAATTCAAAAAGAGCATGAAAGTACATGTCTGAGATGTACCGAAGGAAAATCTTACAAGGGGACCATTCCCCTCATGTAGCAGGTCCATAGGTTTGGAACAACCAGAGGGGTTTGAGATTGATCAGGAATCTCACGTATGCAGGTGGAAGAAAGCCCTCTATGGCTTGAAACAAAACTCCCCAGGCGTAGTATGAGAGGATTGATAGCTGTGAGATGAAGCTGAGATTCACTAAGAGTGAAGCCGATCCAAACCATTGTTTGAAGGTTGTGGATGATAGACCTCTCATATCAGCACCTTATGAGGACGACCTATTTCTGACAAGTGCAGACCCTCTCATTTGCAGAAGTAAGAGGGAGTTGGATTCCGGATGTGGAATGATAAATTGCAAGCCTGTGACTACCTCGAGGATCTTAACTTTCAGAAGTTATATGGTAGTGATGTCGGACCAGATTTGGGAAATGCCTCTGAGTTTCATAAACTCATTCGCATTGATGTTCTTGGTGAACTTCCGTCCGGACATATGTTTTGTAGTTAGCATGGTGAGCTCATATTTGGTTGAGCCTCATTGGATTGGTGCCAAGAATCTTCTGAGATATCTTCGGGGCACAATCTCTCATGGATTGAGATACACTGCCGGAAATATGAAACTGCATGATTATTCGAATGCTGATTGGGCAGGTAGTGTGGGGGATCATTAGAGCACTTCTCAGTGCTGGTTCTCTTTGGATTCTGCTTTGGTATCATGGATGAGCAGGAAGTAGAAGTCGGTTGCTATAAGCATCGCCGAGACCGAATACATAGCTACGAGTATGATCTCGTGTGAAGCTGCATGGTTGCAGAAGCTCTGAAGTGAGCTGTTTGTACACATGATGAATACCATTGTGATTCTCTATGACAACCAGAGGGGGGATTCGATTATTGAGGAATCCCGTATTCGATGATTTCTCCAACAAATAGACATTAGATGTTGCCTTATCTGGGATATGGTAAGTCGATGAGCGAGGAGGCTCCATCGCATTGAGAATGATGTACAGGTTGCAGACATTTTGTCAAAGCCCTGAGGAAAGTTCAAATCTGTGACTTTCCGGAATGACTTGGAGTCGTTGAGAGACCTTCTTATAAGGGTCCTGCATGTTGCATGCATTGAGCTCTGGGAGCTCTTGGGGGCTTGGGGTACTTACTGGATATCGTACGACCACAAGGCGACTCACCCTCCCCTGATGGTGCATTATGTACAAGATGACAGGTTCAACCTTCCCCTGTGATACCCGGTGGTGACTGTGGAACAGGATGATTAGTTCTCCTGTGAGTCGGGATGATTAGTTCTCCCGTGGCAACTGTGGAATAGGATGATTAGTTCTCCGGTGGGCCGGGATGATTAGTTCCCTCGTCGCAACTGTGGAACAGGATGATTAGTTCTCTTGTGTGCCGAGATGATTAGTTCTCTCGTGGCAACTATGGAACAGGATGATTAGTTCTCCTATGGGCCTGGATGATTAGTTCTCCCATGGAAACAGTGAAACAGGATGATTATTTCTCCTGTGGGCCAGGATGATTAGTTCTCTCGTGGCGACTGTGGGGCAGGATGATTCGTTCTCCTATGGATAGGATGATTAGTTCTCTTGTCGAGGCATCCTATCGATGCAGTTTGGGACTCATGGGAAGTACCTCTCATCTGATCAATGATCAGGGAAATGGGGTTAGGGACCATAGTAGTACTATCAATGGACGCATCAATGTATCTACCGTACTCCCTATGCTAGGATGGCCTCCATTGATCTGGGATCAATGAAATTGATCTGGGATCAGTATGAATGGTTTGAGACACTCTCTTGTGATATTGATCTTGGATCAATAAAATTGACTTCTGGCCAGTAAGAGTGATGTGACACACTCTCTTCAAATGAAACTGACTTTGGGTCAGTAGAGAATGGTATGAGACATTCTCGATCAATTCTTCTTCTTCATGATTTTGCAGAGCAGAGCAAAGCAAAGTAGAGCTCAGCATTGCAGAACAGTGCAGGGCACTGATGGCAGAGATAGTACAGTCGGACATATGGATCAGCGGATGGAGTTCTCCCTAGTTGAGAGGGTGTGTTAAAATTGGCAACTAGGGCTAAACTCCATGTGGGTCATCTTATTAATGGACACTGACATTTTTCTAGGATCCCTCTCATCGAGAGGTGTTGGATTGATCTAAAGATCATCCGATTCCGATGAATATTCATGGAGATATGAATTTATTTGTGTTAATGGGACAATTCGTCAAGGTCGGCCAACGACCAAATAAACCCCACTTGTGCTCAATGTTTTAGTATAAATAGAGGTGGCCTTCAAGTCATTTCTACACACTTGGGATCTCCTCCTCTCTACTTGTCTTTGGGTTTTAGTAGGAGGAGAGATCCTAAGGGATAACGCTTCCCTAATCCAGAAGGTAGAAGTCGGAACAACTGGAATTACCGGAACTGTCGGGAATTGCTGGAACTATAGGGAACAGCCGGAACTGCCAGAACTGCTGGAATTGCCGGAACTGCCGGGAATAGCAGGAATTGCCGGAATTGCCGGAACTGCCAGGAATAGCAGGAATTTCCGGAACTGTGGGAACTGCGGGGAACTGCTGGAACTGCCGAGCAAAGCTGGAACTACTGGGAATTGCAGGAATTGCTGGAACTGCCGGGAACAGTCGAAATTGTCGGAACTGCCGGGAACAGTCGGAATTGTCGGAACTGCTGGAATAGGCGAGAACGCTGATGCAGAGGGCAGAAGCTGGAAATGCCGGGAATAGTCGGAATCGTCGGAATTGCCGGAACTGTAAAGAACAGCCGGAATTGTCGGAACTACTGGGAACTGCCGGAACAGCCAGAGTATCTGTCTCCGAAGGAGAGCAACATGCAAGGGACAATTAACTAACATTGGGGTAGTTGTATGGTACTTAGCAGCAAATACACCAAGCATGCAATGTTACAGCTAGCATGCAACAGACAACTAGAATGCAACAACAAGCATGCTAGGGACAACAAGCAAGCAAGATGCAACCAACACATAGGTCAGTATGGAAACATGGTGCAGCAATGGCACATAATGCAATACAGTGATGGGTACAGTCATGATTAATGAAGCGTGATGAAATGAAGCATAGTGATGATGGGTGTAGCATGGTGCAGCGCGGTGAGATGCAGCATGATGTCAAAATGCAGCACAACGATAGGTGAAGGAGTCACCTTGGAGAATCAGTTGAAGCATCATGTCTTCAACTGATCTCATGTATCATCTTCTTAGAGATGATCTATGCTCTTATCTAGATAAGTCAAAGTGTTGACTTTTGTTATAAACATACTATCTCTCTCTCTCTCTGCTGAACTATTAAAGAACACATAAGAAGAATTGATCAAGTGTTTCCCCACATTGGGGTTTGTCCCTGGCTAGCGCCACATCTTGTGTCCTCTTTTCTTGGCTTGTCTTCTGCGATTTATGTTTATGATCTATCTATAGTTTACTTTAATGCTGATGTGATTGCTAATTTGGAAAAGATATTGAGCTAACTATGAAAATTGAAATAAATTGCTCTAAGCATAGAACATACCTAAAATTAACAAAGACCAAGTCGGCTTGACAGTTGGCAAGTCGACCTAATTTGAGGTTCCATGTCCACCTTGAGAAGCCTGTATAAAGGAGGAAATGTAATGTTTCAAATGGAAAATTAAGAACGATATTAAGCAAAATACACATGCAAAACAAAATAATTCAAACAACAATTAAACGGCCATAAAATTGCACCAGAACAACGCCAAACTGAGCTATTTTACTATCAAAAGGAGTGTACAATACATGGAATGTGTGCATCTAGGTTTGCCAAAGCAAGCTAGACAATCCCAGGTGAGAAAAATGTTCTCTGGATGCAAAGGGAAGACTTCTCAATGACTGTGCTGGCCATGGAATTTCTGCAACTGTTGGTGGGAAGAAACCCTTTTGAGCCTCCAAAAGTGCTCAGAAAATTCTGCCAGATTAATCCCAGGCTCTCCACCACAAACCCAGGAAAACCCAAAAAATGTTTTGGCAAATTCTTTTGACCACCCGAGACCCAAAATTTAAGCTCACTCTCCCCCCACTGGCTGCCGAATAATTCTACTATTTGGGGCACCAAAACTCCTCCAAAAATTCTGCAAAATTAGGAGCAGACTCCTTGACCCTTGACCAACAAAACCCATAAATGTTTTGGGCTAATTCCGACCTCCCAGAATTACCCAAAATCGGTGCTACTCCCTCCCTGGCAGAAACTGCGTCCCCCACAAACTACAACTGCTGAATATGTCACTTATCCCTCCTCAATCAGCCGTAGAACGACCTTGTAATTTACCTCGGGTATAACTCAGAGAAATCTCTTCTCAAACCCGACGTAAAAGAAGAATCCAGCCCACGAATTTTGCCTAGTGACACTTCCGCGCAGGCCCAAAATGATGAATTTGGCTCTCCGTGGAACAACAATTTCTAGCCATGAAATTCTCTACAATTGCTGGTCCACCCTTAGTGAAATTTCTCCTAAATCCTTCGGCCAAAATACCCCTTGAAACTCCCTCAGCTCAGTGATACGCTTTTGTTCTTGCGTTCTCCTGGAAGTTTGAACTCCCTAAAGAATGAGCTGAGCTTTCCCACAAATTCCAGTGAAAGTCCTTCCTACTAAGCTTAGAAATTCCCTTTTAGGGTGGCACTTGAAGTTCACCTAAAGAGAGGCTGGAATTCCCGTTTGGGAATTCCTTGTGCTAAACAACATTGGTTTACTTAGCTAAACAACTAAAGAAAACATGTGTTCAAGTTAGATTGTCAAAAGATACCAAATGGAGGCCTCCTTGCCTTATTTATAGAGGTTGGCCCTCTTTCTCTTGGTGGACCCAATTTTCCACTAACTCACAACCCCTTTCTTTCTCTCTCTTCCTCCACAAGTGTGAATTATCTCGAAGGGTTGAATTGCCTCCTTTTTGTGGTCCCCACATTCCACCAAGGCTGAAATTTCTCCTATTCCCCTAAGTCCTCATGCCTCCCACATCAAAATTGCCTCCAATGCTTGAATTTTAAAATTGTGCTATGCTTAGCACCACCCATAAAATCTCCATTGACCTCCACAAATGGAAAAATCGAAATTGGGGACATTGCAGTCCACCTCGCCAAAAATTGCTTTTCCTCAAGCAATGCTCGAACAAGCTCTCTCTCCATGCTGACCCAACTATCGCTGCAAATAATACTAGGGTCCCAAATGTGCCACTGAGTCATCAGTGAATCTCTAGGGGACCAAATACTCTCCATAGAACTGAACCCTAATGGAAGATCCACATGACCTCCCTTGTAGAGACCAGCTTGTCCCTAAAGGTGGTTGAACTACCAAGCCTTGTAATACTGGGGTCCCATGCTAATCTCAAAAGGAAACCACCATGTTGACACTGCGTCACTTTGACTATGGTCAACTGTCCATAATACTCATATCGTATCCTCTCCTCCGGGACCCTGATGGCATATTATCTGTGGGGGCCAAGCACATCCTGCTGGTCATAAGACCACCCATGTGAAGTGTTATCCCATTTTGGGAAGTCCCTGAGAGGTATCATCACTGCTGCCAAACTGAGACCCAACAAAATACCAGGATTTCCTTCCCTGGTGGGAACCCTCCCTCCTAAGTCTGTGACCCAATTACTCTGCCCTAGCTCCATGGCCCCATACTAATCTCGAAGTGAGCTCAACGCATAGGCGTTGCACCAGTCTGGGCATGATTGGGACCCCCTCGTGCTCCTATGGATCCATCCACTCTCGTAATCCTCTGTTACAACCCCAATAAAGGAAAACTCTATAGTGTTGAAGATGATCCTGCCAAGGCATCCCATCAAAGCAATCATCTACCAATCCTCATCCAGTCTCTGGATGAAACAATAGTAGGGAAAGTCCTCCTCGGCCCAGAGTGATAATCTTGACGATCCCCAACTTGATCTCCCAAGGTAGATGCCGTTTTGTCATTGTCATCTCTGTGATCCCTTCAGAGAAAGGTAGTCTACTGCCCCAATGGATCCCTGGAACCCAAAGCCAAATTAAAAGACCATCACTTCCAATTCTTGCCGCCTGCCACTGTGTAGTATCGATTTCCACTAGGAACCCCATGTGCCATACAGCTAATCACTGAATATTGCTAATAGACAAATGTCTAATGCTTGCAACGGTCTCAATGTATGTGGATTTGTTCTGCTCAAGCCAATCATTACCACTAAGTCTACCACCCACACCCTCGGTAATGTGCCAATATAGTGTCTGAAGCCCGAATACCCATTGGAAATCTACCTCAGCTATACATGGTATCCCCTGCTCATGCAGGATCCCTATAAGCAATATTGAAGTAGGGGCACATGTTTTCCCCATGGTCAGCTCCACAAGTGTGGGCTCAAAGATGAGCGTATACCACCCCTGCAGAAGATCATCTCATCTCCTAGCCCATGGCTGCCAACTCGCATACCGACCCTGCTCTTCCACCGGGGAATCCCTATCGTGCCCTTGATGCACTGAATCTCATAAGGTCGTCTCAAGCAAGTCTCCCAAGTCCCGCTACCCACAATGTAGGCCTCGATCAGACACAACAAGGCTCCCCTCAACTGCTTGCAAGGCCAGTGAGTGAGAGATGCCTAGGCTCCGACAGGTATGGTCGAGAACCCGTGTGGACACTCCTGACTGGCCCTGTGACCAAACCTCTCTCCAAACTTGGATATATCCCCTTCAATGGCATGCCTAACGCTCTCGTCGAGTAGTCTCCTTGCTAGCAACACTCTCCCATTCCGTAGTGCAGTCTTGCATGTTGCTGCATATAACCATGTATCCTCATGCCCCTTGGCATACAATTGCACCCCGTTGCACATCTCTGTGCACTGCTAGACCCTACTACATGCTGTCGCATCACCGATGATCAGCTGGTATCTCTCCTGTATTGATGCGTCTGCCACATTATGATGAAATGCACTGCGATGTGAACCACTCCTACACCCAGGTGCGACCCTACACACCACTACGCACCAATGTGCACCTCCGTGCCCCTCTGCGTATCACTGCACACCGCAGCATGCCCCTATACGTCCTTGGATGCCATGGTCTAAAACTGAGTTAGTAAGTATTAGTTTGCATCTTTTCAGTATTACCGTATCCACTCTCTGATCTCCATAACCTCGGATGAGTGTCCTTAGGGTGTTGCCCCTTGGTGACCCATGTGCCCCATATATCCATGGGAAATCCTCCTCTACATACAAGGAACTATTTGGTGGCCTGCTGATGCCACCTCCTCTGACAACCTCTTGTCAAGGTACATTGATCATCCAATGCCCCCGCACATGGCCAACATGCCAAGACAACTCATGGAGTCTGCCTGCTCCTCTGTTAGCTCGACCTGTCACTGGTGCTGTCCAAAACTCTGGCGGGAATATGAAAATGGGGGTGAGTCCAATCACTGGATCCACCATCCTGCTAATACTATGACTGACCCAATCCATGGAGTGGTGGGGAGTCCCACTTGCGTCCCAACGATGATCCAACCCCCGAGCCCCTCTGGCAAACCACAACCCCTACTGAACTATGCTTCTATCCAAAAATCGATTTCCTCTAGAGACTTCCAGAAAATTGATTTCATGGAGTCTAAGATGATATGAGTCATCGATCATGATTAGATCTTGGTCGTTGATGTTCCAATGAGAGATTATAAGGACAGGTCGAAGGGATTGGAGAAGACACATCAAGTGAGCAAGGTAGTTCGAGTTACCTAATTTGTAGTATTCAACATGGCACAATTCGATCCAGGGAAGAGAGAGTAGCAGGGGTTGCAACAGTGAGAATTTTTGGAGAAATTCTCAGGAAGTGTTCCAGTCATCCATAGTTAGGAAAGGGAGGCCGAATTTATCAACAGAGGAGGTCGTGCAGAGCAATGCAAGTTTCCCAGTTTGTCAGTGCGAGTTGTGGGAGGAGCATCGATTAAGTTGCTAGAGGTCGGATCAATTCTGGAAGTGAGAGTGAATGTATTCCAGAGGTAGAGGTAGGAAATATGATGCACTTGGAAGTGTTTTTGGGGTTGTGCAAGTTACTCAGAGCCAATAGTGTGCATTTCAAGTAGCCAATGCAAGTGTTGGGAAGGAGTGCGAGCAGGCCCGAGGAGGCCGAGTTGATTTGTAAAGGAGATCTTGAATCTCTAGTCTCTTTCCAATTGAGATAAAGTGCAGAAGGATTGTCAGTTGGGCATCTAGTTGTGATTCTCTATATTTTCTGCATAATAATAAAATCCTCATATGCTGAACTAGTTTTCTGTTTGAGGTTTTTCGAGGGACATTTGTCCAAAACAACGATGTCATTTTTATTTTGTGTGTGCATCTATTTCTCAGTTCCATATTTTTATTTCTGTAAGCATTTTTATGGTGAAGAGTGCTTCAATGAATTATTCGTTAATAATTAACAGAAGATAAATAAAATGCATTCAGTTAGGAGAATAATATCCAATTGTTGCATTCAAGGAATTTTCACAATACACACTGCTGGGAAAAACTGCTATTGAAATATCCCAAATCCGTCACTGAAGAAGTCTCCAAACTACACTATGGAATTGCCTTTGAAAACCCAAATCCTTTTAGCCCTTGGCCCTTCAAATCTGCTCCTCTTCTACACATGTGCAGGCTTTGCCCAGAAACCCCCACACATTACTAGAAATGAATGAATTCGGCCCACAAGAATGGCCCAATACTAACCGTACAAAATGACACCAACACTCTTGCTTTAAGATAGGTAATGCTGATTTCTGTAACATCGGATGTGCTCTTGCCTCGAGATTTTGCACTGAGGCTAAGACACATGCATTCTCCAATACGTAGAAAATTCCATCTAGAGATGGTTTAATTAAAATAATTAATCATTTTTAATGTATTCCTAAGTCTAAACTTAGGAAATGTGATTAATTAAAGGGTATTAATTAAATCTGGTGCGAATCTTCTAGAAGATGAGGATCAATTGCTAGTTAATCTTAACCTTTGATTATGTTTTAATCTTGGTCGTTGGTGCTCCAATGAGAGATTATAAGGAGCTTGATGGGCACTTGGAGAACACATCGAGATAGTGAGATCTAGAGATCGAATTTCTCAAGAGTAGCAACACTGAGTTGCTGGAGAGAGATCGAGTGATCTTCTTGTAGTGATGGGTAGGGATAGTAGACCGGAGGAGCATTTTCCAGTTCCGAAGAGTGCAAGGCAGAGAAGGTGATGAGAGGTTCAGAGAGACAACATAGTCCCACGCAGAGGCAGCGCAAAGCTTCAAAGGGAGTCTGTATATTTGTTGGGAGCAGTCGAGATCTAAAGCCAGAAGCCGGTGTGTGAGACTAGAGGGCTAGAGGGTCGAATTTCCAGTCAGATGAAGATCAGCTGGAAGGGTGACACAGTTCCTATAAGTTGTGATGCAGATCTGCATAGACTGATGCAGAGACTGCACAAAGGTAGTGTGGGGCTATCCATTCAGAGCCTGGTTTATATTCGGATCACTAGTGACAGTGTGAGAATATTTCTCACTACATCTTTGCTAGTTTATTCTCTGTATCAGATTGCTAGTTTGGGCATCTAATGATTTGTACTTAGATTACTACTGCAAAATAATAAAACCCTCAATTGCTGCACCGATTTTCCCAAGTTGGGTTTTTTCAGGGACATTGGTCCAAGAACAACAGTGTAATTGTGTGTGTTTATTTCTCTCCTGTGCATTATCTCGTTTCCGCAGTATTTTATATTGTGAAGGCTGCAGTAGATTTTATTTCGATGTTTATTGTGTAACATTGTAATAACTTGGTTAAGAAATTAAACAAGTAGGGGAAATTTAATTATTTGTTGCAGTAGCAATTCAGGTCATCGAATTTTCACAGGTAATTCCCCTGCAATTTTCCGGCTCACCAAAGTCTCTAACTGCCTTTGCGCTCTGGTAGTATGCACCATAAGAAATTTTGCTGTAATTATAGCTCTGTGGAAGCCCGGGAATGTACTCCCCAATTCCCAACTAGGGAGACACTCGAAGTTCTTCGAAGATGGTGTGGAATTTCGCTTGCAATCCCTTGTGCTCAACAACAATCCAACCTTTGTGCTAAATAGTTCCAAGAGAGATTGAATTTTGTAAGGTGTTAGTCAAAAGATAAGTTCAAATGCCTCCTTGCTGCCTTCTATAGTCACGGTCCTCTCTCCTTGGTGGCCACCACAACCCACAAATTCATCCCTCTTTCCTTGAGGTTTGAATTGCCTCCTTTGGTGGCTAATACATTCCACTAAGAGTTTGATTTTTCCTCTTTGGTGTATAGTGTCTCCCTCTCTAGAGCGTGGGACCCATCAACCCACTTTTCCTAATCCAAAAGACCCAAAAATTGTCTCCAACACCAAAATTACAAAGTTGTGCCACACTTTGCAATTTATGAGATTGGGGATATCACAACAATGGCCATTGTCTCCACAAAAATGGGAAACTAGCATATGACATTTCATTTCCACTCTAACTTCTTTCTTAGTCCAACCACCTTCCACTTAAGCCCTAACAACCACTACTCCAATGGAAGAGTAGTTTCCTTTGCTTGTAAAAGGGCCGGAGTGAATCGATGATTTCATAGTATGGTTATCTTTGTAGAATCTAGATGATTGGTAATGATAAATCATGGGATACATTTATTAATATTTTGATGTGATTTTATATTGTCCTGTCACAACCCGAGACAACTATTATGATTTAGTAACATGATGTATCGCATGACATCTTATACATATTGTATTTAGGTTTTATTTTCATATTGATGTGGAAATGTTTGTTACTCTAGAGTCTAGATGTTTCAAAAGATAAAAAATGAATATTTTTTGTATTTTGAACTTTGTCAATTTGTTTTGATATTTTCTTTGATTTTGTAGACAAGTTATATTTTGGTTCGTTGATGATATATCCATCAATAGTAAAGCTCAAGATAACAAACAAGTGTAATATGCAACACACTGTTGCAGTAATCGTTATCGGGATGTTATCGGTGAGGGGATTAAATCGGGAAAAATCATAAAAATCGAGAAAAAATTGGTAAAAGTTGGGAAGAAATCGTAAAATACAAAAATATTCATTTTTTTTCAATTTTTTTAATATCTAAAGCATCTACAACATAAAATATACATTGACCCATAAATATGATAAAAGAACTAATATATAAGATGTGTAATATCATTTCTAGTGCTACATCACACATAACAGTGAATCATGTCCTGAATAGTAAGTCCTGACTCCTGAGTCCCAACTCAGCCTCAAAATATCAACAAAAAATATAATAATGTATTTCATATCATGAGTCATAATTTCATATACAATGAAATGAACCAAATAACTAAAGTCTAATACCACTGATTTCCTTTGCCCCTCTAAATGTAGATGTCAGTGGAGTTGGCAGTGGATTCTGCTATGCTCTAGAAGCTGAAGAACTAGGAGCTATAGGAGGTAGACCACGTCCTCTACCGGTGACAGGGGTAGCTTGGGCAGGCTGTGTCACCTCCTCCTCGTAAAAAAATCGCGATTTTTTTTCTAAGATTTTTCCCAAAAAATTGCGATTTTTTCACGATTTTTTGTGAAAAAAAAAATTAGCGTAAAAATCGGGCGATAATATCGCCAAACTCAAAAAATCGCGATTTTCCGATTTTATCGTGGTAATATTGCGATTTTCGCAACACTGATGCAACATCGCTGCTTAGTACCTGCCTCTTATGCATAAAAATAATTGATAATAAAAATTATTGTAACTAAGATAAGAAAAGACAAATATAAAAATTAGAAATAAATTATATTATAAAAATTATTAAATATTATATCTATATAATAATAATAAAATTTAAATTATTTTAAAAAATATAATTAATTTATTTTTGTTAAAAATAAATTACTTATTTTAACACAAATAATTCAATCTTCAATAACACTCAAAATCTTGGTATTGGCATATGTGCAATTGTTGAATGATTTGGTATTTAATAATCAACTAAGTTAATTCTAAAAGCGGATTGGAATAAATTAGTTGTGTGGTAATGTCTTCATAAATTAATTAATATAATTGGATAATGAAAAGATACAATTTTAATAATGAAAATTTCTTATTTCAAAAGATATTAAAAGTGTTTTTTTTGGAAAAATACCATTTTTGTAATTTTAATAATTCAAATTTATAATCGTAATAATTATTTAAATATTTTATCAAATTTATTTTAAAATTTTTATAAAATAATAAACTTTATTTATTATATAAATACTATAATCTATTTTAAGTTTATGGGGTCTTAGATAGATGGTGATCAAGTGTGCTATTAAGGTACTCCTAGATGTTAAGTCATCAGTTCAATTCCCTTTCCTATTCGGGTGTTATTCTTGGACATGACCATGATGTAGCTTCACCAATGCCAAACTTTAAAAAAAAAGTATAATCTATTTTAAAATAATATTTTTCAAATTTCATTCTTATTTATTAAAAAACATAATTAAATATATAAAAAAACTTAATTAAAAGATTTGAATATTGAATACGTAAAATTCTAATCCCAAAACAGTACTTCTTAAATTCAATTTTAATCATAAATATAGATAATAATGAATAGTTTAATTATTGAACAATGAGTCTACTTAATTTCGAAATTGAATATCCATAGATTATAATTTAATAACACAACTATTGTAAAAGTGCATAAAAGACGGTAGAAACCTTCTTTGAATATCCCATTCATGGCAATTAGTCGTAATTAAATAAATAAAGTATTAAATATTTAACATGCTTGTGTAGAGAGGCAAAGTTATGGGATTGGAAGACCATTCAAACTCTTTTTGGGATTTTAGTGATTCTGATTATTCTCTATGGTTGTGAACTATGGGCAACGATACATCCAACTTGTAGTGGAAACAAATTGAGAAAATTTGGAAGCACTTGATTACAAACAAGTTCAAAATTAAAAGTGCAGTTCCTTATAATATTGTTGGAATTTCTAAGTCTATCCGTTAGAAATTCTTCCTGTACTATTTGATTTATTTCTTCCTACTTGTTCAGTTACTTAACAAGTTATTTACCATGTAAATACTGAAAATAAATACAAGTACAATATCAACACATACAGGTCATCAACTGAAAGAAAACAAGCACAGAAGTGACAATGTTGTTTTTGGACTATTGTCCCCGGAAAAACCCAATGCGGGAAAACTGATGCAGCTATTCAGAGGGTTTTATTATTATGTAGTTTCAGAATACAACCTGGGTGCCAGAAATGGCTCACCCAACAGAGAATGCCCTCGGCAGTAGTACCTCTCAGTCGGAGACAGATATTCTTGCTAAATCACTGGATGAAAGATCCCACAGCAACAATGTTGCTTCTGTTTCTCTTTGTCACTCTGATAGGGATTGTGTCACCCTATCTAGCTCACCAACTCCAATCTGTCCCACGAAAATCTCCCAGCGCTACCTCTAGGGCCTGCGTTAGCCTCTCTGGCCCTGCGTCAGCCCAATGTTAGCCTATCTGGCCCAACGTAGGCCTCTTGGGGCTTTGCATCAGCGTCTGAAGCCTCTGCTTCTCACACGTTGGCTCTCTCTGGTTCTGCGCAGCTTCTGGCTGCCTCTGTGTGGCCTCTAGCTGGCTCTGCATCAACCTCTCATGGATTCTGCGCTAATCCTCCTGCTACTAACTCTACCTCTCTGGTATGTAGTCATTGCCCCTCAGCTGCAACTCAGGTCGCTTCACTCAATTTCCTTAGCAAACCTTGCCCCAAAAAATTGAGTTCTTGAACTCTCTGTGTGTGTTCTCCAAATGACCCTCAAGCTGTTGATTTGAGGTAGCATCGGATGTGGTCTAGCCACGAAATTTGGTGGAGAGGTTGGGGCACATGAGATCTCCAATACCCAGAAAGGGTTTGGGCAAATTCTAAACAGATCAGGAGATATTAAAATAATTAATATTTTTAATGGAGTCCCTAAGTCTAAACTCAGGGAAAATGAAATATTAATGTGTATTAATATGAATCTGTGTTAGAGTGGTCCAAAAGACATGGATCAAGCGAGATCTAATCTTGGCCGTTGATTAGGGACTTAATCTTAGCCGTTGAGATGTCAACAGGAAAAGTATAAGAGGAGGCTTGAGGGTCACTTGGAGAACACACCAGAGTGATCAGTCATTCTATTCTCTAGAGCGGGTTTTGCTAAGAGAGATAGAATCAGTGATCGGGAGAGCCGTTGAGGGGCATTGAGTACAGAGAGACAGAGAGGTAGAGATAGTGCCAAGATAGCAGCAGAGCAACCAGAGAGAGAGACGCATGAGCAGTAAGTGCTCACGCAGGGCCACGCAGAGGCAGGTAAGTGCTACGCAGTGCACCAGAGGGGCCAGCGTAGTTGATGCAGAGGCTCAGAGAGCTGACGCAGGGCCTCCTGGGGCTGACGCGGTGCCAGCATTGGGCTAGGAGAGGCTGACGCAGTCCAAATTGGGCAGACGCTGAGGTTTCTGGCGCAGATTGTTGCTAAGTAGTTAACGGAAGGATTATCTGGGGTTCAGCCAATAGATTTGTCAGAAACCGAGAGGTATTACTGCTAAGGAAATTCTCTGTTGGGTAGGCTAGTTTTGGCACCCAGATTGTACTCTGATATTGCTTAATAAGAAAACCTTCAGATAGCTGCAATAGTTTTCCCACATTGGGTTTTTCCGGGGACATTAGTCCAAAAATAATGGTGTCATATGGTGTGTTTGTTCTTGTTTCTTTTAGTTGCCGATCTGTAATATGTTGAGCATGCACTAGTGTTTATTTTCAATATTTACATTGTAAATAACTTGTTAAGGAAAAATAACAAGTAGGTAGGAATCAATCAGATAAAGTGCATGGAGGTTTTCTAACTAAGTAAACTTAGAAACTTCAACATGGTATCAGAACGTGATTGCAGATCACAGGAGGACTAAAAGACATCAGCCGAGCAGAGAAATAGTAGCAAAAAACCGCTGTCCCGAGGTGACAGAAGCTGTTTTTAGCAACGCAGAAGCCAAGGAGTGTGACGCAGAGCTAGCAAGGCCACGCAGAGGAAGCCGGGAGCTACGCAGAGCCTCAGAAAGGCCATCGTTGTTGACGCAAAGGGCTAGAGGGCTGGCGCAGACCCATCTGGGGAGACGCAGAGCCAACGTGAGGCAGAGAGGGGTTGACACAGTTCACAGAGAGGCAGTTGCTGGGGTTTGGAAGGCTGCAGGAATATTGCAGAGTGGAGTTGGTGAGGTACTATAGTCAAAATAGTACCTGACAGAGCAGGGCAAGAGGAGTTGTTACCGAGGGTTTCTAGCCAAGGAACCCAGATCAAAAGTGCAGTTTCACAAGTCGATCAGAGTAGGGGGCATCTCGACAAGCGGCAGAAGGATTTCCAGGAGGGAAATCAGGACTCAGAGGGAGTCCAGAAGAGAGCTTCCAGACGGGAAGTAGAGACTCAGAGGAGTCGAACAGTGAACTTCCAGGAGGGAAGTAGAGGAGCATCATGGCACTACACGGGGTAAGAGACCAAGATAGATTGGATGGAGCATCGAACTTTGCAGTTTGGAAGGCCAGAATCTTATCAATGCTTGACAGGAATCGTGTTAAGAACTTCGCCTTGAAGGTAATAGCTGTCCCAGTCGACCCCAATGATAATGACAGGTACGAAGAGTCGATGGTGATGGCCAAGTGCATTATCCTTGATGGGGTCAAGGATCATGTGTTACCACATATAGCCGAGAAGGAAACGACATTTGAGATGTGGGAGGCTCTCAAGAAGCTGTATCAACATACTTCTGTGCAGAGAAGAATGCTGCTCGAGAATCAGATGAGGTCATATCAGATGAAAAAGGGACAATCGATTGACACCTTCCTCGGAGGACTGAATGAGATCCGAGATCAGTTGACTGCTATAGTTCACAGAGAGGCAGTTGTTCGGGTCTAGAAGGCTGCAGGAATATTGCAGAGTGGAGCTGGTGAGGTACCGTAGTCAGAACAGTACGTGACAGAGAAGGGTAAGAGGAGTTGTTACCGAGGGTTTCTAGCTGAGGAACCCAGATCAGAAGTGCAGTTGCACAAGTCGATCAGAGTAGGGGGCATCTCGACAAGCGGCAAAAGGATTTCCAGGAGGGAAATCAGGACTCAGAGGGAGTTGAGAAGAGAGCTTCCAGATGGGAAGTAGAGATTCAGAGGAGTTGAACAGAGAACTTCCAGGAGGGAAGTAGAGGAGCATCATGGCACTACATGGGGTAAGAGACCAGGATAGACTGGACGAAGCATCGAACTTTGTAGTCTGGAAGGCCAGAATCTTGTTAGTGCTTGACAGGAATCATGTCAAGAACTTCGCCTTGAAGGTAATAGCTATCCCAGTGGACCCCAATGATAATGACAGGTACGAAGAGGCAATGGTGAGGGCCAAGTGCATTATCCTTGATGGGGTCAAGGATCATGTGGCATCACATATAGCCGAGAAGGAAACGACATTTGAGATGTGGGAGGCTCTCAAGAAGCCGTATCATCATACTTCTGTGCAGAGAAGAATGCTGCTCGAGAATCAGATGAGGTCGTATTAGATGAAGAAGGGACAATCGATTGACACCTTCCTCGGAGGACTGAATGAGATCCGAGATCAGTTGATTGCTATAGGGGCGACACCGGATCAAGAGCTAATGGTGAGGACATCCCTGAATGCTGTCTCAGAAGACTGGGAAGTGTTTGTCCAGAGTATATTGGGCAGAGGAACACTTCCACCTTGGGACGAGATGTGGGCAACTCTTCGCCAGGAAGAGATCAGACGATAGTCGAAGACAGGTAGTAGCAGCAAGGGGATCAAAGTCAAGCAGGAGGAGGAAGATGTGGCCCTAGCATCTAAGGGAAAGCATGAAAAGCGGAAGAAGAAAGATCTCTCCAAGATCAAGTGCTTCCACTGTGGGGAGCTAGGTCATTATGCGATTAGTGTCCAAGGAAGAAGAGTAAGGGAGAGTCTTCCGAGACTAAGGCAACACTAGCACGAGCAGAGAAGGAAGTTTTGACAGTCGATGACTGTGCCATGAATGCACACGCACCATTTGAGCGAAAGTGGGGAGACATCGAGTTGTAGTCAGAATGACTACAGGCGATGAGGGGTAGGATCCTTGAGGTACCCAGCCTCTTGGATTAGACCTTGCTATGGGAGCCCCGTTGAGGAGTAGCAGGACTGGTTGATGTGGATAGAGATGGCTGCGAATGGAGCGACGGAAAGAGCTACGGTGCAGGAGTCCCGAGATAATGCATAGCTATCAGGTTGCAGCAGTGCGAGAGGCACAGGAGTGTTGCACCAGTGCAGGAAGGCACAACGAGGTGTGCAATGGTGCAAGATGCAGGGAGTTGTTGTAGCAACACAGAGGTCAGAGAGTAGGAGCACTTGTTAATGGCAGAGGGAGCTTCAGCATCAGTGGGTGTTTCTAGCCCAACAGGGAGGTCAATTGGGAGATCAATGACTTACTTCTCAGTAATTGAGTTGCAGTGCAATAGTGGGTAGCACGATGCAACATGATGAGAGGAGGTGCAATGTAGATGCAGTGTTGGGAAGAAGGACCAGCAGCAACATGGATGCAGAGGGAGATGTCCTATAGATGTAGTAGTGGGAGTGGCAGAACCATGGGCAGCAGTACAGGAGGTAGCAGTGCAGAGGATGTTGGGCAGGAACGCCTAGCATCACCACAGGTACCAATGCCGGATGATCAGAGTAATACTCAGTGAGGAGTATTGCTAGAGCACAGTCCTCGCTAAGAGGGAGTGTTGATTTGGGGTAGCATCGGATGTGCTCTAGCCACGAAATTTGGTGGAGATGTTGGGGCACATGAGATCTCCAATACCCAGAAAGGGTTTGGGCAAATTCTAAATAGACCAGGAGATATTAAAATAAATAATATTTTTAATGGAGTCCCTAAGTCTAAAAATAAAATATTAATGTGTATTAATATGAATCTGTGTTAGAGTGGTCCAAAAGACATGAATCAAGCCAGATCTAATCTTAGCTGTTGATTAGGGACTTAATCTCGGCCGTTGAGATGTCAACAGGAAAAGTATAAGAGGAGGCTTGAGGGTCACTTGGAGGACACACCAGAGTGATCAGTCATTCTATTCTCTAGAGTAGGGTTTGCTAAGAGAGATAGAATCAATGATCGGGAGAGCAGCTGACGGGCATTGAGTACAGAGAGACAGAGAGGCGGAGATAGTGCCGAGATAGCAGTAGAGCAGCCAGAGAGAGAAATGCAGGAGTAGTGAGTGTTCACGCAGGGCCACACAGAGGCAGCTAAGTGCTGCGCAGAGCACCAGAGGGGCCAGCGTCGCTGATATAGAGGCTCAGAGAGTTGACGCAGGGCCTCCTGGGGCTGACGCAGTCCAGATTGGGCAAATGTTGGAGTTTCTGGGGCAGATTGGTGTTGAGTAGCTGCCGGAAGGATTATCCGGGGTTTCAACCAGTAGATTTGTCAAAAACCGAGAGGTATTACTGCTAAGGAAATTCTTTGTTGGGTAGGCTAGTTTCGGCACCCAGCTTGTACTTTGATATTGCTTAATAAGAAAACCCTTAGATAGCTGCATCGGTTTTCCCACATTGGGTTTTTCCAGGGACATTAGTCCAAAAATAATGGTGTCATATGCTGTGTTTGTTCTTGTTTCTTTTAGTTTCTGATCTGTAATATGTTGAGCATGCACTAGTGTTTATTTTCAGTATTTACATTGTAAATAACTTGTTAAGGAAAAATAACAAGTAGGTAGGAATAAATTAGAGAAAGTGCATGGAGGGTTTCTAACTAAGTAAACTTAGAAACTTCAACACAAGCCTCCTCTTATACTTTTCTTGTTGGTCCATGAACAGTTGAGATTAAATCTCTAGTCAACGACTAAGATTACATTTGGCTTGATCCATGACTTTTGGACCATTCTAACTTAGTTTTATATTAATTCATGTTAATATTTTATTTTTCCTAAGTTTAGACTTAGAAACTCCATTAAAAATATTAATTATTTTAATATCTCCCACACTGGTTAGAGTCTGCCCAAGCCATTTCTGAGTCTTGGAGATCTCATGTGCTATAGCCTCTCCACTAATTTTCGTGGTTAGAGAACATATGATGCTACCCCAAATCAACACTCCCTCTTAGCAAGGACTGTGCTCTAGTAATACTCCTCACTGAGTATCACCCTGATCATCCAGCATCGGTCCCTGTGCTGATGTTAGGTCTCCCGGCCCAACATCCTCTGCACTACTACATCATGTACTGCTACCCATGGCTCTGCTACTGCGACTGCTGCATCCATACGAAAGCTCCCTCTGCATCCGTGCTACTGCCCACGGCCCTGCAACTGCCACTGTTGCATCTGCACTGCATCCCCTCTCATCATGCTACATCGTGCTGCCCATAACACTACCATTGCTAACTGTTGCACGGCAACTCACTTACTAGAAGTAAGTAACTGATCCGCTTGACTCTAACATCTCTGTCAGGCTAGGGACACTCTCGATGCTGAAGCTCCTTTTGTCGTTGACAAGTGCTCCCTCTCTGACCTTTGCGCTACTGCAACAACTCCATGCATCTCGCATTGTTGCCTCATGCTGTCCTGGGACTCCTGCACTATAGCACTCCCTGTCGTTCCATCCGCATTTGTCTCTACCGACATCCACCAGTCCTACTACTCTTCGGGGCTCCCATAGCAAGGTATAATCCAAGAGGTTGGTTACCTCAAGGATCCTGCCCCTCATCGTCTGTAGTCCGTCTGACTACAATTCGATGTCTTCCCACTTCTTCTCAAGCGGCGCATGAACACTCATGGCACAGTCGTCATCTGTCTCCACTTCTTTCTCCGCCCTTGCTGGCGCTGCCTTGGTCTCAGAAGCCTCTCCCTTGCTCTTCTTCCTCGGACATTGGCTCGCATATTGACCCACTTTCCCACAGTGGAAGCATTTGACCTTAGAGAGGTCCTTCATCTTCTGTTTCTCCTGCTTTCCCGTAGATGCTAGGGCAACATCCTCCTCTTCCTCCTTGATTCTGATACCTTTGTTGCTGCTGCTCACCTTGGTCAATCGTCTGATCTCTTCTGGACTAAGAGCCGCCCACAGTGCCTCCCAATCCGGAAGGCTCGACTTGCCTAGTAAGCTCTGGACAAATACCTCCCAATCCTCTGTGTTAATTTTAGGTATGTTCTATGCTTAGAGCAATTTATTTCAATTTTCACAGCTGGCTCAATATCTTTTCTAGATTAGCGATCACATCAGCATTAAAGTAAATTGTAGATAGAACATAAACATAGATCGCAGAAGACAAGCCAAGACAAGAGGACACAAGATGTGGCGCTAGCCAGGGACAAACCCTAATGTGGGGAAACCCTGGATCAATTCTACTTATATGTTCTTCAATAGTTCAACAAAGAGAGAGAGAGAGAGAGATAGTACATTTACAACAGAAGTCAACACTTTGACTTATCTAAATAAGAGCATAGATCATCTCTAAGTAGATGATACATGAGGTAGCTGAACTCATTTGAAGACATGTTGCTTCAACTGATTCTCCCAGGGGACTCCATCACCATGCGACACCTATCATTGTGCTGCTCCACATCATCATGCTGCACCTCATTGTGCTGCACCCATCATTACTATGTTGGACCTCATTACCACGCTGCACACATCATACTGTTGCACCTTATGCTGCACCTTCCTCTACTGCAACATCTTGCTGTACGTTATCATCTTGTTGCACTCACTAGTGTTGCCTCCTAAGTCACCTGACACGGGGATTCAGGATTCGTAGGATTCGGGGATTCGAGTGTCGGATTCGGACACGTTGACCCCTCGGAACAGGACACGTAGGATTCGTTATATATTATTTTATTAAATATATATATATATATATATATATATATATATTAAAAATTAGATATTTCTTACACAAATTTTAATTAATGATACAAATTTATTGATTTCAAACATAGATCTTCATCTATAGCATGCATAGTACATACAAAATTCAAATACATGTTAGTGGTCACATAAATCATGATTCATAATTCATAAATGAAAGACAACTTACAACTACAAGATAGTAAGATAAACACACTGACAACTGTAGTTTTCTCATTAAGTCACCAAATCAAAATGTGTTACATAGGTAGTGCTGGTGCAATGCCAATGGCAAATAGAAATAGAAAATATAAAACAACTACAAGTATACAAGCCTCAAGGCATCAATCCTCATCATCAGCATTAGAATCAACATCAATGTCCTCATCATCATGGTCCCCACTGCTCTCCTCTGCATCCTCCTCCTCCCCTGTATCCATAGTCGCCTCTGCATTTGCTGGTGTGGAGGATGACCCCTCTAAGTCATCAAATCTAACAGGCTCTAGCACTGGATCATTGAAATCTATGTTGGTCAATGCCAACTCAACACTGGTGTCCATACCCATATTATCAAGAAAGACATCCCACATCTTT
Organism: Pinus tabuliformis; assembly: GCA_031772625.1. Classification (NCBI taxonomy): domain Eukaryota; kingdom Viridiplantae; phylum Streptophyta; class Pinopsida; order Pinales; family Pinaceae; genus Pinus; species Pinus tabuliformis. Next base: position 1,413,243,253 of record CM062817.1, on the reverse strand, counting down.
GTCTTTCCCCTCAACCACTCTTCCCTCTGCCTATAAATAAGACGAAGGTTGATGTGCACATACACCATTGTCTCTGCCCTGGACTGCTCAAGCATGCTCTTCTTCACACTATACAAATTCCCATATGTGCTCCAATTCCTCTCGCAACAAGAGGATGAAGTCACCTGAGAGAGGAGCCTCATGGCTAACTGCTAAAGAGGAGGGCTTGTTGCCCCATGATTTGCCTACCAAGAATAGGGCTTCTTAGCCCCCCTGTCTCTAATCACATCATAACCTCCAAATCGACCACTGCTAGTGGAAAAATCTGCAAAGGCATCCTCCACCTCATCAAGCAATGCCCTATCTTGAAAAATCTGTCTGAATGCCTCTTTCCTCCCCTGTGAGATTTCACCATCCATGTGAGGAGGGAATCTGCGGGAAGGCCCACCATTCAGCCACTCGTGGCTGTAGTATTTGGGGTTCAATGAGTGAGCCAAACAATGTAATGGTGTACAATTCTTGTCCTATCCGCTGACAAGAATATCCTGTATAGTATCACAGAAGGCCTCTGGTGATGTCTCATACCCGGGGCACTCACTCTGTAGAATAATGCTCCTCACAGACTTAATCATGGAATCCCATCCCTCATAAACCTCTCCTAGGATGGGTTTGTCTATATTTGCAAATCGAAGCAAAGAAATGATAGGTTCCATGATCTGAATAATTAGATCTACCCTCTCCCACCAAGCATCATCTAGCACTGTGTCCTTCACTCTTTTAGAGGTTACCTGATCTGTCTTTCTCCAAAAAGACCAAAACTCAAAAATAACCATGGATCCAAGAGCGGTCTTGACCTCCCTCAACCTCTTCAACATCATGAACGAAGAGGCAAACTGTGTATCAACAATCTTCAACAATGATAGATTGGTGTACTCCTTGTAGATAGTGAGGGCATTTGTATGATTTTGCACAAAGTTACGGATATGTCGTGCATCCTCAATAATGTTACCAATCCAAAGCACATCGGAAGCAATGGTTTTCAGTGCTAAGTTCAATAAATGGACAATGCAAGGTGTCCAAAACACTTGTGGCTATTTAGCTTCCACAATCATGCCAGCAGCCTTGCAAACAAGTGCATTATCTGTAATGATTTGCACACAAGAATCAACACCTACATCTTCAATAACTTTAATAAATAACTCACCAATAAATTGTGCATCCTTGTATTCTCCAAGTGTATCCACTGCTTTCATGAAAACTGGACCATTTAAGGAAGACACCATGAAGTTGATGATTGGGTGTCGTGCTGGATCTGTCCATCCATCAGAAACAATGCTAACCCCAGATATTTGCTATGATGCTACAATAGGCTCAAGCATTTTTTGCACCTCTTTTTTTGCCTTCGTCAACAATGTGGTGCTCAGCTTCTCTGACCCAAGAGGCACTACCCTGATGGAGCCCCTTGAGTTAGAGCTCGACACATCTCAATAAATAGAGGTGAGTGTGCAACATTAAATGATCTGAAGTTTTGATAGAAGAAGAAGGCAATGGTGAGATCAAGCTCTTCCCGTTTCTCTTTTTGGAAAATCTTGTCCATTGGACCAAGTGCAATTGCTCTTCTTTTTGCTACTTGTCCCCCAATAGAACTCTCAAATGGAAATTTGGTGGTGGCTTTCCTAAAAAATGGAAGGGGGTCTTCATTCTTGGGTTTTCTTGATTTTGAAGCCACATTTTCCATACCAATAGTGGACTCATTTTCCAATTCTTTTCTCTTTTGTAAAGGAACAACTTTACAAGCTCCAATCCCACAACCCGGTAAAGCCAACAAATGGGCTTTCACACGAAAATATGTGCTTTTGAAAGCAATGTGACAAAAGTTGCATCTCCATTGCACATTGCCTCCTCCCTTCCCCTTGGTGCTTGTCCCATCCTCTCTTGTGACATATTTCCACAAGGGATATTTCTCAATGTTGTCTTTAGGTTCTCCTCTTCCCTCAACATTACTTGCAGCAGACTTTGATGATATTGGGGAAGGAGGGGCATCTCCAATGGAGACATTATTGCCCTTCCGTTTCCCCCTAACTGCTGCCTTTGATTGAGCCATGAATACTGTAAAAAAAATGAACAAAACATGCACAAATTTGTAAACAAAAAATCATATACAAACTGCTGTAATAGAATAAGAAATGCAAAAGAATGGAGCTGAAATGCACTTACCTAGTGTTTGAATCTCCTTGCAAACAACTCAAACAATGCAAATACAAATGAAAAACAGCGTGAAAGAATAAAGAAATGCGTGCTTTTTAACCTGCGGGAGGCAGTTTTCTGGGATATGAATCCTAAAATCGGGATTTGCTGAGCATGTACAAGATTCGTACAAGATTCGTACAAATCCTAGTCGGACTTGTTGAATCCGGTTTTGAGATACGATTTTCTATCGAATCGTATCAGACACGTAGGATTCAGATTCGCAGGGGTATATCAACGAATCCAGTTACTTAGGTTGCCTCATACTATACCTCACTGTACTGCGTCATGTACCATTGCTGTCCTATGTGCCATTGTTGCACCATGTTGCCACATTGCTGTCCCATGTGCTTGCAGCATCATGCTTTCCACCATGCACCTTGCCCAATGTGCTTGCAGCACCATGCTTGCCACCATGTGCTTGATATACCTTGCTTACCGTATTGCTGTCCCAATTGGCTATTGCTGCACCATGTCATGCTGCTGTCCCATTAGGATGCCATTGTTGTCCCATTATTGATGCTGTCCCATCATTGTTGTTGTCCCATTATTGCTACTGTTCCAATTGTTACCGTTGTCCCAATTGTTAGCATGCCATTGCAACTGCCATTGTTAGCGTTTCTGTGACTGCACTTCTGGTTAGGGTATTTGTGCCACTGCCCTTAACCCAACACACAGCAAGACTAGCCCTCTAGTGCTGCGACCAGCCTTGAAGAGGCTCCTCCCATGCCACGTTATCCTCTCAACGAAGTCATGAAATAACTCCAGTAGCTTGCTATGGCCTGCGGCCTAGCTTGTTGTAGCTTTCAGCCTCCTCAACGTGCCCAAACAACCACTCAAATTCCAACGTTTAGCTTCCCTCTACTCGGCCTAGCAGCTTGCCTTCTCGGCCCTAGATCCTTGGCCCTCCATCCATCAATTCAGTCACTTGAAGTGGCCTGCGGCTAGGGCATCATGGACCTGCGGTTAGGGCATCATAGTAACCCTTCTTGACTGCGTCTAGGTCTTGTAGAAACTAGGGTATAGGGCAGCGTTTAGGCTTCCTTGTTGACTGTGTCTAGGGCTTGTAGAGACCAGCGTACAGGGAAGCGTGTAGCCCTCCTTGACTGCGCCTAGGGCTTGTAGAAACCAACGTATAGGGTAGTGTGTAGCCCTCCTTCTTGACTGCGTCTAGGGATTGTAGAGACCAGCGTATATGGTAGCGTGTAGCCCTCCTTCTTGACTGCGTCTAGGGCTTGTAGAGACCAGCGTATAGGGCAGCGTGTAGGCTTCCTTGTTGACTGCGTCTAGGGCTTATAAAGACCAATGTATAGGGAAGCGTGTATCCCTCCTTCTTGACTGTGTCTAGGTCTCATACTAGGGCTCCTTACCTTTTGTGTTTAGGGCTTCCTCTCTTAGATTTCTCTTCCACTAAAACCCAGAACAAGTGGAGAGAAATCCAGAGTGAAGTGTGTAGAAATGACTATCAAGTCAGCTTCTTTTATACTAAAATGTTGAGCACATGTGTGGGTTATTTGGTCGCTGGCCGACCTTGACGAATTGTCTTATAACACAAATAAATTCATAACTCCATGAATACTTATCGGAATTGGATGATCATAGATCAATCCTACACCTCTCGACGCGAGGAGTCAAAGAAAAATATCAGCTGCCATAAATAAGATGACCCACATGGGGTTTGGCCCTAGTTGCCAATTTTAACACTCCCTCTCAACTAGGGAGAACTCCATCCACTGATCCATCTTCCAGACTGTACTATCTCTGCCATCAGTGCCCTGCACTGCTCTGCTCTGCTCTACTGAAGCATGAAGAAGAAGAATTGATCGAGAATGCCTCATACCATTCTCTATTGACCCGGAGTCAGTCCCATATTAAGAGAGTGTTTCATACCACTCTTACTGATCCCAGATCAGTTCCAAAAGAGAGTGAGTTATGTCACTCTTACTGACCCAAAGTCAGTTTCATTGATCCCAAATCAATATCAAAAGAGAGTCTCTCAAACCACTCATATTGATCCTAGATCAATGGAGGTCATCCTAGCATAGGCAGTACAGTAGATACAACGATGCGTCTGCCAATAGTACTACTATGGTCCTTAACCCCATTTCCCTACTCATTGGCCAGATGAGAGGTACTTCCCATGAGTGCCAGACTGCATGGGTAGGATACCTCGACAGGAGAACCACTCATCCTGTCCATAAGTCGGCATGAGGTATCACAGGGGAAGGCTGAACCATTCACCTTGTACACAACGCACCATTAGGGAAGGGTGAGTCGTCCTATGGTCACTTGTTGCTCCAAGAAGTACTCCAAGCCCCTCGGAGCTCCCAGAGCTCAATGCATGCATCATAGTATTCAAAATCGACCTTCCTAACAGGTTACTGGTCTAATTGGCTGGTTAGCAGGCCCACTGGTTGGAACCGGTCAAAAAACCTGGTCAGACACCCTGTTTGGCCAAAAATTGGAGCTAACCAGTCCTAACAGGCCAGTTTAGGAAAGAACCGGCTGATTTGTGGTCAAACCAGCCGGTTTTGTCCTAAACTGGCGGGTTTATTGCCAGGGCAAGTATACCCCCCACAAAATGCATTTTTGTGAGTTTTGAAGCTGTTTTGAGGGAACTTTGGGGTTTTTTTCCTCCAAAAATAGTCCCTCCAAGAAAAACATGCCTACTCTCTCATTTTCCTGACACATTTCAACCCTAACAATGTTGGTAATTAATGTTGATGTTAAATTCTTAAAGTAAAAGGATGAAAATGAAAATTGAAGGAAATGTCACTTGTCACTTTTACTTAAATTTTTAACATTACCATGAAATGACTCAGGATGTTTGAGAGTGGTTTTGACCTCATTGGATTTCATATGGAGAAACTAGAATTTTAGATTTCACTCAAAATTCAGCAGACTCAATGGTTTTCAGGATTTCATGGTTTGGAGGTAAACAATAAATGCAATCGGAGCTCCAAATGATGAGCAAAACTCCTGATCTAGATCCCATTGTGTTGGAAGATATTGATCCAACATCAGAATGGGTGGAGGAGACTGAAGAACTTGTGTTTGAGGCTGATTTTGATATCAACATGGCTTTATCGGGGGATGAAACAGATTATGTGGCGGCATCAGAGCCAGGATTAGTAGCGACATCAAGGAAAGGCAAAGAACCAATGGAAGGCACTAGTCATGCAGGTCGACAAACTTGTGGTTCCATTAGGTCCACTTCTATTGTTATTGGTGGCATTGATACTGAGGTTGCAGATTAGGCTGAGGCATCCTCATACTCTGAACCAGATGATGTCTATGTAGCTCTTGATGATGATCTTGTGGCTAGTAGTGGTGATGAACTTGGTGATTGATCATGTGTACACTGTAGACTTGTAGTAGGCCAATGGCCTCATAGCTTGCAACATTGTTTTTGGACTTTATAGGCCATTTAGAGCCTATTGCTTATGTATTTTGCTATTTTGTCAATGATATGTATTGCACTCGGTGCCATTTTGGTATAGTCACCTTTACATGGTATATAAATGAGCAAACTTTGCATATTTTGTCTCTATTGGCTTGGAATCATGGTTTTAAATCTTAAAAATAGTTTTGTTTCATTAAAAATTAATTATTTAATGTCTTTTTCTCAAACCGGTTCATTTAGACCAAACCAGTCCCAGTTAGACCGGTTCCGGTTGGTAAACCAGTTCATTAGGTGGACCGGTCCGGTCACCGGTTCCGGTTTTATAAACTATTGCATCATGCAGGACCCTCATAAGAGGGTCTCTCAACGACTCCAAGTTGTTTGGGAAAGTCACAAATTTGACCTTTCCCTGGGGCTTCGATAGAATGTCTGTGACCTGTACATCAATCTCAATGTGATGGAGCCTTCTCGCTCATTGATGTACCATATCCCAGATAAGGTAGTATCTGATGTCTATATGCCGGAGCAATCATAGAATACAAGATTGTTCAACAACCAAATCCCCCCTGGTTGACACAAAAGATCATGGTGGTATCCATCATGTGTACAAACAACTCACTGAAGAGCTTTGACAACAAGGTAGCTTCACACGAGGTCATACTTGTAGCTATGTATTCGGTCTCAGCAGTGCTCAAAGCAACTGTCTTCTGCTTCCTAGTCATCCAGGATATCGAGTAGAACCCAAAGAGAATCAGCACCCAGAAGTGCTCTTGCTATCTTCCACACTACCTGCCCAGTCAACATTCGAATAGTCATGTAGCTTCACATTTCCGGCAGTGTATCTCAATCCATGAGAGATTGTGCCCTGAAGATATCTCGGAAGATTCTTGGCATCAATCCAATGAGGCTCAACCAAATATGAGCCCAACATGCTAACTGCAAAACATATATCCGGACGGGAGTTCACCAAGAACATCAATGCTAGTATGAGTTTGTGAAACTCAGAGGCATTTCCCAAAACAGGTCCGGTATCCTTACCACATAACTTCTGAAAGTTAAGATCCATTAAGGTAGTCGCGGGTTTCCAGTTCACCATTCCAAATTCGGAATGCAACTCCCTCTTACTTCTGCAAATGAGAGGGTTTGCACCCATCAGAAAGAGGTCGTCCTCATAAGGTGCCTGTATGAGAGGTCTATCATCCACAACCTTCAAGCAGTGGTTTGGATCAGCTTCACTCCTAGTGAATCTCAGCTTCATCAGACAACTATCAATCCTCTCATATTAAGCCCGGGGTGTTTTGCTTCAAGCCATAAAGGGATTTCTTCCACTTGCATACATGAGATTCCCGATCATGAATCGCAAACCCCTCGGGTTGTTCTAAATTTGTGGCCTTGCTACATGAGGGGAATGGTCCCTTTGTAAGATTTTCCTTCGGTACATCTTAGATATGTACCTTCATGTTATTTTTGAATTCAGGCATCCCTGTCACCATCTGACTCACATCAGGTAGGGCCCCATAAAGTAAACCTCCGATGCTATAGATGAGATGTGTGGTCCCCAGTGGACTTTCGGCAACTTAATACAAATTGCCAACCCTGAACCCATGAGTAAAAGCATCTTTGAAAATTCCATTTTCAAACACGTACCTTTCCATCGATGAATGCCACCCTGAAACCTTTGACTTCCATTGCTGAAATGGACACCAGGTTCTTCTTGCGATCAGTTAGATAAAATAGATTCTTGTAAATGAATTCAGTTACCCTCATCCAATTGAGGGGTAACATTCCCTACACCCTTTCCGGGATAGGTGGCATCGATTGCAAGTATAATCCCACAATTGTTTCCATCTCTACCAAATTAGAGAGAGCACCCTTCTAATCGATGAAGTGCCTTGAAGCACTACAATCAATAAGCCAGATTCCCAAAGTTTGAAGGAGAGGGCCAATACAAGATAACGCTTCTTTATCTTATCAGAAACAACATTTGATTCTTCATACCTGGGGTTCCCTGCTTTCTTGAAGAGTCGGCCGTTTCCTTGATGACCTGCATTACCTGTCATTCCTCTGACCTGGAATGATTGTTATCATCATCAAGTGATGTGTCCCTACCATTTGGACACTCCTTTGCATAATGGCTGAACTTATTACACAAGGCATTTGCCTTTCCTTCCACCCTTAGATCCGGACTTCCCATTGAAGTGATGTTTAGGTAGGCCATTAGAAGCTTCTGTTGCACCATTTTGATAATGTTCTCTACTTCGACTTCACCCTTGGTGAATATGAAGAGGGATGAGGAACCCATTTAGCCTTTCCCAACTGTCTTCGGTGATTGCTCTTTCACTCTTGCTTGGGCATTGTCTTCACCTCAGCTTTGATACCATGTTAATTTTAGGTATGTTTTATGCTTAGAGCAATTTATTTAGATTTTCACAGCTAGCTCAATATCTTTTCCAGATTAGCAATCACATCAGCGTTAAAGTAAACTGCAAATAGAAGATAAACATAGATCGTAGGAGACAAGCCAAGAAAAGAAGACACAAGATGTGGCGCTAGCCAGGGACAAACCCTAATGTGGGGAAACCCTTGATCAATTCTTCTTATATGTTCTTTAGTAGTTCAACACAGAGAGAGAGAGATAGTACATTTCCAACAGAAGTCAACACTTTGACTTAGCTAAATAAGAGCATAGATCATCTCTAAGTAGATGATACATAAGGTAGCTGAACTCAGTGGAAGACATGCTGCTTCAACTGATTCTCTCAGGTGACTCCATCACCATGCGGCACCTATCGTGCTGCTCCTCATCATCATGTTGCACCTCATTGTGCTGCACCCATCATTACTATGTTGGACCTCATTACCATGCTGCACACATCATACTGTTGCACCTTATGCTGCACCTTCCTGTACTGCAACATCTTGCTGTACCTTATTATCTTGCTGCACTCACCAGTGCTGCCTCATACTATACCTCACTGTATTTCATCATGTACCATTGTGTCCTACGTGCCATTGTTGCACCATGTTGCCACACTGCTGTCCCATGTGCTTGCAGCATCATGCTTGCCACCATGCACCTTGCCCAATGTGCTTGCAACACCATGCTTGCCACCATGTGCTTGATGTACCTTGCTTACCGTACTACTGTCCCAATTGGCTATTGTTGCACCATTGCATGCTGTTGTCCCAATTGTTACGATGCCATTGCTGCTGTCCCATTATTGATGTTGTCCCATCATTGTTGTTGTCCCATTATTGCTGCTGTTTCAATTGTTACTGTTGTCCCAATTGTTAGCATGCCATTGCAACTGCCATTGTTGGCATTGCTGTGACTGCACTTCTGGTTAGGGTATGTGCCACTGCCCTTAACCCAACACACAACAAGACTAGCCCTTTTGTGCTCCGACCGACCTTGAAGAGGATCCTCCCATGCCACGTTATCCTCTCAACACAACCATGAAATAACTCCAGCAACTTGCTATGGCTTGTGACCTAGCTTGCTGTAGCTTTTAGCCTCTTCAACGTGCCCAAACAACTACTCAAATTCCAACGTTTAGCTTCCCTCTATTCGGCCTAGCAGCCTGCCTTCTTGACCCTAGATCCTTGGCCCTCCATCCATCAATTCGGTCACTTGAAGTGCCTTGCAGCTAGGGCATCATGGACCTACGGTTAGGGCATCATAGTAACCCTTCTTGATTGCGTCTAGGGCTTGTAGAGACTAGCGTATAAGGCAGCGTGTAGGCTTCCTTCTTGACTGCGTCTAGGGCTTGTAGAGACCAGCGTATAGGGCAGTGTGTAGCCCTCCTCCTTGACTGCGTCTAGGGCTTGTAGAAACCAACCTATAGGGCAGCTTGTAGCCCTTCTTCTTGACTGCGTCTAGGGCTTGTAGAGACCAACATATAGGGCAGTGTGTAGCCCTCCTTGACTGCGTGACACGTCTAGGGCTTGTAGAGACTAGTGTATAGGGCAGTGTGTAGGCTTCCTTCTTGACTGCGTCTAGGGCGTGTAGAGACCAACGTATAGGGTAGTGTTTAGCCCTCCTCGACTGCGTGCAGGTCTCATACTAGGACTCCTTACCTTTTGCGTTTAGGGCTTCCTCTCTTAGATTTCTCTTCCACTAAAACCTAGAACAAGTGGAGAGAAATCAAGAGTGAAGTGTGTAGAAATGACTATCAAGTTACCTTCTTTTATACTAAAACGTTGAGCACATGTGTGGGTTATTTGGTTGCTGGCCGACCTTGACGAATTGTCTTATAACACAAATAAATTCACAACTCCATGAATAGTTATTGAAATTGGATGATCTTTAGATCAATCCTACACCTCTTGATGAGAGGAGTCCAAGAAAAATATCAGTTGCCTTAAATAAGATAACCCACATGGAGTTTGGCCCTAGTTGCCAATTTTAACACTCTGAGACTACGTTCAATGCGGTCCTCACCAACATCTCCTCATCCGGCGTGGCTCCTATGGAAGTCAGTTGATCCCGGATCTCTGCCAATCTCCCGAGGAAGATAGCTATTTGCTCGCTCCTCTACATTTGGTATGACTGCAACTGATTTTCTAGAAGCATCTTCCTTTGTACAGAAGTATGCTGATACAACTTCTTCAGAGCATCCCACATCTCACTTGTCGTGCCCTTCTCGGCAATATGTGTTACCACATGGTCCTTGACCCCGTCAAGAATGATGCACTTAGCCTTGGCCATTGCCTCTTCATACTTCTCATTTTCAACCGGGTCAACTGGGATCGCTATCGTTTTCAAGGCAAAGTGCTTGATGCGATACCTGTCTAGAATGGACAAGATCCTGGCCTTCCAGACTACGAAGTTCAAACCTCCATCCAGTCTATCCTGATCTCTTAGCCCATTCACTGCCATTTCATTGCTCCTCTTTCGACTCTTTCGAGTCTCTCTACTTCCCTCCTAGAAGTCCCCTGATCGACTCCTACTGAATCTCTCAACTTCCCGTTTGGAAGTTCTCGGTTTGACTCCTTCTGAGCCTCGATTTCCCTTCAGGAAATCCCTCTACCAATGTCGAGATGCCCCACCCTAATCGTTTGTGCAGCTGCACCACTGAACCAGATTTCTTGGCTAGAAATCCTCGGCAACAACTCCCTCCTCCTTAGTCTTGCCCTGTTAGGTATTGTTCTAACCATAGTACCCCACCAGCTTCGCTCTGCAACTTACCCACAACCTCCTATGCCCCAACAATCTGAAGGTTAGAGCCTCTAGGCTCTGCGCAATCCCGGTACCGACAGAATCTGCACCTCCTGGCCACAACGTCGATCCTTCCTGACTGAGAAAGATGATCGGGCATTGCATAGGTCAGGTCTGCTCCTCTCTTCCTCTGCGTTGATCCTCCAACTGGCTCGAACTGATGACGCAGGCTCTCTGCATCACCCCTTCCTTGTTGTTTTCTGCTAGGAACAACTTCTGTCACTCGGGACAACTGTTTCTGCTGCTGTTACTCTGTTCAACTGATGCCTTCAGTTATCCTGTGATCTGGAACCACGCTCCAATACCATGTTGGAATTTCTAAGTCTATCTGTTAGAAACTTAGAAATTCTTCCTGTATTATCTGATTTATTTCTTCCTACTTGTTCAGTTACTTAACAAGTTATTTACCATGTAAATACTGAAAATGAATACAAGTACAGTATCAACACATACAAATCATCAACTGAAAGAAAACAAGCACACAAGTGACATCATTGTTTTTGGACAACTGTCCCCGGAAAAACCCAATGCGGGAAACCGGTGCAACTATTCAAAGGGTTTTATTATCAAGCAGTTTCAGAATACAACCTGGGTGCTAGAAATGGCTCACCCAACAAAGAATGCCCTCGGCAGTAGTACCTCTCAGTCGGAGACAGATATTTCGGCTAAATCATTGAATGAACGATCCCACAACAACAATGCAGCTTCCGCTGCTCTGTGCCACTTTGATAGGGACTGCGTCACCCTATCCAGCTCTCCAGCTCCAATTTGTCCCACGAAAATCTCCCAGCGCTGCCTCTAGGGACCGCGTCAGCCTCTCTGGTCCGGCGTCAGCCTATTTGTCCTAGCGTTAGCCTCTCGGGGCTCTACATCAACCTCTGGAGCTTCTACATCTCACACGCTGGCCCTCTCTGGTTCTGCGCAACTCCTGGCTATCTCTGCTTGGCCTCTGGCTGCCTTTGTGTGGCCTCTAGTTGGCTCTGCGTCAACCTCTCATGGTTTCTGCACTGATCCTCCCGGTACTAACTCTGCCTCTCTGCTATGTATTCACTGTGCCTCAGCTGCAACTTAGACCACTTCACTCAATTTCCTCAGCAAACCCTGCCCCAGAAAATCGAGTTCTTGATCTCTCTTGGTGTGTTCTCCAACTGACCCTCAAGCCTGCTCTTATACTTTTCTCGTTGGTCCATCAACGACTGAGATTAAATCTCTAATCAACGGCTGAGATTAGATTTGGCTTGATCCATGACTTTTGGACCATTCTAACTCAATTTTATATTAATTCACATTAATATTTTATTTTTCCAGGTTTAGACTTAGAACTCCATTAAAAATATTAATTATTTTAATATCTCCCAAACTGGTTAGATTCTGCCCAAGCCATTTCTGGGTCTTGGAGGTCTCATGTGCTATAGCCTCTCCACCAATTTTCGTGGCTAGAGCATATCTGATGCTATCCCAAATCACTAGATATATTGTTAAGTGAATGGGGGTTGCTCCTATTGAAGTAATCACTATGGTGCGAGTTATAAGTTATTTAAAAAAAATTGAGCAAATGGAAGAGGGCAGATGGCCTAAGGTTGTCTTTGATGACATATTATGCAAAAGGAAGAAGACTTGGATGTGACAAAATAACAAGTGGTTTAGCAAATTGGGTATTTGCTTGAACATGTGTCCCACAAGCAGTAAAGAGATCATAGTTTTAAAAGTCGGCTAACATGAACTGGAAAGCAGTCAAACCAGCTGGTTCATTAGGCCACTGGGACAAACCAGGCAAAAACCCGGTTTAAGTGTAGACTTAGCCAAAAAAACACAAAAACCGGACAAAACCGATCGGTTTATGACGAAACTAGCCGGTTTATAGTCAAACCATCTGGTTCCATCATAAACCAGTTGGTTCATTGCCAAGGTCACGTTAGACCCACATAAAGTCTTTTTGGAAGCTTCTTGGGTGTTTTGGAGGGAAAGTAAGGGTTGTTTCCCTCCACAAACGCCCTCTCCAAGCCTTTCAAAGGGGCTGAGCCCCCTCATTTGCTTCACACATCTCATTTGGAGTTTTTGTGATTTTGATTGAGAGCTTGGAGAGTGTTGAGTTTTTGTTGGAGTAGTGGAATAACAAAGAGTTTGGGCTAAGTAGTAGCCATCATGCTTCCGAAAGCCAAGGATATTGCATGGGGTCATTATGATATGATTGATAGCAAAATGATCTGCAAATATTGCCAAAAATCTATTGAAGGAGGGGGTATTAAAAGGTTCAAGCAACACTTGGTTGGGATAGGAGGCCATGTAAAGCCATGTGGAGCACCAAATGAAGTAATGGGGCATATTAGGGCAGAATACTTTAAGAAGTTTGAGACTCAAGTCATTGAACCAATAGAGAAGTTTGTGACTCAAGCAGTTGCAAAGTTTGGGAGTCGAGACTTAGCCAACTGAATTTGATCATGATGAGAAGTTTCCAGTGATAAAGTTGGTCACTAATATCATATATGTAGACTTGTAGTAAGCCAATGGCCTCATAGTTTGTAGGTTTTGTTTTTTGAACTCTATAGGCCATTTAGAGCTTCATTGATTATATATTTTGTTGTTGATATGTATTGCACTTGGTGCCATTTTGATATATTCACCTTTACATGGGTATATATATGAGAAAACGTTGCATATTTTGTGTCTATTGGTTTGGAATCACGCTTTTAAATCTTAAAAATAGTTTTTTTCATTAAAAATTAATTATTTCATGTGCTTTTTTAAAACCGGTTCATTGAGATCTAAGTTGCACGAAACGGGGAAACGCGGAAGCGAAACGAAACGGGGAAGCGAAACGAAACGCGACCTCCCCAAATTTTGGAAACGGGGAAACGCGAATATATATAATAATATATATATATATATTAAAAATATTTAAAAATTATTATTATATATATGTGCAATCATAAAGCATGAATGATACATTTACTTACATAAACATTTAAACATTAAGATTAAATTTACATCACATTTAATACCTGGAAACCCTAAAAAAAATTAAAAACAAATTAAAAAAAAAAAATAAAAATAAAAAACAAGTGTTTTTTTTGGGGAAACGTGGCACGTACGGCCTGGAAACGCGTTTCCGTTTCGTTTCCGTACGGAAACGGACCCTGTACCTGCGTTTCCTGCAACTTAGATTGAGATCTAACAAGTCCTGGTTTAAAACCCAGTTTATTAGGTGGACTGGTCTGGTCACCGGTTCCAGTTTTTAAAACTATGAAGAGATACAATCTTTTGTTATAGATAAGTTCCACAAGTGTACTTGAGATAAGGAGCTAGAGAGAAAGAAAAAGTACTATATCAAAGAGTTTAATCCCACATAATCATCAACAAAAAGAGTACATAGGGGCCAATATTTCTTGGAGAGCCAAAGTTCTTATTGCTCAATTAATGACTAATTCTTATCAACTCCGTTGTGAAATAGGGTTCTGGAATAGGCCAAAAGAAGTGTGGGAAGAAAGAGTATGTATTTTTTTTTCTTTTGGAAAAGTGGAAACAGAAAAGCATTTCATTTTAGAATGCGAGGCCTTCAAAGACAACAGGGAAAGTTATGCAGATATTTTGGCAGCTAGCTCTTGGGATAATTTATTCGGCGAGGTGTTTGTCGAGAAGTTGGGAGCGTTGATTGTGAGGCTTCACAGGAAAATTGCTGAATACAAGAATCAAATGGCAAAGCAATATGTCCCATAGGCTATCTTTAGCCTCGTGGACATTAAAAATTTCTTTCTTACTATTCCCGGAAAACGATAATCATAAATCACTTTTGGAAGATTTGAATCTCGTACTTATAAAATGTGTCCTAATAAAATAGTTTCAATTTTAATATTGGTAACAAGTAGTTTCAAGTTTGCTTGTATGTATCTTTCTACATCGCGAGTAGCGGACAAGTAATGACAATGTCTTCCCCAAGACAATTAATGACACACAAATCATTAGTTGAGGTTGAGTCCTTTGTACATGGACAATCACTTTTTCTTAAATATTTATATTTGCCGGGTGTAATGATTATTAATTGTTAGGACAATTGGTGGCATGAATGATTTTTTTGGTTTTTTGTTTTTTAAATATATATTTTGTTGTTTTTTGTTTTTTGACAATTCAATTTTAAACCACATAAAATTAGTCATTTCGTGTAAATGAATCAATTAGAAAGTAAAAATTCAAATTCAAAATTAATTTTTAATTTTCAAAATATTCAATTTAATATTTATTTCCTTCGAAACTTTAATAAACTTGATAGAATTTGCTAAAAAATTTCAAACTAATTGAAAGTCAAAACCTGTTGACAAAAAAATAAATAATATAACCTACCTTCCATAAATATAATAAACATCAAACACACAATAAATAGTAGGTGCACTCAAGTGGATTACACCAATAGATCCTACCAATAAAGGAAGAGCTGTCTAATAAAGGTTTGGTTATATTATATGGGGTGATAAAAGTTACAACATAGAGAGGTTAGTGGTATTACCCAGAAATCTTAATTCTTCAATTATAATGAAAGCAATTAGACACTTATTTTATAAAAGTGACCCTCTAAAATTTTTTGTATCATGGCACCATAATGACGTAAGAATAATAGATTATTATAAAAATAGGCGCTTATGTATATGATAGCTTATGTACATAGTCTTATTTTTTAATAAAGATAATGTGCTTAGATATACAGCATAGTTTCAATTTTCAAAATAAACATTGAAAAAGAACTTTAAAATTTCAAATTATTTAAATAATTCATAAATCAAATTTTATAAAAGTAATAGTTTAAAATTGAACTGTATGGTGACTAAACACCACAGGTAATAGACCATGCCATAAATGATAAAATCCGTGGGAGTATGAATGGGAAGCTCCTACCCCTTCATTCAACCAGATGGGTGCCTCTTCTAGAAAAGTTGATTCCTTTTTCATTACAATCCATGGTGATATTTGATCAATCTTGTGTGGCTGAATGGTGGCAGCATTACTTTACTTGCTTCCAACTCTCTGTTGCAAAGCTTAACATTATAGCGCGTGAGCACCATATCATCAAGAGTGTCTTGTGTCATCCATTGGGTTTTTCCTTTCTTGGAGTGAACATGGTAAAAGATGCTCCAATTATGTTCACATCCATAGGAACTACAGATTCGCTTTGGATGCAAGCTTTGCCACCAAATTGCAACTTTTAGAAAAATTTGATAATGTATACCGGATACCCATGCTTTATTTGTCTGACAGGGCATTGGGTTCATCTCTATTTGCAGCATTCAACTGCGTTGGGACTTTATCATACCCATGCATGACCCTTCTCACAGGGAATCATGCTCATACCTATCTATGGGGGTTGAATCATGCTCATACCTATCTACGGGTGTTGCTTCCTCTTTTACATGACCTTATTCCTGTCTATTTCTAGGGGGCCATGTTCATCCCACGAATCACCTTGATGGGTTGTTCTATGGTGGAATGTTGTGAGTATCAGAGTCGGGGCTCCCTCTTTCTCCTTGTGTGGGCTTTTGTTATGCTCTTAACCTGCAAAATGATACCCAATACAGAATATGCGAAGAAAAGATACCCAGAACACAGAATAGCAATGATTTTATTATTCAGAGAGTAATGTTCACTTGCCTCTTCGAGGAGGCAACCTCCAATAGAGTAGAGCTCGATTACAAAATAAGACACGATACTCCTCGCAGGGAGTCTCTATCCTTTATATATGACTCATACATGCAATACCACGGGCCAATACCGTGGGTTTTATTAATACCATCTATCTAATACTACGGCCCATTTGCAACTAACTGTGGTCTCGTCATTAATTGCGGGTTAACCACTTACAAATATTAATATGGGCTTTATTGACTCTTGACTATGACGTGATCCCATGACATAAATAAGGGGGTTAGGGTGGGACCCTAACATGCCCTCCCCCTTAAGACTAGCCTTGTCCTCAAGGCTGAAGTTGCGGAAACTGCTGAAGAATAGTGGCTGGTTCCCAAGTTGCATCTTCCGGAGAGGTGTCTTTCCATTTGACGAGGACTTCCTTAATCATGCGGCCGCGCAGCTGTTTGTCTCTTGTGTCTAGAACCTGTTCGGGTTGAAGCCAGATTGACCCTTCTTCGTCCAATTCTGGTAGACTGGTTTGAACTCGGCAATTGTTCCTGATCACTTTCTTGAGGCACGATACATGGAAAACTGGATGGATTTTTGCAGTAGGTGGCAAAGCCAACTTGTAAGCCACTTCTCCAATGCGCTGAAGTACTTGGTATGGTCCGTAGAATTTTGGAGATAGCTTCTGACAACCCTTGTCTTTGAGTGATGTTTGCTTATATGGTTGCAGCCTCAAAAAGACCTGATCCCCTTCTTGAAATTGGCGCTCTGAGCGATGCTGGTCTACCTGTTGCTTCATGCGGTTCTGAGCTTGATGAAGATTCTCTCTAAGATGGGCGAGCATGGTTGCGTGGTGTTGTAGGAGTTGATCCACTGCTTGTACTTTGGAGCACCCCTTGAGATAAGAAGTAGGGGAAGGCGGAAGTTGACCATATACTGCTTCATAGGGAGTCATTTTGGTGGTGGCATAATAGTTGGTGTTATACCACCATTCAGCCAGAGGTAACCACTGTACCCAAAGGTGTTGCTTTTCTGAAGTGAAACACCTAAGGTAGGTTTCTAGACATTTGTTGACGGCTTCAGTTTGACCATCCGTTTGCGGATGATAGGAAGTACTGAGTTTTAGTTGAGTGCCTTGTATCCTGAAGAGTTCCTGCCAAAAATTACTGGTGAAGATCGGGTCGCGATCAGACACAATAGAAGTGGGCATGCCATGCAATTTGAAAATCTGATCCATGAAATATTGAGCGACCAAAGTTGGTGTAAATGGGTGGGGTAGTGCGCAGAAATGAGCATACTTCAATAGTCGGTCCACAACCACCATGATGAGTGACTTGTTCCCGGACTTTGGAAGACCTGTAATGAAATCCATAGAAACTTCCGTTCAAATGGATGTCGGAATGGGCAATGGTTGTAATGTGCTTGGTGTGTTGACTGTTTCCCCTTTGTGGCGTTGACAGACATCGCATTCTGCTACAAAAGTAAGGATGTCCTTTTTCATGCCTGTCCAAAAAAATGATCTTCTGGTGCGAGCATACGTCTTCTGAAAGCCCGAATGTCCTGCAATGGGCGATGAGTGCAATTCTGCCAAAATGCGACCTTTGAGGGTGGATGTTGGGGATATTACGACTCTGTTCCTGTAGCGAAGAATATCATCCTGCCACGAGTAGCCCTTGGTGGAATTTGGATCTTCCTGCAATTGAGAAATGAGTTGGGAGAGCCCGGGGTGTGAAAACCATTCCTTGCGAGCCTCTTCAATCCATTCTGGAATGGGGAGGGAGATTGCTAGCAGAGTACTTTCTTCCTCAAATTGGCGAGATAATGCATCTGCTACACTATTGTCTTTCCCTTTCTTGTAAATGATCTCATAATCATATCCCAGCATTTTGGCGAGCCATTTATTTTGTTGTGGGGAGGATAGGCGTTGCTCCAAAAAATATTTAAGACTGTGATGATCTGTGCGGATTTGGAAACGTCGCCCCAATAAGTAAGGTCGCCAGGTCTCGACGGCATGTAAGATGGCCATCATTTCTTTTTCATAGGTAGATTGGCCCAGATTCCTCCCACTTAGTTGTTGGCTTGTGAAGGCCAAAGGTCGCCCTTCCTGCATTAAGACCGCCCCAATACCGGTCCCCGAAGCATCACATTCAATGACAAAGGATTTGGTGAAGTCAGGTAGTGCTAAGACTGGAGTGGAACACATGGCATTTTTGAGAGCGGTAAATGCCTGTTGTGCTTCCTCATTCCAGAAGAAGGAATTTTTCTTTAGGAGTTGAGTGAGGGGCTTCGCTATGCGGCCATAGTTGCGGACAAATTTACGATAATAGCCTGTGAGACCCAAAAATCCTCTCAAGCTCTTCAAAGTCTTAGGTTGAGGCCATTCTTGCATTGCCTGGATCTTTTTGGGGTCCACCTTGACACCTTCACGCCCCACAATGTGGCCCAAATACTCAACTTCTTCCATGCCAAACGAACACTTGGACATCTTGACAAATAATTTATTCTTGCGGAGCAGGTGTAGGAGTAGATCTACATGCTGAAGATGTGCAGCCCAAGTGCCACTATAGATGAGGATGTCATCGAAGAAGACAAGGACAAATTTCCTGAGATATGGTTTGAGAATGTGATTCATAAGGCTCTGAAAAGTAGAGGGGGCATCACAAAGACCAAATGGCATGACTAGGAACTCATAATGGCCTTCATGAGTTCGGAAAGCAGTCTTGTGAATGTCGACTTCCTTCATGCGAATTTGGTGGTAGCCTGAGCGAAGATCCAGCTTAGTGAAGAATTGAGCCCCATTGAGTTTGTCCAACAAATCGTCAACCACCGGAATGGGAAATTTATCTTTGACTGTCAGCTTATTGAGGGCCCTGAAGTCGGGACACATCCGCCACTCCCCATCTTTCTTGAGCACCATGACCACTGGGGATGAATAAGGACTAATGCTGGGACGAATAACACCTGATTCCAAAAGTTCCTTGATGATTTTTTCTATTTCATTCTTTTGGGTGAACGGATATCTGTATGGCCACACATTTGGGGGTTGGGCCCCTGGAACCAAGGTGATGCTATGATCATGTTCCCCTCGCGAGGGTGGAAGCTCATGAGGCTTGTCAAAGACCGACAGATGGTTATTTAAAATCTGTTGCATCTCAAGATGAATTGGCAGAGACTTGGTTTCGACGACCTGGATGGCATTAAATTGAGCTACCACTCCATGATTGCCCTTTTTTAACAATTTTTCCATCCGATGCGAGCTGATGATAGAGGGGGCTCTCGCCTGGAGTCCACGGAGGGTATGTGTGTAGTTGTTCTGCTTAAAACTCATATATAACTCCTGAAAATCCATTGTGATTGGCCCAAGCGTGCGGAGCCATTCAGCGCCGAGGACAATGTCGCAACCCCCCATGTGTATGGCAAACATGTGGGTTTTCAACTGATAATCCCCCATTTGAAGTTTGACATTTTCACAGCGGCCTTCACATTTCATTGTGCCCCCATCCGCAATTTGGACTTGGAAGTTAGAAACTGCTCGTACAAAACAATGCACTGCTTCTGCGATTTTTTGATGGATGAAATTATGGGTACTTCCACTATCAATCAAAACTACTACTGGGCGATGTTTAAGAAAACCCCTGATTTTGAGAGTTTGAGGGGAAGAAATCCCTGCCAACGCATGCAGCGAAATAACTGGTTCGTCAGAGACATTCTCCTTTGGGTTGTCTTCTTCTAGCGCCTCATGTTCCTCAAGTGGTGGATCTTCCTCTGTTGAGCTGTAGTCAGTGGCATCTATTTGAAAAAATTTGGGCTCCTTGCATTTATGACCTGGGGAGTATTTTTCATCACAGTAGTAACATAGTCCTTGCTTCCTTCTTTCGGCCATTTCCGCAGGTGACACCTTTTGGACCTTAAGTGTTTGAGTCGTGTTGTGAGCCTGTGGGAGACGACCTTTAGTGGGGAAATTTGGGCGACTGTATTGGGCTGCTAATGCACGTTCCACGTTACGGGCTACCTTGCAAGCCTCTGTCCAAGTGGGAGGGTGGTGCAGTAAGACTTGAGCTTTGATGGCTTCTTTAAGACCACTGATAAAACATTCCGTGTAGAAATCATTTGAGAGACCCCAAGTGCGGAATGCTAAGGCTTCAAAAGCTGTAATATATTCATCCATGGTACCTGTCTGTCGCAGCTTAGTAAGACGACCCAAAAAAGAGTCCTCCTGTTCAAAGCGGTCTCGAAGAGCTTTGGTAAATTGGGTCCAAGTCTTAAAAGGTCCATTGCAACGTTGATGCCATTCCCACCATTGCCACCGTTCATTGTCCAAGTACATGCTCCCCAACATAAGCTTAGTCGCATCATCTAAGATATGATTCAGTTTGAAATACTGCTCCATTTGTGCTATCCATGCGGACGGGTGAGAACCGTCAAATTTATGCATATCCAACTTGGGAGGTCACTGACTGGGTGGTGGGTGGGTGTGCCAGACGTGAGGAGAGTGGCTAGACTCACCCTCATTGTATTTAGTGTCATTATACGCCTCCTCGTGGGCTGGCTCCTTGCCCTTCGGGATTAATTGTTGGACCTGGAGAGATAGTCCGGTAAGCTGCTTATTGATGGATTGGACGGATTTTTCAAGTTCGTCCATTCTTTCATTGGCCATTGCTTGAGCTCTAGTTTCTACCATACACCAACCTGATGAAAAATTGGGACCGCCTAAAATTTTTCACTAATAATTGAATGGTACCACCGTGCTCAGCTCGTCGTCCTGATTCTGATGGGCTAGATCACCAATAAGCGCCCGGGAAGATCTCAGACTTTTTTTTATTTTTATTTTTATTTTTATTTTTTTATTTTTTTCTGAAAACTCCTAACGGAGTTTTACTCCTTCCTGATCAATACTGCAGTCGCCAAATCCTCAAAATGTCAATGCGGCCAAAAGTCCTGCGAAAATTATACCTCGGTATAGGAACCCTTCACAACAACTCCGATCTGGTGGATCTGAGAGATCTGAATGGCGGATCGGATAGCTCTGGGCGGCGGAACAGACTGCTGCTGCGGATCGGCTGGCTCTAATAGATCGGAATGACTGATCTGCGAACTCGAGACTGCGGGACTGATGTCGGCTGCTTCTGCACCCCTTTGCACCAGCAGATTTGGAATAGATGATGTGCGATCCCCCGATAGAAAAGGGAACTATGGTCTTGAGGAGTGTCAGGTGCTACAGATCGCAATATACATAAGGGTCTGGCAGTAGTACTCGGCCCAATGTTTCAGGGCTCTAACTAAGGAGGATCGACCGTACCCTTAGCCGTACAACCCGACTACCCTATCGTACGAGCGAGTAATCTCTCCGAGTGCTGTTCTCGGTGTACTGTAGCCACAAGACGACCGACGGTTTATCTATGGCGAGGTTTCAAGGGAGCCTAGGGTCTTCCGATATACCCAGAGGGTATGTGGAAAACAGTCCGTGCGCGGTTCTGTCTAATGCGCTACTACTCGAAGGGGTACCCACAGGGGTTACAAGGGAGTCCAACAGACGTGACCACCTCTTGTATTTCCTGCGTGCATGCCTCCCCAAATCCGCAGGTTTATGCGCTCAACGACAGATCCCGTGGTTTAAAGACGCCGGAACACGTCTCTAGCCAAAAAAAATAATTTTTTTGCTAAGAATTGGCGATCCCACCGGCCCCGGAAAGTGCTCTGATACCACTTGTTATGCTCTTAACCTGCAAAATGATACCCAATACAGAATATGCGAAGAAAAGATACTCAGAACACAGAATAGCAATGATTTTATTATTCAGAGAGTAATGTTCACTTGCCTCTTCGAGGGGGCAACCTCCAATAGAGCAGAGCTCGATTACAAAATAAGACACAATACTCCTTGCAGGGAGTCTCTATCCTTTATATATGACTCATAAATGCAATACCACGGGCCAATACCGTGGGTTTTATTAATACCATCTATCTAATACTATGGCCCATTTGCAACTAACTGTGGTCCCGTCATTAATTGCGGGTTAACCACTTACAAATATTAATATGGGCTTTATTGACTCTTGACTATGACGTGATCCCATGACATAAATAAGGGGGTTAGGGTGGGACCCTAACAGCTTTGGTATCCTGGTATCCCATTATGGCCTTTGCAAATAGTGATAACACAACCAACTTGGTTGCCATTAAGGCACATTCGAACGGATAGACAGGTTGCTATGCTAGTCGAAGAATGAGCAAAAGGAGCATACAGGTTAACCTTATTCTTAAACTCAACATAAAAGAGTGTATATATATGATGCTATTAACAATGGTTTCTCATCATGTTGAGATGGATGGCACCACCATTAATGTCTAGAGTCCATCAGTTCGAGTAAATCAGTGAGTAGTTCACCTAAGTGCTTGATTGAAAATGTACATGAATTTTTATGTAGGGGAAGCTTAGCGTCATGAGGGAGCTCCCTGCAAAGACATTCCAATTATTTTAGATACCTATCTAGATGTTAGCCTTGTCCTTCTAGGAGTTGTCTCCTTGCTCAAATTACATTTTAGTATATAACTGGTACGTCTGCTATTTGAACTTGACATTCTTTGTTAAATGCAAGTCTACCTTCTCAAAATGGTTGCCAAAAGAATTATTTCATATCTTCATTTATTTAGGTGAACGCTAAGCTAGATGCCATTGAACCCCCATCTAAAAACAACTTATTTTATATGGGCATGTGGCAATCACTGTAAAAGGTGTCTTTTTTATTATGTTATTTTCAATTAACGATGATCATTTGGTGGGACACATAATAAGTTCTATTGCATGATATTTATTTCGGAACTAATCTATTGATAAACATCTGGGCAACATGATATCGTTTTTGGTCATCAGGATTCCAATGCATTGGTTGAAGCTCTCTCTACGAATCCAGAATATTTGAGGAACAAGGTAAGTTTTTCTTAGTTGGATAAATAAAATGTATAGTAGTAATAGTCCTTTGGCTACATATGTTTATTTATCTTTCAGAGTGCCTAAACAAATCAAACATGGTATTACATTTCTCACTAATTGTAATATTTCAGTTCTTCATAAATGTGTATATTTATTTTCAAATTGCATTTGTTAATTAAGTATGTGGGCCAAACCTTCCCAACATACTTATGTTGATAGTACTCTTCCACTTTTAGGTTTGAGACCTATTTTATATGCCTCCATTATTTTCCATGCATCGTATATTATTTATGTTTTTTGTACCTAATATAAAATTGAATAGGAATGTTTGTCAAGTACCCTCACTCCTGTTTGTACATATTCTTCTAGTATTATCATTCATCTCACTGCGCTGGATGAATGGGGGATTTGATAATGAAGCCAGGCTAGACTATCTTCCTTTCTAGACTGTAGTTTGAATTTTAAAAGTTATGTTTTGTAGGTACATTTGACAACTTAAAATATAAAGTACGTTAGGGGCAAAGGTTTATTTCAGGTTATGATTGTTGAGGCAAGGGTAAGAAATGTGATAATAACAAGGGTTTAAATCAGGACTAAGGTGCTGAATATACCGAGAGAGACGGTGAATTAGTACTTTTTGCTATATTGACAATTTTTAACCATAATGCATTAGATGATAACCATCTGAGATAAAACACATGAACTCAGAGATTTTAAAGTGCAAACCCAAACCAGGAGAAAACCTCTTGAATGCTTTGCTATCAACTTCAATTTATTACATCAACTGGCGAGGACAGCAATCCTTTGTAAACACCAACTTATAACTTTCGGAGACACCAATCCCCCAGCTGAGAACGAACTCAGAATTTGTAGGCACCAACCTATAGGAGATAACAATCCCCCAGCTGAGCACTGACTTAGCTTCAAGTTGTTCTTGGATTTGTTGTAAACAACTTCTGGTCTTCAAATCTTCAGTGAATTGTCATCTAATCATGCAACCCTCAGGGTTGCACTTGCACCTTCAAACCTGATCACAACCACCTGTCCTACACTTTCCTTTTCTTCGTCTTCAAATTTTACTCAACTCGTCTTGACCTAAGCTTTTGTAACAATGTCTTTGGTACAACTCACCTTGCAGAAACCTAGGGCTTGTTGTCTATTGGCAGCTAGCACTCAACACTCAACAACTGTTACTGTCACACTGAATGTTATTTTAATTTAAGGCTTTACAATTGCATAGTATAACTTACAGGTGCAATTACAATTACCGTTTACACTTCAAGTCTTATATAAACTTTGTTAGAGCTCTTTTCCTAGCTCTATCCAAACATGCAGTGTCACAGCTGTAGCTTCACTTCAACTTTTTGGTTAGGTCTCACCCTTGTACGCTTCACAATCACTGCACTTGGGTTGTCACAGTTATGTCACACAATCTATGTAATCCTTCTTTACCGGTGAATGCACACCCTGCACCTGCATCTTCCACTGTTTGGGCTACTCACTACCTTGTTTGTCCGCAACCAGGCCTAACTCTGCTGCCCTAATCCACCTCACTGTGCACTTTAGTAAACACTTGCGACTCTCCTCTTTTGTTGTCGTGGTTTAACCTATCTGTCCAAAGACTAGGGCTGCGGCCTAACTCACAATCATGCAATAGTGCAACTCTAACCTTTAATAGGCTCGACCTTCAAAGGTCTGTCACAAAACTAGGTTACCAACTGTTAATTTTAGGGTTAGATTGTTCTTAGTTGAAGATAATTGCATTTTCAAACTTATAACGTTTTGATTTAGTGTTCACTCCATAACATCTTAACATCATTAGCAATTATGTAGAAAGAACAATAACATCATTAATGTAATAGAACATTAAGGAACAACAAAAGAAAAACATACACAATAGAGACACCGGGATTTATGTTAGAGACCAGGGATAAACCCCACAAGGGGGAAAACCCAACTAGATTCTTCTTCTATTAGATATTCATCAATTGTTCAGCTGAGATACAAAGTACAATGAGAATGAGATACAACAATCACATCAGTCCTTCTAAGGCCAACCTAAGTAAGTTCACAACTTCGTTTGTGAACTGACCTCTAGAGAGCTGCTGCCATATCACTGTTCTCTAATTATATTAAGTATAAATTACTGTATGGATTGTTACCGCTCAAACTAGCAGGGGTAGGAGGGAATCCTAAAGGGACAATTGATAGGTCGAGGGCAACAATAGAGCAATAGCCCACTGTCACCTCAGCGAAAGCTCCTTACTTTTTATGGACTTTCACCGATGGGAGGAGACCTGGTATGATAAGGATCACAAAGATGAATAGATCAAAGATAGGATGAAGGGTGATCCTAGAAGCCTATTCACAAGAGAGGCTCAAGATTGTGGCTTGCTTGTCTTGGAAGACAAGATGGAAGGCTCTCTAGGAAGGGCTTGGGGAGAATTTCAAGGGTTAGGTTTTGAGTATGTGTCTTATAAAGGAGATCCCTAAGCCCTAGAATTCTTGTGGAAACTTGGGTTCCAGGTGATCTTTGAAGAATTAACCTTGATAGTGCATGGGACCAAGTGGACCCGAGGTTAGGTCAAGAGGATAGGATTTAGCAACCAATGATATACTTGACCTAATTAGGGAGGGGAAAGGGATCAAGGAATGAATTTTCAATGAAAGGCAATGCAAGGATCCCAGTGAGGTTTCTAGCCTAAGGGAAACCAAGGGCAATAATTGGTCTTCGAGCTAGGGCTTGCGATATCTCAAGATCCCACCGTTGAAATCTCATGAAATTTGGAGGGCTTCTTAAGGACACACCAGCACAGTTGTGGACCAAAAATTGAAGTATTTGGATGGCTAGATTGTGAGATAATTGATGCCCTAGGTGACCTATGTAGGTTAGGCCTAGAGAAAGAAGTGAAGGTGAAAGAAATAAGATTTAAAGTGATTACCAGAGGAGGACCAGTGCTTTGTCCTTTGGGAGAGATGGAGTCATGGAAGATTTAGAGTTTGGATTGATTTCCACTTGCCAAGGAGGCCTAAAAGACAACTTTGTTTGACATTAGGGCTTAATGGAAGTAGCTTCAAGGTCATTTATACTTCGTTCAACAATATTTGGTGACTTGTCTAGACAAGGATATCTCTAGAAACATTCATTCATTCAAACATGGCCCAATCATGATACAACACTATTTAGAGATTTAATTTCCACAATTTCGTTTCATGAAAAGCAACAAATTAACCCTAGAATAACGAAAATCCCAATATCATGAATGCAACAAAATAAAGAACCAAAATAGCATTAACATAGTACTCACTTGTAAGAAGAATATATCCAATCACCAAAATATGTCAATCATAAAAGCTCCAAGACAAAGAAGAATAACCAAACATCAAAATTAATCCATTCATCCTAAAAGTCTCATTCTCAAAGATAGCAAAAATATCACAAGAAGATATGATCCAATCCAACTGATGATGAGAAAATGAACTCATCTCACTTGTATTTATACACTAATGAGGAGTTCGAATTTGTCTCCTTGGCCTACATAAGCCCCAAAAATAAAATAATCTGCCAATATTCTAACTTTTGGTGACAAGCCCACCAAACTAGCTCACAAATGAAAGAATATGTGTCTTAAGAGGTCAAATGATAATCTATGCATGTCGTAGGGCCCTCTAAGAGTTCTGATGAGATCCATGGGTGCCATAATGAAGAGTAGGACCCTCAAAAGTGATGGACAAGGGGTTGGCCTCTTGTCTCTAAACAATAAACCTGTGGTCCTCCCAATGGGTGTGGGGGCACCATAATAACCTCATGGGTCTCAAAATGAATCAAAGATGCCTGTAGATTGTCTGCAAGGGCTTTCATGATGGTGTAGGGGATGCTACATCGTCCTACAAGTTCTGGGTCAGCTGCCAAGTGCATGGTACATCAGTGGGGCCGGCTAAGCGTAGGTGAACCAGGTGCATCTTCCTCGTCCAATGGGAATATCTCGAGCATCTCTAACCATCCTTGGGGATCCATGGAGTCTATTGCTGTGGAGGCCCATGGCTCACAACACACACCCTACATGTGCCAATGTAGCCCTTTGGAGGATTAGGACCTTGTATAGGGAGACCAAACCCAAGATGGAGACCATCTTCAATCCTGCATAAGATCCAATGCATCCCCTAGCTTTCAAGTACAACAGGTCATTAGGGAAATCGGGTAAATGAGCTTACCAACCATGGACCATAGGTGGGGACTTCATAATGGCTTGCCCTTTCATAATGGGCTTCGGGATGTGTCAGTGTCTCGTAAACTGCAAACCGGGTTAACCAAGTGTCCTATTAGGTGGTTTCTACTTCTAAAGGGGATAATATGTTCAAGATACACCCTTCAAAAGGTGGTGGCATGTGACAGATAGGTGAATGAAGTAGGGGGTGAGAAGGGTAATCGCTAGGCCACATGCTAGGGTACAAGGGTAGTTAATAAAAGGGAAACCCACACTTGGGTTTATAATGTATAGGAGGGACTAATCTATTGAAGTTTCTAAGTCTACCAGTTAGAAACTTTCCATGCACTTTACTGATTTATTCCTACCTACTTGTTCCATTACTTAACAAGTTATTTACAATGTAAATACTAAAAATAAACACTAGTGCATACTCAACATATTATAGATCATCAACTGAAGGAAATAGAAACAAGCACACAAAATGACACCGTTATTTTTGGACCAATGTCCCCGGAAAAACCCAATGTTGGAAAACCGATGCAGCTATCTGAGGGTTTTCTTATTAAGCAATTTGAGAGTACAATCTGGGTGCCAAATCTAGCTTACCCAACAGAGAATGCCCTTGGCAGTAGTACCTCTCAGTCTGAGACAAATATCCTGGCTGAAACCCCGGATAAACCCTCCAGCAATTCCTTAGCTCTAATCTACCCTAGAAACCCCAATGTTAGCCTCTCTGTGGACTGCATCAGCCTCTCTCTGCCCAGTGCTGGCCCTGCGTCAGCCTCAGGAGGCCCTGCGTCAACCTTTTGGCCCTCTGTGTCAGCAACGCTGGCCTCTCTGAAGCACTGCACAGCTCCTGGCTGCCTTTGCGTGGCCCTGCGCGAGCCCTAGTTGCTACTGCGTCACTCTCTCTGGCTCCTGCGCTGATCTCCCAACGTTATCTCTGCCTCTCCTCTCTGTACTCACTGCCTCTCAACTGCAACTTTGAGCAGTGATGCTATCTCTCTTAGCAAACCTTGCTCTAGAGAGTAGAATGACTGATCATCTGGTGTGCTCTCCAAGTGACCCTCAATCCCCCTCTTATACTTTTCTTGTTGACATATCAATGGTCGAGATTAAGTCCCTAATCAACGACTAAGATTAGATCTAGC
Source organism: Pinus tabuliformis (assembly GCA_031772625.1). Classification (NCBI taxonomy): domain Eukaryota; kingdom Viridiplantae; phylum Streptophyta; class Pinopsida; order Pinales; family Pinaceae; genus Pinus; species Pinus tabuliformis. Next base: position 1,413,214,491 of record CM062817.1, on the reverse strand, counting down.
TTGATCCATGTCTTTTGGACCATTCTAACACAGTTTTATATTAATCCACATTGATATTTTAATTTCTCTAAGTTTAGACTTAGGGACTCCATTAAAAATATTAATTATTTTAATATCTCTTGAACTCTTTAGAATCTGCCCAAACCCTTTTTGGGTATTGGAGATCTCATGTCCCAACCTGTCCACCAAATTCTGTGGCTAGAGAACATCCGATGCTACTAAAAATCCACACTCCCTCTTAGCGAGGACTGTGCTCTAGCAATACTCCTCATTGAGTATTACTCTTATCATCCAGCATCGGTCCCTGTGCTGATGCTAGGCCTGCTGCCCACCATCCTCTGCATTGTTGTATCTTGTACTGTTGCCCATGGTTCTGCCACTGCCACTCCTGCATCTGTACGACAACTCTCTCTGCATCCGCATTGTTGCTGGTCCTTTCACCCAACACTGCATTCGCACATCAACTCCTCTCATAATGCTGCATTGTGCTTCCCACTGCTGCACCGCAACTCAGTTACTAAGAAGTAAGTAATTGGTCTCGCAACTTTGACCTCTCTGTTGGGCTAGAGACCCTCCTGATGCTGAAGCTCCCTCTGCCGCTGACAAGTGCTCCCTCTCTGACCTCTGCGCTGCTACAACAACTCCCTGCATCTTGCACCATTGCACCCCTCTCTGTGCCATCCTGCACTGGTGCAACACTCCCGTGCCTCTCGCACTTCTGCAACTGCTAGCCTCGTGCTGTCTCGGAACTCTTGCACTGTACCTCTCTTTGCTGCTCCACCTGCATCCATCTCTACCCACATCATCCAGTCCTGCTACTCTTTGTGGCTCCCGTAGCAAGGTCTAATCTAAGAGGCTGGGTACCTCGAGGATCCTACCCCTCATCGCTTGTAGTCCGCCTGACTACAACTTGATGTCTCCCCACTTCCGCTCAAGTAGTGTGTGTGCACTCATGGCACACAAAACAGAAAGGATCCTGGCCTTCTAGATGACAAAGTTGGATGCCTCATCCAAGCTGTCCAGATTCCTCAGCCCATTCATGGCCATCTCTCTGCTCTTCTTGTTGACTCCTCCGAGTCTCTCTACTTCCCGCCTGGAAGTTCTCTGTTCGACTCCTGGTGAGTCTACTTCCCGTCTGGAATTTATTTGTTCGACTCCTGCTGAGTTTCTCTACTTCCTGCCTGGAAGTTCTCGGTTTGACTCCTGCTAAGTCTCTCTACTTCCTGCTTGGAAGTTCTCGGTTTGACTCCTGCTGAGTCTCTCCGCCTCCTGTCTGGAAGTTCTCGGTTCGACTCCTGCTGAGTCTCTCTACTTCCCGTCTGGAAGTTCTTGGTTCGACTTCTGTTGAGTCTCTCCACTTCCCGTCTGGAAGTTCTCTTCTAGACTCCCTCTTAGTCTCGATTTCCCACCTGGAAATCCTTCTGCCAACATCAAGTTGCCCCTCTCTGATCGTTTGTGCAATAGCAGCATTGATCCGAATTCCTTGGCTAGAAATCCGCCTCAGTAGCAACTCCCTCTACCTTGGCCCTGCCTTGTTAGGTACTGTTCTGATTACAGTACCCCACCAGCTCCACTCTGCAACTGACCCACAGCCTCCTAAACCCCAACAATCTGAAGGTTAGAGCTCCCAGGCTCTGCGCAATCCCGACACCGACAAATCAACTTCCTCAGCCTACTGCATCCAATGTTTTACAACTCGGACTCGGACTCGGACTCGGCCGAGGATCGACTCGGACTCGGACTCGGACTCGGTAATGACTCGGCCGGCTCGATTTCAATGACTCGGTCGTTGTAAAAAATACATTAAATATTTATTTTTTTTATAAAAAAACATAATTTTAAAGATTTTCATTCATGTTTCCAAACACACAGCATTATAATATAGATGGAAGACAACATATGATCAAAGTAGGCTCATGAACCAATCCATTATATCAAAATGGTACCCAATGGGTGGGCAGAGACTCAGCCCAAACTATGGGTGGGCAGAGACTTCAAGCCCCCGACTTAGTTTCCCAGCTTATATTTTGAGATAAGTGTTTACCACAATTGATATGAGCAATGGATGTCATGTTTATATTTCTGGAATGGTTTATATGCTAATTAACTGTGTGAAGTATGCTTTCTTAAGGGATTGGAATTGCTCATGTTATGATAATGCTTTGATTGTTGATGAAAATGTAAATGATTACATGTGTTGACCTCATGATATGCATCTGATCATGTGAAAATTGCAGTACTCTATATGCATGTGCCATGGACTCTCGAGTCTAATTAATCTCAGCATTAAGGGTGCTTATGGACACTATTCAAGTTTAAGATGCTTGCATTAATAGATTCCTGTGTGGTAAAAGGAATGCTACAGTTCATAGCCTAGATCTTTATTAAATAAGTCTACACTTGTGTGAAATCCTACATGTTGTGTCTACACTGCTGAAAGAATGGTGATCATAATCATGAATTAACTTTAGCTATACGTGCCACAAGAATGCATCACAGTCATTGAGTGGCTGATTGTAGTTACTATGTCTAATCCTGGGCTGCAAGAGCATAGATGTACATATACCCAGCTATTTTATTAACTGTTCTTGAACACCTATTTGAAACCTAAATAATACAAATGGCACCTAGAGCAACCGTGGGTTCTTTGACTCGGCCGAGTCAATACGGACCCGGCCGGGTTGGATGACTCGGCCGAGTCATAGTTGACTCGGTCAACCGAGCCGGGTTGCTGGCCGGGTCATTAAAATTTGCTTTGTCTCGGTTCGAAACGGCCGTTTCCGAGTTGACTCGGCCGGGTTGTAAAACACTGACTGCATCAACCCTCCTAGCTTCTGTGTGGCTCTACGTGAGTCTCCCTTTGCCTCCCTTAGCCTCTGCGCTGCCTCTTCCTGGCTCACCCTTGATGACGCAGGCACTGTATCACCCTTCTCTTGTTGCTGCTTTGCTAGGAACAACTTTTGTCACTCGTGACAACTGTTTTCTAGTGCTATTGCTCTGCTCGGTTGATGTCCTCAGTTCTCCTGTGATCTGCAACCACTCTCTTATACGATGTTGAAGTTTCTAAGTCTACTAGTTAGAAACCCTCCATGCACTTTACTGATTTATTCCTACCTACTTGTTCCGTTACTTAACAAGTTATTTACAATGTAAATACTGAAAATAAACACTAGTGCATGCTCAACATATTACAGATCATCAACTGGAGGAAACAAAAACAAGCACAAAAAATGACACCGTTATTTTTGGACCAATGTCCACGAAAAAACCCAATGCGGGAAAACCGGTGCAACTATCTGAGGGTTTTCTTATTAAGCAATTTCAGAGTACAATCTGGGTGCCAAATCCGACTTACCCAACAGAGAATGCCCTTGGTAGTAGTACCTCTCAGTCTGAGACAAATGTCTCAGCTGAAACCCCGGATAAACCCTCCGACAGTTCCTCAGCTCCAATTTGCCCCAGAAACCCCAACGTCAGCCTCTCTCTGGACTGCGTTAGCCTCTCTCTACCCAGCGCTGGCCCTGCATCACCCTGAATGGGTCTGCGTCAGCCTTCTGGCCCTCTGTGTCATCAACGCTAGCCTCTCTGAAGCACTGCGTAGCTCCTGGATACCTCTGCGTGGCCCTGTGTGAGCCCTGGCTCCTGCGCTGATCTCTCGGCACCATCTCTGCCTCTCTGTATCTCTGTACTCACTGCCCCTCAGCTGCAACTCCGATCACTGATTCTATCTCTCTTAGCAAACCTCGCTCTAAAGAATAGAATGACTGATCATCTGGTGTGACCCTCAAGCCCCCTCTTATACTTTTCTCGTTGACATTATTTTTACTGAGATTAAGTCCCTAATCAATGGCTAAGATTAGATCTGGCTTGATCCATGTCTTTTGGACCATTCTAACACAACTTTATATTAATCCACATTAATATTTTAATTCCCCTAAGTTTAGACTTAGGGATTCCATTAAAAATATTAATTATTTTAATATCTTCTGAACTGTTTAGAATCTGCCCAAACCCTTTCTAGGTATTGGTGATCTCATGTGCCCCAACCTCTCCACCAAATTTCGTGACTAGAGCACATCCGATGCCACCACAAATCAACATAATAGTTGTGTGAGATTTGGCCCTGCAGGATGGGGCACATGTATCATGGGGCCTTGAGTACATTGCGGGAGATCACCACTGGTGTGCCAGATTTCAGTTCTTATCACCTTAATGTATGCAGAGGATGTGCTATGGGAAAGTTTGCTAGATCCCCTTTTCCCAATAGGGACAATAGAGTGACCGGGATCCTTGACTTGATTCATACCGATGTGAATGGCCGGATGTCTCATGTATGCTTGAGTGGCTATGAGTACTATGTTTTATTCGTTGATGACCATTCCAGGAAGACCTGGATTTATTTCTTGAAGGCCAAGAATGAGGTATTCAAGCCGTTTCAAGAGTTCAAATCTCTTGTGGAGATCCAGACAGGTAGGAAGATCAAGGTCCTCAGGTCGTACAATGGAGGGGAGCATACCCTTGGTGAGTTTGTTGATTTTTGTGCTGAGGCAGGCATTAGGAGGGAGTTCACAGTGCCTTACTACCCCCCAACAAAATGGGGTTGCAGAGAGGAAGAATAGATCCATTGTAGGGGTTGCCAAAGCCATGCCTCATGATCAGGGGTTACCTTTATTTTTGTGGGCAGAGGCTTGCAACATTGCTGTGTACTTGTAGAACAGGAGTCCGCATCGTGCCTTGGTGAATGTGATTCCGGAGGAGGCTTTTTCTGGGAAGAAGCCTGATGTTGGGCACTTTCGTATCTTTGGGTGCCTTAAATATTCCTATGTCCCTAAGGAGAATAGGACCAAGCTAGAGCCCATTGTAGACAAAGGGCATCTTTGTGGGTTATAGCGAGACCTCGAAAGCTTATCGGATTTATATTCCTGCGCAGAGGAAACTAGTTGTCAGGCGCCATGTGAAGTTCGAGGAGGAGAGAGCTTTCAGGAGGTCATGGGAGTTAGAGTATCCAGAGTCACCAGACCCTCAGGAGTAGTTGAGGCAGTCACATGGATCCAGTGGTCAGGGATCAGGAGGTACATCGATTACAGTGTCAAGTCCATCAGCGAGCAGTGGCTCTCAGAGTCAGGTGTGTGGTTCCTCGGGCAGCATGCAGGGCAGTCCGCAAAGCAGTTCACAGGGTAGCCCACTAATGGATAGTTCGCACGATACTTCAACATCTACAGGCACAGATTCAGGCATGAGGTCAGTTGACAGGCCTTCAGGAGTTCAAGCTTTTGATGATGATGAGGATTCTTTCACTCCGGTGGGAGAAGTATGCTCAGGGAAGAGGAAGCCCAAGTGGCTTCAAGTACCTTGCGCGAGGCCACATTAGTTGCTCGGCCAAAGAGACAGGTTAGAGAGAGTAAACCACCTGAGCAGTTCTATAGTTACATGGCATTGGTAACAAGCATTGTTGACTCCGAGCCTTCTAGTTATGAGGAGGCAGCCAGCCAGCAGGTCTGGAGAGAGGCCATGATGGAAGAATGATGTTTGGGAGGTAGTGCCGAGGCCTGAAGGTAAATCAGTTGTTACTTCCAGGAAGAGTACTTATCGGTGTTGTTTTGGGTTGGGTTCAGCAATTGTGTTGTGGAGAGTATTCTTCTATTATGAAGAATGATGTTTGGGAGGTAGTGCCGAGGCCTGAAGGTAAATCAGTTGTTACTTCCAGGAAGAGTACTTATCGGTGTTGTTTTGGGTTGGGTTCAACAATTGTGTTGTGGATCAACCGGAAACAACAGTCAGTTGCATTGAGTTCAGTTGAGGCAGAGTATATGGCTGCTAGTTTGGCTAATTGTGAGGCCATATGGCTTCACAAGATGTTGTTTGGTCTACTTGGTTAGGCATTGAGACCTTTAGTAATTTACTGTGATAATCAGAGTTGCATAAAACTCACAGAGAATCCAGTTTTTGATGACAGGTCAAAGCATATTGAGATCAGGTATCACTTCATTAGAGACTATGTCCAAAAGGGAGTTGTTAAGCTTGAATACATTTCCACAAATGAGCGGGTAGCGGACATTTTCACCAAAGCCTTACCATAGGGCAAGCATGTCTACTTCAGAGACAAGATGGGAGTGGTGAGGAACACTTTCCTCGGTAAGAGGGAGTGTTAAAAATTTGGGTACCAGAGGACAAGTGGTTCCCTAAGGCTTTGATCTTTGGCCTAGGGAAAAGTGTCCAAATTTATTTTTTACTTTTCTCCTAAAGTGACTTTATAAGTGGTAAAGTCAATTTATTTTAACAGTGACTTTATAAGTGATAAAGTTACATCCTAATTTAAAAGTGACTTTATAAGTGGTAAAGTTACATTCTAATTTAAAGGTGACTTTATTAAAGTGAATGAAGAATTAGAAAGTGAAAAAGTGACTATGGAAATAAAAGGCTAAGTGAGTCTTTATTTAAGTGGGTGAGTTAAAAAATAGAAAGTGAGAATTAAATGCACATTTATTCTCATCCCTAGATCTAAATGAATCTCAACCATTAGATCTTAGGGTAACCCAAAAGGTCATTTAGAGAATAAAGGGAGAAGAGAAGAGGAAAAGATCAATTCATTCTTTCAAGAGCATTTGAGAGAAAGAGAAGAGAGAGCAAGGTGAAAATTTCTGAGCAGTGAGGAAGTGAAGGAGAGCAGCAAGAAGACATTTCAACAAATCTGGACAACAACATTTATTGGCACACATCCCAAGGAAAAACAGTACAGCATGAGAAAGGCACAAAAATCGAGGAAGAGGGACAACAACAAGGGCACGAATTTTGAGGTATCCGTACTGCTGAAATTTGTATTGTCTGTACAATCCATACAACAATTTTTGGGCACATTTTCCGAGGTAGTCCGTACAACATTTAATGCTATTTTCAATGTTGCACGAAGCGGGGATGAAACGGGGACATTTTTTGGAAGCAGGGACGCGGAAGCGTCATTTTCTAAAAATCTAGGAAGCGAAGCGTCTGCTATATATATATTTTTTATATTTTTTTGCATTTATATTCAAAACTTGCGTCTGCTATATTTATATTTTTTTGCTATATATATATATATATTTTTTTTGCATTTTTTTTACAATTTTTTTCGGAAGCTTGATGCTTCATACGGCCGAAGCGCCGTCCGAAACGCGTTTCGGGCACACGCTTCCTGAAATCTCCAGGAAGCGTGTTTATCAGACCAAAATACGTTTCGGACGACGCTTCCCCCAGGCATCCATATGGATCGCGGATTGGGGTTTGATCCCGGGGGGGGGGGGGGGGCGCGTTTCCTACAACACTGGATGTTTTATTGCTGTAAAAATGTCTGTTTTGGCTGTTTGTTGATTGGCACGATTTTCGAGGTGGAGTTCAAGCACGAAAATCGAGATAAGTTGTAATTTGTGGTTGCTAGATTTTTTACTGTGTATTTTAGTTTCTCTATAAAAGCATTTTCAGAAATAAAAAAGAGCTCTCAAACTGATTTTCCCCAAGAGTTTTAGGGGGTTTTTCTAGGGTCACATTGACAAAAAATCACTGTGTTATTTTCTGTGTGTGGCTGTCATAATTTTGTTGTGTTTTATTTCGGCAATTTCAACAGCTGTGAAATCTCTAAATTTGTGTTTTCAGAAAATTATTGTGATTTCTAGATTTTAGAATTTTTATCATGCTTGGATTTAAAATTAAATGCCTGGAGTGATAAGGAAAACTGATAACCGGAGTGGGGGTTGAAATTTCTTCATTCTATGCCTACTTTGTTGGGAAAGTGATGCCTTAGGTGACCCAACTTGGCTAGACCCAGGAAAGAGGGGAAAAAGGTAAAGAAAAGGTTTAAGGTGATCACCTTATTGTTGACCAGTGCCTAATTCCTTTTGGGGATATGGAGTCAGGAAGAATTATGAAGAAGGATCTCGTTTCTAGCTCAAGGAGGCTCTAAGGGCAACTTCATCCAATGTTAGGGCAGAAAAAGAAAGTGACCTTAAAGTGTTTATACTTCGCTATGGCTTATTAAGATAACTTCGATCTCTAGGACAATTCGATCAACAAACATGGCCCATACATATAGGTATGCTATATAGAAACAAAATTCCACAATGAAGCAGTAAATGCATGCAACAATTAGCCCTGAAATAACGAAAATCAAATGATCAATGTATGTGACAAAGTAAAAGAAAATAGCATCAAATTTGTACTTACATGTAAGAGAATATATCCAACCATCAATACATTTCCCAATAAAGAAGCTCCATGATAAGAAAATCCAATCCAAACATCAAAATTCATCCATGCTCCAATTTGTCGTCCAAGAAGAAATGCAAAATTCTCCAGAGAGAGAATGATCCAATCCAAGTGATGATCAAAATGAATTCATGTCTCTCCTATTTATACACTCATTAGGAGTTCTAATTACCTAATTTGAGCCTACACTAGCCCTTCAACTAAAATAATGTGCAAATAACTATCTATTGGTGACAAGCCCACCAAAGTAGCTCACAAATAAAATAAGAAGCCTCCCAAGAGATTGAATGATCAATAATGCATGTTGTTGGGCTCTCTAAGAGGCCTGATGAAGTCCATAAGTGCCAAAATCATGAGTTGGACTTCCAAAAGTAATGGAGAAAGGGTTGGTCCCTTTTCTCCACATAATAGACCTGTGGTGCTCCCAATGGCTGTGAAGGCACACAAGTGACCTCATGGGTCTCCAAGTAAGTCGAAGATGCCCGTAGATCATCTGTAAGGGCTCAAATGATGCAGTGCTGGGAGAAAGGACCAGCAGCAACACGAATGCAGAGGGAGTTGTCGTACAAATGCAACAGTGGTAGTGGCAAAACCATGGGCAGCAGTACAGGATATAATAGTGCAGAGGATGTTGGGTAGGAAGGCCTAGCATCAGCACAAGTACCGATGCCGGATGATCAGAGTAATACTCAGTGAGGAGTATTGCTAGAGCAAAGTCCTCATTAAGAGGGAGTGTTGATTTGGGGTAGGAACGAATGTGCTCTAGCCACAAAATTTGGTGGAGAGGCTGGGGCACATGAGATCTCCAATACCCAGAAATGGTTTGGGCAGATTCTAAATAGATCATGAGATATTAAAATAATTAATATTTTTAATGGAGTCCCTAAGTCTAAACTTAGGGAAAGTAAAATATTAATGTGTAGTAATATGAATCTGTGTTAGAATGGTCCTGTTGACCTCTACTGGTCAACTTCCCATGCAGTACACCCTCTTTTCTTGGCAGAAAGGGGTAGCACCTGAACGACGTGTCCGTGCCAGCCTACAGTCATCAGCAGCTTGATCATTTCAATTGTAAACCCAATCTGCATGTATGAATTGTAAATAATCTAAGCAGATCAGAGTCATGTATGTAAAATTGCCTAGGTGGACCTAACTTTCTATGATAATCTATGTCCCGGAAGGTTTTTCGTCTCACCGATCCATGGATCGGCAGAGTTTTCCTTCAAACCTGACCCCAAAGCCGGGATGGATATTTTCATTAGAACTTTAGGAGAATCCTAGTGTGTTAATATGCTAGATTATAGTTGTGTCGCAGAACTGGGTGATTTATGAGGGTCTGTGTTAAGTGGGCTTGTCCCCTTGAGATGTAAGTTGTAAAAGTCATCATGTAATGTGTCTTGAGGGTCGAAAAATGTTTTAAATCCCCTCGTGAGTCCTAAATCCTAGGTCCTGGGTGATGTTTCCAAAGGTTTAGTTCGATGATCCATTTAAAAAATGAAATAAAATAATAAAATAAATAAAAAATTTAAAAATTTAAAAATTTAAAAAAATGAAATAAAAAAAATAATAATAAAAAAAAAAATTTAAAAATTTAAAAAATAATAATAAAATAATAAATAATAAAAAAAAATTAAAAATTTAAAAATTTAAAAAAATGAAATAAAAAAAAAATAATAAAAAAAAATTTTAAAATTTAAAAATTTAAAAAATAATAATAAAATAATAAATAATAAGAAATTTTAAAAATTTTAAAAATAATAATAATAAATTAATTGAATAAATCGACGGATGAGATCAAGAGATGTCTTGATCTTCATCAACGGTCGAGATCATTTCTACATGGATCATTCGAACTAGCCGTTGGGATCATTTCCTTTATATAGGGTCTTAGGTGGTCATTTCAGATCAATTGGATCTGTGAGTCAGATACGGAAGAAGCTCTCTTGTAAATATGTTTCTGGTTAATAAAGGAAGACTTTGGGGTCCATATCTTGCTGGTGTTACTCTCTTGGAATGTTGTGAGATCATTTCATTTTCTGCGTATGTTATTTTCAGCCATTAATAATAGCTTTTCGTAGAGTATTGTGAGCACAGGTATCTTGTTCACTTGCTGGGGTTTGGGTATTGTTAGGGTTTCTGAAGTAATGGCAGGTATCTCCATTACTGTTTGAGATCTAGCAGCATTTTTGCTCTCTTTGTTGACGGTTGTTTTGAGCTGTGCAGAAAACATTTTCTGAAGGAATTTTGTGGGCGTTCGGGGAAGTTCTCGGCTGAACCAGCCAGCTCCCGCAAGCATTTTTTGCTGAGCCCAGTTGGATTTGATCCTGGGTCTATCATTCGGTTTATTTATTTGATTTGCATGAGAAATTTTCTGAAGTTCTTCACAGTGACAAATCTGAAATTTTCGTTTCGTTAAAATATTTCCGTTCTTATTGCTGAATCTGGCTGTTAAGGGGCCAAATCTGTAAATTAATCAGTTGTCTTAGGGTTTCAATTTTCTCTGATCTAGGGTTTCAAATTTTTTGCTTTATGCAGTTTTTATCAGGGTTTAGGGTTTTTAGGTTTCATTTTATCACATAAAAAATTTGGAAAATCATTTTTGCCAGTTTCAGTTGTTTTTCATGTTATATCTTAAGATCTGAATTTTTCAAGTCGAGATGCGAATATGATATCTAGTTAATGGTCTAGGATTCTCGTGGTGGTTTAAAGCATTTATCTTTTTTCAAAATTCTCAGTCGCTGGATATCGTTTGGTTATGTGATTTCGCTGATACCTTTTGATGACAAATGATTGCTGTTGACGGTTTCTTTCTCTATATCATCCAACAAGTGATCATCTTAACCATAATCTCTTAAGGCACTGGTCTGCTCAATTAATCAAATCAATCAAGTGCTTTTTCATATCGTATCTCGTGTCTCCCAACCAGCTGGTCAACAGCTGGTCTCATTCATCTCACAGGGACTACCCCCCTTAGCCACGGGAGACAGGCTTAAACGGAGGGATCGGGGATCAGAGTGACAGCCCCCGGTCTGAGCGTTGTCGTGTCAATCCGCGCGACAACATTTTTTGGCGCCGTTGCCGGGGATAGAGTTTTTCTGTCCTTGGTGTTTCAACGACTTTTCATCATTCATCGTTCATCTTTTTATCATTCATTTGAGCCGGCAACGCCAACATTTTTTGGCGCCGTTGCCAGGGATAGAGTTTTTCTATTTCTGGAGTTTCATCGACATTCATCTTCTCATCTTTCTCATCTCTCAGTTTGAGCTGGCAAATTCAACCTTTTGGGTTATCATTTGGATCTTTTATTGCCTTATTTCTCGCCATATCAGTAGCATCTCTTCGGTTTGTTTCTTGTTTGGGTGGCGACTCCACTTTCTCATTCTTCCCAGACAAGAAGCTTTCCTCATCTCTGCTTGTGGTTACCTTTTGGATCCTAGAATCAGATTCATTGTTCAAGTGGCGACTCCACTTCTTTCATATCTTGATTTTCTTGAGCAGAAATCTCTTTCTATCATCCATTTTATCCTTCATTGTTCATCATAGATTATTCATTTAAACCATGTCATTTTACTGATAATCTCCATGATCTTCCGAAAGAGGCCGTCGGTAAATTATTTAAGTTCTCGGGTGGTGATTCGGTCACTGTTGAACAGCATTTAAACAGGTTTACTTGTGTAATGATCTTATATTGTAGATTTCCTCAATATAATCATGAATATTTCAAGATGCGTCTATTTGTCCATTCTTTAGAGGGTGATGCCTTGAATTCGTTTAATAATTTTCCTAATGATTTTTTCACTTGTTTACAAGACATTCTCAATGCTTTTAAAGATAGATATGATAGTCCAAACAGCTTGCCTTCTGCCTCTAAAATTGTGCAACAGAATGAAAGTAATTTGATAAGAGGTCCAGCTGAAAGATCCCAAGACGATTCATCATGTCAGAATGTGTCATCCACCGGAGATATTGCAGATCAAGTTCATGATAGTGAAAAATCAGGGACAAATGACAATGAAAGGGAAGAGCAAAAGCAAATTATACGAGACCTAATGATGCTGGTAAGAAATATGGAAATCAATCAAACTAATTATGTCAATGATGTGAAAACTTTATGCACCCACCTGGAAAAACGTAATAGGGAGATTGAGGTCACGCAAAGTCACCATGCTAGAGAAATTGAGGCCATGAAAACTAAATATGAAACAAAAATTGGAAACATGCATAGCAAGATGTCAGTCTTAGAGGAAAATATGGTGACCATGAAAGTTGATCATGATAAGGAAATTGACTCTATGCAAAACAAGTTATTAACTATGGATGACGAAATGACTATCATGACGTTCAATCATAATAATCAAGTGGCTGACATGCAAGCAAATCATAAAGAAGAAATAAATTTCATGCAACATTGCTTGATGGACATAAAAGAAAAGAATGATAAAGTAATAAAAGACATGCAAGAACACCATGCCAGACAAATTAGTGCTACAAAGGTTGAACACTCTAGTCAGATGGGTGCCATTAAAATACAAGTTCAAAGGTTTCAGCAACTGGCAGAGGATAAAAGAAACCAGGTAACATCAACAGATCAGGAGTCTTCTCATTTGCTGCAACAAGATTCATCTTATTATTGGGAGGTTGTTGATTCGATTGAAAGATGGTTGATTGAGGGTGATCCAGACAGACTTAAGAATGATAAAGATCAGATGCAAGATGAAGAAAGACATAGCACGCATATATTACATACTTCATCTGATAGCTTTGAAACAGAAAGTACCAGGTCATCAGTAATTCAACCAGCCAGAAAGAAAAAGCGCAAGAGAAAGAAAGTGAGAAGAAGATTTGATGCATCAGACGGCCGCAAGCAGCTTGATTTTCGGATAGGAAAGAGTCCTACCATATGCAAAATGGGACATGGCACATCCGACAAGCAGCCGACAGATTTGCCTGAAAGCAGGCAAATGCTCAGTATGCACTATATTGAACACATCTGATGCCGTAGGGCATCCTTTGTATCGTATTTCTAACCCTACTCCTTGTTTTTTCCGCATGTTCGTTTCTGCTTTAGATAGTTAATAAATGAAGAGCTTGTATCTTTATTGTGCTTAATGTATATGATGATTTTGGATGGACGCTACTTATTTTTGTGTTGTATGGATGCAGATTCTGGATTCTCACATTCCTGCAAGCAGCAACGTGTCCCCAAGTAGAGCCAGATGTTGACCTCTACAGGTCAACTTCCCATGCAGTACACCCTCTTTTCTTGGCAGAAAGGGGTAGCACCTGAACGACGTGTCCGTGCCAGCCTACAGTCATCAGCAGCTTGATCATTTCAATTGTAAACCCAATCTGCATGTATGAATTGTAAATAATCTAAGCAGATCAGAGTCATGTATGTAAAATTGCCTAGGTGGACCTAACTTTCTATGATAATCTATGTCCCGGAAGGTTTTTCGTCTCACCGATCCATGGATCGGCAGAGTTTTCCTTCAAACCTGACCCAAAGCCGGGATGGATTTTTTCATTAGAACTTTAGGAGAATCCTAGTGTGTTAATATGCTAGATTATAGTTGTGTCGCAGAACTGGGTGATTTATGAGGGTCTGTGTTAAGTGGGCTTGTCCCCTTGAGATGTAAGTTGTAAAAGTCATCATGTAATGTGTCTTGAGGGTCGAAAAATGTTTTAAATCCCCTCGTGAGTCCTAAGTCCTAGGTCTTGGGTGATGTTTCCAAAGGTTTAGTTCGATGATCCATTCAAAAAATGAAATAAAATAATAAAATAAATAAAAAATTTAAAAATTTAAAAAAATGAAATAAAAAAATAATAATAAAAAAAAAAATTTAAAAATTTAAAAAATAATAAATAATAAAAAAAAAATTTAAAATTTAAAAATTTAAAAATTAAAAAAAATGAAATAAATAAAAAATAATAAAAAAAAATTTTAAAATTTAAAAATTTAAAAAATAATAATAAAATAATAAATAATAAGAAATTTTAAAAATTTTAAAAATAATAATAATAAATTAATTGAATAAATCGACGGATGAGATCAAGAGATGTCTTGATCTTCATCAACGGTCGAGATCATTTCTACATGGATCATTCGAACTAGCCGTTGGGATCATTTCCTTTATATAGGGTCTTAGGTGGTCATTTCAGATCAATTGGATCTGTGAGTCAGATACGGAAGAAGCTCTCTTGTAAATATGTTTCTGGTTAATAAAGGAAGACTTTGGGGTCCATATCTTGCTGGTGTTACTCTCTTGGAATGTTGTGAGATCATTTCATTTTCTGCGTATGTTATTTTCAGCCATTAATAATAGCTTTTCGTAGAGTATTGTGAGCACAGGTATCTTGTTCACTTGCTGGGGTTTGGGTGCTGTTAGGGTTTCTGAAGTAATGGCAGGTATCTCCATTACTGTTTGAGATCTAGCAGCATTTTTGCTCTCTTTGTTGACGGTTGTTTTGAGCTGTGCAGAAAACATTTTCTGAAGGAATTTTGTGGGCGTTCGGGGAAGTTCTCGGCTGAACCAGCCAGCTCCCGCAAGCATTTTTTGCTGAGCCCAGTTGGATTTGATCCTGGGTCTATCATTCGGTTTATTTATTTGATTTGCATGAGAAATTTTCTGAAGTTCTTCACAGTGACAAATCTGAAATTTTCGTTTCGTTAAAATATTTCCGTTCTTATTGCTAAATCTGGCTGTTAAGGGGCCAAATCTGTAAATTAATCAGTTGTCTTAGGGTTTCAATTTTCTCTGATCTAGGGTTTCAAATTTTTTGCTTTATGCAGTTTTTATCAGGGTTTAGGGTTTTTAGGTTTCATTTTATCACATAAAAAATTTGGAAAATCATTTTTGCCAGTTTCAGTTGTTTTTCATGTTATATCTTAAGATCTGAATTTTTCAAGTCGAGATGCGAATATGATATCTAGTTAATGGTCTAGGATTCTCGTGGTGGTTTAAAGCATTTATCTTTTTTCAAAATTCTCAGTCGCTGGATATCGTTTGGTTATGTGATTTCGCTGATACCTTTTGATGACAAATGATTGCTGTTCACGGTTTATTTCTCTATATCATCCAACAAGTGATCATCTTAACCATAATCTCTTAAGGCACTGGTCTGCTCAATTAATCAAATCAATCAAGTGCTTTTTCATATCGTATCTCGTGTCTCCCAACCAGCTGGTCGACAGCTGGTCTCATTCATCTCACAGGGACTACCCCCCTTAGCCACGGGAGACAGGCTTAAACGGAGGGATCGGGGATCAGAGTGACAGCCCCCGGTCTGAGCGTTGTCGTGTCAATCCGCGCGACAACAGGTCCAAAAGACATGGATCAAGCGAGATCTAATCTTAGCCATTGATTAGGGACTTAATCTCGGTCGTTGGTATGTCAACAGGAAAAGTATAAGAGGAGGCTTGAGGGTCACTTGGAGAATACGCCAGAGTGATTAGTCATTCTATTCTTTAGAGCGGAGTTTGCTAAGAGAGATAGAATCAGTGATCAGAGAGTAGCTAAGGGGCATTGAGTACAGAGAGACAGAGAGGCAGAGGTAGTGCCGGGAGAGCAACAGAGCAACCAGAGATAGTGACGCAGGAGCAGCCAGTGCTCACGCAGGGCCACGCAGAGGCAGCTAAGTGTTGCACTGAGATCTAGAGAGGCTAGCGTAACTGACGCAGAGGGTCAGAGAGCTAATGCAGGGTCTCCTGGGGCTGACGCAGGGTCAACGTTGGGTAAAGAGGGGCTGACGCAATCCAGATAGGCAGATGCTGGGGTTCCTGGAGTAGATTTGTGCTGAGTAGCTGTCGAAAGGATTATCCAGGGTTTCAGCCAGTAGATTTGTGAGAAACTGAGAGGTATTACTGCCAAGGAAATTCTCTGTTGGGTAGGTCAGTTTCGGCACCCAGATTATACTCTGATATTTCTTAATAAGAAAATCCTCAGATAGCTGCACTGGTTTTCCCACATTGGGTTTTTTTGGGGACATTAGTCCAAAAATAATGGTGTCATATGGTGTGTTTGTGTCTGTTTCTTTTAGTTGCTGATCTGTAATATGTGAGCATGCACTAGTGTTTATTTTCAATATTTACAGCGTAAATAACTTGTTAAGGAAAAATAACAAGTAGGTAGGAATAAATTAGATAAAGTGCATGGAAGGGTTCTAACTAAGTAAACTTTGAAACTTCAACACTTGAGAGCAAGAAACAAGGAAATTAATGATAGTGCGGTTCTTTCCATTGGTCCATCCATCTGACATGATGGAATAACCTTTTTTGAGCCATGAATCTTTAAACTCAACCAAATACTCATCAATGGAAGATATCTCTTTTTGCAAAAGAGCTCCCCTCAAGTCATGCATACTAGGGCCTTTGAAGCCCTTTCCTGTAGCTATAACAGAGTCCCACATTGCTTGATAATAAGGTGAGCGAGCAACATTAAATGGGATATCTGAATCATACCACTATTTAGCAATGTATTGATGAGAAGTTTCTTTGCATTGTTTTTTCCAATGTTGATCCAAAGTGGGTTGATGACTTGGCTGGGAGGAGGTGGGATTACAAGAGGCAATGTTGGCAGAGGATGAAAAATAACTTTGGATGTTTGTTCTCTTTGTTCCTTTTGATGGTTGGGCATAAGAAGGATGAACTTAGTGAAAGGGGTCATGGGCGGAAGGGATAGAAGTTGAGTCTTGAATCTCATAATCATCATACCCACTCTCTTTCATGGCTTCTAATAATTCCCTCTTCCTTGCAATGTCATCTTGGATGGCCTTCTCCCTAGCCTTATCCTCATAAAACTTTTCAAGCTTGGAAATGTATTCTGCCCTAATAGGACCTAATGCTGCATCTGGTGCATCACATGGCTTTACTTGGCCTCTTACCCCAGCCAAGTGTTCTTTCAATCTAAGAATACCCCCACTTCCAATAGATTTATGGCATAATTTGCATATCATTTTTCCATCAATTACATCACAATGAGCCCATGCATTGTCCTTTCCTTTTGGAGCCATGTTTGTTTGAAATAATTACAATTTGCAAAGAAATCTGCCATTTAAAAAAAATTGTAGCTAAGAAACATGGAAAACCAAAGCTAAATTTAGGAAAACAAATGCACATGTAGGCTACAAAATTTGATAACATAGAACTAGAGATTTGATACCATAGATGATAGAAGTGAGAAGTTTATAAATTTATAGCACAAAAAAATTTAATACATGGACAATAGTCAAATGAAGAATTTTCAAGTGAAAATCCTTACCTGGAAATGCAAACTAGCTTCCTTAGCTTCCTCTTGAAGATGCCAACTCCACTGACAACTACAAACTATTTCCAAAATAGCTCCAACTCCAACTCCAAGCCTCCGAGATGACTACTCCAGCAAAAATTCAACACAATCCAGGTTCCCAAGCAAACTCACAAACACTCCAAATGAGATGCGTGAGACAAATGAGAGGGAGAAGGGCCTCTTAAAGGCTTGGAGAGGGTGTTTTTGGAGGGAAAGGACCTTTACTTTCCCTCCAAAAACCCTAAACCACCTCGGTTAAGCCACTGCATGGGTCCTCCACGGCCATGGCACGTAATTGACTGGTTTAGGACGGAACTGGCCGACTTGACCACAAACCGGCCAGTTCTGTCCTAAACCGGCCGGTTAGGGCTAAAAAGCGGTCAAATGACCTTGCTGATCGGGTTTTTTAGCCGGTTCGTACCAGTGGCCTTGCTGATTGGCAGGTTTGACTAGTTACTAGTTAGGACCGATCGGTTTTAAAAACACTGTTGGAGATAGATATCAGCCCCAATATGCCCCACAAAATCTCTCAACGTCAACTTCTAGGGTCTGCGTAAGCCTCTCTGGACCAGTGTTTGCCCAGCGTTAGCCTCTCTGGCCCAGTGTCAGCCTCTTTGGGCTCTGCGTTAGCCTCTGGAGGCTCTGCGTCTCCTACGATGGCCCTCCTCAGGCTCTGTGCAGCTCCTGGCTGCCTCTGCATGGCCTCTGGCTGCCTCTTTGTGGCCTCTGGCTGCTTCTGCGTGGCCTCTAGCTGGCTCTGCGTCAACTCTCTCCCGGCGTTTGCGCTAATGCTCTCGGTACTATCTTTGCCTCTCTACTACTGCATTCACTTCCCCTCAGCTGCAACTCTGATCACTCCTTCGATTTCCTCAGCAAGCCCTGCCCCAAAAAATTGAATTCTTGATGAACTCGGTGCGTTTTCCAAGTGACCCTCAAGCCTCCTCTTATACTTTTCTCGTTGACAATTCAACAACTGAGATTAAGTCCCTAATCAACAACTAAGATTAGATCTAGCTTGATCCATGACTTTTGAACCCTTCTAACACAATTTTATTTTAATTCACATTAATATTTTATTTTTCCTCAGTTTAGACTTAGGAACTCCATTAAAAATATTAATTATTTTAATATCTCCCAAACTGTTTAGAATCTGCCCAAACCATTTCTGGGTATTGGAGATCTCATGAGCTTTAGCCTCTCCACCAATTTTCGTGGCTAGAGCACATCCGATGCTAACCCAAATCAACACTCCCTCTTAGCGAGGACTATGCTCTAGTAATACTCCTCACTGAGTATCACCTTGATCATCTGGCATCAGACCCTGTTGCTGATGCTAGGCCTGCTGCCCAACATCTTCTGTACTGCTGCATCATGTATTGCTACCCATGGCCCTGCCACTGCCACTGTTGCATCCGTACGACAACCCCTCTTATCATGCTACATCGTGCTGCCCATAGCATTGCCACTGCTAACTGCTGCACTGCAACTCAGTTACTGAGAAGTAAGTAACTGATCTCCCAACTATGACATCTCTGTCAGGCTAGAGACACCCACGATGCTGAAACTCCTTTTGTCACTGACAAGTGCTCCCTCTCTCACCTCTGTGTTGTTGCAACAACTCCATGCTCCTCGCATTGCTGCCTCACGCTGTCTTGGGACTCTTGCACTGTAGCTCCCTCTGTTGCTCCATTCGCATCCATCTCTACTGACATCCTCCAGTATTGCTACTCCTCTTTGGGGCTCCCGTAGCAAGGTATAAGCAAGAGGCTAGGTACCTCGAGGATCCTGCCCCTCATCGCCTGTAATCCATCTGACTGCAACTCGATGTCTCCCCACTTCCTCTCAAGTGGCGTGTGAGCAAACATGGCACAGTCGTCATCTGTCTCCACTTCCTTCTTCGCCCTTGCTGGTGCAACCTTGGTCTCAGAAGCCTCTCCCTTGCTCTTCTTCCTTGGACACTGGCTCGCATAGTGACCGAGTTACCCACAGTGGAAGCATTTGACTTTGGAGAGGTCCTTCTTCTTCTGTTTCTCCTGCATTCCCTCAGATGCTAGGGCAGCATCCTCCTCTTCCTCCTCCTTGATTCTAACCCCCTTGCCGCTGCTTCTCACCTTGGTCAGCGTTCTGATCTCTTCTTGACGAAGAGCTGCCCATAGTTCCTCCCAATCTGGAAGGGTCGACCTGCCCAGTATGCTCTGGGCAAACACCTCCCAGTCTTCTGAGACTGCGTTTAGGGCTGTCCTCACCATCAATTCTTGATCCGACGTGGTCCCTGTGGAAGTCAGCTGATCTTGGATCTCCTTCACTCGACCGAGGAAGGTGTCGATTTGTTCTCCCTTCTGCATCTGGTATGACCGCAACTGATTTTCTAGTAGCATCTTCCTCTGCACAGATGTATGCTGATACAATTTCGTCAGGGCCTCCCACATCGCATTTGCCATTTCCTTTTCAGAAATATGTGGTACTGCATGGTCCTTGACCCTGTCAAGGATGATGCTCTTGGCCCTCGCCATTGCCTACTCATACTTGTCGTTCTCAACTAGGTCAACTGGGATCGCTATCTTCTTCAAGGCGAAGTGCTTGAGATGATTCTTGTCTAAAACAGACAAGATTCTAGCCTTCCAGAATATGAAGTTTGAGGCTTCGTCCAGTCTGTCCTGGTCTCTTACCCTGTTCACTACCATTTCGCTGCTCCTCTACTTCCCTTTTGGAAGTTCTCAGTGTGAGTCTCTCTGAGCCTTGATTTCCGTCCTGGAAACCCTTTTGCCAATGTCGATATGCCCCCACTCCAATCATTAGTGCAGCTGCACCACTGATCTGGATTTCTTCGCTAGAAATCCTCGGCAACAACTCTCTCCTCCTTGGTCTTACCTTGTTAGGTACTGTTCTGACTACAGTACCCCACCAACTTCACTCCACAACTTACCCACAACCTCGTATGCCTCAACAAACTGAAGGTTAGAGCTTCTAGGCTCTGCGCAATCCCGACACTAGCAAAATACGCACATTGTGGCCACGGGCGTCAATCTTTCCTGATTGAGAAAGATGACCAGGCACTACGTAGGTCAAGTTTGCTCCCTTCTGCCACTGCGTTGATCCTCCTCCCGACTCAAACTTGATTATGAAGGCACTGCGTCACCCCTTCCTTGTTGCTTCTCCGCTAGGAATAACTTCTGTCACTCGGGACAACTGTTTCTGCTGTTGCTGCTTTGCTCGGCTGATGCCCTTAGTTATCCTGTGATCTGCAACCATGCTCCGATACCATGTTGGAATTTCTAAGTCTAACTGTTAGAAATCCTTCCTGTACTTTCTGATTTATTTCTTCCTACTTGTTCTGTTAATTAACAAGTTATTTACCATGTAAATATTGAAAATAAATACAAGTACAATTTCAACACGTACAGCTCATCAACTGAAGGAAAAACAAGCACACAAGTGACACCGTTATTTTTGGACTAATGTCCCTAGAAAAACCCAATGTGGGAAAACTGATGTAGCTATTTGAGGGTTTTATTATTAAGTAGTTTCAGAATATAATCTGGGTGCCAAAAATGGCTCACCCAACAGAGAATTCCTTGGACATTAGTATCTCTCAGTTGGAGATAGATATCAACACCAATCTGCCCCACGAAATCTCCTAGCGTCAACCTCTAGTGTCTGCATTAGCCTCTCTGGGCTCTGCGTCAGCTTCTGGAGGCTCCGCATCTCCTACGTTGGCCCTCCTCAGGCTCTGTGCAGCTCTTGGCTGTCTTTGTGTGGCCTCTAACTGCTGCGTGGCCTCTGGCTGCTTTTGCGTCAAACCTCTCCTGGCTTCTGCGCTGATGCTCCCGGTACTATCTCTGCCTCTCTGCTACTGCATTCATTGCCCCTCAGATGCAACTCTGATCACTCCTTCGATTTCCTCAGCAAGCCATGCCCCAGAAAATTGAATTCTTGATGAACTTGGTGTGTTTTCCAAGTGACCCTCAAGCCTCCTCTTATACTTTTCTCGTTGATAATTCAACGGCCGAGATTAAGTCCCTTTTCAACTGCTAAGATTAGATCTAGCTTGATCCATGACTTTTGGACCCTTCTAACACAGTTTTATATTAATTCACGTTAATATTTTATTTTTTCTAAGTTTAGACTTAGGAACTCCATTAAAAATATTAATTATTTTAATATCTCCCAAACTATTTAGAATCTGCCCAAACCATTTATGGGTATTGAAGATCTCATGTGCTTTAGCCTCTCCACCAATTTTCGTGGCTAGAGCACATTCGATGTTACCCAAAATCAATAGTCCAATAGGTGAATATCAAGTAATCTTTGAACATCTCTGGGGATCCATGGAGTGTTGTCTACTGCTGTTGAGGCCCATGGGTCTCAACACACACCCTACATGTGCCAATGTAACCCTCTAGAGGGTTAGGACCTCGTATAGGGAGACCAAACCCAGGATGGAAACCACCTACAGTCCCGCATAAGATCCAATGCGTCCCTTTGCCTTCTAGTGCAACAAATCATCAAGGAAATCGAGTAAAAGAACTTGCAAACCATGGACCACAAGTGGGGACTTCATAATGGCATGCCCTTCCATAATGAGCTTTGGCATGTGCTAATGTCTCCAAACTCTAAGTGGGGTTAACCAAGTATCCCATTAGGTGGTTTCTACTCCTAAAGGGGATAACGTGTCCAAGGTACATCCTTTAAAAGGTGGTGGCATGCGATAAAGAGATGAATGGAGTATAGGGAATGAGAAGGGGCAACCTTTGGGCCACATGCTAGGGTACAAGGGTAGCTAGCAAGAGGGAAGTCCACACTTGATAGGAGGGAGAAATCGCGGTACATGAGGTGCCACGGCCTTGATTTTTCCACCCTTCTTTATATGCCTTTTGTCTTTTATGTTTTTTCTTTAATTAAATGCCCAGGGCTCAAGGGTAAGAGCATGATGTGTGAGATATAACAGTGGATACCCCCTTTTAAGGTAGGGTGGTTCATTGCCCACCAGGGGGTTGGGACAATCATGGGTTCCTATATGATGAAGGAGGGTCACAGAACCTATAGGAACCAGGGTGATGGCCATGATGATGGTGTGGAGCTCATGTATTGGCTTTTGCGCATGTGCTAAATGTGTTTATCCCGACCATCTTTTGCATTTTGTGGTACATTTCCTTGTTGAATGTGGCCAATTATGCTTTTACTTTTATTCCAAGTCCAGCCCAAAGTGTGGGCAAGGGGAAGGGGAGAGATAGCCCTATGTGGACCCAGTGGAGAAATGATGAATGGGGTAATAATGAGTGGAAAGGAGGTAATATATGCGGATGAGGCAGCGGGACCATGCAACCAAAATCAGGGTTTCCTATGCAATACCATCCCTAAAGCCAAATGGTCAGTAAAAGAGATCCCACGAGACTTGAATCCAAGCGTAATATCCAAAAAGGGGTCTAGGGGACAATAGCACAGACCTAGCCCATTCTTTCTGCTGAATCCCCCCATTAATCCATGCCCATAAATGTCCATGATAAGCAAACTAAAATACTCTATTACCAAATGACAAGGCATACCTTTAGGTTCGGGAGGTCCACCTTCAAACATACGATCATGACAGATGGGTGAGGGACCACATGGTTGGCTCAGGTGGCGGAGAAATGGTACAATGAGCTAGTTGGTGGTTGCAAGGTGCTACCTGCTGAGGACCATCTTGGAGAAATTTTTTTCTCCTAGGGATATCATCCACAAAATGGTTGGTAACAATTCCCAAAGGTAAGTTGGCATAGGTGAAAAAGGAGGCAGTATTTATTCATTACTTTTCTATTGGGATGGCTTGACATGTGTGACAAAATGGGAGTGCTACCCTCATGTGTATACCACATAGTCATAAAGATGTATTCTCTAGTGAGAAATTAAAGTAAAACTTAGGGAATGAGGCCTCAACCAAAAATTATAATATATGAACATTAATAGGCCAATGATACAACAATCATCCTATGATTTGGGATTATTTAATCAAAATGAAATATCCCAAATCAATTAGATGTGTTCACACTGAAATGGTGAAAAAGTGAAAATATGACAAACGAAGGATTATTATGAAATGATACACACCCTTTAGGAAAGGGAATGTGATGAAATGTAACTGTAATGTGGCTTCTACATGGGTAAAACATGAGGATGTGATACAAATTACCTAAGTATAATGATGAAAATGTGATGAATATAAATGACACTAGGAAAACATTAGGAAAATACACCACCATACTAGAGGACACTATTAACTAAGACATGGACTAACCATGCAATGACAAAGTGAAAGTAGTGACTTAAACATGACTAGGTGATTTCCACAACATTGTTTCAGGAAGAATATCTCCATCAAACTACACAACTAAAGCAATTTCCACCAAAACTTCATACTAATGTCCAACCCTTGTGGGACTTGAATCATCTTACCATCCTGCAAATCTTTGATAATGCGATAATAATCACACATGCAATCCTCATCTAATATGATGGGTAACATGAATAATATCTTTAGTTGTGAACAATTGGTTCCATATCTAATCATGGACTACTAGATGTAATTATGATATGGGTTTTAACATGTTTAAATAGACATGGTGGTTTATGTAAGGAAATATGGTTATATCAATGCACCAAACATATAGGTGGATACATTGCATTTTTTTATTGAGGTTTGTACTTTGAACACTTACATGTGTGTGTCCACTTCTTTCAAACTTGTCAAATGATCATAAATAAGTTTATATTTTGAGAAATGCAACTTATGTGACAAAGAACCAAAAAATTTACACTAGCTAATAGATCACATGGCTAAGAACTATTCATTTTTTCTTTTTTCTCCTTACTCCAAAGCAAGTGAGAAGGAACAATATGTCAACCTTAGATCCAAATTCCATATGGCCAATGTCTATCCTCACTACATCTATCTTAAGATATGGTCTGTGCCATTAACTTATCTCCAAAAATTGCTATGTTGCATGAGTTTCTGGAACATGGAAACGTTGGGAACTTGCGTACAGATGTCGGGAACGGCTAGAGGTTTCCCCAAAAGTTACAGGAAACGGATAATCGGGAACGGTAATATTATATAATAAAAAAATTTAAAAATATAAAAATAAAAAATATATAATTATATAATAATCAAAATTAATATTAAAGCAAAATATTCAAATATTAAAATCAATTTAAATATATAATATTAATCTCTCTTTTATATATAAATATATTCTCTAGGTGTCTCTCTTCCTGAGTCTTTCCCTTTTATATATATAAAATATTAAAATGTCAAGTTCATTATCAGTTCTTTGTCACATGACTAGTATTTGAAACAATATGCCTTAAAAAATAAAAAGAACAATTTTACATATGTTTCTCTAGTTATTCTTATGAGAAAAAGTAAAGAAACTCTAATGGGCATTGAATGCCACATACAATATGCACACAATCTTCTGCGATACATATACATAAACGAAAAAATAAATACTCATCAGCATGACATCCCAGATATTACCCTTACATTGAGTTGTCATGCTTCCTTAACCCATCGAGAGATTGCTCTAGTTTCTCAATTAAGGATATTGGTGTTAAGGATGTCTTTGGCCTTTCTTCCTGCGAAGGTTTCAACAAAGCCTCATGTTTTGTGGGCAATTTAACGTATTTGTCTACATGCTTTGCATTCCCCAACCCTAGGAACGCGGGAACTCCAAAAAAAGTCTTCAAAGCTCCCGGAACTTTCCCAAGCTCCCATTGCAGCTCCCGCGGAAAGGGGAACATTCCCATATAGTTCCAAAGCTTCCAGGAGTACGGGAACCACTGGAACGGGTTTCCCACCTCTAGGGAGCGGTTCTCGTGTAACATAGAAAAATTGATATTTACCCAGGTTGAGATTTAGAGGATTCCTCATTAAGAGTTCGCAAATATATCCTTTTCTATAGAAACAAAAATCTTGTGAGTCAAATGGCTCCAAATATCCTTACCTTGAAGTTTATTTATATGAATATCTGCAAGAATTACTACTTTCCACAAAAGTAGACCCACTAACAACATTTAATACTCTGTAGTGATTTGATCCCAAAAGTTGCAAGCCATATCATAGCTCCAAAAGGCATTTTTCATTGTTGTCTCTTCTTTCCAACGAATCACATAGAGTGCATATGATCACCATATTTTCTAAGGATTATAATACAATAGATTGTGATTCAGTGCCATGCAATTCAACACTCAAAGTTTAAAGGAAATTCTACTTTTGTTAATGAAATAACTGTTGGAAATAATGAGAGGAGGGGTGAATTAGTATTTCACTTACAACTAGTTAATTTTAAAATTTTAGAGCATGAACAATAGAATGGTAATCAACAACACATCAGAAGAGCAGTATGCAACAAATTTTTAGGTGGAAATCCTTTCGGGAGAAAAACCACCGAATGCTTTTCTAATATTTTGTGAGTACAAGAATGCTTCAGCTCCAACTGAAAAGGAAACCCCAACCTCCTAGTACTCTAGAAAAGCATTCAAGTTTATCAGGGAGCTCCAACTCCTGAAAGGATGCTCCTGCACCCTGGTTTTACTAGCTTACTGGAAGGATGCTCCAACGCCTTGGTTTTTATCAGCCACAATAGATAGAATGCTCAACTCCCTGCAAGCTTCAACCTTCCCTAGCACTACCCTACCACCCTGAAGTATTTTCAGGCTACAACCTGAAGGACACTTTAGTCTCTTGCCTTGCACCACCCAAACACCCTGAAAATAAAAATCGAGAAACTAGTAGTTTTGGGCTCCCGTACCAGGGATAATGCCCCACTTACAAAAGATATTCAATGAAACCCTCTCAGCCAATATTCACTTTTGATATGCAATAAAGAAACAAACTTTTAAATACTTCAGGACTGCTCCTAATTGATATAACAACAACTCATGTACCTTGTGTGTTTTGCCACTGATGTACTTGAGGATGCCTTGCTGCCAAGATGTATGAGGATGTCTTTCTGCAATACTAGTCAAACCTCTGCTGGTTTTCTTTTAGTGCTCTTATCTTTTGTTACGAATCTTATACTACTGAGGGATTAGTCAGGGTTTTATGTTTTCATTGAAGTCTGTAACTAATTAGTATTCTCAAAACAAAATAGAACTACTTCTCTTGTACAATTCCAAATTCTTAACACAAAACACCAAACCATACAATCCCAATCTTTACCTCTGTTGCTCATGACTTGAATTGTTCCTTGAGGAGTGTAAATATGTCTTAGAATTACAGAACAACAGGCCTTTTGAGAACCTATAGCAACTTCAATCCTTGAATAACGCATTGAAGTGCCAGGGAAATTCTATTGATTGCCACTGATAAAAAATGGTTTCAAGTCAAACTAAATAGTGATATAGGCTTCACACGTGTACTGAAACAAAAGCCTTGAAACTCGGCCACAAAATGGAGTCTCAGGAAGGACTGATTTGGGTCTTAGATTAACACAAAAAATCACCAATAAAATGATAACAAGCATGCTTTAGAGAGAGATAGGTATGCCAGTGAGTCCTACAATATGAGCTTCAGAATTGTGTCAAGGAGGGCCAAAATCTGAACTATTGTATTGACCGAATTAATATTCCACAGGACAGATTAAGAGCTGAGTATCCAGATTCCAAGCCACAAAGATACAACTAGATAGTCCAAAATTTTGTGCTTGATAAACTGAGTGACTGGCTTTAAGGGATCCACATTGGTTTCAGAGACTTGCACATGGATTATTCCACAGATATAGATCAGACTAGCCTACCCATACAGGGTTGAAACTCAGATAACCCTGTGACAAAAAGGTGCCACAAATGCAAGTTCTTTTGGAGGATCAAAATGCCACTGGCCTGATCCAATTTGCTATCAAAATAGCCCTGAAACCATACTCCCACAAAGATGCACAGGTTTGCTTGCTTAGGGCTTGGAGATCTGCAATGAATATAGCCTTGAATCAACCACAAAACCCTTCAACAATTCACAAAATATCACTATCATTGATAGGCTTCAGAGAACAGATGTTTTGCTTCAGATATGTGTCGAAATCTGCCTCCAAGTTTTGCCCTAAGAGGGCTGAAATGTCTTCGATCAAACTGCCATAAAGTGATGTGGACAACCTAGACCAAAAGTGGATTTTGCCTCAGAAAAGGGTTACAAATCAGCCTCAACAGTTCAAATGGCTTCAAAATAAGTTCCAGCGAAGAGCCATAACCCAAAACAAAAGAATTAACCCAAAAACCCTCTTCAACTTTGTTAATTGTTTTAGGGAAATGCCACAACAAATTTCTTAGGTAGATAACACAAACATTATTTGCATTAACATTTTTTTTCATCTTGAAGCAGTTATATGATAATTCATTCATAAGCATGAAAAAACAGTAGAAAATCACAGTAGAAACATCAAGAAACCATGAGATAAGAGACACAGAAATTAAGCCTAAGGCTAGGGCAAAATCCACAAGGGGAAAACCCAGAAAATTCTTCCTTATGTGTGTGAGAGAGAGAGAGTTCAGGATACATCAGTACATCAGAGATCTCATCAAGATAATAACCAAAGCCAATACCCAAGAATAAGATCAAATGCCAAACCTTCTTCCTGCAATTTCAGCCCCTTCTTCCTCCTCTTTTTCACTGGAACAGAGCGCATGAGAAGATAAATCAATGTGTCCAAAATTCAAATGATGGAGGAAGCCTCTCTTTATATAGACTTCCAAGGGGGGTCGAATGGGTGCCTCTTGGGGCCCAACTGACCTAAATGACATGAGGCCAGCTGAACAATTTTAGGAGGGAGAAAACATAAATTCAGATTTCAATTTCAATTTTCTTTTCTTCCTTTAATTTTACATTGATGGAAATGCTGACCATGGCTACAATTTTCAACACTTCCTCTTAGCCAAGGAGGTATTTTCATTCCCTGTCATCATAAGGAAAGCAGATAGCATCACAATCCAATTTCAATGCTCCCTCTCAGCTAGGGAGGTATTCTTCTGGCTGCTCCATAGATCTCATCTCGGCTGAACAATGATGTCTCGATCCACAACGGATGACACACCCTAACCAAGTCCATGGCAATCACATTTGACCTTGGTAAAGATCACACACACCCTACTGGTCTCTAGGTCAAGCTCCATGACCTAAAAGAGTATATCATAGATCTCATCTCAAATGTACATGTCTCAACATAAGGAAAGTTGATAGCTACATCTCATCTTATCTCATCTCATTGCATCTCATCTCGGAAGAATGATCCACAATGACAATAGGGGAGATCGATTTACCACAACCAAGTCCATGATAATCATAAATCACCTTGGTAAAGATCATACACACCCCACGTCCACTCATTGATCCTCACCCAACTTGATCCTTAGCGATCAAGTGGTACAACACCTGTATTCAATACTTAGGGAGATCAATTTACCTTAAGCAAGTCCATGGCAGTCAAGTCTGACTTTGGTAAAGATCACAAACACCTAAGTCTCCTCACCCATTCGTCAAATGGGTGGCAATCCTGACAAGCCTAACCAAGTCCATGGCCCGTGGTCAATAAAGACACGAAAGTGACTTGTGGGTAGGATGCATACTGAGGCATGTACTCAACCCGTTGGAGAAAATATAACTAGGTTTGGTCTTCATAAATGTAATTTTAATATTTGTACTTATTCAAGAAAAGAGAAATTATTTTTGTATTATTTGTCAATGAGTTTCTTGTTCATTGAAAATAGGTTAAGCACATTTTGAAGTGCTTCTAAAGAGTCAAAGTCAAAATGTAATTATGAAAAGATCCTTTGAGGGCATGTTACATCATGTAAGTCATCATACAAGGTCAAGGAAATAACTCCAAGCATGTTCAAATCCTCTCCTAGCAGCGATGGAGTCTACAAGTAGAAAAAATGATGAATAAATGTGAAATATAATGCAACTGTCAAGTCGGCCTAGAAGATAGTCAAGTTGGCCTAATGGGCAGTAATGTTGGCTTGAGAGAGGAGGGACCGACCTCTATTTATAGAGGTTGTCCACTCCTCATTTGGACACACTTACACTCTAAATTCCGCATGCAAGAGAAGGATAAAAGAGACAAAGACAAGGGAAAAAGAAGTCTGTTAGGGCAGTGAAGATAGGAGGAAGGACAATGAAGGTACATGTCTGCTTTCTAGGACATCAACAACCACACGTGCGAAGAGATAAGGTACAATCTGCGGCCAGAACAACAGTGAAATGACAGAGGTATATACCTTATAGTTTGGGCTAGTAATTAGGCCTAAAAGGGCCTCATACTCCAGCGTTGAAGGCATCCCTACAAACAAAGAAGAAGAGACCGTCTTTAGGGAATACACACATTCACACATGCGAAGGAGTAAGCGCTGTCTCTTGTTATATTCTTTCCACGACTAGCCCATGTAGTTAACCAGGGGTTAGAGGGGGGGAGGTCACAGGGGTTTGAGGGGCACTCGTAACCCCAATTTTGGTTTTGGACCCTATGTTAGGTTGGGCGGACCCACCTATGGTTTTGTGCATGATTTTCGCACATGGTTTTGGACGCGATGGTTTTTCGGTCCATGGCATTGGATGTTTCGGCATGTATAAATATGTATTGTAATACTGAAAGGAACATAATGAAAAAATCAAGCTGGTAGTCCCGGTTTTGGGATCCAGGGGAAAATCTCTGTGTATATGTGTTTTATCTGTTATGCTCTCACATTGTTTATTTTATGTGTTTTAGAATTTGTATGTAGGTAATTTCTGTATGGGGTTAAAACCTACATTTGGTATCAGAGCAGTTTTGGCTTCAAGGGGATGCCTTTGTCGCTGAGGGGTTTCGCTTGGCCCTGTGGTAGACCCTGTTTAGTGGGAGATCTGTGAGATCGATTCCGGTGGTGAAAGAAGATGGCGAGCAGTGGAAAGATAGAGATTGCGAAATTTAATGGTCAGAGATTTGAGTTGTGGAAACTCAAGATGGAGGATTTGTTGGTGGATAAAGATCAATGGATCGCGGTAGATCTGGGTACTAAACCAACGGGAGTGTTCGATGAAGAATGGAAGAAGTTGGATTGGAAAGCAAAGAGCACAATATGATTGTGTGTCTCAGATTCAGTATTGCTGAATGTATCAGGGGAAGCTACGGCGAAGGCTTTGTGGGACAAGTTAGGGACTTTGTACCAATCTAAGTCTCTAATGAATAAACTGTTCTTGCGGGAAAAGCTGTATAACCTGAGGATGAAAGATGAAGATTCGGTGACAGAGCATCTGAATGCATTTAATACTGTGGTAAGTCAGTTAGCATCTGTTGATATTAAAACTTCAAATGAAGATAAGTGCATCAGTTTGTTGTGTTCTCTACCAGATTCGTGGGATAGTCTGGTTATTGCAATAGGTAGCAATGCAACTACCTTGCAGTGTGATGAAATAGTCTCATCCTTGCTGACGAAGGAGATGAGATGGAAAAATATGGAGAGGCTGTACGAGGACGGTCCCAGAACAGTAACAAAAATAAGTCATCGAGTGGGAGATCTAAATCTAGATGGAGATCTAAATCTCCAGGAAAACCTGTAAAGGTGGTGTGCTAGAAATGCGGAAAGGAAGGGCACTACAAAAGGGACTGTAAATCTAAAGCTCTTGATAAAGGAAAGGGATCTGATGATGCTCCTTCTGCAGAGGCGAAAACGACCCCAGATGAAGGTGGGGATGTGTACTTGGCTTCTTCAAGTACACATGTAGATCATGAGGCATGGTTGATTGACTCAGGTGCATCTTTTCACTTCACTCCCCATAGAGAGTGGTTCTGCGAGTATGAGAAATATGATGGTGGTGATGTCTTCTTGGGGGATGACAGGAAGGCTAGAATTGTTGGTTGCGGAAAAGTAAAGTTGAAGTTGCAAGGTGGAAGGGTTAGAACACTTCCGGGTGTTCTGCATATTCCTGCATTAGCCAGAAATCTAATTTCTGTAAGCAAGTTGGATGATGCAGGTGTAAAAATAGTGTTTGAGAAGGATACTTGCAAAATGGTTCGGGGAGCACTGGTATTGATGCAGGGAGTTCGAATTGGAACTCTGTACAAACTGCAAGGTAGCACTGTTATTGATGGGTGCAACAGTTCTGTGGTTCCTAAAAGTGGAGCAGAAAATCTAGTGGTCTCTGGAGAGAAGACCATGTTGTGGCATCAAAGGCTTGGACATATTGGAGAGAAGGGCCTTCAAATACTTTATGGTAAAGGTATGGTAGAAGGTATGAGTAATAACTCTCTGGATTTTGATTTCTGTGAAAATTGTGTATATGGGAAGCAAAATCGGGTGAGTTTCCCCTCTGGTAGTAAGAGGCAAAACAGATATTAGAACTTGTGCACAGTGATGTGTTTGGACCTGTGAAGGTTCCATCACTGGGTAAGTCTGTGTACTATGTATCATTTATAGATGACTTCTCAAGGAATACATGGATATATTTCCTTAAGAAGAAATTTGAAGCCTTTGACAGGTTTAAAGAATTTAAGGCTCTTGTGGAAAATCAGATAGTGAAGAAGATAAAGGTGCCAAGGACAGATAATGGTGGAGAGTTTTGCAGCAAGGAATTTGAAGAATTCTGTAAGAAGTGTGGTATAGCATGACAGAAGACTACTCCATATACACCTCAGAAAAATGGAGTTGCAGAAAGAATGAATAAGACGTTGATGGAAAGAGCAAGAAGCATGCTTAGTGGTGCCGGGTTAGGACAAGAATTCTGGGCAGAGGCGGTGGATACTGCATGTTACTTGGTCAACAGGTCACCTTCATTAGTGTTGGAGGATAAGACTCCACAAGAGGTATGGATTGGTAAGAAACCCTCTCTTTCACATCTAAGGGTATTTGGATGTGATGCATATGTACATATTCCAAAGGAGAAACGAACCAAGTTCGATAGTCAATTTGAAAAGTGCATCTTTATTGGGTATAAGGATGGTTTAAAGGGTTATAAGCTTTGGAACCCAGTCACATGGAAGGTTGTGTATAGCTGAGATGTGGTGTTCAGAGAGGTAAAAGATGTTATTAAACATGAAGTCCAACCGAAGGAGCATGAGAAGACAGAGTTTGAGCTTAAGGAGGAAGAATCAGACTCGACAGCAGAGGAGGAATCAGAAGATGGAGAGCCACAAACTCCGGGTGTGAGAAGATCAATTCGAGAAAGAAGGCGGCCAGAAAGGTATAGTCCGTCTGCTTTCTGTTCAAATTTTGCTTTATCTATTACTGACGATGATCCCAGAACTGTGAAGCAGTAGATTTAGAGGATGGCAAACTCTGGAAACAGGCCATGGTTGATGAAATGGCATCTTTGCACAAAAATGAGGCTTGGGATCTGGTGGAGTTGCCATCTGGAAGGAAACCCATTGGCAGCAAATGGGTGTTGAAGAAGAAGACAAATGCAGAAGGAAAGGTGGAGAAATACAAAGCTCGGTTGGTAGCAAAAGGTTATTCCCAGGTGCCGGGAATTGATTTTGGTGATATTTTTTCTCATGTTGCCAAGGTAACTTCTATTAGATTACTTTTATCTGTCGTTGTTGCTTTTGATTTTGAGGTAGAACAGATAGATGTGAAGACAACATTTCTTCACGGGGACCTGGAAGAGGAAATATACATGAAACAACCTGAAGGCTTTGCGGTGAAGGGTAAGAAAGAACTGGTATGAAAGTTAAAGAATTTTCTGTATGGGTTAAAACCAATGTTGCACTAATCATTATCGGGATAATATCGGCGTGAGGAAAAAATCGTAATAATTGGGGAAAAATCGTTTGGTACAAAAATATTCATTTTTTTCAATTTTTTTAATATCTAAACCATCTACAACATAAAATAAATACATTGACACATAAATATGATAAAAGAATTAATATATAAGATGTTTAATATCATTTCTAGTGCTAAAATCACACATAACAGTGAATCATGTCCTGAATAGTAAGTCTTGACTCCTAAGTCCCAACTCAACCTCAAAATATCAACAAAAAATATAATATTGTATCTCATATCATGAGTAATAATGTCATATACAATCAAATGAACCAAATAACTAAAGTCTAATACTACTGATTTCCTTTGCCCCTCTAGATGTAGATGTTGGTGGAGTTGGCAGGCCACAGTAGACTATGGAGTCTGCTATGCTCTAGAAGCTGAAGAACTAGGAGCTACAGGAGGTAGACCACGTCCTCTACTTGTGATAGGGGTAGCTTGGGTCACCTCCTCCTCAAAAAAAAAAAAAAAAAAAAAAATTATTTTTTAATTTTATTTTTTTTCCCATGATTTTTTTCCGAAAAAATCAGGCAAAAAACAATTCCTGATTACTAAGCGCAATTTTATCTTTTTGTTGAAAATATCGCGATTATACGATAATATCGTGATTTTAACAACACTGGTTAAAATAGTCACCAAGGATGTGGTATCAGAAATTCGATACATTTATACGGGGACTTGGCTTCACCAGAAGCAAAGCAGATCATTGTGTGTATTTTAAATTAGTTGATGACCGTGTTATTTATCTAGTCTTGTATGTGGATGATATGTTGCTGGTTGGAAATGACAAAGAAGTTATCCAGGATTTGAAGACCCAATTGTCATCCAAATTCGACATGAAAGATCTTGATGCTGCAAACTATATTTTGGGCATGGAAATTAAAAGAGATCGGGCAAAGAGGAAGCTCTGGTTAAACCAGAGAAAGTATGTCGAGACAATATTGCAGAGGTTTAATATGCAGGATAGTAAACTGGTGAAGGTTCCTATTCTTGTAGGTGTGAGGTTATCTGCTGAACAGTGTTCCAAGACACAAGAAGAGGAAGGGGACATGTCCCGTGTTCCATATGCAAGTGCAGTCGATAGCCTGATGTATGCAATGGTCTGTATTAGACCAGACATTGCACATGTAGTGGGAGTATTGAGCAGGTTTATGTCAAAACTAGGAAAGGAGCATTGGACAACAGTGAAGTGCGTTTCAGGTATTTGCATGGCACTATTGATTATGGTTTGTGCTACCAAGGAAGACCAGGATTGAACAGAGTGTTGGATATTCGTGGCTTTGTTGATGCAGACTGGGCTGGAGATCTGGATCAGAGAAGATCTACAAGTGGGTATGTGTTTAACCTATTTGGAGGTGCAGTCAATTGGATGAGTAAGAAACAATCTGTAGTGGCACTATCAACTACAGAGGCAGAATACATGGCAAGCACTCATGCAAGCTATGAAGCAGTTTGGTTGCAGAGATTGTGTTCAATTATGGAGTTAGTACAGGAAGCTATAAGGATAGACTGTGACAGCTCAAGTGCAGTTTTCTTGGCAAAGAACCCTGCATATCATTCAAAGACAAAGCACATTGATGTTCAATATCACTTTGTGAGGGATATGATAGAAGACAAAAAGGTGTTGCTGGTAAAGGTTGACACTTTGAAGAATACTGCAGATGCATTGACAAAATCTGTGAGCTCTGAGAAGTTTTCTTGGTGTAGAGAAACAATGGGCGTTGCAGGGCTGGATAAATGACTAAGCTCTTGTGTGGCCCCTATGGAAAGAAAACAACAAGTGGGAGAATCCAACACCTCCAGCTACAACAACAGTAAGGTACAGGTCCTTATATCTCCCTGTTTTTGTTGCAATCTGGTCCTAGAAGGTCTCTCTCTCCAGTGAAGAAGAAAGGAAAAGAAGACGAGGAAAAGGAGGACTGTTCGAAGGTTCTGTTCACACGTACAACAAGCAAACTTCATAGGTTTGATAGTAGTCAAGGGAAGCAACATGAGAAGTCTCACTTGAATGTACTTTAAGCTCTACAAGGTATCTCAAAGGAAGCAAAGAAGGTCCTCCTTATAGCAAAGAAGCCTTAATATTCTAGGGTTTCCTAACCTAGGAGACAAAGTGCCGAAAGATGTGCCGGAAGTGACAGTGTAGAAAGAGGAAGGATTTGACTCATGCTTGGAGGAGATCTTAGTCAAGGGTCTAGGGTTTGGCAGTTGTTCAAATAAGAAGCTTCAATAAGAGAAATCTTACAAAGGGTTTCCCTCTCAAGAGCGGAGAGGGTTTGTCCCTGGTAAAGAGCCAACTTTGTGTTCTTGTTATTTTGTTTTGGTAGCAGTTTGATGAAGCACACACATATGCACTAATAAGAAGAAGAAGAAGTATAAGCTAACTAAGAAAAAGTAAAAAGACTTCACAAATTGTTATCAAGTCTTAGAGAATCATTACAACACTACTTTG
This sequence comes from Pinus tabuliformis, assembly GCA_031772625.1. Lineage (NCBI taxonomy): Eukaryota > Viridiplantae > Streptophyta > Pinopsida > Pinales > Pinaceae > Pinus > Pinus tabuliformis. The sequence continues at coordinate 1,413,178,755 of CM062817.1, read as the reverse complement.
TCCTAGATTCTCTACCATGGTATCAGAGCGAGGTTAGGTGACACTTCAAGGAAAGGGCAACTCAAGAACACTCAAGCATCTACAAAGTTGAAGCATCAAGCCTAGAAGTCTCAACCACTTCAAGGACAAGAAGGGTCTACAATCCATCATTCGTCAAGGAGGGCTACAAAGCTAGAAGGAGAGCCTTATATAAAAGAAGAAGTAGATCTACATCAAGCTACAAGTCCTCAAGCACACCCCATCACCAAGCAAGTCCACTTGGAGAAGACAACTTGAAGGACATCAAGATCCAGGGAAGACAAGCCATCAAGCTTTCAAGGAGAAAGGAAACCATCAAATCTCAAAATGTATCAAGTAAGTACATGTTCCTTTCTGAATATGCATTAATGTCTTTTTGCAAGGAAAGCAATAAATTGGTAGGCACCAATAACTTTCTTGCATGGAAGAGGAGGATTGATCTACTTCTCAAGGAGAATGAGCTCCTAGAATATGTCAATGGGAACATCACTGTCCCAGCTAAGGAACAGACTCAAGCCTTAGCCAAGTACAATAAGGATGAGACAAGAGCTCAAAGGATTTTGATAGAATCAATCAAGGACTGTCTCATTCCCTATGTCTCCAAGTTTGAGACATCAAAAGAAATTTATGATAAGCTAGTAGAGCTATTCGCGGTATCCACCACGGAAGAAGTATTATCTACGAGAAATGAATTATACAAGATGAAGATAACAAAGGAAGGAATTGCTCTCTACTTCATGAAAATCTCTGAGATGAGAGATCAACTTCAAGAGCTTGGGGAAGTCATGTCTGATGGAGAGATGACAACTGTTGTACTCAATGCTCTACCTGGGGGAAACCTCACATCAAGCATTTATGCCAAGAAGGAAGCAACCACTCTCAGTATGCAGAACAGAGGAGACTAGACTTAACGCGAAAGAAGATGTGGGATCAAAGGAGCAAGCATTTGCTACCATGGCCAAAAGAAAGGGTAAATTTGGCAAGTTTGGTCGACGAAGAACAAAAAACAAAGACATGTCCAAGATCCAATGCTTTGGATGCCAAGAATAGGAATTGTTGTTAATTTTAGGTATGTTCTATGCTTAGAGCAATTTATTTCAATTTTCAAAGTTAGCTCAATATCTTTTCCAGATTAGCAATCACATCAGCATAATAGTAAATTGCAGATAGAACATAAACATAAATTGTAGAAGACAAGCCAAGAAAAGAGGACATAAGATGTGGCGCTAGCTAGGGACAAACCCCAATGTGGGGAAACCCTTGATTAATTCTTCTTATATGTTCTTCAATAGTTCAACAAAGAGAGAGAGAGAGATAATACATATACAATAGAAGTCAACACTTTGACTTATCTAAATAAGAGCATATATCAACTCTAAGTAGATGATACATGAGGTAGCTGAACTTAGTTGAATGTTGAAGTTTCTAAGTTTACTTAGTTTAGAAACCCTTCATGCATTTTTTTTGATTTATTCCTACCTACTTGTTATTTTTCTTTAACAAGTTATTTGCAAATTAAATACTGAAAATAAGCTCAACATATTACAGATCAACAACTAAAAGAAACAAGAGCAAACACACCACATGACACCATTATTTTTGGACCATTGTCCTCGGAGAAACCCAATGCGGGAAAACCGGTGCAGCTATCTGAGGGTTTTTATTATTAAGCAATATTAGAGTACAATCTGGGTGCCGAAACTGGCCTACCCAACATAGAATTTCCTTAGCAGCTATAGCTCGCAGTTTGAGAGAAATATCCTCGCTGAAACCCCGGAAAACCCTTTCGGCAGCTCCTCAGCACAAAACTGCTCCTGCAACCCTAGCATCTGCCCAATCTGGACTGCATCAGCCCCTCTCTGCCTCATGTTGGCCCTGCGTCAGCCCTTCTTGGCCTACGTCAGCCCCAGGAGGGCTTGCGTCAGCTCTGGGAGCCTCTACGTCAGTGATGCTGGTGCCTTTGGTGCTTTGCGCAGCACTTGGCTGCCTCTGCGTGAGTCCTTGCTGACTCTGCGTCACCCTCCTTGGCTGCTGCGCTGCTCTATCGGCACAATCTCCACCTTCTATGTTCCTCTGTACTCAATGCCCCTCAGCTACTCTCCTGATCACTAATTCTATCTCTCTTAGCAAACCCCGCTCTAGAAAATAGAATGACTGATCATCTGGTGTATTCTCCAAGTGACCCTCAAACGTCCTCTTATACTTTTCCTGTTGACATCTCAACGGTCGAGATTAAGTCCCTAATCAACAGCTAAGATTAGATCTGGCTTGATCCATGTCTTTTGGACCACTCTAACACAGATTCATATTAATACACATTAATATTTTATTTTCCCTAAGTTTAGACTTAGGGACTTCATTAAAAATATTAATTATTTTAATATCTCTTGATCTGTTTAGAATCTGCCCAAACCCTTTCTGGGTATTGGAGAACTCATGTGCCCCAACCTCTCCACGAAATTTCGTGGCTAGGGCACATCCGATGCTACCCCAAATCAACACTCCCTCTTAGTGAGGATGATGCTCTAGCAATACTCCTCACTGAGTATTACTCTGATCAGCCGATATCGGTACCTGTTTTGATGCTAGGCCTTCTTGCTCAACATCCTCTGCACTGCTGCATCCTGTACTGCTGCCCATGGTTTTGCCACTACCACTGCTGCATCTGTACGACAGCTCCCTCTGCATCCGTGCTGTTGTTGGTCCTTTCTCCCAGCATTGCATCCACACTGCACCTCCTCTCATCATGTTGCATCGTGCTACCCACTGCTGCACTGCAACTCAGTTACTGAGAAGTGAGTAACTGATCTCCCAATTGACCTCCCTGTTGGGCTAGAGACACCCACTGATGCTCAAGCTCCCTCTACCGCTGACAAGTGCTCCCTCTCTGATCTCTGCATTGCTGCAACAACTCCCTGCATCTCACATCGTTGCACACCTCTTTGTGTCTTCCTGCACTGGTGCAACACTCCTGTGCCTCTCGCACTGCTGCAGCCTGCTAGCTCTGCGCTGTCTCGGGACTCCTGCACTGTAGCTCTCTCTACCGCTCCGTCTGCATCTGTCTCTACCCACTCAGCCAGTCCCACTACTCCTCATCGGAGATCCTGTAGCAAGGTCTAATCCAAGAGGCTGGGTACCTCAAGGATCCTGTCCCTCATTGCCTGTAGTTCGCCTGACTACAACTTGATGTCTCCCCACTTCCGCTCAAGTAGTGCGTGTGCACTCATGGCACAGTCATCGTCTGTCAAAACTTCCTTCTCTGGCCGTATTGGCATTGCCTTAGTCTTGAAAGACTTTTCCTTACTCTTCTTCCTTGGGCATTGGGTCGCATAATGACCCATCTCCCCATAGTGGAAGCACTTGATCTTGGAGAGATCTTTCTTCTTCCGCTTCTCCTACTTTCCCTTAGATGCTAGCGCCACATCCTCCTTCTCTTGCTTGACCTTAATCCCTTTGTTGCTGCGACCTATCTTCGACTGCTGTCTAATCTCTTCCTGGCGAAGAGCTGCCCACATCTTGTCCCAAGGTGGGAGAGTCCCTCTGCCCAGGATATTCTGGACAAACACTTCCCAATCTTCTGAGACAACCAGCATTCAGGGCTGTTCTCACCATAAGGTCCTGATCCGGTGTCACTCCTATAGCAGTCAACTGGTCTCGGATCTCATTCAGTCCTCTGAGGAAGGTGTCAATTGATTGACCGTTATTCATTTGATATGACCTCATCTGGTTCTCGAGCAACATTCTTCTCTGAATAGAAATATGTTGGTACAGGTTCGTGAGAGCCTCCCACATCTCAACTGCTGTTTCCTTCTCGGCTATATGTGTTACCACATGATCCTTGACCCTGTCAAGGATAATTCACTTGGCCCTCGCCATCGCCTCTTCGTACTTGTCGTTATCATTGGGGTCCACTGGGATAGCTATAACCTTCAAGGCGAAGTTCTTGACACGATTCCTGTCAAGCACTGATAAGATTTTGGCCTTCCAAACTGTGAAGTTCGATGCTTCGTCTAGTCTATCCTGGTCTCTTACCCCGTGTAGTGCCATGATGCTCCTCTACTTCCCTCCTGGAAGTTCTCTGTTCGACTCCTCTGAGTCTCTACTTCACGTCTAGAAGTTCTCTTTTGGACTCCCTTTGAGTCCTGATTTCCCTCTTGGAGATCGTTTTGCCTCTTGTTAAGATGCCCCCTACTCTGATCGTCTTGTTCAACTGCACTACTGATCCAGGTTCCTTGGCTAGAAACCCTCTGTAACAACTCCTTTGGCCCTGCTCTGTCAGGTACTATTCTAACCACAGTACCTCACCAGCTCCACTCTGCAATATTTCTGTAGCCTTCTAGATTCCAGCAACTACCTCTCTGTGAACTGCGTCAGCCCCTCTCTGCCTCACGCTGGCTCTGCATCACCCCAGATGGGTCTGCGACAACCTTGGATGCCCTACGTCAGCCCTGGGATGCCCTGCATCAGTCCTCTAGCTCTCTGCGTCAGGAACATTGGCCTCTCTGAGGCTCTACGCAGCTCCTGGCTTCTTCTACCTGGCTCTAGGTTGGTCTGCAACGCACTGCTTGGCTTCTGCGCCAATGTTGCAGGAACTGTCCCCCCCCCCCAAAGGATCCAAAGGCAGATCCGCGTCTCGTACGGATTCGCCACTGATCCTTCGGCGGAACAGTAGATCGAAAAATCGAATCCGCAGTTCCTCCTTTTTTTGGCGATTCCTGCAAATTTGGATTCGTGGGGGCTCGATCCACGACTCCTACTGCTCGATCAGTGGTTCCTATTTCCCGATCCGCGGATTCGGAAAGGATCGGGTGCAGATCTTGGGAGGTTCGGGCGTGTATCCACCGCGGATCGCGAGCAGATCCGAGAGAAGGTGGACGATTCCGCGGGGGTTTATTTTTGTTTTTTTGTTTATGGAAATTTTGAACTGTTCTGTGAGGAACTACTTTTGAATACTCCCAAGGTACCCCTTGATGCTCCCTAATGGTAATGTTAAATTCTTAAAGTAAAAGTAACATTCTCCTTTATCTTTCATTTCCATCATTTTACTTAAATTTTTAACATTACCATGAAATGACTCAGGATGTTTGAGAGTGGTTCCAACCTCATCAGACTTCATATGGAGAAAATAGAATTTCATATCCCATTCAAAATTCAGCAGACTTAACAGTTTTCAGGATCAATGGGATTGTGGTGTTTCATTGGATTATATCATGTATGAGGGCATGTGATTGGCATTTAATCAAGAGCAACAAGCCCTATATGTACCCCAGTGTTGGTGTTATTGATTGTTGAACTCCTTTGTCATGACCTTAGCAATTATGTACCCTTCACTCAAGTCAAAATCATTGATCAGGCATGTTAAGCTTTCTCTACCATATTATAAGGTTTGGATTAAGCTGTTTGATCAAAATTAGGCAATGTTGACTAAAATCCCTATAAAATTGAAGTAGAGGCAAAGGCTAGACAAGAGGAGGAATCTAGATTGTAGATGGTTGATGCTGGAATAATTAATCATTGATGTACAATGGATGTCATATCTATTTTGATTTATGTAAAAATATGCATGTTTTCATGTCTTCTATAACTAATTTGGTATTTTGGATTTTTTCTTTAATATAAATGCAAAAAAATATATAAAAAAATTATATATATACATAGTAGACGCTTCCAAGACGCTTCGCTTCCTAGATTTTTGGAAAATGACGCTTCTGTGTCCCGCTTCCAAAAAACGTCCTCGTTTCGTCCCCACTTCGTGCAACATTGTTCTGCGTCGCTAGAAACAGCTTCTATCACCTCGGGACAACTGTTTTCTATTGTTATTGCTTCGCTCAGATGATGTCTTTTAGTTCTCCTGTGATCTGCAATCATGCTCTGATACCATGTTGAAGTTTTTAAGTTTACTTAGTTTAGAAACCCTTCATGCACTTTTTCTGATCTATTCCTACCTACTTGTTATTTTTCTTTAACAAGTTATTTACAAAGTAAATATTGAAAATAAACACCAGTGCATGCTCAACATATTATAGATCAGCAACTAAAAGAAACAAGAACAAACACACCACATGACACCATTATTTTTGGACCAATGTCCCCGGAAAAACTCAATGCGTGAAAACCGGTGCAACTATCTGAGGGTTTTTCTTATTAAGCAATATTAGAGTACAATCTGGGTGCCGAAACTGGCCTACCCAATAGAGAATTTCCTTAGCAGCTATAGCTCACAGTTTGAGAGAAATCTCCTGGACAAAACCCTGGAAAACCCTTCCGGCAGCTCAGCACAAAATTGCTCCTGCAACCCTAGCGTCTGCCCAATCTGGATTGCTTCAGCCCCTCTGTCTCATGCTAGCCCTACATTAGCCTTTCTTGGCCTGCGTTAGCTCTGGGAGCCTCTACGTCAGTGATGCTGGCCCCTTTGGTGCTCTGCGCAGCACTTGGCTGCCTTTGCGTGGCCCTTCATGAGCCCTTGCTGGCTCTGCGTCACCCTCCTTGGTTGTTGCGCTACTCTCCTCGCACAATCTTTGCCTTCTCTGTTCCTCTGTACTCAATGCCCCTCAGCTACTCTCCTGATCACTAATTCTATCTCTCTTAGCAAACCCCGCTCTAGAGAATAGAACGACTGATCATCTGGTGTATTCTCCAAGTGACCCTCAAGCCTCCTCTTATACTTTTCCTGTTGACATCTCAACGGTCGAGATTAAGTCCCTAATTAACGGCTAAGATTAGACCTGGCTTGATCCATGTCTTTTGGACCACTCTAACACATACTCATATTAATACACATTAATATTTTATTTTCCCTAAGTTTAGACTTAGGGACTCCATTAAAAATATTAATTATTTTAATATCTCCTGATCTGTTTAGAATCTGCCCAAACCCTTTCTCAGTATTGGAGATCTCATGTGCCCCAACCTCTCCACGAAATTTTGTGGCTAGAGCACATCCGATGCTAACCCAAATCAACATTGAAGACATGTTGCTTTCATTGATTCTCCCAGGTGACTCCATCACCATGCTACACCTATCATTGTGCTTCTCCTCATCATCATGCTGCACCTCACTGTGCTGCATCATGTTGCACCCATCATCACTGTGCTACATCTCATCATGCTTCACTAATCATGACTGTACCCATCATTGTACTGCTGTACTATGTTGAGCTATGATATGCATTGCTTCTCCATGTACTTTCTGCACCAAGTACCATTGCTGTCCCAAGTAGCATTGCTGCACCATGTACTTGTTGTCCCATGTATCCACCATGAACCATTTCTGCACCATGTTTGCTGCACCATGTACTTGCTGTCCCATGTATCCACCATGAACCATTGCTGCACCATGTACTTTCTGTCCCATGTATCCACCATGAACCATTGTTGCACCATATTTTCTGCACCATGTACTTGTTGTCCCATGTATCTACCATGAACCATTTCTGCACCATACTATGTTCAGCAACATTGAGCTACAGAGTCTACACCAACATGCCCAAAAAGTCTACAGTTAGGCCTTGCTGTCACCTACAGCGATGTGGTATTATGACAGCTGTTAAAGTGACTGCAACTAGGTCTCTTTGAGTAGTGAATAAGAGTCTTCACAAGACTGATAATGGACCTATCTTAACAGCAGTTTAGGGTTGCCTTCAAATTGTATATAGAGCTTATATTCCACTGCTGATCAGCCCTCCCTTTGCTGCGGATATGACTTCTCCATAACTATTTATGAGGGCATTCATGATAGCAGATAGAGTTCCCTTTTGTCTGTGGATTTAGAGCCTTATTCATTAGTGGATAAGAGCTTTCCTTAAGTGCATATTAGGCATACACTAACTGCGAGATGGAGCCCTTCTTTGTCTACGTTTAGGGCTTGTATTTGGCCTCCTCCTTGATTGTGTCTAGGACATATTAGAACAACTTGGACTACGACTAGGGCTTGTAGTGGCCTCCTTTAAATAGCGTATAGGGGTCCTCCTCTTGCTATGTAACATCCCTCATTAACTGCGGCCTAGGGCACATTTAGATGTTGTGGCTAATATCTTCTTGTAGCTGTATAACCCTACTTGACTGCGGCTAGGGGACAGTGTATGAGTTTCCTTAGACACTATAGAAGGCTTCTCCTAGTAGCATAGATAAACCCTCCTTCCAGCACTTGGTCACCTGAACTGATCTCCAACGTCCCTTCAAACCCTCGCT